>CM070874.1:6890000-8090000 GCA_036365515.1 Torymus aiolomorphi | reverse complement strand
ATTGCAAATTGTGCTACGTCTACAAAAATCGTTTCTCATAGTGAGAAAAAATTGTTCGTATAAAGAAACTCTTCAACTTTAATATCCATTTTGAAAAATTAAGAAATTTTGATTTTTATGGATTTTATCGACTTTTTTACGCGGTCACCTTTTTAGACGCGATGTCTGAAAGTCGAAAACACGTTCTTAATTTTTTTTTTTTCGGAATCGGAAGTACACCATTGGAAAGGGCTTATTTTTTGCTATTTTCTAAAAAGAAAAGTTTATGATTCGATCATTAGACTCGGAGCTATCGATGAAAACATGTTTGCAGCGATTGCAGACGTTCTATTCAAAATTGTGCTCCCGGCTTGCGCGTGTAGTATCTTTAATCCATACAATAACTTTTCCCAAAATTTGCATAAAAAATAATTGATAGATTTTCCGCAATCATCGTCGAGAGAGAAAAAAGTATTGCGCGCGCTCACCGGGGACGCGCGCCGACGTGCCGCCGACGCACCGCCGACGGAGAGAGACGAGCGGCGCTCTGTCTCTCTCGCGCAACACTTTCTCTCTCTCGCTCTCACGGGCACTGCTTCAGCACGCGCTATTCAAAAAATACAATTTTTCTAATTGATTTTTCTCAGCAACTATTTCACTTAGAGACAAAAATTTTTTTTTTAAATCAACATGCCGCGATCAGATCTACACGATTGTGCTAATGGCATTAATAAAAAATCTTTATTTTCAGAATTATTTACGTTTAAAATTCATACCTTTTCTTTATTATTTAAAGATCAAAATAAAAGATAGAAAGACACACACATATATATAATTATGTATATACTGATCATGTTTGTTGGGTAAAATAAAATAATAACTAAATTTAAATAATACACCAAGGATTTATTTTCATAGTAGCTTTTCATTTATTTATATACAATACAAAAATAAAGTCTATTACAAAATTGAATAATATATTACAAAACATAATAAACAATCGCAGATACATTAGTTTTCACGTTGGACATTAGTTCATTCTATTCTAATGTTTTTACAGGGCGTTTTATAAGTTGTACCGTCGTCAGTGTCATTAGAAGATTCACTAAATGTGAAATCAAGTTCAGGTTCAGTTAATTCTAATTCCTCTGAAGTCTCTAGTTCATTTTCCTCTAAATTAATAATTTTTCCGCAATTTGAACATTCGCCGTTACAATTAACACAAAAGTCTGTACATTTTAAGCCGTGTTTCACGCAACCACAATTTTTGCCGCAATCTTTTGTGCTCCGACACCTTATATCCCGCAGCACATCTTCTGGTACTAGGGGATCGTTTGTCTGTATTGGTTGCAGTCCATATTGACTGACTTTCCATCCCCATTCAACGGGATTGACTTCCCGTCGAAGCCATTGCTGAACCTGGTAATATACTCGTAAACTATGTTGAGCTGCGGCAGATTCAGTCGGTGGTAAGTTTTCTAATTTGAAACTGGTTTTAAAAGTACATTTTTTGAAACAGTTGTACCTATATTCATTTAAAGAATGGCAATTTTTTTTCGCTCCATATAGAGCCATAATCATGTCTTTTCCGATGCGTATAATATCATTCTTTGCGGCATTGGCAGTATTGAAAACTTTAACTGTTTCGACTAATTCAGAATTACTTAACAAGGTTTTTATAATTTGCGTTTTTCCTTGATTATAAAAAGCGCTGTTGTATCGCAAACTGTAAAAGCATGCATAAATGCTATTAAATTTTGTACCTTGGGGTTACTTAAACTATTAGCAATATACATTTTTTCACAGATTTTTCCTTTCCCTGGCTTAAGGAAATAAATGTTTTGAATAGTAGGCGCTAGTTGTGACAAAATTGCCAGCAGATCAATATCTTCGCCAACAATTACAACATTTTCTTCAAATGTTGATGCATCAATTGCTGTCTGAACAATCAATATATCAGTATCTAAGGGATTAAGGATTAAGGAGTAAGGATTAAGTCATTATATTAATGGCAATTTAATTAGCGGGAATTCCAGGGATTAAATTGAAGGATGTACAAAGTTGAGACATTTAAGTAATAATAAAGAATTTATGCAAATCACTTTAAATAAATATCGTTTTGGAAATATTAACTTTAAAAGCCTTTGCTTACATCTTTCTATCTTTTATTTAAATAATAAAGAAAAAGTATGAATTTTAAACGTAATAATTCTGAAAATAACGATTCTTTATTAATGCCATTAGCACAATCGTGTAGATCTGATCGCGGCATGTTGACTTAAAAAAAAATTTTTGTCTCTAAGTGAAATAGTTGCTGAGAAAAATCAAGTTGAAAAATTGTATTTTTTGAATAGCGCGTGCTCAAGGAGTGCCCGTGAGAGCGAGAGAAAGTGTTGCGCGAGAGAGACAGAGCGCCGCTCGTCTCTCTTCGGCGGCGCGGCGGCGCGTCGGCACGCGTCCCCGCTGAGCGCGCGCAATACTTTTTTCTCTCTCGACGATGATTGCGGAAAATCTATCAATTATTTTTTATGCAATTTTGGGAAAAGTTATTGTATGGATTAAAGATACTACACGCGCAAGCCAGGAGCACAATTTTGAATAGAACGTCTGAAATCGCTGCAAACACGTTTTCATCGATAGCTCCGAGTCTAATGATCGAATCATAAACTTTTTTTTTTTAAAATAGCAAAAAATAAGCCCTTTCCAATGGTGTACTTCCGATTCCGAAAAAAAAAAAATTAAGAACGTGTTTTCGACTTTCAGACGTCGCGTCTAAAAAGGTGACCGCGTAAAAAAGTCGATAAAATCCATAAAAATCAAAATTTCTTAATTTTTCAAAATGGATATTAATGTTGAAGAGTTTCTTTATACGAACAATTTTTTCTCACTATGAGAAACGATTTTTGTAGACGTGGCACAATTTGCAATTAAGGACAAAAAAAATTCGACCTTCAATAACCTCGCCAATATTCAATTTACAGTTCCAGGCTTTGGCGTACACTTTTGCATTGACAAAAGCTATTTGTAAATAAATTTTTAAGTCCATTCGTTATTTTTATCAAAGGTTATTTAATAATGAAAATAATGGCATTTTTCAACTTTAGCGGCCATTTGTGAATAAACTATTAAAGTTAGAAACTTCGTTCAGATCTACTTTTGTAGCAAATTTAATAGCGAACAATTTTCATACAGATAATTTTTCGCTAAAACAAACTGGAACCGAGCTAGAGTGAAAAAACCAAAAAAAGTGCCAAAATCGCTCCGTTTTTGTTAAATAACAAAAATTGCACACGGTTTTGACACTGCGGATAACAAGGATCTTATTCAGGATGCTGAAATGTACCGAAACCAAAAATAAAATAGCCTGTGGGTCGAAATGTCCACTCAAAATGTCCACCGCCTGTCCTAATTAGCGGCCACGAAAGCCTCTGTATAAAAATTTTAAGCAAAATCTAAGCTTCCTTCGAACTTTTGACGGCAAAAAGATGATTCCTCTAGGGCAAGGCTTTTGTTAATAGTCAAAGAACCTTCCAACTTTAAAACAATATGGATTGTCGATACAAAAGTATTGCACTATGGTCAAAGAGGTGATTGCTCCTAGGCAAGGCTCTTGTTAACTGTCAAATAACCTTACAAATATACAATATGGATATCTCAGGCGTATAATTTTTCAAGAATTCGTTGAAAAAACTTTCAGAAGGGTTGAATATATACTCAGAAGCAATTCCTTTCGAAAAACTTTTAGAAGAATATAAATAGGATATCGTGATCGAAAAGGTGTTTCCTCCATGATAAGGCCTTTAGTAACAGTCGAAGAATATTCTAACTTGAACAAAGAAAACGTAAATTACGATTTACATTAAAAAAAGATACGGTAATCAAAAAGGTGGTTTCTCTAAGAGAACCGTCCAACTTTAACAAAAGACACGTAAATGTACTCCAAAGAAATAGACATTATGAAAGGAAAAAATTGTATGTTATAGAACTTCAAAAGGATTATTGAATACATTCAAGCTATAGAAAAATCATGCACAATCATTTCTAAAGCTACAGGATAAATATACGGTCGAGCTCAAAAAGGTAGTTCCTTCAGTGCAAGGTGAACAGTTAAGGTATCTTCAAACTTTGACAAAGGAAACGTAATATTTTGGACCGTGTAACGTTCTATTTTAGATAGAATATAAATGTATAGTCAGAAGCAATTACTTTCGAAAAACTTTTAAAAGATATAAATAGAATACCGAGATTAAAAAGGTGGCTCCCCCAAGGCAAGGCTTATGTTAACATTTAATATAGTTACCAATGACTTACTAAAATACTAGATGGCCAATCAAGGAGATTCAAGACCCAATCCATTAAGATGAGGTCCTACACAAAAAATATATGTCGAAGTGAGAAGTATACAGCATGCAAGACAATTGGATGAAATAAACAAACAACTACATGATCATATTAATGAAGAAGATGAATGTGATTTAATTAATCAAATCAATGAATGCAATAATGATATCACACAAGGATCAATACCATTGATTTGAAATCTAGAACAAAATAAATATCATGAAGTAGAAAATTTAAAAGATGCCGTTGAATTTGACAGGTTAAACGAAATGGTGGAAAACTATGAAAAAGAAGAAAATAAGTATAATGAATATTATAATAACTTGCTTAAAGAGTAGGATATGAACTGTTTTTTGTTGCTTATGGTAACAATTATTAAAATAATAAAATATTTATGACTTTATCAAACAGTAAATTTTATCAAAAGTATATAATTTAAAACATTTTTTATTATATTAATTTTTTGAACACATCGGGGGTTGGCGAGCGGAGCGAGCAGGAGGGCGAAGCCCCACGAGTATATATATATATATGAAATATCATTACTGATCAACAATTTTATTTTTTGGGTGAATTAAAGAAAAAAAAAAATTAGCTGTAGTACCCCCTTAATAACTTCAAAATTCTTTGTCGAGATAAATTATGGATAGCTCTCGGCCGAGTTCTTTGGACAAAATTTAGACGGCCGGGATTTGACATTTAAAAGCGCCCTTTAGAAGTGCCCAAATTATCAACGATATACAAAGATCATATCCCAGGGCGTGCCGGCATATCATCTTTCCGATCCTCTAGAGGTTAACAAAAACATAAGTTTAAGATAAATGAGTTTGAAAAAGGTACGTGTTTTGTAGAGATGTAAAATTTGTACATTGTTTATTATACGAATTCTTATGGTAAAAGAATTGATTTATGAATTTCAGAGATATTTGACGTTAAAACTGTTTTAATCCTCTCTTCAAATCATAATTTTTCGGGAGCTGCTTTATGTATAAACATGAAATTTATAGACAATTTTGTGGTTGGTATAGGCAACATAGGGTAAGTGACCGTATTAGTATGCTCTTTTTAACTGACGATTATTAACGTATAATACATTCAACCGAGTAATTTATGTGATAAGTCCTCTTTTTACTCTTTCTTGTAATAGCCATTTATTATTTTTAAGGTTAGAACATTTTTCTTACATCGAAAATTTCAAAAATATAATTTGAAGTAAAGGCTAAATTTTAAATTGTTTTGACGATAATATTACAATCAATTACTTTATTTATTTTTTACACATAATTAAAAAAAAATAATTCATTAGTACTTTTTAGTCTTCATAAATGAGTTTAATTATAATTATGTAATAAATTGTTGTATAATTATAAATTTTGTTATTAAAAATTAATTAAAGGAATCAGAAAATTAAGTTTAAGAAAGCCATGTGCCAATAAATTGGCAGCTGTTTTTTTACTATAGATTCTCTAATATTAATTTATATTTGCTGTAAATTATCTAATTTTAAAGAATATTTATTACCTTTCATAAGTTTGGTTACCTCTTGTGAAAATACTTTCTCTACTATAAATTTAGCAAAAACCTCAGCATCATCAAAAAATTTCTGTACTACGGCAATAAAAAAATATTTTTTAACACATAAATAATGAAATTTTTTGATTTGATATATAATAATAATAGACACAGTTACGTCGGGAAGTCAAAGGTTTATAGACATTCTTGACCTTCCTCAGCAGATAGTTTTTGGGGTTAGGTTCTCCTTATAGGGATTCTCCTCTGGTCAACTGGAAGTCGAAGGGGGACGTAGAAACCGAGCAGAGTGTGATGCTTTGCGCTAACTGTTTTAACAATATTTATACCTTAAACTTTAACAATATGTCTAACTATTTATATTAACTCACTGTAATCGATGTGGCACATTTAACGCTTTTTAAATGGAAGAATGATATCCCGTTTTTTGAAAAGAATTAATGAGAGATCATACACTTTTCAAAAGTGTAAGTTCAGCAATTTACTGTTTTCCTAAAGTGTAAAATCCTCAGAATACTCTTTTGAAATCGTCGCATAAAATTTTACACTTTAAGAATGTGTTAAATCAACAGTTCACTCTTTTGTTAAAGTGTAAAATCTATAAATTACACTTTTGAAATCGTCACATAAAATTTTAAACTTTAAGAAAGTGTAAAATTAACAGTTTCATCTTTTTGAAAGAATTAAATCAACAATTAATACTTTCGTAAAGTGTAAAATCCCCCGTTTACTCTTTCAAAATGTTCGAATAAAATTTTACACTTTTAGAAAGTATAAAGTTAACAATTTAAACTTTTTGAAAGAGTTAAATCAACAGTTTACACTTTCGGAAAGTCTAAAATCTCCCGTTTACTCTTTCAAATGTTCGAATCAAATCTTACACTTTTAGAAAGTATTAAATTGACATTTTAAATATTTTGAAAGAGTTAAATCAACGGTTTACACTTTCGTAAAGTGTAAAATCCCTCGTTTACTCTTGAAAAGTGTAGAATCAGCAGTTTACTCTTTATATAAAGAGTAAATTACGATTTTTGTACATTTTAACGTCAGTTTTTAGACTTCGGGGTTTAGAGTGTAGGATATGTTTTTGGATGCAGAAATAGGAGGTGAGCCGTAGACTGCTAGAATAAGACCCTAACGCTACAAAAATACTCAAGTTATGGACATTTTTAGCATAATATTGAAATAATCTTGAAAAAAGTCTTTTTTAAACAGCAATCATTTTATTTTGGAAAATCTCAAATAACATTCTAAAAAGAGCAAACTAAACTCAAGTAAACAAGCTTTCATTTGCTTTTTTCGAAATTAAAAACTATTAATTCCTTCCAAAGTTATAAAAGTTTAAAGTTGAACAATAAAAATGCACTGGTAAACCCCTAAAATTCGTTATTCAACGTCATGCATACATTGGTACATTTTCGTTGCTCAACTTTAGACTTTAATAATGAATTGGAAGAAATAAATATTTTTTAATTCCGAAGAAAGAAAATAAAAGTTGGTTTTCTTGAGTTCTTTTCTGCTCTTCTGGAAATGTTATTTAAGATTTTCCAAAACTAAATGGTTATCGTTTCAAGAGGATGCTTTATTCAAAGAGTTTTTCAAAATAACGTTAAAAATGTCCACAACTTGATTTTTTTGGAGCCTAATATTGCGACTTTCTTCATGTTCCTTCATCCAAAAACACATCCTAAAGTTTGAGTTGCATCCGTGATCGAGATCCCTGATACTCTTCTGGTAAGTTAGAAAGATTCGATTTGGCTATTGAGTTAGTTCTGATTGATTCTACTTTATGTATTCTAGTTACTATTTTCGACATTTCTCTGCGATTGGCAATAATTTTGGATCATACAACAGCATACAAATTTTTTTTAAGCAAGATAATTGTAATTGAAATTTTAATCGCTCAAAAAGATCTTCTGTTTTAAATTAGTTTTAACTACATTGTACTCAATAAGGCAAGACATAAAAGGGAATACCTTCTGCTCTTGTTCTCTGTTAACCAAAAATTATTGTTGAAAAATTGTATATTATGTATGAAAAATTGTTTGTTTTGCTAGCTTGGGATACCTTGATCTGAGGCGGATATCGGGGGTCCAGGTCGGCTTCCGCGACGCCTGTTGATGGAAGCAATTTTGTTGAGAGCAGGTGGCCTGTGGATGCTGGCTGCCTGTGGGAGACTTGGTGGAGGCTTTTCAGACCCGGTTATCGTCTTGTTAAGGGGAGAAACTGTCGTCCTAGTCTGATTTCCAGATCTTGCCGAGGGTCCACGGAAGCGACCACGACTATTGGCCTGTTTAATTTCAGTGGGAACCGGTTCTACGCTCTCTTTTTGAACGGGCTGCTCGGGTACGGGCTGGTGCTTCTGTACCAAGGGCCGAGAGCGCTTGAAGCTGGTGCTGAGCCCGGCACCGCCAAAACGGCCACGGGACCGCTGCGTAGAACTCGAGCTGGATTCGCTCGTGCTAGGCACCTCTGTGCTACTGTTCACTCCAGCGCTTGACTTGTAACGGTTGCGCGAGACAGCGTGACCAGTGAGGCCAGGCCTGCGGAACTTACCACGACCAGATATTGTGCTCGGTTCCTCGGAACTTGTAAAGGGTGGCAGTGACGTAGTGTTGGAGATCGCTGGTGTGCTCGTCGTGCTACTAGTTGTGGTGGGGGCGTTGCTTACCACTGAGAAGGTGAAGCTATCGTCTTCGATTTGGCCAGCGAGGAGTGTCGTACTCTCGACGGGGCTACTGTACGGTAAATCGGTTGTTGGGGGGTCATTAAAGACAGTACTATCCATGGTTTCATCAACCTCCTTCACGAAGTCGACAAGGTTGCTACGACCCTGCTGAAGGAAGGCGTATAAATCGAGGGCAACTTTATCCATTGCGTGGGGGCCTTGAGTCGTGGGAGCCTCAGTCGTTTCTATCACGGACTCAGTGTATGAATCATCTGGTGTGCTTGTTGACTTTGAGCTCATTGCCGTACCATACACCTCCTCTTTGCCAATGAATCCTTGCTGCCGAAGTAGGTCCCGCTCCTGAAGATCAGAGGTCTATCAATGTACAAAAAAGATGATGTTTTATTATATGTTTAATTGAAATTGGCTTTTTAACAATAAATATTGTAATAGTCATTAAAATAATAAAATACTTGACATTTGGATCGATTCTGATTTTTACAGACTAATCAACGTTGTAATTTTAACAATAGCAGCAATAGTAGACATTAAAATGTTACATAAGTAGCTTCAAGTAAGTATCACAATTATGTGGCTAATTAGAGGAGTGAAAAGACATAGAAGACACTAACGTCATAAGAATTGGCGATGGGCTTTTTTCTCAAGAAGCTAACAGGCTCATCATAATTTTCCTGGACAGGTGCCGGTTCTTGAACCCGCTGCGGTCGACCACGTCCGCGATACGCTATTGTCGCGGGCGCCATTTCCTCATTGTCTTCGTTAGGTGTTACACCAAGAAAACGCACCGGCCCATTTGGCAGATTCTGTGGGAACTCTGGGCCATCCAGTTGACTCCGGAAGCTACTAGAGTCTACAGTCTCGATAGTGGCACGTTGTCGGTTATTGCGACCGCGGCTTGTGCCCTCGGTAGTCTCCACTGCGTGATTTATGCGAGTTCTAAAAACCAAAAATTTGATATCGTCAAAAACTCTCTTGGTTTTATCTTATTATGATAGGTACATTTCCTTTGATTAACTTTGTTGTTGAATCAAATGGTAGAATTTATTTAAAAATATTTCTTGATTCTAATGGCCATATTTACCAAGTAGTGTTCTTTTTTTAAGGGTAAGGTTCCAATAAAAAAGAAGAACACATAATTATCTTTGTCGACGTTTCGGACACTTTTATTTGGTGTCCTTCATCAGGAAAAGAGTACGTAGTGGTCTAGTTATATTCGCGGGGAGAAACCCAGCTTGTCGATATAACTCGACCACTACGTACTCATTTTCCTGATGAAGGACACCAAATAAAAGTACCCGAAACGTCGACAAAGATAATTATGTGTTCTTCTTTTTTATTGGAACCTCTCCCTTAAACAAAGAACACTACTTGGTAGATATGGCCATTAGAATCAATAAATATTAATAATATTATAGGTACATTTCATTTATAGTTTCAGCTTAACAAACAATTATCCAAATTGAAAAGAGTCTTTTGAATAATTATTATCAAATATCATGCTAAATCGATATTGTCCGCGCCCAATGTACACGGCGTCCAGGAAGCAACTTTAATTCAAGGTAAAATGTCGAGAAAAACGAGACAGGCAGAATTAAGTTTAATCATTAGTAGAATCATAGTACATTTTGCAAAAAATTGTACCTGATCGTGTTATTTTTTGTACCGAATCGAATCTTATTTTCACAAGGTCGCGCAAACCTTTTTCGATTTCCATCGGGCTTATTACATATCATATTTATGCCGTGTTATACCATTGAAAGACTATGATAAACTGATATCAGTATGGAATGTGACAAGGTTTATGTTTTGTTTACATTCATTATAACTCAATGAAAGTTATGTTTATATATTTTTTTGTCGAATGCAGCTAATGGTAGATTTTCATTGAATTAATTATCTTGCAGCTAACGGCAAGTTTCCTACCAATATGGTGTTTAGTATTCAAGGTTTAGGAATAAATAAAATGACACCATTTTTTTTATACTATTCAACGTTTCGGACATTTATATGTCCCTCTTCAGGAATAATAATTTTCCATACATGAATCAAAGTTGTTAACGGAAAAACAGAATTGACGAGCGGACTGTTTTTCCGTTAACAACTTTGACTCATATATGGAAAATTATTATTCCTGAAGAGGGACATATAAATGTCCAAAACGTTGAATAGTATAAAAAAATGGTGTCGATTTTATTATTCCTAAACCTTGAATACTAAAGACTATATTGGTAGGAAACTGGCCGTTAGCTGCAAGATAATTAATTATGTTTAAATAAATAGATAAAAGTATCCGCATATGTAAAAATATTGTTCCATACGCGTACGTATACAATTTTCAGTGTAAACAAAAAAAAATTTATGAATTTTAAATACTTATATTGTTAATCATTTAAATTATAATATACACTTATTCTTTATTTTATAATTTTATATTATAATTTAAATGATTAACAATGTGGGGAAATCTTTGGAACTTTTAACTTTTATGTTTCTCATATATCTTCCTATATAAATGGTAATAATTAGTATATATGAGTGTTTTATATCATTCTACCGTTATTTAGAACAAGAACTGTAAAGGAGACTATAAGATTGTTCTTGACTTTAGCTATTTTAATAAAAACATTTTTACTTTCACTTTTTAGCGTCCACCAGCGGTTTTTCAAACTTTGGCTAATGATAGTATTTACAAAGACGAAAATTTCATAACATTAAAAAAAGTGTGCCACTCTTATCAACAAAATATCGGACTCTTAAACAAGTGTCACCCATATCTTTTATACATCTAAATGATTTCTTCTAACCATTTTAGCGTTTACTAAAGTTCAATTTCTGTAATTCCTACTTATTATTGTGAAAAAAAAATCTAACCCCATCTGAAAAATGTGCCTTAAAAATGAGCTTTTTATAAGCACAAACGTAAGTATACTAGTGTGCGTAATTGATCTCACAAAATGTTATTTTTGAATACACATGCAGGCGCCGAAGCTCACGCCACTTTGCATCGGTGGACGGTATTTCAGCTAAATGCGATGCTATGTGCTTGTTCTATCCACCGTTAAGGAACGGAGCAGTCGAAAACGAGTGAGGTCGACAGGGGTACCCGATTCACATGCATACCTGTAGGCGCGGTCGCGTCCATTCATGAGGGCCTTAATCTGAGCACTGACCCACGGTTCACGGCGCGACGAGAGTGTTGCAGTCTGGAGAGGATACGCTGTGACATATGAGGATATAATGGTGCAGGTAAGGGCACGTTTAGAGCCGAGGATATCAGCAGGGCAGGGCCCCAAAACAAGCTCTGAGGTAGGAGTGGTTGCCATGAAGTTGTTTGGCGGGAGAGAAGTAAAGAAGTCGATGGGAGGGAGATGTTGGAGGAGGCTCCGTCTATGCTCCTCTGGATCGACCCCGTTAGTGTCGCGCAGCTTGATAGTTTTCGCTACACCGGCAGAGAGAGAGAGAGAGAGAGAGAGAGAGAGAGAGAGAGAGAGAGAGAGAGAGAGAGAGAGAGAGAGAGAGAGAGAGAGAGAGAGAGAGAGAGAGAGAGAGAGAGAGAGAGAGATGAAGCACTAGTGTAGAATCATCTATCGCACGTGTATCGAACAATATTTTTCAATACAGGGGCCGTCAAATGCGATTTTACACATTCTAAAAATTTTTAAAATCGCTCTTACGCCCCCTGTATCGGAAAATATCGTTCGATATACGTGCGAAAGAGGATTCTACACTCGTGTGATTGTCAGCCTTGCATCGCTCGGGCAACAAACCTCCCGCTCGAACTAGAATCAACACTTTCGCACTAGTATTGAAATATACTAGTTCGTCACTCGGCCATATAAGACAACACGTGGACCGGCTGCTCGGTCCTCATGCGCTGTGATCACGCTGGGTCCGTGAAATCTCATTTCACGGCCGCGTGATGAAAAATACTATTACATAATTGTTTGCACTACTGAAAATAATCGTATGCTAAATCATATGCCAAATTATATACCACGTTATGTGCCAATTTATATACCATGTTATGTGCCAAATCATGTACCGAAGCACATGCTGTTATCGAAGATTTTGGAGGATAATTGGGCATGCGATTCGGAATATGCCTCGACACATGACCTAATAAACTAATATTATTTGGATTCCAGCACATCATGTGGCACGTGACAAAGCACAAGACGTAGCATGTGACCTAGCACATAACTTAGCATGTGATTCAGCATATGATCCAACACATTTTTCGACGAGGGAGGTTTGGCATGTGATCTAGTACGCTGTCAGACACAGCTTTTCACGTTTTCTTATTAAAATTTTCACTCAGATATTGCGTAAAAATGTAAGTCCCAAGTCCGCTATCTAAAGGGGAATGCCAAAAACAAGGCAAGCCTTGTAATTGGGACTCTTCGTAAAGAGTCACTTGAACGGTTTAATTATACAATTTATATACTCTCAGCCTTCCAATGTATCCACATGAGTAACAAGCGGTGCGCCACGTAGCGGCAAATAGCGTAAGTTTGGTTCTTGAGAGCTGCCCATCACAAGATTCCGTTCACCACTGCTACGCGGCGCACTGTTTGTAACTCCCGTGGATACATTGGAAGGCCGATAGTATATAGTATATAAGGCGTGTAAGTCAACCGTTCAAGTGACTCTTTATGAAGAGTTATGAAGAAATTTTACGCAGAAACCCTGCGCACATTACGTCGCTCGATCGCATACCAAATTACATGAATTGCACGCCGGACCGTTTGCGACGTATACTGAATCATATGTCGAGTCACATGCGGTATCACACGCCGAAACTTCAATAATATTACTTAGTTATGTGTCGAGGCACATGTCGAATCGCATGCTGAATCACATACCAAAATCTTCGATAATAGCATGTGTTGCATCATATGATTCGGCATGTAATTCGGCACATGATTTGGCACATAACGTGGCCCATAATTTGACATATGATTTAGCATGTGATTTACCAGGTAGCTTGGCATGTGATTATTTTCAATAGAATACTGTTAATATTATAGAATATTTCTGTTTTTTATGAATTATACGACCAAAATATTTGTCTTAAATTTTTGCATGAGACTTACGGCCAATTCATCCTTAATTTAAGCTTAGTTTGTTGATATAATTTTATAAATAAAACACCCAGCTGTTATAATATACTCCATAAGAAATGAGCCATCAATATCGACCGTCTTATCGTCTATGGCCCGTTCCTTACACGCAATAAGGAACAGGGAACAAGTACAGTACATGGGTTACTATATCTATATACATAAAATACAAGTCCTGTTCCTCATATATAGATATAGTAACACATTTTATTTGCTGTTCCCTGGGTAAAAAGGAACAGGGAACATTATCTGTTCCCTGTTTCTTTTTGCGTATAACGAGCCTAATTTCACGTTTATTATTTCTTTGACTTGACAAAAAAGTCGCATATTTTAACCTCAAAATTTTGTTAGCTTTGCTAAAATAAAATTGTGATTAAAAAGTATTTGCTTCTTGTAAATATTCAATTTTATTTTTGAAAATGCACACTTTATCTAGTAAGTGGCCTGAAACGATAGTGGTGAAAAAAAAAAACAGTACCGTTGATGTAAGTGAAAGCGAAGAATTCATTCTGGTTCACACAAGTTTCTTTGGTAATTTTTGAAAAGACATGATTTGTAGCGATTGTTCTAAAAAATGTATTAGTGCTTCAATAACTGAGAGAAACGGGTTGTGTGTAAAACTAGTGTTATATTGTAAAAATTGTCAAAGTGTTATAGGAGAAAATTGTACAAGTCCCCGAATGGAATCTGTAAACAATAGACAAGTAGTATTTGTGGTGAACCGAAGAGCTGTAGAATCTACGAATAATATTGGATTGGGCTGCACTGCAACGAGGAAGTTTGTACTACCACATGTGTACAATTACAGCAGCGGAACTTGAACCTGACTCTCCAGAATATAACTTTCGGCTTGAAACTCATAAGAGTAGTCAAGAGTGTAATGCCGACGATCCTATGGTCGTTGCCATATAAACGCCGGTGCCCATGCGGTATTGACGCTCGTAGATCACCCCGCTGCATTTACACGCATAGAAACAGAACCTACGTTGTTAAAGTCAAATGAACAGCTGTGCGCATCCGAGTTTGTCTGTTCCGCATGCACGCGTCGAACAGTAAAGAGTGTCAGCAGTGCCAGCGGAGCAGAACTCGAGCGCGCACAGTTCTTATATAGGTATCTTTCGTACACGTTGGTAGGCATGCTACGACCATGCAGACAACAGATATACGGATGACAGGCTAGGCTATAACTCTTGCTTGAATAAAAATGTTTTGTCATTGTGCTACAATATATTACAAACAAACATATTGCAGTAATAACAGTAAGTAAAACATAATAGCTATCCTTTTAACATTTTTTCTTGACAGATAATTGTTTTTGTATTTTAATGACATTTACAATATGCCTGCGTATTAAGAAAAACGTTTTATTTTAGTAAAAGTGATTTTAGCTTGTGATTTTAGTAAAAAAAATTTTAGCTTGGGACCAGCCTCGCGCTCCTAATCAAGTTAAATTATCAGTTTTCGTCAATTTTGAACTAAAGAGAGCAAACGTATAAATATAAATCAAATTGCTACTTGTGTATTTTAATTATCTCCATTTTACTCCGCCATTTATTTTGTTTATTAAAGAATAATGTTAATAACACATTCAGTAACGATTTAATTAAATAACTAACTAGGAGAGGGTTATTGTTTAATTTTAAAATTGAAGGTATCATTACATTCTGTAATCATTTTCTCTATACTTGGATATGATTTCATATAATTTATTTTGTTAGCATTTATGCTCTTTTGACAATATCCGTCTTTTTTATCTACCATTCTACGTTTCAGTATTCCAAATTCAAGCCACTTATTAATTTCAATATTTGCTTTAGCTTTATAGCAAATCGGAATAAGACACGACTTAGAAAAGAATTCGTTATTATGCGCTAACGCGCACAAGAAACTCAGCCTCCGTGTACTCGAGATCTAGCTCTTTCCCTAAACCGAACAGATTCGTTGCATATTGAACGCGATTAAGATTGCCGCCCGGCTGGTGCTGACCGAATTCTATCTTTCGTTTCGCGGCACGTTGCGTATTCGTGCTCCAATATCGTTCGCGAAACCGTATAATTAATTGGTCGTATGACTCAATTTCTGCCTCCTACAAATACCACCAATCCCTAGCGTCACCCTCGAGTGCTTGAGAAATTAAGCATAAAAGTTGATCGAAATTTTGTCTGACTACGTTTATGTATTTCTCAAATTCTGATAGAAATTTGACCGTCCTTTCATTCTCGAGCCCTCGATACTTGGGGATATCTAACTTTATCCTTTGAGACGCTTCGCTCCCAGAGTTGTTTGATTTTACTTGTGATTCTTTCAAATCCTTGATCGTATTTTTTAATTCTGATATTTCTTTCTCGAAATTCAGTTTGATGTGGCTGATTTCTCGCGAAAAACCTCTTTTCAACTCGCCGAACCTACAGTCTAATTCGCGATCATTCTGCGCTTCATCATCTCTCTGCGAGAGTTCACAAAATTGGTGGATTAATTTATCGTTCTCCGTTTCTAATAATTCAACACGGTGTTTTAATTTAGTCATTTCTACGGCTATTGTTGCGTTTTCCGTCCGGATTTTTCCGACCGATTGCGTTAACGCGTCATATTTTTCATTTATGTCGTTTCGAATTATAGCGATCAGCGTTGTCCTTAGTTTAGGTGATTTCGCCGCGCCATTTTCCTCGTCTTGGCCTTCGAGCAGGTTTTCGAGGTCATTTTGTCGTTCGTCTAATAACCGTAATTCTTCGGTTACCACCCGCTCCCATTCAAAACGTTTTCTTTCCCTAGTATCCTCTACTTTTTCGTTAAACGAGGCTTGTATTTCGCGCATAAATGCTCCCGATTTACGGTCTTTCGCCATTTTAACTTTTAATCGAATATATGATTGAAAGGAACGTTAACGCGGACAGAAATAAGGAAAAGAATTTGAATAATTTTAACTGAATTGACAACGTAGAAATTTGACTCTAATGTATTTGTTATTTTATAAAAAACTAATTTTTACTTGGAAACTTCATTTCCAATTTTAAGAATATGTTCTATTTTAATCATCGCGGAACGACAATCTTTTAAAAGAATAGGCTATATCATGAATTTTGTTTTCTTTCACTCTTGCAGGTTTTACTCGCGACTGCTTTTACCGTAAATCCTAATTTTTCACTTTCTCTGTCAAGCTCATTAAGGGGGCTAGACACCTTTTTTCTCTGAAATAAGAAGTCACATTTTAATAGATAAATGTAAACTAATTATTTCATACTTTTTACATATAAAAGTGGGTATATTTACCTTACCTTAAAACTTTCTTCGATGGGCCTTTTATATGGTCCAGAACCATAGTCATCGATGAAACAAGTTTTTTCACTAACCGTAAGCTTTGAAATTTTCCTGTGGATGGATTGACTCCAGATTTGAACTAAATTACTCCTGAATAGTATAATTCTCATATGAGTGTAGGGATTTTTGATCTAATGAGAAAAAAAAATTGTGCTGTTTTTCAAGAGTTTTTTTTATAATTTTTTAAAATTTTTTATATTTTTTCATAATTTTTCTGATGTAAAAATTTTTTCCGACATTTAATCCTAACTCCCTACACTCATATGAGAATTATACTATTCAGGAGTAATTTAGTTCAAATCTGGAGTCAATCCATCCACAGGAAAATTTCAAAGCTTACGGTTAGTGAAAAGACTTGTTTCATCGATGACTATGGTTCTGGACCATATAAAAGGCCCATCGGAGAAAGTTTTAAGGTAAGGTAAATATACCCACTTTTATATGTAAAAAGTATGAAATAATTAGTTTACATTTATGTATTAAAATGTGACTTCTTATTTCAGAGAAAAAAGATGTCTAGCCCCCTTAACGCGCTGTCTAGCTTCCGCAAGATCTTCCGAAATTGTCAATAAAGCATGGCCTTGCCTACTCACGATACCGCGTAATTCTTTTATCTGGCGCATTAAATACTGAATAGCCGCGTGATATTGCTGATCTGCTTCATCGACTTCGTCGACCAGTGTCGTCAAATCTACAATTCGCGCTTCTATGCGGCTCTCTAAAAAGATATTGTGTTGATCTGGCATCATGACCCTTCTTTTTTTCGAAAATTCCCGCTATACTATTTAGTTTGCTCGAGTCCCTGTTCGGGCGCCAGTTGTAAGGTACCGAAGTAATGACAGCTCTCAGATTTGAGTCTTTACCTTGATAATTGAGTTTATCTGTATGAAACTGGATGTCGTTACTTGGTAGTTAATGATAATTTCTAAGAGTTCATGTACTGCACTCGAGCATAGATCGATGTGGGAATTTCTTCTCTGATCTCAGGGTCAGATAGAAGGTAGGTAGGTGGTGCAGGTAAGTAGTTAGCGCTGATCGGATGCTACCGTGCTGCGTTAGAATCGGATAAGTAGTTACTGCTGATTAACTGCTACCGTGCCAATAGATAGGATTGCCGAGTAAATAGTCGGCGCTGAGGGCCTTCTATCGCGCCGTGGGAGGTTGGTAAGGTAGAGATCCTTAGGTATACTATGGTTAGGTGTATGATTGATTGATTACTTATCTACCAATATAATATTCAATGAGATTATTTTGATGATAAATGGAAATAGATTACGAGAGTATATTTACAGTGTTTAACGAGCGCAAGGGATCGCCAGCATCAGTCACCTAAGCGCAATGCTTTTGGGAGAGCGTTCAAGGCAGTAGCTCGGACACAAGTGCGTGCCGATTCCGAGAATCGTAGCCCTTTATACTCTAGTTGGCTGTCTTCTCTCTTGCGCATGATAATACAAGTGTTTACATCATGACGTCAGAGGCGCCGCTTGAGACTAATTTTCGTCGGGCGCGCGCAATCGGTGAGCCGGTCCCTTGTTGATGTTTCGCTTATTTTGTTAATGAATGTGTGCGTGCGCATTGTACAGCTGGTTGTGTACGTTACAAGCCTTGATATTTGGCATGGTAGTATAAAATGACCTACGATTGCTTAATATCTGTGCAAAAAATTCGACAAATGTATTCTATATATTTACTCTGATACATATGGACGAATTAAATATTACATATATGGTTTATGTGTTACAACTATCAAAATCATCCTACGATGGATTATTTCTTGGATTACCTTATTTTGACTTGAAGTTTAATCAATCTTTCTAAAATTCAACTTGATAATTTATTTTCATAAAATATCCCTTAACAAAAATTTTTTAATTAGATTATTAGTATACTGACTTTCTTTTAGAATGATATTTTATATTAATATATCAAGTTTTATTTCTTTGGCGGGAATAAGTTATGAAATAAAAATTTATCAAATTGTGTCAGTATAGGTATTTTGCACAAGAAGCATTTTGAATGTATGTTAATTTCCATCAGTTCTTCGAAGAAGTTATCCCTTGGAAGGTGATTTTAACATTTGTACCACATGAGCTATATCTTATAATATAGGAATAATGTAAGTCTATAAGATTGATAGATGTTTAAGAAATTTTATAACAACTTCATAAATCACTACTGGAGGTTCACCTTAAGCTAGAAGAATTTCATATTTTCAACAAAACTATTTCACTTACTATACGAGAGTATAATCTGGATATCTGACAAGGGGAGGCAGGTAGGTGTGAATCACCGATTACCATGAAACTTTGAATAGAGTATCAAAAAGTATTTGACACGTGTTTTTTATTTTTGCCAACTCGCTGGTTTAGGGGGTTAAAACCACCCCGAAATTGATAAAAATATGTATTTTCGGCATTAAGGGAGAAAAGTACCGATTTTTGGACAAAAAATCGATTTATTTTTATCGTTTTAAACTAGTTTTTAGCCATTTTTCTACCCGGAAACCTACTCCTAATGTCATAATTTTCATATAATTATTTAATATAATTTATTTTAACATTTATCGTTAAAAACACAATTTAACGTTTTTTGCATTTTTTATAATACTTTTCTCTTTTTGACAAATCCAGTTCATGTACAAGTATACCTCTACGTAGCTAATTTCCCTTTGAAACTACACAATTACTATTCAATTTTGATATTTAAACTTAGTTTGCTCATATAATTTTATAAATAAATCGTCCAGCTGTTATAATAAAGTTCATTTGAATCGAGCCATCTGTATCCACCATCTTATCGACTACGGCCCGTTCGTTACACGCAATAAGGAACAGGAAACAGGTATAGTACATAGGTACTATATCTATATACATAAGATACAAGTGCTGTTCCTCATATACATACATAGATATAGTAAACTATATTACTTGCTGCATCTGTTTCGTTCCTTTTTGTACATAGCGGGTCTAACTTCACGTTTATTGAGTTTCTGAGTTGATAAAAAAATCGTATATATTATCCTCAAAAATTTGTTTAGTTTTGCTGCAGTAAAATTATAATTAAAATCCATTGAAAAGGTTTAATAACACTTATCACACAATATTAATATTTAATTAATAATTAAATAATAATAAAAAATCATTATTAAGAAGTGTTTGCTTCTTATAAATATTCAATTTTGTTTTGAAAATGCGCATTTTATCCAGTTAGTGGCGTGTACCAAGAAGCAAATATGTTTCTAAAAAAAAGAAAAAACAAATGCAAATGATGGTGGATAAACGAAAAAATTGATTGATTAAGTGAAAGTGATGAATTCATTCTGGGTAACAAAAGTTTCTTTTGTAATTTAAAAAAAAAAACAATATGTAGTGCTTGTTCTAGAAAATATGATAGTGCTTCAATAACTCAGATAAACGGATTGTGTGTAAAAGTAGTGTTATACTCTAAAAATTGTGAAACTGTTATCAGAGAAAATTTTACAAGTGCACGAATAGAATTTACAAATAATAGACAAGCAGCATTTGTGGTGAACTGAAAAGCTGTAGAATCTACCAATGATATCCAGAATATAACTTTTCGTTTGAAGTTCACAAGAGTAGTCCAGAGTGTAATGCCAATTATGAGGCTGCTTCTGGTAGTATGGAAGTCCAGGCTACTGTGAACATTTGGAGTCGCTTGGTTCGAAAGAATGGTATGAGGTATTTAACACTTCAGTCTGATGGAGATGCAAAAACTTGGACTCGGCTTAATGAAGGGGCACCTTATGGAAAATCTATTTTAATATCATAAGAAAGCGAATGAGTAATTAAAGGCCTCAGAGAATTTGCTACTAAAGAAAAGTTTGGTGGAAAGTCAGATGGAGCTCTTACAGTTACTAAAATTAATGAGTTGCAGAAATATTACAGAAGAGTGCCACAAGGTGCCATCCAAGCTAGTTTATACCATTGTTCGTCGACAGGCCAAAGAGCTGCAGCAAATGTCCAAAGGTTTCTTCATCATGGTGCTTTTTTAATAAATGAGAATGAAACAGATCAAAGAGAGTATTGGCATATTCAAAAATATCAGAGAAGCTTTATTGTGCAGAGAAAGCATAACAAGACAAACGTACAGATTAAAGAGCTGGTGAACATCAAACAAATAATTGTTTGATACATAATTTATATAAGTTTTCATTAAAATATGTTTGCTTATGTTTAAAGTCATTTTTAATCATAATCAGTTTTTGTAACTGTTTGTGTTATTTAGCGCAACCAGTTTTGATATACGGCTTTGGGTTTATTTTCTAGAATATGTTTACTGCAAAATTACATTAAGACTTTTAGGTTACACCTTAATTTTCAATTCTTTTTCCACCATAAAATCATTAAAAATACAAGTTTTTTAATAAATAAAAAGTAACTTATGACTTATTAGCAATAGAAGAAAATAAAATAAGCTTCTGACTAATGTTGCAATGTAAATTTCTTTATTTGGGTGCCAAAAAAATGTAAAAAAATATCTTCGAACTGGCACACATTGATCGAAAGCCATTGCGCAGAATGCTAAGTGAATATGTACCCTTTTTACAGGTGTTTTGGCCACTGCAGCTTATAAAATCTCTGAAATTGGACCAACAGAGATGGTTTTGGGATACGTTTTGTAAGTATATGTATATATTTCATTAAAAAATAAATTTCCCGGAATAGTAAAAAAAATTGGCCTCTCCTGTACCTTCTTTCCTTAAAAACGCATTAGTTTCAGATAGAAAATAGTAAAAAATAATTATTACGATTATATGAATGGAAAGAGCAACAAAACAATTTCGACACGTGTTTCTGATTTTTTTCCTTCGAGTTTATATAGCGAGTAAAAATCGCCCTTACAAATACAAATATTCAGTACCCAATTTTAATTTATTAACGCTATTCTCTCGTTAGAATCACATTAAAAAAAATGTTTTTAATAATTAGAAAAGGTCATCAAAGGTGCCTCGCGCTTTGACCTTGGGGTCCAATTTGAAGGTCATTTCGAGGTCAACTTCGATTTTTTTTAATAAAAACTCTTATTTTTTAGCGGAAGTGCAGACTTGAATGTTCTATATTCTTATCAAGCGGATCCCAGGGGTCATTTCAAAGTCACTGATAGTTTTCAACACTAAATTATACAGTTATAGTATTTCTCTATACTAGTGCGTAAAATAGGATTTTACGCACCGAGTGTGGTGCGATCACACGCGATCGGAAATCCTTACGCACAAGTGTCGAACATTATTTTTTGATACGGTATGCGTAAAATGCGATTTTTAATAAATTTTTTAATAGATTTTAAATAGTGTTTTACACATCCAGATGCGTAAAATTTTTTACGCACCAAAATAATGCGTAAAATCGCATTTTACGCATACTGTATCAAAAATTAAATTAAGAATATGGTTATTCACACGAATAATAAATTCAGGATACATATTTTGCACAATAATGGAAATCTATGAAAAAATGCTCCAGACATAATTGTTTTTTATACCATGCACATCTTATTATTGCTGTTTCTCCATATAAGTCACAAATCGGTTCTTGTTCGGTATTAAAACAAAATTTGACTGGATTTTTAAAGTTTATAGGTTTAGTCACAGCATAACCGCTTTTCTACCATCCATATTTAAATACATCCTGAAATCTTGGCGAAGAAAGCTGATTGTGCGTTAGAGATTGCATTCTTATAATATTATTTCGTTCATGCAAATTAACATTGTAGTTGAATAAAATTACTATATCTGAAAACATTCTAACAAAGTTCTTCCTGAAACGGAAACCGTACACAGGCTGAATCATGCCTGTTGTGCATTTCGGTATTATTTTCAACTTTAGGTTAGCATGTGGTGGTATAACTTCTCTTACTGTTTTTTCACATTGTCCGCTCCATGAATCCAATAATAGAACTGGAGAGTCTCTGCTCTGTGATAAAAATATTTCTTGTATCCAAGTTTGAAATAATTCTTTAGATAATTTTCCACAGATTGATGCTTCAACGCGTACATTTGTTGGTACAAATAAATTTTCAATAACACGTGGTCCAAATGTCCCACCTTTTTCCTTTAAAACTATAAATAAAGGTGATAGTAACTTTCCTTCCGCAAATACAGTCGGTTGTATTGTGTAACTATGTGTTATAGAGGAAAGAGATTGGGCAACACATTCTACTTTTTTGCGCCTTCATAACACAGTGTTCTACCACTGTGCATCTCCAAATTAAATCCACTTTGATCTGAATTAAAAACATTTTATGCACCGTATTGGAAAATTAATCCACTAACATCATTTCTAAAATTCTCGCATTGTTGCTGTAAATCTTTCATGTTATCCACAGCCGAATGAGTAACAAATTTAGTTATTTTTCGGAAAACGATATTGTGTTTACTCTTAAACTGCTGTACCCACCAACGAGATGCTTTAAACCATAGCATTTTCAACTCAATATTTTTTAGAGCCCATCTCTTCAAGTCTAAATCGTGAACAGCTATTTTAAAGGCAATTGCTTCTTGAAATTTATCTAAAGTATACTTCGAAACTTGGTATAATTTTTCGTGTCTATCACCTCCTGCTTCCACTTGATCTTTCTACCGATACAATTGCTCAATTGAAGTCACTTTTCTGAAATTTTTTTTACACTTTCTAATGATGAAGGCTTTGTTTTGCCACTCTACCAAAATGCGACCGCTCGTTTCTTGTAATCGAAATTTATTGGTTCATCTCTATATGAACAAGCAGGAACCTCTGCATATCTTGAGAGTTGTCACTTTCATCAATAGCTTGTGCAAAGATATCACTATCATAATCCTTCAAATGTAGTTGTATTTCTTAATCAATTCCAATAGGATTATCAATACCATGTCGTATTATATCTTCTATATAATCATGTAGAAGTTGTTCATCTTCGTTTAATGTTGAACGGTCAATTTCGATTTTATTTGGATTAAAAGTTAAAGATAATAATGTAACAACAGTTATTGGATTAATAATCATGGTAAAAAATCAAGAAAAAGAAATAAAATTATTGAATATAATTCCAACAGTATTACGTTGGTTACAACTTTCTTCTATGTACAAGCACCATATATTGTGGTGCTTTTCAAATTATTGGTAATCTACTATATTTTCAGATTATTTATGAAAAATTGAGATATCTATAAAAACGGAGAAATATGTATAATTCCGCAATTCGGAAAGTAAAAATATTTTACAGTTGATTTTAAGAATTATTTTTAGATAGCAAGAATAAAAAAAGCACGTATCGAATATTCTTAGTATACACTTGGATAAACAGAAATCAAAATCAATTTTAACTCGGTTCTAGCGTAAACTGCTTACAAATATTATATCACAGTCGTATGATGTATGAATAGAAAAATCAACATTAACCAGTGAATAATGGTTTTTTTGAAATGTCATACTTATAACACGAATACTAGTACATTACGCAACAAGAAAGTAAAGTTGGAGATTATTCCCGCAGGTGCTTATAAGGCAGTAATCACTCGAGGAAATAATCGACTTTACTCTGTGCTGCAAGTGCCGTGAACTGTATTCACGAACTAATTGTGTTGCCCCACTTTGTTGTCATGAAAGACCTCCCCCCCCCCCCCCCCGTTGTTATGACCTTGAAATAACCTCTGGGATCTCCTTTGCCAAGGCCATAATGACGTATTTAAACATGGAAAATTTCATTGAAAATATTAAGAAACGATGGTGAGGGTCAACCCAGGATGTAAAAAATCACAACTCAAAGTTTCATTCTAAAATCACAATGTTTCGCTAGTCTGCTTTTCTAGCCTCTTCAGGTGAACATTTATTACATATGAAAACAAAAATAACGTTTTTGCGTGTTCGTGATGTGTGACGGGATGAGCTCTTCTTGCCGACAAGCGATGAGGAAATTAAACCTTGCATTAGATTTTGCTAGTTCATGTCTAAACGAAGTCCAAGTTCTCAATATATTTACAACTTGATGGCCATGTGTCTTCAAAATAAACGTGAAAAAACTCCTCCCAGTCAGAGTCTGGTCATATTTCCATCGGAGACCGTATTGATAATTTTTGTAGTATCCACCCTCCATAGTACATTGAAAATATTAAGAAACGATGGTGAGGGTCAACCCAGGATGTAAAAAATCACAACTCAAAGTTTCATTCTAAAATCACAACGTTTCGCTAGTCTGCTTTTCTAGCCTCTTCAGGTGAACATTTATTACATATGAAAACAAAAATAACGTTTTTGCGTGCTCGTGATGTGTGACGGGATGAGCTCTTCTTGCCGACAAGCGATGAGGAAATTAAGCCTTGCATTCACGTTTATTTTGAAGACACATGGCCATCAAGTTGTAAATATATTGAGAACTTGGACTTCGTTTAGACATGAACTAGCAAAATCTAATGCAAGGCTTAATTTCCTCATCGCTTGTCGGCAAGAAGAGCTCATCCCGTCACACATCACGAACACGGAAAAACGTTATTTTTGTTTTCATATGTAATAAATGTTCACCTGAAGAGGCTAGAAAAGCAGACTAGCGAAACGTTGTGATTTTAGAATGAAACTTTGAGTTGTGATTTTTTACATCCTGGGTTGACCCTCACCATCGTTTCTTAATATTTTCAATGTACTATGGAGGGTGGATACTACAAAAATTATGGAAAATTTCAGTCTCTATGTCAAGTAAAGAAAATATTGGTTCCTATTAAAAAAATCGAAGTTGACCTTGAAATGACCTTCAAATTGGACCCCAAGGTCAAAGCGGGAGGCCCCACTTGATGACCTTGTCTAATTATTAAAAACATTTTTTTAAATGTGATTCAAACTAGAGAATAGCATTAATAAATTAAAATTTGGCACCGAATATTTGTATTTGTAAGGACTCGAAGGAAAAAAAATCAGAAACACGTGTCGAATATTTTTTGTTTCTCTTTCGACTCATATAATCATAATAATTACTTACTACTATTTTCTACCTGAAACTGATACGTTCTTAATGCCGAAAATACGTTTTTTTATCAATTCGTGGGTGGTTTTAACCCCCTAAACCAGCGAGTTGGCAAAAATAAAAAAACACGTGTCGAGTATTTTTTGATACTCTATTCACCAGCAAAGTTTCATGGTAATCGGTGATTCACACCAACCTGCCTCCCCTTGTGAGCCCTGTTGAAAATATCCATGTGGATTTTACATTGATTTCCACATGGAATCCATATGGAATCCATATGGAATCTATACGGATTCCATATGGATTCCACGTGGATTCCATGTGGAAATCAGTCCCAAATCGTCCTGTGGATTTCCACATGGAATTCCATATAGATTTCTATATGAATTTTTCTACAAACATTTGTAAAACAAAATCCGTATGGATTTCCATGTAGATTTCCATGGAGAAATCGAGGTAAAAACGATATGATCCATATAGATTTCCATATGGATTTCCATGTGGTAATTTAAATGTTTATAAAAATGTTTATTTATAAAATTTTTAAATTTTTTTACTAGGGATACGTTTTTTATCATATCAGTAAAGCATAAAAAATTATAAACTATAATTTCCTCTTATGTAATTCTTCGAAAAGATTCTACAGTACTTGTTGTCAAAAATATGTATCCTAGTAAAAAAAAATATAACAATTTTATAAATAAACATTTTTATAAACATTAAAGTTACCATATGGAAATTCATGTGGAAATCTATATGGATCATGTCGTTTTTACCTGGATTTCCCCATGGAAATCTACATGGAAATCCATACGGATTTTGTTTTACAAATGTTTGTAGAAAAATTCATATGGAAATCTATATGGAATTCCATGTGGAAGTCCACAGGACGATTTGGGACTGATTTCCACATGGAATCGACATGGTATCCGTATAGATTCCATATGGATTCCATATGGATTCCATGTGGAAATCAGTGTAAAATCCACATGGATATTTTCAACAGGGAGAGTAAGCTACTTATCTCAGGAAGGAATCTGGAAGTGCTGCAGCAGATACAGGTGAGGGGCAACATAACCTCTACATGTAGGCTACATTCTCGTACCCTATGCTTGCGTCATCCCGGTTGTCAGCTGCTGGAGTTCCTACGGTGTCATGGAGCTGTAGACCAACGTCCTTTGCGTCGTCTCTGCCGCAGTTTTACCATCTCTTAAGAAATCGTCGTCGTCAGTCGTCACTCAATTTGTCGGTAACGACCTGGTCTACTTGAGTCCTATGTTGCCACAAAATAGTAGAATTAGATAATCTCAAATCGAAAAGGAAGTACTTAGAAGGCTACATTACTTCACCAAGAAGTTTAGATGTGCTGTAGCTAATAAAGGTAAGGGGCGACATAACCTCTACATATAGGCATTGCCGTATTCGGGCGTCGACTCTGTCGTCATCTGCTGGACTCCCGTCATGTCCCGGTGATATAGCCAACGTCTCTTTAGTCATCTCTGCCGCACCTTCAGAACCTCTCAAGAGATCGTCGTTGGCACCAAAAAGTTAAATAGCTATCATTACAAGCGCGCCCGTCGTCGTTCGGCATCGACTAGCGGCAACTGACGCCGCGACTGCTCTAACAATTGTACCAACGTAGGAAAGTAAATTAACTCTATTCGTGACGTGCCGTACCAGCATGACGTATTCGACGTCAGTTTCTACTCGCCGATGCCGAACGACGACGTCCACGCTTGTTAAATAATGATAGCTATTTAACTTGCTGGTGCCAATGACGATCTCTTGAGAGGTTGTGAAGGTGCGGCAGGGATGACTAGAGGGACGTTGGTCTATAGCACCCGGACATCACGAGAGTTCAGCAGTTGACGACAGAGGTGACGCCCGGATACGGGAATGCCTACATGTAGAGGTTATGTCGCCCCTTACCTTTATTAGCTGCAGCACTTCGAAATTCCTTGGTGAAGTAATGTAGCCTTCTAAGTTCTTCCTTTCCGATTTGAAATTATCTAATTCTACTATTTTGTGGCAATATAGGGCTCAAGTAGACGAGGTCGAGTCTGACAAATTGAGTGACGACTGACGACGATGATCTCTTAAGAGATGGTGAAACTGCTGCAGAGATGATGAAAAGGACGTTGGCCCACAGCCCCAGGACGCCGTAGGAACTCCAGCAGCGGAAAACCGGAACAACGCTAGTCCAGGGTACGAGAATGTAGCCTACATATATAGGTTATGTTGCCCCTCACCTGTATCTGCTGCAGCACTTCTAGACTCCTTCGTGAGATAAGTAGCTTACTCTCAGATATCCAGATTATACTCTCATATAGTAAGTAAAATAGCTTTTGTTAAAAAACCAAATTCCAATTTTTTCTCGGTAGTCTTGGTGGTTTTATTAAAAATATGAAATTCTTCTTGCTCAAGGTGAACCCTCAGTTGTGATTTGTGAAGTTGTTATAAAATTCCTTCAAAATCTATAAATCTTACAGATTTACGTTATTCCTATATTATGAGATATAGCTCGTGTGTTACAAATGTTAACATCACCTTCCGAGGGATGACTTCTTCGAAGAACTGATGAAAATTAACACACATTCATAATGTTTCTTGTGCAAACTACCTATACTGACACAATTTTTTGATAAATTTTTATTGAATAACTTATTCCCGTCAAAGAAGTAAAACTTGATATTTTAATATAAAACATCATTCTAAAAGAAAGTCAATATACTAATAATATCATAAAAAGTTTTTGTGAAGTGATGCTTTATGAAAATAAG
Source organism: Torymus aiolomorphi (assembly GCA_036365515.1). Lineage (NCBI taxonomy): Eukaryota > Metazoa > Arthropoda > Insecta > Hymenoptera > Torymidae > Torymus > Torymus aiolomorphi. Next base: position 8,061,291 of record CM070874.1, on the reverse strand, counting down.
TTATGAAGTTGAATTTTAGAAGGATTGATTAAACTTCAAGTTAAAATAAGGTAATCTAAGAAATATTCCATCGTAGAATGATTTTGATAGTTGTGGTACATAAACATATGTAATATTTAATTCATCCATGTGTATCAGAGTAAATATACAGAATAAATTTGTCTAATTTTTTTTGCAAAGATTATGCAATCGTATGTCATTCTATACTACCATGCCAAATATCAAAGCTCTAGCAGTCATAGTTCAAGTGGAACCCGCTTAAACATATTTTCTTTTTCATGTATTCAGTGGTACGCTTACTGAATTTGTGGCATTTTAAAATTATTCTGTCCCTTTTCTTGCAACGTATAGTAGCTGTAGTTTTAATATTTGGAAGATCATATGATGAAATGGCATAATTGTATAATATCTATATAAAAAAAATTGGAAAAATTTATTTTTGACTCTGATCATGTTAAGTAAATTCCAACATTTCAATATCCAATCAGTCATAAAGTGAAAATATAAAATAAAGTTTCCGAATTTTTTTCTATAGCTGTTATGCAATCATATGTCATTTTATACTACCATGCCAAATATCAAGGTTCTAGTAATCATAGTTCAAGTGGAAATCGATTAAACATTTTTTCTTTTTCACGTATTCAGTGGTACGCACACTGAAGTTGTGACTTTTTAAAATTATTCTGTCCTTTTTCTTGCAAAGTATAAGTAGTCGCTATAGCTATAATATTTGAAACAGCTTGTATAATATCTATATCACAAAAATTGGAAATATTTATTTTGGGCTTTGGATAATGAAATATTAAAATTTACATGGTCAATCTGTCCCAAAGTAAAAATATGAAATAAATTTTTCTGTTTTTTTTTGCACATATATTATGCAATCTTAGGTCATTTTATACTGCCATGCCAAATATCAAAGCTTTAGCGGTCATAGTTTAAGTGAAAATCAATTAAACATTTCAAACAAAGTTTTCTTTTTCATCTATTTAGTGATACGCTGACTAAAGTTGTGGCTTTATAAAATTATTCTGTCCTTTTTCTTGCAACGTATAGAAGCTATAGCTTTAATATTTGGAACAGCATGTGATTTAATGGTATAATTGTATAGTATCTCTATAACAAAAAATTGGAAAAATTTATTTGGCACTTTGAACATTGAAATGTTGAAATTGACTTAACATGGTCAATCTGTCTCAAAGTGAAAATATAAAATAAAGTTTTCGATTTTTTTTTTCGTAGCTATTATGCAATCATATATCATTTTATACTATCATTCCAAATATCAAAGCTCTTGCAGTCATTGTTCAACTGGTAACCGATTACAAATTTTTTCTTTTTCATACATATAGCGGTACACTTACTGAACATTTGGCTTTCTCTAATAATCTTATTTATTTCTTTTTCATTTCGGTAGCCAAAGTCTAAATTTTTGGAATAGTAGTTATAATGATACAATATCATGTAATGGTATATGATTGTGAGGAAAAGTAAAAAAATTAGTTTTATACTTTGACTGAAATAAATGTCAATGTCTGAGCGTAAAACTGTAATAGTATAATGTGCAACAAGGGGAGAAAATTAGCTATTTCTAGCGAGGGTGAGGTGTTCAGCACGAGTCGGAGTCGATGGTGCCGAAGGCGCCCAAGACAGAGACGAGTGCTGAGAACACCTCACCCGAGTCTGAAATAGCTTTGCTTCCCGTGTTACACACCGTATTTTTTAACGAAGGCATGGCAGGGCCTTTTTTACGTATGTGAGTGGGAGAGACGATTGGGTATTTCAAGCCGTATACAAAAAAGTTGAAAATCAAATTAATTTGAAATAAATACACAAAAAAAAATAGACTATTAAATGTATAATTAAATCTGAACCACATTTATTTGTCCCAAAATACATATTAAATAACAACAAATCGATATTTTGTTTAGTAACGTAAAATTAAATTACATAAATAATAGGTTGATTCTTGACCCTGTTGAAAATATCCATGTGGATTTTACACTGATTTCCACATGGAATCCATATGGAATCCATATGGAATCTATACGGATTCCATATGGATTCCATGTCTATTCCATGTGGAAATCAGTCCCAAATCGTCCTGTGGACTTCCACATGGAATTCTATATAGTTTTCCATATGAATTTTTCTACAAACATTTGTAAAACAAAATCTGTATGGATTTCCATGTAGATTTCTATGGCGAAATCCAGGTAAAAACGACATGATCCATATAGATTTCCACATGGATTTCCATATGCTAATTTTAATGTTTATAAAAATGTTTATTTATAAAATTGTTATATTTTTTTTTACTAGGATACATATTTTTGACAACAAGTACTGTAGAATCTTTTCGAAGAATTACATAAGAGGAAATTATAGTTTATAATTTTTTATGCTTTAGTGTATGATAAAAACCGTATCCCTAGTAAAAAAATTTAAAAATTTTATAAATAAACATTTTTATAAACATTTAAATTACCACATGGAAATCCATATGGAAACCTATATGGATCATATCGTTTTTACCTGGATTTCTCCATGGAAATCTACATGGAAATCCATACGGATTTTGTTTTACAAATGTTTGTAGAAAAATTCATATAGAAATCTATATCGAATTCCATGTGGAAATCCACAGGATGATTTGGGACTGATTTCCACATGGAATCCACGTGGAATACATATGGAATCTGTATAGATTCCATATGGATTCCATATAGATTCCATGTGGAAATCAATGTAAAATCCACATGGATATTTTCAACAGGGGACACTAATGGTAGTAGTAGATAATATGGATTTCAGGAAGGTGATGGCCAATACTACCAGTGTTTAAATATTAGAAAAATTTTTTATTCAACACAACGATTCGGACATTTTTTTATGTTCCTCTTCAGGTTCTATATACAATAAATATAAAAGTTAAATTAATACAAATAACGTTTTACAAAACAATTTACGCACTTAATATTATATACACCATTTACTTACAAAATTTGTCAATATTAACTATTCGGAAGAACTTTCCGTTGTCAGTAAGTTTAAAAATCTATTGCCTCCTTTTATACTTTTGTTATGTCTATGTGTAATGTATATGTGCTTACCCTTCCGTCACCCATACAGAAGGAGGGGTTACAATAGACCAATGAGAGGACGTGTGAAAACGAAAGTGCCAGGAACACACGTATTGGTAGGAAACCAACACCAATGAAATTAACATAGACTCTCTGGCTTAGCACTCAGTGGGCGTGGCTCCTATTCCACATGTGCTCCTGGTCTATCTACTACAGAGTAGACGGTACATATGATACTAAATACGCATAAATTCACAACTTTTAATTATTGATATATATTCATTGGCTAATCTATTTATCTCAAATTGTTTGTTCATGTAGTTTTTTTGCGTATGCATAAACAATGCCTCGGAAAATAATCGTTTTCCTCTATTACTTTCTGTGTCTAATACTTTATAATTATTAAAATCAATAGTGTGATTATTATCAATTTTATGCATATATAATGACGAATTGGAGTCTTTTATCATATATCTTTTCGCATCTTCCTTAATTTTCACATTCACTCGTCTACTTGTCTGTCCAACATATGAAGCAGCACAATCATTACACTTAATTTTATAAACAACATTTGCACTATCACCAATTTGATTTTTATCTTTACCTAATTTGATAATAGTATTGAATTTTTTATTAGTGCTATAAACTATATTTGTATCAAAGTTTTTGAAAAGTAAATTCATAAAATTTTCAAATTCTTTTACATAAGGTAGGCTGATAAACATCTTCCTATTTCTACTATTTAATCTTGAATTCTGTGTATTTGTTAATTTCTTTAATCGTTTTTTTATATATATTCTAATTAATTCTAAAGGATAATTATTATGTAACAATAATTCTTTGATCAAGGCTATATTTTTATTATGGAAGATTTCATGTGATAGTTTAAATGCTCTATCTACTAAACTGTATATAATAGCTATTTTGTTACATTGTGGGTGTTGTGATTGATAATTCAGATACCTTCAGAAAAAGTACAGAAAAAGTTTTTTTATGAAACCAGTCAGTGATAGTGCGACGCTGTTCGTTAACAATAATTTTCATATCTAAAAAACTTATACAATTGTTATTTGATAATTCAACAGTAAATTGTAAGTTCTCATCATATAAATTAAAAATATTTACAGTTTGATCAATCATATTACTCGGCGTACAAATAATAATGTCATCCACATAACGGTAATAAAATAACGGTTTATAATTTAGTTTATTAATCGAATCTATCTCTAAATCCTCCATGACTATATCCGCTAATATAGGGCTAATAGGGTTACCCATCGCTGAACCAAAAATTTGTTGGAAAAATTTGTTATTGAATTGGAAATAATTATTATTTAATATAAATTTTATAATATTCAAAAATTCAGTACACGTCATGTTAATTTTATTATGCCATTGTGTCCATCGTTTTTCTACAGTTGTTTATAAAATTAAGTGTAATGATTGTACTGCTTCATATGTTGCACAGACAAGTAGACGAGTGAATGTGAGAATTAAGGAACATGCGAAGATATATGATAAAAGACACCAATTCGTCATTATATATGCATAAAATTGATAATAATCACACTATTGATTTTAATAATTATAAAATATTAGACACAGAAAGTAATAGAGGAAAACGATTATTTTCCGAGGCATTGTTTATACATACGCAAAAAAACTACATGAACAAACAATTTGAGATAAATAGATTAGCCAATGAATATATATCAATAATTAAAAGTTGTGAATTTATGAGTATTTAGTATCATATGTACCGTCTACTCTGTAGTAGATAGACCAGGAGCATATGTGGAATAGGAGGAGCCACGCCCAGTGCGAAGCCAGAGAGTCTATGTTAATTTCATTGGTGTTGGTTTCCTACCAATACGTGTGTTCCTGGCACTTTCGTTTTCACACGTCCTCTCTTCGGTCTATTGTAGCCCCTCCTTCTGTATGCGTGACGGAAGGGTAAGCACATATACATTACACATAGACATAACAAAAATATAAAAGGACGCAATAGATTTTTAAACTTACTGACAACGGAAAGTTCTTCCGAATAGTTAATATTGACAAATTTTGTAAGTAAATGGTGTATAGAATATTAAGTGCGTAAATTGTTTTGTAAAACGTTATTTGTATTAATTTAACTTTTGTATTTATTGTATATAGAACCTGAAGAGGGACATAAAAAAATGTCCGAAACGTTGTGTTGAATAAAAATTTTTTCTAATATTTAAACACCTGGTAGTATTGGCCATCAGCTTCCTGAAATCCATACATAAATAATATACCATATTTAATTTAATGATTATACTGAAACTAATTATATCCCCTAAAGAAAGGCAGAAATTTTCATTTCTCACCTGTTTTAGGGTAGAAATAGGTATTTCTTACCATTTTCACAAAATACGCTTGAAATGCGAAATTTTCTCTCCTATCTTCACACGTAAAAAAGGCCTATTTCATGCCTGAGTTGAGAAAAATAATTTTTCTTCTTTTTACTGACATATATTTATTACATCAGTTATGTGCTTTTGCAAAAGAATTTATTTAGAAAGATAATGTTACGACAAATAACTCTATTAGCAACAACTGAATTTAGTAACAATTTAATTAAGTAACTCACTAGGAGAGTGTCTAGGATCCGGATCACAGATTCGTGCTGAAACTTTGGGATATATTTTTTATATAGAAATATGAAGAAAGCTACAATATTAGACCCTAACGCTCAAAAGAACTAATGTTCTGGACACTTTTAGCTTTGTTTTGAAAAAAGTATTGAAAAATGTCTCTTCCTAAAACAGTAACTATTAACATTATTAAATTTGTGCTAAAATTTACCTTTAGCCTTTTATTGCACATTCTAAAGCTGGAAATCATTTCATTATTTTGATATCCACATATTTCTTTTTCATAATATTTTATCAAAGACTTGCAAGGGTACTAGATCTAATAATCATACTATTGCATCACAATCAGCTAGCAAATTAAAATGTTGGTTGCAGATTCAAAAAGTAGCCATTACAGTAATTTATATTATGGTTTCATGTACTGTATATTCACAGAACAAATGGCTCCTCTGAATCATTTGGTACCCCTCACCATAAGCCAATCATTAATTACATTATTTTCAACACTTGGATTCGTTGAAGTTTTCACTAGAAACCACTTGAATTAATAATCTATCAGACACATCTTGCAAAATTAAAAACAAAAGTTTATGAACTAAGAATCATTGGGAGAAAAAAGCTTTCTCGATATTCTTTTATAGTAGAAAGTATAAAACAGCTTAATTTAAGAGGGCTAGACACCTTTTTTCTCTGAAATAAGAAGTCACATTTTAGTACATAAATGTAAACTAATTATTTCATACTTTTTACATATAAAAGTGGGTATATTTACCTTACCTTAAAACTTTCTCCGATGGGCCTTTTATATGGTCCAGAACCATAGTCATCGATGAAACAAGTTTTTTCACTAACCGTAAGCTTTGAAATTTTCCTGTGGATGAATTGACTCCAGATTTGAACTAAATTACTCCTGAATAGTATAATTCTCATATGAATGTAGGGATTTTTGATCTAATGAGAAAAAACATGGTGCTGTTTTTCAAGAGTTTTTTTTTAATTTTTTAAAATTTTTTATATTTTTTCATAATTTTTCTAATGTAAAAATTTTTTCTGACATTTAATCCTAAATCCCTACACTCATATGACAATTATACTATTCAGGAGTAATTTAGTTTAAATCTGGAGTCAATCCATCCACAGGAAAATTTCAAAGCTTACGGTTAGTGAAAAAACTTGTTTCATCGATGACTATGGTTCTGGACCATATAAAAGGCCCATCGGAGAAAGTTTTAACGTAAGGTAAATATACCCACTTTTATATGTAAAAAGTATGAAATAATTAGTTTACATTTATGTATTAAAATGTGACTTCTTATTTCAGAGAAAAAAGGTGTCTAGCCCCCTTAATAACTCATGATTGCTGCACACATCTTGTAAAATTAAAAACAATCAGTTTATGAACTATAATTACTGATAATAAAAGCTTTCTTAACATTCTTGTATACTTTTTCAAATAATTATCTGAATCTTGTGTAGAAAAATATTTACTGAGAAATCCTCTGAAACATTTTGACGTCTCCCTCCGTGAGAAAATTATAAAATTAGATTAACTGAGCACTTTTATTCGTTGAAATTTTCACAACAATAACACATCATTTTGGCTTTTTTCTGTATTGTAATGTACATTTGGCATAATCTTTTAATTGGTGTTTAACTAAATATGTACAAGAGCAGAGCACTAATATCGACTCAGTTTCTTGAAGTATAGACAAAAAATGCTTTTTTTTTAACCAAGCCTCTAACGTCTGACCAATATTTTAAATTCTGATTTTAAGTAGAAGTTCTAAATTTGTTATAAACACTTCATTTAACACATCATACTGCTACTTATTTTATTTATTATACAAAACATTTTATTATATTTGATCTGAAAACTTGCACTGACTATTATTCTTATACTATTATTATATTTCTAAGTTATTTTTTTGTACAGGACGCTTGTAGATTTCCATTTCTTCAGGCCGTTGTTTATAGTATATGCAAAAATTACTAAGAACTCCTCTGAAACATTTTGATGTCTTCCACCGAAAGAAATTTCTCATATAATCTAAAAAAAAAATAATAAATCAACACAAAGTGTCAATATTCATCTTTATAACCAACATTTTATATTTTAAAAATAGATATTTAGTCATTTAATACGTATCTGATTATTTTTAATGTTGATATACACAAGAAATCTTGTAGTTATCTGTAGTTATACGCCTTAGCGAATTTACATTCATATGCGAAACTATGAGGTGATCAGTGCTGGGCGTTGAAGAGGTTAACGAGGTTGTCAACGAATCAACTTGCCGTCAGATTAACTTGTTCAAGTCTGACTCGGACGAAATTGATATAACTTCCGACTCAGCATTCTTACCAACGAAAATCTGTTCATTTCTGACCCAGACCCTCTCATAATTACGAGCCTTTGCTCGCGCTCTAACTAGTCTTAATAAATTAAGCACTTTTTTTTTCGAGAAATTCGTTCGTAGAAGAGAGAGAGAGAGAGAGAGAGAGAGAGAGAGAGAGAGAGAGAGAGAGAGAGAGAGAGAGAGAGAGAGAGAGAGAGAGAGAGAGAGAGAGAGAGAGAGAGAGAGAGAGAGAGAGAGAGAGAGAGAGAGAGAGAGAGAGAGAGAGAGAGAGAGAGAGAGAGAGAGAGAGAGAGAGAGAGAGAGAGAGAGAGAGAGAGAGAGAGAGAGAGAGAGAGAGAGAGAGAGAGAGAGAGAGAGAGAGAGAGAGAGAGAGAGAGAGAGAGAGAGAGAGAGAGAGAGACTTTTATTGACCTCACAGGCAAAAAATAAAAATACAATAAAAACAACAAAAATATAAAGTCACAAAATATAAGGTCACAAAAATAACAAAAATATAAGATCACAGTGTACACAGTATCAAAGTTTTGTATAAGGTCTATCACAATCGGTTTAGATACTCAATATAACTCTATTACTTGCAATACGTTGCAGTAAGCACGTCGTACAATATTTACATAATATAATATCACAGTCAGAAAATCACAGGTTTAAGCCTATCGGCTAAGTCTTAAACAATTAAAAATAAAAATATAAAAATAAATAAATATTAATAAATATAAAAAAATATAAATAAATATAAATAATCATAAATAAATATAAATAAATATAAACAAATATAAATAAATATAAATAAATATAAATAATCATTAATAAATATAAATAAATATAAATAAATATAAATAAATATAAATAAATAAATACATAAATAAATACCGCGCCATCACGAAACTGACGCAGTTATGTAGTTTGATGGACCTCGCTCGGCTGAGAGCTAGGGATCGAGATCGATAAGGTGCTGACGCACCGCCCTACGGAAACTAGCATAGGGCAGAAGGTAGCGTAGAGATGGGAGGAGAGAGTTCCAGAGAATTGCGCCTTGCACCTGCAACGATCCCTCGGCCACTTCCGATTTCCTGGCAGGCTCGACAAGTTCTGGAGGTACTCCTCTAAAAGTTGGACGCGGTTTAAAATCTGAAAAGAGTTCGGCCAGATAGCTGGGCTCCTTGATTCGTACGATCTTGTACATTAATAGCGCAGTATGATACTGCATTCGCGACTGGACACGAAACCAGCCTAAACGTTTACGAAAAGGAGTAATATGCACATCCCGCCTCACTCCAAAGACGTACCTCACATATGAATTATGGAGTCGCTGTAATCTAATCCACTGATCGTTCCTTGCATCTAGGTATACCACTACGCAGTAATCTAAGTGAGGCTGAACTAATGACTCGACCAACCGTTTGCGAAGAGTCTCGGAGGTACACGCCCGTATAAATCGCAGGCCATACAGGGCTTTATTGGCTTTCTTTACAACTTGGTTAATGTGCGGTTTCCATGATAGTTTATTATCAAGAATAACTTCGAGACTCACAGCTTCGCTACTGAAAGGGACGAGGACTTCAGACTGCATCTCAATACCAGGCAAATTCATACCATTGACGATATTTCCCAGTTTGGAATCAAACAAAATTGCTTTAGTTTTGGTGGCATTGAGACAAAGGCCAGCCTCCTCTGCCCAATCGGACACGAGCTTTGCTGCTTCGGTTAGTCGAGCTATGCCCTCAGAAATCTTGTCCTTTGTGGTATGTACGTAAATTTGGAGATCATTTGCGTAGAGAATACGTTTAACAGTAGTAAGTCCCAATACGTCTTGGAGTTCATTGACATAGAGGCACAATAGAAGAGGACCCAGGACAGAACCCTGTGGAACTCCCAGATTTGTTTCCAGGGAGTCTGAAAATTCTCCTTTTTTTGAAATAACAACCTGTGTTCTGCCTTGTAGGTACGACTTGATCCACAGGAGAGCTGACTTGGAGAACCCTATGAGACGAAGCTTGTTTAGAAGTTTCGATGGAGACATAGTATCGAAGGCTTTGCTAAAATCCAATAGCAGTAAGAGTGTTAATTGCTTCTTGTCTCTTGCCATTCTAATGTCGTCCGTCAGTTTAAGTAGTGCAGTCTGTGTACTGTTATATCGTCGAAAACCTGTCTGGAGGGGATCAAGTATGTTACTATTATTTAGATACTCCCTGATTTGGTCATGAGCAATCTTTTCGAGTACCTTGGAAAGGAAACAGAGCAATGCTATGGGTCGAAAGTCCGAAACTGAGGATGGAGCTACAGTTTTCTTAATCGCAATAATCTGCGCCCGTTTCCAAGGATCCGGGAAAACGCCCTGAGCAAAGGAGGGGTTAAAAATTCTCACAATGTAATTACCAATAGTTGGTAGGGCTTTTACTATTACACTTTGTGGAACTCCGTCAGCCCCTCTTGCTTGCGAGGAGAAATGCGATATCGCCAAGACCATGTCGTTAAATGTTACCGGTTTGAATGTAAAACCCTCCTCGCTTGCAGAAAAAATAGTGGCCATTGCATCTTCTAAATTTTCTAGGGGTGAGACGGAAATTTCAGCAAAGTGGCTATTAAGTTCATCAGATGTAAAGCCTTCAAGATTCTCCTCCTTCCTCTTGGACAAGAGGACGAGATTGCGCATCTCCTTCCATATATCCTTGTTATCATCAAGAGCTTCAGAGAGATGTCTTTGCAGAAAGGAATTTCGCTCTTCAGTGATGCGCAAGTCGACCTCGTTGCTGAGCCGAAGAAACTCGTCAAGAAGCGGTGCTCTCCCAGTGCGCTTATAACGACGATGGGTAGCATTGCGCTTGTTGATAAGCTGCCTCAATTCAGGACCAAGCCAGGGAGCATATTTGTCATTAATACAAAAAGTTTTTACAGGAGCTAAGTCATCTATTGCGTGATTTAAGTTTGAATTTAGATTATTTAAAGCGCCCTCCAGATCAGATTCTATTGAGTTCATACTTGCCCAGTTACATTGGGACAGCAAGTCATTTAATGACGTCGGGTAGATATCTTTAAAATTCCTAAAGGCGAAAGATTCTTTAGGTGGCGCCGATACAAGAAAGTCGGTGGTCACGTCTATAATGGCATGCTTCCCAAAGCTGGGCAGGTGTTCGTTAGTATGTCTCAGTATAATGCCATTCATGTCCGTCAGTATTAAGTCAATCCACGTGTGAGTGGTAGGAGTTTTGTGGTGAGTAGGTCCGTGCTCAACTATCTGAAGCGAGAGCTCCTTCGCCAGATTTTTAACCGCTATTGCATCCGCTTCTGGTGGATCAGAAGGGAGATCCGCGTTGAGGTCACCGATAATAAATTTGGGACCGTAGTCACTACTTAATTTACGGAGCTGCTCAAAGAGGTCTGACTTTTATCCTTATTTTTACTCTTTCTTCGCATAGCAACCTTGTGAGGCCTATACATTAAACCGACTAAGATCGGGGGCGAGCTACCCTGTTCTACACTGCAGAATAGGTATTCAGGTATACCTGATCTCTCATCTAACTCAGTGTTTGATGAAGCCAATTTAGTCACAGAAAAATCTCTGCATATAAACAGGGCAACTCCACCTCCATGGATATTCCAATCCTGCCTCAAAATCGTGTAGCCATTTATTTGGACGACGTTGTCTTCCACTATTGGGCCCAGCCACGATTCAGCTATGCCAAAGATATGATAAGGGTTGTCGTGCAAGTACAGGCGCAGCTTCTCAATGCGACATCGGAGCGAGTTCACATTGAGAAACCCTACTCTAAGGAAACGCCCTCCAGTCACCCCCCTCGCAACGCGACCATCGATCCTAGTCAAATACGCTACGCCGACCTGACAGGCAATGCTGCTTCCTGCCTGTTATTATTACTCACGCCTTCACCGATATCCTTATTTGTGGTGCTCATATTAGGCCGATGTTGTATGGAAGCAGACTGATTTGATGCTTGAATTGCATGTAGATCTGCAGCAGATGCAAACACATGTACTCGGGCACGTGCCTTACGCCTAACCAGAAATCTGCCGCCCGCGTGCCAGACGTATTTGAAGCCTAGCCCCAGTGCAATGAGCTTCAGATTTTTAAAGAGCTGGAATTTGTCGTGGGGCAATGACTCATTTATGAAAATCTTATGTCCTGACATGCAGACCGCCGAGGACTGGCCCAGCAGTGCGGGTTTTATGTCATTGGTGTTAAGGTAATTATTTGCAAGCAAACGCTTAGCCCGCATCACGTCTCTTACTAAATCGGTCCGAGAAAGTTTAACCACGCAAAACGGTGGCGCTTCCATTCCCGCTCTCGATCCCAAGCTATCTCCCGTAGAACCCTCTCCATCTCGGAGTGGGCCGCGGGGCGTGAGGATGCGACACATGCAATATTTCCGCGATCGAAGGTCGGGATAACGGTGCTAAGTACTGCGAAGGCTATATTGGTTAGGTCCTCTTTAGAGGCTGTTACATCTCGCCCTAAAATTCCTTGTATAATTACTTAACAGTTCTCAGCACACTCGCCGTTAGAATTCACACCCACAGTCCCGCGGGACGCCCCAAGATCGGGGTCGGCCGATACATTATTACAAAATTTATTGAGTGAAGTGGCATTTACATTTTTGGTTTGCTCCAGCAGAGCACTTAGGTCAACACTCATATTTTTTATTTGATCTTTCACGATCTTATTTTCCTTCAAGAGCAGCTGACGGTCAGTACGCAGTTCCTCCAGCTGGGAAGTCTGTTTAGCCACAAGTTCATGCAGAGAGCCGTGATACCCGACACCAGGTCCCTGTTTATTTCTACTGCAGCTGGTTCATGAGACGAGAGTCGCCGGTGGCCACGCAATTATGATTCATGAATGACTTAATATCGTCAAACTGCCCTTGAAGCATATTAAAATGTTGAAAAAATAAATCCAAAGTGCTCTGCGGGATGATCACATTATTCGGCATAAGGGTCGATGTCTGTGTCCCGCTTTTTCAGCTGTCAGATGTGCTCTCAGTGCGGCTGGTGACGCAGCCGACTGCGTTGCTTATATCGCTCTGAGCGTCGGGACTCGATAGTGGCAATGAGATCTCCGCGGAAATCAAATCTCCCGCCAGGGAAGCCCGTTTATCGCTCTGTTCGTTGCGCGGCGGCGAGAGAGCCACACCGAGTGGCAAGTGTAAGTGGGGCAACTTGCGTTTTCGAGCGCCTGGTAGGCGCGGGGAGAGCAGTGTAGTAACCGGACTCACACGCGGTGTCTTCTCTGCGTTGGTGGGGGGCTGCTGCTTCCCTCTCTCTCCGACGCCTCGCATAGACGGAGAGCTAAGCGCTTGTGTTCTCACGCGCTTGGTGGTGTTGGTAGCGCGTATGCTCCCGTTGTGCAGGGAGGGGACTCTCGCCTTAGGCGTCTGCTCATTTGCGCGACAGCGGTCACATGGCGCGTTCTTTTTTCCGGCACATTTCGTGTGGCACGGAAGGTTGCAAACAGAACAATGATTCAGTGCACGTGGCATTATGAGTTCACTGCACACAGTACGCTTGGAAGTCATGTTTGGTAGTCACACGGTGATAGGTAGTAAGTCGTGACGTACCTAATTATAGACTTTTCTCTCCATGGTTGTTGTTCTCTCTCTCTCCCTCTCTCTCTCTCTCTCAGCTGTTCAATCGCTTTTGGGCTGAGTAGTTCTATTACCCTACGTCGGTAAGGCAGAAATCCAGGCGGCGTCTTTGAGCACCGGGTCGTTGCCTCGTTGAGAAATTTTCAAAAATTTAAAAACAGCTGACTCACTTATGCAGCGCGTTGACCAAAAAAATACAAAGAAAGATGCGTCTGCTAGCAGGTGTTCGTCGTGCGTGGGTCGCCCGGGCATATGCAGCACAGCGGTTTGTGACGACAAGGCAGTGAAGCGCCGATGAAAGCAGTGATGGCAGTGACGGCAGCAGAGAGAGAGAGAGAGAGAGCGAGGGGGGGGGGGGAGAGGGAGAGAGAGAGAGAGTGAGAGATGATCTTGAGTACGTGCGTGGTGACACGGAAGGACTCCGGGGCTGGTAGCTGCCGTGACCGCAGCTACGAGTGTCCACAGCGCGTGCGCGCAAGGCTAAGCACAGCCAGAACAGCAGAGCTGCAACGAGGAAACTCGCGCGACAGCAACCCCGTGCCCCGCTACCAGACGACGGAAGCCGTCGTCAGAGTTGCCGCGAGACATCGCCGGGACCAACAACCGACAGCCTGGTAGGTCCTGTACGCAGGCAGTCATGCCGACGAATTGCGAGCGTCGTGAGCGACTCTCCGAATATCCGCACGCAGTTTGAATGTGCTTGGCGTTCAGCTGGCTCGGAGGACGAGCATGGCTCTGATTTGGTGAGTAGCGACGCGTGTGCGGACGCGCCGTCTACTCTCGTGACAGAGCGCGCACCCATTCGACCTGCACACCGTTTTAGCCTATGGCCGGCAGGATCCCCTGTATCAAGAGCATAGACCTTGAGTACAATAGATCGTTGTTTGCTGCGATTGTTGGAGTTCGAGTCATTTGAACGCGCGAGTTCGCGTCTCCCCTCCTCTCGCTTCTCCTCCCGTGTCAGGTAGTAGGCGCAGCGGATACCACCGCCTCCGCCGGTGTTTAGACTGGTATTAGCAGACATTTATATATAGATACAAATGGGAGTATTAATATAGTAAATTGCTGTCAAATTTCTATGATCGAATGGTCACTTTACTAGAACAGAAGTGCAAAATTGTCATAAGATGATTCAACTGAATTTTAAATTCCACAATATAGTGTATTATATTTTTATAATAAATCCCGTATGTAAATTTAATTATTGTTTTTATCGGTATACTAATATGGCTAAAATAATGTTTTTTGTTAATTTAAACCACATTTAAGTAAATGTTTTCCTATAAGAAGCCTATAAAAAAACCGCTGCTAACTGCTTTAGCAGAATGCTTTCTCAAAGAGAATTGATAAATTATATCAAATAATTTTTTTAAATGTACATTTTAATATAAAATTTCATTCTTTCTGCATATCTGATTTTCCATAAATACAATTATTCAAAATGATCAAGAAAATTATATTTAAAATAGTTATGTATTAATTATTAAATTGCGAATTAAAGTTTAAGGTATTATCACATGCTATTTATTGAATTTATAAATTAATTGCATTACTTCGAAATTTCTTCGGCGTTTTCTTCGAAAACCTGCTAACTCGGTGTTTGCTTCAAAACCCCGCCAACTCAGCGAAGACTTCGAAAATCCACCAACTCATAGAGTGGTACCCCATATAACTCGGCGAAGGTTTCAAATATCCTCTAACTCAGGTGTTTTTTTTCCTTTAATTTTGTAGTGATAGCTCTAGGATGTTAAAGTACAATTTCTGTATAAGAGATGAAAAAAATTATTTTCGATTATTCCATATTTTTCTTCATTATTTTTTACCGACTGAATATTATCCGTTTCGACAGACAAAAATATCGATTGATAAATAATTTCAAGGCTTTAAAGAAAATGTGACTACTTTCAACGGATATCCAAACCCAACGCCGTAAAAAATATTTTCGATTTTTCTATATTTTTCTTTATTTTTTTTAACCGACTTAATATTATCCGTTCGCGCCGCCAAAAATATGGTTAGATAGAAAATGTCAAGACCTTTCAGAAAATGGGACCACTTCTGACCGATATCCAAACCCCACAGAGGAAAAAAAATTATTTTCGATTTTTCCATATTTTTCTTTATTTTTTTTAACCGACTTAATATTATCCGTTTGCGCCAGTAATAATATAGGTCGATAGGTAATTTCAAGACCATTCAGAAAATTAGCCTACTTCCGACCGATATCCAAACCCAGAGCCAAAAAACTTGTTATTTTTATCGATTATTTTTTATTTTTCCATAATTTTCTTTATTTTTTTAACCGACTTAATAATATCCGACCGGGCCAAAAAAAAATTATGCATAGATAGGAAATTTCAAGACCTTTTAGAAAATGAGCCTATTTCGGGCCGATATCCAAACTCAGAGCAAAACAAAATTATTTTCTATTTTTCCATACGTTTCTTTATTTTTTTAATCGACTTAATAATATCCGATCGGGCCAAAAAAATATTGATAGATAGGAAATTTCAAGACCTTTCAAAAAATAGGCCTTCTTCCGACCGATATCCAAACCCAGAACCCCAGAACCAAAAAAAATTATTTTCGATTTTTCCATATTTTTCTTTATTTATTTTAATCGACTTAATAATATCCGATTGGGCAGAAAAAAATATGCGTAGATAGGAAATTTCAAGACTTTTCAGAAAATGGGCCTACTTCCGACCGATACCCAAACCCCAGAGCAGAAAAAAAACTAGGGGGGCTGCGCCCCCCAGCGTGCCTTCGCCACACCATCACCTCGCCCCCACACACATCTGCTCCTCGCTTCGCTCGTCGCCCACCCCCTCCCTATATAAAAACTTCGTTTTTACATAATAGGCACGACCGCAATACTCAGGAGAACCTTGTATTTTTATAAAAGCGAAAATTGATTAATAATGGCATTACGATGGGCAATGCACTCATGATTTTGCATACTATTAAAAAAAAAAAATAGTTTTTGTTACCATATGGCGAACATTAAGGGTGCGATCCCATGCGTTCCGTAAAATTAAACAGAACGACAAAATCGGAGTGAACTTGCAATTCGAATAATGGCGCGCGGATCTCCGTTACGTTTTTACAAAGCCCTATTCCCATGAGAGTGACAGATTTGTTGTACAAATAACCTATAACCCACTTAGAAACATGTAAAAACCACTGTTTTGAGAATCTGATATGGAAGGGACTATTATTTCTTTAGTCAAACGTCAATCCTTGCCTATTTTTTCTTTAGTCAAGCGTCAATTCTTCGACTAAAGAAAATTGAAGGTTAGATTTTACGTATATATAGGTATACCTATCTACAGCGATCTGGCGAACAAATAACAACGGCCTTCCTAAATTGCTGTATGGATCGATATTGATGTTGGTCGAGTTCTCTGCTAACTGAGTTGTGGTCTTATCCTTGAGTAAGTATTATTTCAATAATACTAGCTCCTTTCTAATCATGCAGGCTTATCATTTTTTTTTTCACAAGGACATTTTATTAAACTTTGAGCAAGGGCCAAGGTAGTCTTAGTTGGAAGTGCACATGAGCTTTTTCGACTTTCAAGTATACAAATACCTTTCCTTTCTCTGAAACTATCTTCAGCTTTACACACGTCACCATATCATGCATGCTGAGGGATTATATACCATGTTTCAGATCTAAATAATCAGCAAGTGTGGAGTTACAGCATTTTCTGTGTGCTTTTTGAAGAAATTATTAAGAAAGAAAAGTAATTTGCTCCAATTTGGCTGATTGACTATATCTGCAACTTAATGTACAATGTCTCAGCATGCATTGCATTATGTATGAACATTCTTGTAAACCTTGAGAAAGGGTGAGGAGGTTTTAGTTGAGAATACACATGAGCTTTCTCGACTTTTGAGTGCAAAGATCCCTTTCCATTACCTACAAGTAGCTTCAACTTTCTATACATGATGGAATACATGCTGAGGGACAGTACATCAAGATTTAGATATGCATAATCAGCAAGTCTGGAGATATTGCAATTTCTGTGTCTTTTCAAGAAATTTTTGAGAAAAATGTCATTTTCTCCGTACCGGCTGATTGAGTCGATCTGAAATTGCATACACAATCCCCCTGTATATATTGTATTGTGTGTGAACATTCTGGTAAACTTTAAGTGAAGGTGAGGAGGTCTTAGTTGATAATACACATGCGCTTTCTCGACTTTTGAGTGCAAAGATCCCTTTCTATTCCTTACAAGTATCTTTAACTTTCTATACATGATGGAATACATGCTGAGGGACAGTATATCAAGATTTAGATATGCATAATCAGCAAGTCTGGAGATATTGCAATTTCTGCGTCTTTTTCAAGAAATTTTTGAGAAAAATGTCATTTTCTCCGTACCGGCTGATTGAGTCGATCTGCAATTGCATACACAATCCCACTGTATGTATTGTATTGTGTGTGAACATTCTGGTAAACTTTAAGTAAGGGTGAGGAGGTCTTAGTTGATAAACCACATGCGCTTTCTCGACTTTTGAGTGCAAAGATCCCTTTCCATTCCTTACAAGTATCTTCAACTTTCTATACATGATGGAATACATGCTGAGGGACAGTTTAATAGGAAAAAGTTTTGTTTTAATTATCTATAACTTTTACATTCAACATTTTTGTGTAAAATCAAATCCTGTCAAGTAATAGCCGAAAATCGTCCATTTTATGTATATTTAGGCGTTGAAAATCGTTTTTATGCGCTCAACTCGTCAGGAATTGATTGTACAAAAAAATGTTTAACAGAAAAAAGTTTTGGTTTAATATTATCTATAACTTTTATATTTAACATTATTGGGTAAAATCAAATCCTGTAAAGAAATAGCGAAAAAACGACTATTTTTGATGATTTTAGCGGTTTTTTCGCTATTACATTGTTAAATATTGTTCATAGTAAACAATTTTCCATGTAAGAAAGACGTGTTTTAATTAGTTTTAGCAAATGCATTTGTTGTTTTTTGACGTAAAATTAATTTTGTTCACATTATTTTCAAAAATCGATTTTTTCAAATTTTTATTTGTTCTGGCGTTTTTTTATTTGTTGATCGAGTCGGCTCGGTATAAGACTGGCGCTTACTTATAATTAGACGAGTATCTGGGCCAAAATTCGTTAAGATCTATTGGAAATTCTCTGAGATATTCCATAAACTTGACTACATACGAACGGACATACACACATACACCATAAAAAACGTCTAAAATGAACTAATTCTGGGTGAAAAATAGTTTTTATGCAACAAATTGTTCGTTTTTGAAGTGTTACAATTTTCGCTCTAGTGAAAATATAAGGCTCTCCCGAGAAGCGGTCGTGCCAAAAAAATCGTTTTTATAAGTTTAGTTCGTCTGGGTCTGATTGTACATGAAAATGTTAAATGGGACAAATATTATCTATAACTTTTGTTTGTATAAAATCAAATCCTGCTACGTTATAAACGAAAATCGGCTATTTTAGGTATATTTAGGCGTTAAAAATCGTTTCTTTGGATTTAACTCGTCAGGAATTGGTCGTAGCAAAAAATGTTCAATATAAAAAAGTTTTGTTTTAATATTATCTATAACTTTTACATTTAAAATTTTTGTGTAAAGTCAAATTCTGCTCAGTTATACACGAAAATCAGCCATTTTATGTACATTTAGGCGTTAAAAACCGTTTTTTTGGATTTAACTCATCAGGAATTGATCGTACAAAAAAATGTCGAGTAGGAAAAAGTTTTGTTTTAATATTATCTATAACTTTTGTATTTAACATTTTTGTGTAAATTCAAATCCTGTAAAGTAATATAAAAAAAACGACTATTTTTGATGATTTTAGCTATTTTTTCGCTATTACATTGTTAAATATTGTTCATAGAAAAAAATGTTCAATGTAAAAAAGACGTCTTTTAATTAGTTTTAGTAGATCCATTTGTTGTTTTTGACTTAAATTTAATTTTGTTCACCGTATGCTCAAAAATCGATTTTTTCAAATTTTTATTTGCTCTGGCGTTTTTTTATTTGTCGATCGATTTGGCTCGGTAGACAACTGTCAATTACTTATAATTAGACGAGTATATTCCCCAAAGCCCGTTTGGATCCGTCGAAATTTCGCTGAGATAATCGGGGGTTACTTAATCATATACATACGTACAGACCTACATACATCTCTGAAAACGCTTAAAATGTACTTCTTTTGGGTGGAAAATAGTTTTTATGTTGTAAATTTTCAGAATTTGAAGTGTTACAGTTTTCGCCCTGACGAAAATATAAGGCTCTCTTATTTTTAATCGACTTAATAATATTCGATCGCGCCGAAACAATATGGGTAGATAGGAAATCTCAAGGTCTTTCAGAAAATGGGCCTACTTCCGACCGATATCGAAACCCAGAACCAAAAAAAAATTATTTTCAATGTTTCCATATTTTTCGTTAGAAAAAACACGTACGCGCTTTGTTATTGTTATCGGAATGTTAATAGAAGTTTAAAATTGTTAGAGATAATTATGATATTTTTGGTTATGGCGTACTACTTTTAATACAAAATCAAATTTAAATTTATTTATCCACTAAATTGAATTAATTATTAAAAAAACTTTTAATGCCCAGGTAGTGATAGTTGTTCAGGGTAGTCGATAACGGAGTCTAGATGGTGCGCATCGAAGCTTTTTGCCTCTAGGTGTAGGAAATCATCAAATGCGTGGTCTAGGTGTTCGGGGTAACCGATGACGGAGCCTAGGTGTTGCGCTATTTTGCGTCTACCGAGAAAGAAATTTGGAGTGGCTACACTTTCTAGAGAGCCGGGAGTCGCCAAATACAAGCCATAGCGCAATTGAAGACTAGATTGGATATGCAGAACCTCGAGGTTTCTCAGATATACCGTAACTCGACATTGGAAGTGTGACACTTCCAACTTGCAGATTCAGTTGCTTCCAACTTCAGCACGCGCGCTTCGTATCCTCAACTCCGCCCTTTTACACTGATCTCCAAGTTGGAGGTCTCACACTTCCAACTTCGAGTTACGATATATCTGTGAAATTTGAGGTTCTGTACGTCCAGATCGAGCTGCGGGCACTCCAATTCGGCACTAAGTAAATGCGAAACTTAATATCTACAAACACCGTGACCTTTTGACATTAGGATCGTCTAATATTGGAGTTGTCTTCAGTTCACTTTCCGTTCCGTGTAGGTGTCGGAATGCATTCCATGCGTGGTCTACGTGGTCGAGGTAGCCGATGATGGTGTCTTGGTGATGCGCTCCGTAGTTTTCATCGTCCACCATGTTTTCGATGTATTCCAACATCTAGAAGCAAAAATCTACGGAGCGCACCATCTTGACATCGTCATCGACTACCCCGAACACCTGGACGACGGATTAGATGCGCCCTGGTATCTTAAAGCAAAAAACTACGGAATACACCACGTAGACTCCATCATTGGCCACCATAAAGACCAAGACCATGCATCTGATGCGTTCCAATACCTAGAAGCAAACAATTACGCAGCGCATCACCTAGACATTGTCATCGGCCACCCCGAACATCTGGACCACGTATTAGATGCGCTCTGATATCTTAAAGCAAAAAACTATGAAGTGCACCACCTAGACTCCATCATCGGCTACCCCAAAGATCTAGACCTCATATTCGATGCTTTTAATTATCGATAATTCACCAACAATTGGCTAACCGTTCATAGACCAACAGTTAATAGATAAGCCATTTTGGTTGGGTTATTTTCTACCAAGGTATTTACTGGTAATTTTATCGTGGTATGTTTAATACAAAATTTCAGTCACAAACTCAAAAGTTAAAATTTAACCTTAGCACTCGCTAAAATTTTAAATGACATAAAGCACGCATCGGCGCGCGTATAACTTCAGTGCGATGCGCATTGCTATATAATATCTCCCAGGTCTAGATATAGTTCGGCTGTCAGAAAATAACAAAATTATTTTGTTGCAACTATTTATTTGTCGCCAAGGTGACTAATCTACTTCTATTCTAACCATTTCTATGTGGTTTATTTACTGCGTGGATACAAATAGTTACAGTAACAATATCCCCTGCTGAAATTTTGTATGGCGGTGCTTCGTTGACTTTTTTTTCGGTGTATAGGTATTATATTTCCATCTATTCCTACTATTTTTAGATATTGTAAATTTTTCATTTCTATTTTAAAATCTGCTGTTAGTCCCTTACATTGAGAGAAAAGATAAGTCTTCAAACCATAAATTGCGGTAAATCAAACTATATGACTCCGGTACAGAGAATAAAGTGGAGTCAGCTTCGACCTCTGGTGCTGACAGCTTAGAAGAGTCCGGTATTACGAACCGGAGCTGGACTCAGCCACGCTAATCAAAAACAAGTTGGGGCTAATAATTTGAATATGATTTTTGTAATTGAGGTGAATAACAACGATTATTTAATGTTTGGAAAAACTACCGATATATATGTAAAAGAGAAAAAATATTCTTACGTATGAAGCCATTGAAAGCCTTATATTTCGATGAACATTATTGTGCTTATCGTGAGCAATACATATATTTTAAAAGAAGTGAGAACTACCTGATATACATTCATGTTTGTAATAATGGCAAAAGCCGAGGCATTATTTGTAGCAACTAAATATATTTTTTAATCACTTATGAAATTTAGTTAATAAAATTTCATAATATAGTTCACATAATTATTTTCTAAACTTCAATTTCATGATTGTGTAAAAATATAATAATCTCTCAATTATTTAATACATAAATTCCAACTAGTTGATTTAATTAAATAAAAATCGCAATGCCGGTAAGTATTTAGTTTTTAAACGAGAATATCTCATGGAAATGCTAATAAAATCACTCAAAAAATTTTCTGAGCATAGTATTAGATATACGAAGCGCCTGACAAAGTTGTTTTTCGAAATAAACGTTCGAATATTAATTTATTAAATATTTAAATTGGGTTGATTTTGGACCTTACATCATTTTTGTTACTATTATTTTAGATACCTCTTTTGGTTGCTTTTTGACATTGCTTTTTATTTCAGCGTATGTTTTTTATTCGAGTTAGTATTTATCTTTTCTTTAGTTAGTAATTCTTTTATTAACATATACTTCTCTTGGATTTTTGTGTTTAATTGTCTCAGCAAACTATTTTTCATTTTCTCCTTATCGAGTTCGCTTTTATCTTCAAACATTATAGTATCATGTAGATTTTGTAGTTCTTCATTTGATATTGATATTTCTTGAAGTTTTTCCTTTTTTATCTGTTCTCTTTTATACAGCCTTATTTTTGCGATAGCTATTCTGGTAATTTCATTTAACGATGTGTCATCATGTTTAGAGATTAGAATTACATCCATGTGCTCTGGACATCCTACTAATGCATTGCTGACGAAGGTTGGATTATTTATTTTCACAAATTCCCTCTTGTAGAAAGTATTTTGACAAACTATACACACTACTACCGACACTTTTTTAGTAGGTTGACATATAAAATTCTTTTCTTGGGGGAGCCGATCGGGAGACTCCTTCTCTGATGCAGCCATCTTGGCAACTTGAAATGGCAACTTTAAAAATATTGAATAATTAATGATGCATGCACTTATAATGCAATCGAAAAATAAAAAAGACGACGTCCCCAGTGATTTTAAGATAGGAATAACATAATTGGAATACTAAATAATTGGGCTGTTCGATTTTATATGAATTTGGCCATATTACTAATAAATAGCCATTTGACGATGTTATTCGTGATGTTAAGTGACTAGTAGCGCCACGAAATATATGAGAAAGGTTCATTTAGATCCAGACTGTCCAAATCCATCTCAAATCAGATCCCACATAGCATGAGAGGTTCCGGAAGAAAGTTCCAAGGAAGCTTACAGTGAAAGGTTAATGGAACCTTCCCGAAAGCTAACTGAAACTTTCAGAAAGGTTACATTGCAAGTTTTCTAAGTAAGCTTCCAGAAAGATTCCTGGAAGGAATCAGAAAAAGTTTCAAATACCTCACTATGAAATATTACACGGAAGCTTTCCGGAAGCTTCCAAAAACCTTAAATGGAAGATTATCAAAAATGAATACCGGAAGCTTTCATGGAAAGCTCTTGGAAGCTAATAAAGAGCGTCTTGGAAGACCAAAAATTAAATTACATATAAAGATTGCAGGAATCTTTTAAAAAAAATTCCAGGAAGTTTCCTATGGAAATTCCAATTAAACGTTCTAGAAAGTTTTCATGGAAGATTCTAGGAAGTATTCCAGCAAGGTTCCTGACATATAATAAAGCAACTAAAGTTATATATAAGTTATAATAAAGATCTAATGTTATAACGGAAGCTTCCAAATGGATTCCGGCATAACCTTTTTATGGAGCTTCCAGAAAGTTTTAGGAAGGATAACAAAATGGTTCCAAAAGTGCTACGGCGAAATGTTACTCAAAACTTACGAGAAAGGCTCCACGAAGCTTACGTAAATGATTACTGAAATCAAACTTTGAACGTAAAGCTAATGTAAAGCTCCTAAGAAGAACAAAAGTTAAATTAGATATATGAAGATTGCAGGAAGCTTTTGAAATACATTCCAGGAAGCTTCCTACAGAAGTTCCAATTAAATCTTGTGGAAAGCTTGCATGGAAGATTCTAGGAAGTATTCTAGCAGGGTTTCTGACATATAATAAAGCAACTGATCTAAAGTTATAACGGAAGCTTCCAAATGGATTCCGGCGTAACCTTTTTAGGAAGCTTCCAGAAAGTATTAAGAAGGAGTAATAAAAAGATTGCAAAAGTGCTAAATGTTACTCAAAACTTACGAGGTGGCTACCAGGAAGCTTACATAAATGATTACTGAAATAAATACTGGAAGCTTCGCGGAATGCTCTTTGAAGCTAACATAAAGCTTCTAGGAAGAATAGAAGTTAAATTAGATATATAAATATTGCAGGAAGCTTTTGAAATACGAGGGTCATTTGATAAGTACCTAGCCTACAAATGAAAACACCAAAATTTTACAAAAAATAAAATTTATTTTTCAATGTAGTCTCCTTTTAGTTGAATACACTTGGTCCAGCGGTGTTCCAATTTTTTTAACCCCGTTGAAAAAAATGTTTTCTCTTGGTTTGCAAAATAGGCCTCCGTGGCGGCGATTATTTCGTTATTGGAGTGAAATCTCTTCCCGGCGAGCGAACTTTTAGGTTCGGAATCAAAAAAAAGTCGCAAGGAGCCAAATCTGGAGAATACGGTGGATGGGGCAGCAGTTCGTAGCGTAATTCGACCAATTTAGCCGTGGCGAGTGCAGAAGTGTGAGCCGGTGCATTATCGTGGTGGAAAAGCACTTTCTTTTTAGACAAATGGGGCCGTTTTTCTTCTAACACGGCGTCAAATCGGCTCAATAGTTCGGCGTAGTACTGTCCTGTGACCGTTTTGCCCTTCTCCAGATAGTCAATAAAAATCACACCTTGAGAATCCCAGAAAACAGTGGCCATCACCTTTCCGGCCGACGGTCCACTGTTTTGACTGCTCCTTGGTCTCTGGAGTGTAGTAGTGAATCCATGTTTCGTCGACGGTCACGTAACGACGCAAAAACTCTTTTGGATTGCGATTAAACAGCTCCAAACACTGCTCTGAACTGGTCACACGGATGCGCTTGTTGTCTGCAGTCAGCAAACGCGGCACCCACCTTGCTGACAGCTTCCCCATGCCTAAAATCTCATGTAGGATATGCCACACGCGTTCTTCTGAGATGCCTACTATCGCAGCTATCTCGTGCACCTTTAATCGGCGGTCTGACAAAACGATATCGTGTATTTTTGTCACGTTCTCCTCCGTAGTGGCTGTTTTCGGAGCACCTGGACGTGGATCATCAAAAACCGACGTACGACCACGTTGAAACTCGTTATACCAAAATTTAACGGTCGCCATCGAAGGAGAAGCATCCCCATACACTGCATCCAAGCGTTCTTTAATTTCACTGCGCGATTTCCCTTCCAAAAACAAGAATCGAATCACCGACCGATATTGTTCTTTCTCCATTTTTTCAAAAATCAATGGACACATTTGCTTTCACACGCTCTCAAAAATAAAGTACAACTCCGATCCGGCTGAAATTTCGTCTGTAACCGTTTACAGGAAGATACTGCACTGTAGTGTATTTCTGGTGCGATAGTGGCACCATCTGGCGGTGAGGCTAGGTACTTGTCAAATGACCCTCGTACATTCCAGGAAGCTTCCTATGGAAATTCCAATTAAACCTTGTAGAAAGCTTGCATGGAAAATTCTAGGAAGTCTTCTAGTAGGGTTCCTGGAATATAATAAAGCAACTGGCCTAAATTTATAATGGAAGCTTCTGAGTGGATTTCGACGAAACCTTTTTATGGAGCTTCCAGAAAGTTTTAGTAAAGACTAACAATAAGGTTCCAAAAGTGCTACGGTGACATGTTACTCAAAACTTACGAGAAAGCTTCCACGAAGATTACATAAATGATTACTGAAATCAACACTGGAAGCTTCGCGGAAGGCTCTTGGAAGCTAACCTGAAGCTTCTAGGGAGAACAAAAGTGAAATTATATATATAAAGATTGTAGAAAGCTTTTAAAATAGATTCCAGGAAGCTTTCTATGGAAGTTCCGATTAAACCTTGTGGTAAGCTTGCATGGAAGATTCCAGGAAGTATTCTAGCAGGGAGTTTTGCTTCATTACTTTAATATCAACAAAAGTGGAGCTGAAGCTCATTGTATTTTAGTGGAAGTGTACAGTGAACATGCATGTGATCTCTAACTGAGCAAACGTGTCGGAAGTGGTTTGCACGTTTTAAAGCTGGTGATTTCTACTTGGATGACAAGGAGCGACCTGGTCAGCCAAAAAATTTGAAGATAATGATTTGAAGGCATTGCTCAATGACGACTCATGTCAAACATTTAAAGAATTGTCTACGTCATTGGGAGTTGACTTATCAACAGTGGGAAAACGTCTTAAAAGTTTGGGCATGATCCAGAAGGAAGGACATTGGGTCCCACACGAATTGAAACCAAGAGATATTGAGAGACGTTTTTTCACGTGCGAACTGCTCCTCCAACGGCAAAAAAGAAAAGGTTTTTGACATCGAATTGTTACCGGTGATGAAAAGTGGATCCATTATGACAATCCGAAGCGCATATCCATGGGTCAAAGCTCCTGGCTCTGTATTTGATGGGATCAGAGGGGTGTCATTTACTACGAACTCCTAAAACCGCATGAAACCGTAACTGAGGGTCTCTACAGACTGCAACTGATGCGCTTAAGCCGTGCATTGAAAGAAAAACGGTAGGAATACTCCGAAAGATACGAAAAAGTCATTTTACTGCACGACAATGCTCGCCCACACGTTGCAAAACCGGTAAAAACATAGCTGGAAACACTTAAATGCGAAGTGCTACCGCACCCGCCGTATTCCAGATATTGCTCCTAGCGACTACCACTTGTTTCAATCAATGGTTAATATAGCTTGTGTGAGCAGAAGTTCATATCTTATGAAGATTGTAAAAAATGGGTCGATTCATGGATTTCATCTAATGACGAAGAGTTCTTCCGACGCGGTATTCGTTCACTGCCCGAAAGATGGTCAAACGTAGTAGAAAGCGATGGGCAATACTTTAATTAATGTAGTTTTTGACTTTCATATGAAATAAATAATATTTTTTCATTAAAAACAGCTACAACAGCTTAGGAGTAAGCACTGATCTCGACCTAATTGGCTGAAGTAGAATAATGTTTCTCAAACCAAAGGCTCAGACAAATATTTCAAATAAATATCATAAATGTCAAAGGCTTGCAAGGATCGCAGATCCAGACATACTACTGTGTCACAATCCACTTACAAATTCAGATATTGGTTGCAAATTCAAAACCTAACTATAACAATAATTTATATAAAGGCTTCATGAACTAGAGTGTTCACAGAAGAGATGGCTCCTCTGAAAAATTTAGCGTCCCATACCATGAATTAATCATTAATAATTAATAATTACATAATTAATAATCTATCATTTCTCACATTTTGTAAAATTAATTTTTATAACAAAATTTATTTAATTGTGTATTTGAAATTCAGCAACGTATTTCTATAAGCCCCATTGATAGATGGCGGCACTTGCTAGTGTCAGGACAGAGAGAGAAAGAGCAGCTCGGGCGAGCGCCTTCGACTTTGTCGCTCAGTTCAGCACTGACCTTCGTATAAGTCAATCGTGTCAGAGTGAGAGAGAGAGAGAGACAGAGAGAGAACTATACAATAAATATATTTTTTGAAACTCCGTGCGAGAAGTTCGATTTCTCGCACGCTGCGTTAAACGATGCGTGCAAAAATCTCACTTTTCGCACGTCGTGTCAAAAAATACGGTTCGACACTTGTGTGAGAAGTTGATTTTCTCCTCGTGTGACCTTTTCACCCTCGCTTCGCTCGGGTGCAAACAGTCACACGAGGGGAAAATCAAATCCTCGCACTAGTCTCGAAATGTACTACTTCAGAAGGACAGACGTCGTCTCCTTTAACAGGACTTCACCCAAATTGATTTTAGATCGGAAGATTCCATTTGTCGTCTGCTAGGTTTCAATCCACGTGTGCTTGAACCTAACCTAACTCATAACTCGAATCAACCAGTGGCCATTTTCAAAATCAGTGCTTTGAGAATCGAGTGCAACATCACCGCTGGAACCTATATAAACGGGCAACGCGCACATATAATTCATGAGTTCTTTCCTACTGCACCATCAGGATATAAGATTGTTGAGGTTCCCTCACAGGTTATTTACCTACCAGTTACAGTAAAGTGTATAGATCATTTACAGATACGCATAGTAGATCAAGACGGTCATTTGGTTAATTTTCGAGGAGAAATCACTGTTAGATTACATATTAAACAGTTGTAACAAAATGGGGATTGTGTATAATAGTTCATCACGCAAAGAGTATATAAGCAGCGAAGTATACGCTCCAAGCATAAGTCATCGACGTGCAATCAAAGCACTAACATGGCAAAACATACAATTCCTAAGAAAAATCGGCTTAAGAGTTCGAAGTGGTGAAAAATAACTTGCATCATCTTTTGTTGTTTTCAAAGAAATGGAAGACATTCTAAAAATACAGTCACCTTTCATCTTCGATGAGTCACTGGCACACTATGAGGTTCATGCTCATCAACCGTATACAGCATCAGCATTCAACAATAGTGATGAGATCCGTATATTCATTCAACATCAAGACTTATGTCTTCTACCATCTCGGAGCTTATTACGCGTGTGTGGTAAATTGGTTGAAAACGATAACAACCAGTTCAGAATACAAAGTTCGTGAACAATGCTATCTGTCACTTATTCGAGGAAATCAGATATATGTTGAACGCCATTGAAATCGATAAATGTAAAAATGTTGGTTTAACCACTCTCATGAAACGTTGGCTTTCACTCAATAAATCAGAGTTCAATGATTGAAAACGCCGGCTGGATCGATGTGCAAGAGACCAAGCGTAAAATAAACAATGATGCTGGTTACTTTGAAGTTGTCATTCCTCTCAGTATGATTCTGGGTTTCGCCGAGGATTACCGTAAGATTGTGGTGAATGCAAAACATGAGCTTATTCTCGTTAGATCACGAAACGATACAAGTGCTGTAGTACAGACTGGTATAGAGGAGGAGCAAGCACGAAGATTTGAAACTTTTAAAATAGTTTTATTAAGGATCGAGAGGCTTATGCCCTATGTAGTAGCATCAGATTCTTGCAAGATTCGGTTGTTAGATCATGTGGGGAAAGATCGAGCTATGTCCATGAGTTTCCGTACTTGGGAGCTGTATGAATATCCGCTACTGCCGAACACTACTACACATGTCTAGACTGTTAAAACATCCAACCAGTTAGAGAAGCCCCGCTCCGTTATTCTTGGCTTTCAGGCCAATCGAAAGGGGGTGAGAGAAGCTAATGCCAGTCGTTTTCATCACTGTAATATCAGGAATGTTAAGCTCTTTCTCAACTCACAGCATTATCCATATGGAAATCTGAATCTAGACATCAATCGTAATCAATCTGCTCTTCTCTACGATGTGTACGTTAATTTTCAAACTTCCTTCTTTGAAAAAAATTCTGAGCCATTGCTCAACAATACGGACTTTATCAATCACATCCCACTCATAGTTATCGAATGGTCTAAACAAAATGAGTCTATAAAGAGCGTTCCTGTAGATGTTCGTCTTGAATTTGAGGCTCACGATAACTTTCCAGCTGGAACATCAGTCTACTGCTTGATTTGACATGATCGTATCGTTCAGTATAATCCCGTCAGTGGGGATGTAAAGAAGCTTGCTTAGAGAGGTGGGGAGTCAATCAGGGCTTGCCAGCGGTGGCGTCGGCTCGGGCAACCAATCACAGCTCATTGCGGTGGCGGCGGCTCGAGCTGGGGCAACCAATCACAGCTCGGGCGGCTCGCGAGTGGTGGCGGGGGAATGTGTATAAAACGAAGTCTTGATCACGAAGAGCTCATTCTTCTGCCACGTCTAGACTGAAATGGGTCAACGCGTAGTAAAACTTCCTCCTGGTTTAGAAAGTGAGAAGAAGAATACCAATTCAAATTGGAAAGAATATCCTCAAAAATATTCAACTAATACACACAATCTACCCGAGACAAAGGGGTATAAGAGATTTGAGTGAGATGGAGTATGCTGTGGATATGCAAGGCTTCAAACAGCCAGGGAACGACTTCGTCTTGAAGGAATTGGCTATACTCAGTCTTACAGATAATAGTGAGCCCTTGATACGTCTTTTCAAAGAGCCATTTCCATGGAAGAGACTTACAGATGAGTACAGAGAAGAGAATCTATGGTTGGAGCGTCACTGTCATGGAATACAATAGTCATTAGGTGATTTTGATTATACCCTCATCGGTACCATTATTCGTGAGACTCTCAAAGATGCTAGAATTATTGTAAAAAATCAAGTAATACAACAATGGATGCAAAAGCGGTGGAGTTTACAACAGATTGTTAACTTGGAAGAGTGAGGTTATCCAGCTAAGGATTTACCAAGAAACGTCACTATATGCACCAATCACAATGGAAAATATAAGGCTAGATGTGCTCTACACAATGTTAAAAAAATGAAGACATTCTACTTTGATGATATTTTTATGGATTGGGAAGAAGTCTCAGAGACCGTTAGTTTTCAATAGATACATGTAAGAGAGGTTGACTTTGGAGGGGTATTAATTAAATGGGTACCCACAGATGTAGGTGATGGTTAGGGCCTACATCCCTCCTCTCTTACAAATTAATTTGTCGATTAAACGAGTTCAGACGCGCATGGTGGCCTCCATGCCGCTGACAGCTGACCGCTCGCAGCGCCACAGCAGGATGCTCGATGGGTTATCTAACCGCAGGCCGCTCGCAGTACCACAGCTGGCCGCAGGATGCTCGATGGGTTATCTAACCTCCTACAACTCTAGAAACCCTGTGGGGGTTCTGGCCCACTTGGGTTAACTAGCCTCCTACAACTCTATAAACCCCGTGGGGGTTCTGGCCCATTTGTGTTAACGCACCTCGTGCAATTCTGGAACACGCATGTTCCAGAAACCCAGGGGGGGTTCTGGAACACTTGGAATTCCAGGAAGTTTTCCAGACCCCCCCCCCCCCCCCTGTTTACCTACTTTTACTCGTATGCGCCGGCGTGCCTGCATGCATACGGAAGAACGTCGAGGGAGAAAACCCTGCGTTCGTGGAAACTCTCACATCCACTCGAAAACAGACGTAGGTGGTGGCGAAGAGGCGTGTGCATGTACGGCCACCCGAAAGTGCTTGCTCTTGTGCGATTGGCAAGCGCACGCAAGAGGTAAGGAGAGAGACGGGCGCCAAAAATGGCAGGTCGTGACGAACGCGGAAAGGCTCATCAAAGACGAGAGTGGTGGAGCTCTTGTATGCGCCGGCGTGCCAGCACGCACTTAAGGACAGTCGATAGGTCGGCAGGAACGCGCCGCTGCCCTACAGGGGTTCTGGCCCACCGCGAGAGGTTTAAAGCACCTCGTGCAATTCTGAAAACCCTGTGGGGGTTCTGGCCCGCTTGGGTTAACTAGCCCCGTAGAATTCTGGAACACGCATGTTCTAGAAACTCAGAGGGGGTTGTGGAACACCTGTAATTCCAGAAAGTGTTCCAGAACCCCCCCTGTTTACCTACTATTAAAATTTGACTGAACTCACGCGGTGTGCGTGCTGGTACGCCAGCGCACACGTGCGATTCTAAGAATTCGCCGTAACCACACCGGCACCTCACCGCTAAAATATTCTTCGCCGTCGCAGCCATCACCTCGTCGAGTTTCTCTGAGGCACTTCGGCGACCGCTGCAGATCTCCAGGTGCATACTTGCGTTAAGCCACCGTCACCGGTGCCTTCAAATGCACCTGTTGAGCAACGCGAGGTCAGCCGCTACAATCAGCCTACGTCGAGGCAGTTCTCCTTGTGTGATGCCACCGTCACCGTCGTATTTCTAACGCACCCGTCGAGCAAAATAAGGTCATCAGTAGCAGCATAGTCGTTGTCTTCGAGACACCACGGCGTTCAGCAACAATTTTATCATTGCGCCAAGGTATGCGTGCGGTTTAAAATTAACGTACAAGCAACAAAGAATTTCGCGGCGCAACGTATTAAATTCGTGTCAATTATTAGTTATTTTATTATTTAAAGCGCGATTTCCGGGAAGTTATTACTTTCTCCCGGCTTTCCGAGAATTCTTATTGCTCGGCGCGCACATCTCGAGAATGGTTGTTGCGCCCCTCGCTTTCCGAAAATTGTTGTTGTTCGGCGCACGTTCACTTGCGAGATTTCGAATTCTGAGAATTCGCGCGTAACGGTCGCGCGTCCCGAGAACTCGGCGGTCATTTTGAATCTCGCGCGCTGTTTTGTTTCCAAGCTTGCTCCTGCACAAGGTTACGTGTAAAACATTTAGCTTTTCGTGAAACATGCGGTCCACATTTTTGTGATTTCGATAAATTTACGTGTCGCATAGTAACAATAGAGATTCTAGTTTTAGCTTAGGCTTAGCTTTTGAAAGTATTGCTTGTGCCTGCGAGCACTAACTAGGAATCTTGTGGTACGCATTGGCGTAAGGTAATTTAGGCGCATTTTCAAACTTCGTAGGAGGGACCGGACTATTTTCTTTACTTTCTACGTGAGCTCGCGAGTCGCGTAGAAAGTAATTATTATCCACTAGGCTCACATTTTAATTTCTTTTACAATCATTACTTACGAGTTGGACAAACATTGTTTTGTATTTATGTATGTACCTGCGAGTACATCTTTCTTTAATCTTTCTAACAATTTTGTAAGTTTGTAACGATAAGATTCCGCCCCCTACCGGATGATTCTAAAGTTTACCAGGATTCGAATGTGGGAGATGGGGAGGTTCAGATGGCTTAGAATACAATGATAAGACACTATTTTACAAAAGTAGAAAAGGTTATGATTTATTCATTAATAATAATACCAATAAACTATATAAATGTAAGTTAACAAAAAGGGCAACCAATGTAACTGCTGATAATTCGCCACGCCGTAGTATAAGCCATCTGAAACATAAAAGCCAGAAAACGCACTTAATTCGGATTACTACATAATCACACGCTAACGCCCTCTCGCGGTGGGCCGTTTTTGATGAACGGTATCGAACACAGGGTAAGTAATGAAGTGCGACCAGAAAATCGTCGTGAGCATTGGTCTTCGTATCGTCAGTGCGTCGGTAACAGGTTATTTCCGCGTTCCGCTGTCTAGAAACCCATCGATTACTCACCTGGACACGGATACGGAGGTTCGCCTGTCGCTGCCTCGTGTGTGCACGATGGTAGGTATAGGAAGAGCCAAGATACTCCTTAGGTCCTCATTCCGTTCCTCGGCTGACTCCGGGTACGCGTGTGTGCACGTCGCACCAGGTGTCCGTCCTCCTGGGGTCACACCTGGGGTCACGCCCTATCGACATGTGTGCACGTCGACAGTGATAGCGGAAAATTCGGATGGACGCGCTGAGTCCAGGTAGGTTGGTTAGTTCATGACTGTCGGGAGCGGTAGCAGCTTTGTATTGAGGAGTCGGGGTTTTCAGTTGCCTAGCCAGTGTGTGCACAGTACTATGAGAAATCTTACAACTAGGACTGGATCGGAAGGACAGTCGGTATCGATCGGTCCCAACAATCGGATGACCGCGGTTTATATAGGCACGGTTTCACGCGGGAGGCTGCACGCGCTGACGTGGCGATGGGATCATCGCATCTGCGCGCGTCGCTGTGCATGTTGCTGCGCGCGTTGATATTGTAACACGCTGGAGCGTGCCATGGCATAAGGCGAGTTCTCATATGACGCCGGGTGCGCCCGTGCGCACGTAAAATACTAACCTATCTGATGGGCGTTGCGCCCGCACGCTAGTACAATACTAACCTAAACTTGACTGGCGGTGCGCCCGTGCGCACATAAATACTAACCTATCTGATGGGCGTTGCGCCTGCGCGCGAGTACAATACTAACCTGAACTTGACGCGATAATTGAGCAACGAGGAGCAGTAGACTTGTTGCAAGTTTGTCTGGACTTATTATCATTAGATGAGCCTCTGCATTTCCTCGTAAATGAGCAAACGAGAATTAAAACCGCTACAGGATTCATTCGTACAGGATCCTAACCAAGCCTCCCATACCATCCGTAGTTCAAGAAGAGCTCTTTTAGGTGCAAACATGATTCTACATTCTCCAGCGAATAAAACTAATCATCCGGGAAATCCCAATGAGAATCGTCATGGCATCCAGTGAAGACACTCACACACAAACTCGGCCCACTAACACGGGAGCAGGAGCACTTACAGCGCCAATATCCGAACATTCGGCTATCACGCCTAGTACCACCTCGACGACCACCCTTAGCTTGTTAGACTTCACCGGTACTACAGTCAGACGGGAGTCACCCAATTTTGGGCTCAGCGGTCGCCTGGTGCTATCAATAATGTTTTCGACAGTGGGATACTGAATCAGCAGTCAACCAGCAACTCCTGCACATCCCTCATCAACAGAGGTGCCATTCCCAGCCTGACACCAGATGGGGGATGAACGCACCTTCAAGCAGCAATTTCGCAAGGGCAGGAAGTTCAGAAGACCTTTTGAGGCTAAGAGAGAAAAGAATGTATGAGCGAATGGAAGAAAAAGTCGACCGCAAATTGGAGAGATTCGTGAAGTTAATCGAACAATGCTTCATCTATTCACCAGGAAGACTTCACCCAACCCACGCCGTCAGAGTGAAACTTCCACAACGGT
Organism: Torymus aiolomorphi; assembly: GCA_036365515.1. Taxonomy (NCBI): domain Eukaryota; kingdom Metazoa; phylum Arthropoda; class Insecta; order Hymenoptera; family Torymidae; genus Torymus; species Torymus aiolomorphi. The sequence continues at coordinate 8,026,345 of CM070874.1, read as the reverse complement.
TTCCTGTCTCACAATTTCGTCTCAAACGGGTACAGTCTCAACGTCACCTGGCTCGATTGCTGCGGCTAACATCAGCGCTCAGTCGACAGGCCACAACCTCTCTCATTCTTTTATGACGAACGCCTTTTCCAGTCATACACTTGGCCAGCTGTGACTACCGACCCGAGCCTTTCGACCGGATGAACTTCTACACAGTCACAGAGAACAATCTCCTCCCCTGTCGCACAATCAAACCTATGGTCTAACACTTATACACATAATCAAACGCAAGGAAACTCAACGCACCTTCAATGTCACAGCTTTTCAGGCTTCGCAAGCACCAAATACTTGCAGTTCCAGAATTGTTACAAACACGACCGGCAAGTTTGGTTCAAACAATTGGAAGACCTATTCTTGGTACACAACGTTACCGAAGATGAAGCCAAATTCAATTTCACAGGCAGATATCTCACCCAGGACATTCACCATGATCTGCAGTACAAACTCAACACCCTCGTCAAACGTCAAAAGTACGAATCAGTCAAGAAGATTCTGACAGAGAAATACCAGAGCAACAACTGGACAGAAATGAGCTCAAAACGACCTTCTCACTTCCTGGCCAAAATATTTAGCTCAAGATCGCGTGCCAAAAGACACTGTAATCTCCTTATGGCGAACTCGTCTTCCAGCGCAAATTCAAATTATGGTTATGAGCTACAAAGAAGAAACAGAGCTTCTCAAAAGCGCGGACATGGCTCATGATGTCCTTCAACAGTCGCACAATATCAATGCTCTGAATACAACACACCATAGCCTCTACAGAACCACAGGAAGGTATTGCCAAAATCTTAACGTCCATTTCTGAATTACGTAATCACTCAGGATAAGCGCGATTCTTCGCCCGTAAGATCGTCGTCCGGCTCGCGTGATAACAATAAAGGCCGTTGCATGTATCACCGTAAATTCAGCAAGAAAGCGCGCAAATGCCTCATTCCTTGCAGCTGGAAACTCGAGCCCGGTCAGGAGTACAAAGTCAAGAATCCTGACACTCCGGCCAATCAGGAAAACTAGAGCAACTTGCTGTCGTCGAGACTGACAGCCGGTCAGGCGTTACTGCTCGTCTCCACGTTAAAGATAAACTTTCTAATGAAGTTTTCTTGATAAATACTGGTGCCGACATCTCAGTTATACCAAAACCAAAAAACTATCGAGGAGGTTCAGCCGAATTCAAGCTATATGCGGTTAATGGACCCCACAATAGACGTCTTTGGCGTCGCACGCCTCCAAATAGGCATAGGCCTACCTTAAAGGCTCAAGGGGAATTTGACTGTAGTGGACGTTCCCCACTCCATAATTGGAGCGGACTTTCTTACTCATTAGCACCTCTTATCTGATCTTAAGAGATTGGTAGACGGTAACCAGTTCACGCATGCACCTGCGTTTGTCAGAACAGTGCAGCCTTTTCAGATTTTGTTTTTGGCACCGAATCACAAATACGCACATGTCATAAACAAATATCCCAACGTTTTCTGACTAGCTCAGTTCCGAGTTGTCAAGAAACGGGAGATATTCCATCACATATTCACGATAGGACCACCAGTTTCGCAGAGTGTTCGACGCCTCTCACCTGCTAAACTCAAAGCAGCCAAAAAAGAGTTCAGAAAATGGTGCGAACTGGGCATTTATCGTCCATCAAACAGTTCTTGGGCCAGTCCATTACATATGGGACCTGAAAAGAATGGCAATTAGCGTCCTTGCGGTGACTACCGTAAATTAAACACGGTCGCAGACCCAGACCGCTACCCACTTCCACACATGCACGATTGCATGACCGTGCTTCATGACAAGTTCATATTCTCAGCTCTGGATTTACATCAAGCCTATCACCAGATACCCATAGCTCCAGAGGACGTGTCCAAGATGACCGTTATTACTCCTTTCAGACTCTACGAGTTCCCGACGTTTGGATTTCGCAGCGCCTCGCAGACTTTTCAGCGGTACATCAACTCAGCGCTAGGTGACCTGGACTTCGTTTCCATCTATTTAGACGACATTCTGATCGCTTCCACTTCAGAAGAAGAACACAAGCAATACCTAGATTTAGTACTGTCGCGCCTCAATGAGTAAAAAATGCAAGTCAATGTAGAAAAATGCAAGTTCGGCGTCGCAGAACTGGTCTTCTTGGTGCATCTTATCACGCCGAATGGCTTCAAGCCGAATCCAGAGAAGATCAAGGCGATTCAAGAATAACCCCCACCACAGACAATCCAAAATCTGCGTTGATTCTTGGGTATCGTGAATAGTTACAGGCGTCTGCTAGCTAACGCAGCTGATATGCAGTGCCAACTCAACGAATTCTTAAGAGGTGCCAAGAAAAAGGACAAACGTCCAGTTCCCTGAACCGAGGAAGCCAAGGCCGCATTTCAGAAGGGCAAGAACGGCATTGTCAATCTTGCGTTTTTCGCCTTCCCGAGCGAAAATGCAGAGTTGCGCTTCAAAGCGAATGCTTCAGATACTAAACTGGGAGCAGCCCTCGGCCAATGCGCTGGCGATCTTTGGCGACCATTAGGATTCTTTCGCAACTTTTTGCACCTGCGCAAAAGAAGTACTGCACTTACGACAGGGAGCTCACAGCTATTTATGAGGCGATTCGATATTTCTACTACTATCTAGAAGGTGTGGAATTCAAGATCTACACAGATCATAAGCCACTAGTCTATGCCCTACAGTAAAATTCGGACAAGATGCCAGCCGTGCACTCACGCAGTTTATCCTACATCGCCCAGTTTAACACGAGATTTGCTATATCCCAGGTAAAGAGAATGATGTTGTGGATGTTTTATCCAGAATCCACACTTTCACTTCCCCAACGCTCTTCGACTGTAGCGATTCCGAATTATTAGCAGACCCTCAAGTCAAGAAGATTCTTGTAGACATCAATGCTTTCAGACTCCCGACGTTTTTTGATCCAATACAGCTGAGTCAAGAACAAGAAAACGATGAAGATCTCAAAGAAATTCTAAATACTCCAGATCATCCTCTTAAGCTTCGCAAGCTTACTTGGGGTCCTAATCATACACCTTTCTACTGCGACTTCTATGAAGACCCCATTAGGCCTTATGTGCCAGAAAAATTGCGTAGAATATAGAAGCCTGCGTAGAATATAGCTAGTCTCATCCTGGAGCAAAGGTCTCAATTCGTCTCATTCGCCAACAATAGGTATGGCTGAACATGAGCCGTGATATCGCTGCTTGGTGCAAAACGTGTGCTGCTTATCAACAATCGAAAGTTACAAGATACAACAAATTTCTGCCCAATCACTTTGTTTCTCTAGATGCTAGATTCGACCACCTACACTTGGACGTCGTTGGACCCTTTTTCAACAGCCAAGGTTTTACCCGTATCCTCACCATCATCGATCGTTACTCCAGATGGCCGAAAGCAATTCCAATTTCAGATACCACAGTACCCACAATAGCTCGTGCATTCTACAACAACTGGATTTGTCGTTATGGCGCTCCAATCACGATCACGACAGATCAGGGCATCCAGTTCGAATCAAGACTGCTCACCGAACTTCTATCGATTTTAGGCATCAATAGAGTCAGAGCCACTTCCTATCATCCTGCATCTAACGGCATGGTGGAACGCCTCCACGGGATATTAAAATAGCCCTCACATATCACAGCAACACTCATAATTTGGTCTCTCTGTTACCTACAGTTATGTTAGGATTACGCACGCGTATCCGTTTAGATACAGAAACCAGTCCAGCCGACTTAGTTTTCGGCAAAGCAATGAGAATCCCTGGCGACTTCTCACGTTTCACAGCGGTAGAACCAAACATTCGCACGCTTTACAACGAACTTCGCGAATTCATGCAACAACTGAGACCCGTTCCAGTTAGTCATAAAAACGCAATCAAACCTTTTCTTTCCCAAGTTTTAGATACATGCACTCACGTCTGGATGCAAGAAAAGCCTATCAGACCGGCTTTAACCCGGCTTTAAGGACAGTAAGCATTAAATGCTTGAAGCCTGCGTCCATTCTTTAAGAGGATCCTGACGACGCTAAAGACGATGTTCTCGAACAGATCAGAACTCCCGCACCAACAACTGAGAACAATCCACAGAGGCAGACTGGTATTCTCAAGCCTTCGCAGCTTCCAAAATCACCTGCCTGAGTTAAGTCACCTGCACCTGCCATCCCTCCCGCCAATGGACATATGACTCAACCAGTTCCTACCTCTCAACCTCCTTTACCGAAATCTGCGCACGTAAAGTTCGTACCGAATATTTTGAGGCGGAACAGGAATACTTAATTCGTTTTCATAGATAGCTCGTATTTAGTTCGCGAGAGAAGGCAGAGTCCAAATCGACTTTAACTTAGTTTATCGCGTTACACAATCTTTTGTAAATACGTTCTGCTCAACAACTAAACTTAGACTAACATTAAGCAACGTTCACGTTTAAAAAGAAAATGTTTAATGTCGTTACCAAATTGTGATTTACACTCAAGAAATGTATAACTCTCTGTGCATTGGCTGTACTCTCATTTTTGTAATCACACTTCTGTTACCTGTTTGTATATTTGTAATCTCTCATTTTTCTCCATTCGGGGGAGTACTGTAGGCCTCCACCGATAGGTGGCGGTACTTGCTAGTATCAGGAGAGAGAGAGAGAGCAGCTCACACTGCGAGCGAGCGCCTCCGACCAGTGTGGCCAGGTAAACAATATATATCGTAATACTACGCATGTAAAAGTGGCGATTTATCGCCACAACCTGGTCACACTGCCTCCGACGTCGCCACGCAGTTCCGCACTGACCTTCGTACATCTCAGTCGTGCAAGAGAGAGAGAGAGAGAGAGAGAGAGAGAGAGAGAGAGAGAGAGAGAGAGAGAGAGAGAGAGAGAGAGAGAGAGAGAGAGAGAGAGAGAGAGAGAGAGAGAGAGAGAGAGAGAGAGAGAGAGAGAGAGAGAGAGAGAGAGAGAGAGAGAGTCAGCTATACAATAAATATATTCTTCAGTATGACAGACGTCGTCTCCTTTAACACGACCTCACCCACATACTCCTATATTTGTTTTGATTATTACAAAAATTTAAAAACATTTTTAAAATTTATTGTGTTACTTTCTCCAGATAATTTAGCACATTTTTCCATGGCCTGTAAAACACTGTGCAAAATAAAAATTACAGTTAACTCATACTGAATGTCGCGTTCAACAAAAAGAAAAATACTATAGAAGCTAACCAGTAAGAATTAAACGCTTGGAAACTTTATTTTAATTCAGTGAAAACTTTAACTACTGTTCACTCCTTTGATTTCCACTCCTTAGATGAATAATAATTGCAATATTATACGAAATATTTAATTATAACTGGACATGTAAAACTGTCCGTCATTTATTTCAAATCAATTAAATTATTTTTTTTACACTATTAATATTACAGATATAAACTGAGCACCCAAATCTCAATATTTTTCTGTCTGCACACCATTAGTATAAATACCCGATGTTTTCTTCATCTATGCTATTGATATTTTTTGTTTGATTTTTTGTATATCTTAATTTTCACTCACATATTATATAATAATACTAACCCATGTTCTAGAGTCAGCTTCCATATAGGCCCTTGATACTCATACCTATTATGTAATCAAATTTTTTTTTCATGTAGTTTTATTTGTGACGTGCAAGGAGTGGCTCTACTGTGTTAATAAAAAATTTTATTTATTTACTCGAAACTACTGCACGCGGATCTTGTTGGACACAGGCTCTGTTTCTGAAAATGCATGCAAACGTATGCTGAGGTATAGGACGGGTCTAGGCAGACGGATCTTTTGAGCTGTCTGTTCGAGCCAGGGATGTGCGGGTGTATGGTCGGGAGCCGCAAAGCGCCCTTCCACTCAGCCGTTGGAGGATGCGGGTGTAAGTAGACGGATCTTTCGAGCCGTCTGTTCGAGCCGAAGACACGGGTGTATGGTCGGGAGTCGCAAAGCTCCTTTCCACTCAGCAGTCGGGGTAGGATGGGTCTATGTAAACGGATCTTTCGAGCTGTTTGTTCGAGCCTGGGAGAGGTGTAGGTGGGTAGAGAGGGTTAGAGGGCTTCATTCTATTAAAAAATAAAAAAGAGAATTTATAATATCAATGGCTTTATTGTCGCAGGTATATTACATACAAGCAGGCAAGGCAGAGCAGAGCTCGTATGCCGTGTCTGCTTGGTGAGCAAATGCGTGCCCGTCATGCTGCGCTGTGGGCATTATATACCCGATCGGCGTATAGCCATCTCTCTCGCTCGTACAGTTGTCGCCGGTGAGCGTCGATGGGGGATTCCCCTCATATATGTGCTGTGTAGTAGGCTTGTGCCTCGTCGGGAGTAGGGATGGCGTGTGAGACAACTACGTTACAGCGTAGGCGACGAGGAGAGGGAGCGCGTATGTACGTATGCACACCCAGCCTGAAGCCAACTTAACACGTATGAAAATGGTGACGCATAGGGCTTGCGCGGATCGATTAAGTATGTCAAATAAATAAAAAATTCATCGAAACGAAAATCCTAGCTGATCCTTTTCTTGATTTATGAGCGATTCAAAAAATCAGATAACACGCACTCAGCGTATTATTATCTACGTAGTCTGCGCGCGTGTGTGTGTACGTGTGTATTTGTGTGTGTGTGTGTGTGTGTGTGTGTCTGTATGTGAGTGTGTGGGCATGCACATATATTATATATACTAGTGGGGTACCCGCCTACTCGCTCCGCTCGTCAACCCCCCATTTTTAGAAAGTGATTGAATTGTAAATTTTGTTCAATTTTTTTTCGAGATAACCTAAGGTTTTTTCAAATTTTTCACCTCCATATTGATTCCACCACTTTAAATTTCGAAAGTCCGAAAACAAAATCTTGATCAGCGACCTCGAAAACACCTGTATACTAATTTTAAAAGAATTCTATGCTTCATTCGAACTTTTGATCACCATTTTGAATTTAGAATGTCCGATAGCAAGATCGTGATCAGCGACCCTGTATTCTAATTTCGAGAAAAAACTAAGCTTTTCCGAATCTTTAACGGTCATATTGGTCCGCCATTTTGAATTTCGAAAATCCAATAAAATCTTGATCAGCGATCTCCAAAACCTCTGTATACTAATGTTAAATTTTTACAAAAACTTAAACTTTTTTCGAATTTTCACTACCATATTGGACCGCTATTTTAAATTGCGAAAGTATAATAGCTAAATCTATACTAATATGAAAATTCGAAAAAAGCTTAAGTTTTTCTAAAAATTGGAATACAGGACTTTTCGAGATCGATGATCAAGATTTTGCTATTAGGCTTTCAAAATTAAAAATGGCGAATTGGATATGGCGGTCGAAAGTTCCCAATATCGCCGTCGACACTTCAAGGGAAGCTTAGATTTTGTTTAACATTAGTATACAGATAAGGTTTTGGAGGTCGCTGATCAAGATTTTATTGAATTTATTCAAAAAGGCGGACCAATATGGCCGTTAAAGATTCGGAAAAGCTTAGTTTTTTTCTCGAAATTAGAATGCAGGTTCGGTGATCACGACCTTGCTATCAGACATTCTAAATTCAAAATGGTGGTCAAAAGTTCGAATGAAGCATAGAATTCTTTTAAAATTAGTATACAGGAGTTTTCAAGGTCGCTGATCAAGATTTTGTTTTCGGACTTTCGAAATTTAAAGAGGTGGAACCAATATGGCGGTGAAAAATTTGAAAAAACCTTAGGTTTTCTCGAAAAAAAAAATAGAACAAAATTTACAATTCAATCACTTTCTAAAAATGGGGGTTGACGAGCGGAGCAAGTAGGCGGGTACCCCACTAGTATATATATATATATATATATATATATGTGTGTGCATGCCCACACACACACACACACACACACACACACACATACAGTCACGCACACACACAAATACACACGTACACACACACACACGCGCGCAGACTACGTAGATCATAATACGCTGAGTGCGTGTTATCTGATTTTTTGAATCACTCATAACTCAAGAAAAGGATCAACTAGGATTTTCGTTTCGATGGATTGTTTATTTATTTAACATACTTCATCGATCCGTGCAAGCCCTATGCGTCACCATTTTCATACGTGTTAAGTTGGCTTCAGGCTGGGTGCGTGTGCACGCATGTGTTTTGGAGCGCTCGCATACGAACTCAGCGTCGCACGAATACGCTTTGCATGCTGCCGGATCCACCGCGTATACGAGAGACTGGTAGGTTGCCGATGGCGCAGGGGCTCGATCAGAGCCGTCGCATCACCCCTCAAAATGAAAATTTTATATGTTTGAGATAGAAAATTTTCATTTTTTACAAAAAAACGTATGTACAAAAAATTCATAAAACAAAAATATATGTACAAAAAACATTTTTTATTTTCGATCTTCATAGCTTGACTCACGGAGTTGGTGGTGTTGAAGGTGGCGACGTTGTTAGTGGCGTCGGTAGCTGCTGCATCCGCTGTGTTATCCTGTACATTTAGTCCGGAGGCTGGGTGCAGTCCCGTATGCAATAAATATTCCCCGGATAAAAATGGGTGTTCCTTACGTATTTTGGCCCGCAAATTCCGAATCTGGAGGTCTTTTTTCGATAAAAGTGGTACGACATTGTTTAAACAACGATTGTTACCAAGCCTTCTGGCGTTGATCGTCGTTGTCGTAATCGTTTAATATTGGTAACAAAGTGGATTTATCCTTCACCTGTTCTCCAATGATGGCGTGACGGATAGTCCTTTCAAAATGCTCGCTCAGTTTCAAAATGAACTCGGTTTCTGTATAATTCATATTTAATTCCTTCGCTATTCCGTACATATTTGTCGCGTAATTTACGCGATTTTTAGTGCCCCTCGGACAATTCTGACCGTACTCTATTCGCTTTTTTGCCATTCGCTGGCTGTTTGAGTCCCAATAGCGCGCTTGGAACCGTTCTACGAAGTCGTCGTACATCTTTATTTCTCCCTCGTGCATGTACCACCAGTTTCTCGCGTCGTTTTCTAGGGCTTGAGAGATCAGACATAGCAATTGATTAAAATTCGGCTTGACTACGTCTAGGTATTTTTTAAATTCTGATAGGAATTTTATAGGTCTCTCACTCTCAAGACCGCGAAATTTCGGAATGTCTAATCGGATTCTATGTGATGATTCGCTAGCGGATGTAGTCACACCGCCTGGAAATTTTTTCAACTCGCTTACAGTCATTTTGAAATCATTTAGTCGAGCTTGGTAGTACTCAGTTGTCTTTTTCAATTCTCCGGTGAAGTGTTTTCTGACTTTGCTAGCTCTTCATCTAAGACGCGACGGTTGTCAGATTCATTATTATTATTTCTTAGATCGGTGATATTATTGATTAATCGATCATTTTCTTGCTCGAGGAGTTTGACACGCGTTTGTAGGACTATTACTTCCTTTTTTAGTTGCGCGTTTGAAAAATTTCTCTCCGTCCGTAATTTCTCTAGAGTTTCGGAAAGCGAATTGTACTTCTCGTTGATTTCGTATTTAAGTACCGCGGTTGTCGGTATATTTAATTGCGGAGACCCCGATTCGTCTTCCTCTTCTTCGACAATTCCAATTTTGTTTTCTAATTCGGATTGTTTTTCGTAGAGTGTTTTCAACTCCTCCGTGATCGCTTGTTCCCATTCGAGATGCTTTCTTTCTATTTCGCTAGCGACGTCTTCATCTATAGATGATTGCATCGCAAGCATAAAAACACCCGATTTGCGTGTTTTATCTATTTTTGAACGAGGCACATGAAAAGAAAAATGGAACTTGTGAAGGAAAAAATAAAGATTTATGCGCTCGTCCGTAGACCTTTGGTTATATTTTAACGGAGGATTTTAACTTGTCGTTTGTCATGATTGTGAAAAATAAATGTTTAAGCACGCGATTCTACACGTTTCTTAGCCTTACTAGGCTTTATCTATCTTCATAGGCCTGGAGTCACGTAATATTTACTCTGCGTCTCAAAAGGAAAAAAGAAAGAAGAACGCCCCTTCTCAAAAGCTCATTGCTTATATCATGAAAACGGAAAAAGAGAAAAAAAAACAAAGAGTGGGTGCGTGCCTAGCCTCTTACAGGGTCGAGATATTCCGTAACTTGGCTCCGTCGGCATGGGAATGTCATAAAACAAAACAAATCTTACTTCTCAAAAGCTATTTTGCTTGTGTTGGAGAAAATGAAGAAGGAATGATGCTTCGTACGTGGACCCCCGAGTGCGTACTTGTCAATCGGGCTGCACGTTTCTTACGTTAGCAAGCTAAAAAATATAATGAAAAAGGAAAAAAACTAAAAAGTTACCGCACCTATAGCGTGTTTTTTAAATAATTATAGTGTTCATTCGAGAAAGAGCGTCCCGAATTTTTCCGTGACCGCTGTTACTTCGCCGTTTAGTTTGTCTAATCGCGCTTTTACTGTTTTCTCGAACTTAACTAACCGGCTAGTCATTACGTTTAAGTGAACTCAGAATTTTTTTTTTTATATGCTAATTTATTTATCTCCGTTACCGACTCTTCAAGCAGCTGTTTCAGGACACATTTCTGATGTTTTACTAAAATTAATTCCTGCTTGATTACTTTGCTTTCGTCGTGTAAGTAAGCTACCGTCTGCCAACGCTCGCGATCTAACTCCTCGAGGGCTTCGACTCGCCATACTAAATCTCTAACCCGATCTACGGTCTGACTTTCTATATTTTCGATCCCGAAATCCGGTATCATTTTAATGCTTGCTTTTCAAAATAGATTGACCTGTGTCCCTGTTCGGGCGCCAATTGTGACGTGCAAGGAGTGGCTCTACTGTGTTAATAAAAAATTTTATTTATTTACTCGAAACTACTGCACGCGGTTCTTGTTGGACACAGGCTCCGTTTCTGAAAATGCATGCAAACGTATGCTAAGGTATAGCTTCTATAGATCTATAGATCTATTCGAGCCAGGGATGTGCGGGTGTATGGTCGGGAGCCGCAAAGCGCCCTTCCACTCAGCCGTTGGAGGATGCGGGTCTAAGCAGACGGATCTTTCGAGCCGCCTGTTCGAGCCCAAGACACAGGTGTATGGTCGGGAGCAGGGTTGTGAATACTTAGTTCTCTGAGGCACTAAATTCCTCAACAAGTCCAGAAACACGTCGGAATTTCGGACTTGATCAGAGTCAATTCCGAAAACACGTCGGAATTTCGGACTTGATGGGAGTCAATTCCGAAAACACGTCGGACTTTCGGACTTGCTAGGAATTGACTCCCATCAAGTCCGAAATTCCGACGTGTTTTCGGAATTGACTCCAATCAAGTCCGAAAACACGTTGCACTTCCGGACTTCAGGATGCAAGAAGTCCAAATTCCGAATAATTTTTTTTTCAGACTTTTTTCGAGCATTAGTTTAATTAAATCTCATCGTACCAAAGGGGTTTTTCGACCCGCTGAGCAAGTTTTTGAGGTCTACTTCGGTGTATGACTACACCCTCAGACCCAGGAGACGGTTTCCATGCAATGTAATGGTACCTGGGGGGTTTTTCGACCCGCTAAGAACGTTTTTGAGGACTATTTCGGTGTACGACGACACCGTGATGCCCGGGAGATGATTTCCTCGCCAAATATAGCCTGTAGCGCGAAATTTATCATACCTGGGGGCTTTTCGACTTGCTGAGCACGTTTCTGAGGACTATTTTTGGGTACAACGACACGCTGATGCACAAGAAACGATATCCTAGCAAATCATAGCGTATAGCGCGACATTGATCGTACCTGGGAGTTTTTCAACCCGCTGAGTACGTATTAGAGGACTATTTTGGGGTATGACGCCACGCTGAGGCCCAGGAGATGATTTCCTCGCGAATTATAGTCTGTAGTGCGAAATTGATCGTACCTGGGAGTTTTTCGACCCGCTGAGCACGTTTTTGCGGACTATTTTGGGGTACGACGACATGTTGAGGCCCAGGAGGTGATTTCCTCGCGAATTATAGCCTGTAGCGCGAAATTTATCATACCTGGGGGTTTTTCGACCAGCTGAGCACGTTTTTGAGGACTATTTTTGGGTACAAGGACACGCTGATGCCCAGGAGATGATTTTCTCCCGAATTATAGTCTGTAGTGCGAATTTTATCGTACCTGGGGGGGTTTTTCGATCTGCTGAGCACGTTTTTGAGGACTGTTTCGGTGTACGACGACACGGTCATGCCCAGGAGATGATTTCCTCGCGAATTATAGCCTGTAGCGCGAAATTGATCGTACCTGGGAGTTTTTCGACCCACTGAGCCCGTTTTTGAGAACTATTTTGGGGTACGACGACACGCTGAGGCCCAGGAGATAATTTCCTCGCGAATTATACACTATAATGCGAATCTTATCGTACCTGGGGGGCTTTCCGATCTACTGAGCACATTTTTCAGGACTATTTCGGTGTACCACGACACGATGATGCAAAGGAAATAATTTCCCTGCGAATTATAGCTGTAGCGCGATATTGATCGTACCTGGGGGTTTTTCGACTATTTGAGCACGTTTCTGAGGACTACTTGAGGACTACTTTGGGGTATGATGACACGCTGATGCCCAGGAGATGATTTTCTCGCGAATTATAGCCTGTAGCGCGAATTTAATCGTGCCTGGGGGGTTTTTTTGGCCGCTGAGCACGTTTTTGAGGACTATTTCGGTGTACGACGACACGCTGATGCCCAGGAGTCGATATCCTAGCATATCATAGCGTGTAGCACGAAATTGATCGTACCTAGGAGTTTTTCTACCCGCTGAGCACGTGTTTGAGGACTATTTTGGGGCACGACGACACCCTGAGGCCCAGGAGATGATTTCCTCGCGAATTATAGCCTGTAGTACGAAATTGATCGTACCTGCGAGTTTTTCGACCCGCTGAGCAAGCTTTTGAGGACTATTTTGGGGTACGAGAACACGCTGAGGCCCAGGAGATGATTTCCTCGCGAATTATACACTGTAATGCGAATTTGATGGTACCTGGGGGTTTTTCGATCTACTGAGTACGTTTTTGAGGACTATTTCGATGTACGACGTCACGGTGATGCAAAGGAGATGATTTCCTCGCGAATTATAGCTGTAGCGCGAATTTGATCATACCTGGGGGTTTTTCGATCCGCTAAGCACGTTTTTGAGCACTATTTTGGGGTACGACAACAAGCTGAGGCCCAGGAGATGATTTCCTCGCGAATTATAGCCTGTAGCGTGAAATTGGTCGTACCTGGGGGTTTTTTGACCAGTTGAGCACGTTCTGGAGACTATTTTGGGGTACGACGACACGCTGAGGCGCACGAGATCATTTCCTCGCAAATTATGTCCTGTTGTGCGAATTTGATCGTACCTAGGGATTTTTCGACCCGACGTGCATATTTTTCAGAAGTATTTCGGTGTACGACTGCGCCCTGATATCTAGGAGATGATATCCTCGCAAATCATAACGTGTAGCACACATTTGAGTCTACCTGGAGGGTTTTTGGACGAGCTGAGAACCTTTTTGAGGACTATTTCGGCGTATGACGACACTTTGATGCCCACAAGACGATTTCCTCGCGAATTATAGCCTGTAGTGCGAAATTGATCGTAACTGGGGTTTTTTTTGACGCGCTGAGCACTTTTTGAGGACTATTTTGGGGTACGACAACACGCTGAGGCCCAGGAGATGATTTCCTCGCGTCTTATAGCTTTCAGTGCGAATTATATCGTACTTGGAGTTTTCTCAACCCGCTGAGCACGTTTTTGAGGTCTCTTTCGGTGTATGACTACACCCTCTGGCCCAGAAGATGATTTCCTCGCAATGCAATGACGGGAAACCTGGGGGGTTTTTCGACTCGCTAAGAACGTTGTTGAGGACTATTTTGTGTACGACTGCACCCTGTTATCCAGGAGACGATTTCCTCGCAAATCATAGCATCTAGCACAAATGTGACTGCACCTAGGGGGGTTTTGGACCTGCTGAGCTCATTTTTGAAGATTATTTCGGGGAACGACGATACCGTGATGCCCAGAAGAGGATTTTCTTGCGACTTACAGCCTCTCAGGTAGCACAGTCTAACGCACTTTGCGCACAGCATACGTGCATATGCTTCGTCATTTTGCTGTATATCTGACAGGTTAGTGATTGCATTAATAATCAACCAACAGAATGGCAGCGAACTTATATCCTCTTAATTGCCCTTTGGGGTGGACATTTTGCACTTGACTGTATAGCAGAACTACACCATACTTGCATTAGATAATTACGTTAAGTATTTAGCAGCAGTATTATCGCAGACTTACACCATCTTAATTGCATCTTAAGGGTGGGCATTTTGCACTTGACTGAACTGCAGAATTACAGTACAAGGAGTCCTGGTACACCGAAAAGGATCGCAAAGATATGCGTAACGGGTTGATAAACCTCCAGGTAGGATAGAATTCGCACTACAGGCTATAATTCGTGAGGAAATCATTTCCTGGGCATCACCGTATCGTCGTACACCAAAATAGTCCTCAAAAACTTGCTCAGAGGGTCCAAAAACTATCAGGTACAATAAAATTCGGACCACAGGCTATAATTCGCGAGGATATCATCTCCTGGGCCCCAGCGTGTCATCGTACCCCAAAATAGTCTTCAAAAACGTGCTCAGCGGGTCAAAAAACCCTCTAGGTGCACCCAAATGTGTGCTACACGTTATGATTTACGAGGATATCATCTCCTGGATGCGAGGGCGCAGTCGTACACTGAAATATTTCTCAAAAATGTGCTCGTCGAGTCGAAAAACCCCTAGGTACGATAAAATTTGCACAACAGGTTATAATTCGCGAGGAAATGATCTCCTGGGCCCCAGCGTGTCGTCGTACCCCAAAATAGTCTTCAAAAACGTGCTCAGCGGGTCATAAAACTTCCAGGTATGATCACTTTCGCGCTACAGGCTATAATTCGCAAGTAAATCGTCTTCTGGGCATCAGCGTGTCGTCGTACGCCGAAATAGTCCTCAAAAAGGTGCTCAGTGGATCAAAAAACTTCCAGGTACGATCACTTTCGCGCTACAGGCTATAATTCGCAAGTAAATCGTCTTCTGGGCATCAGCGTGTCGTCCTACGCCGAAATAGTCCTCAAAAAGGTGCTCAGCTCGCCCAAAAACCCTCCAGGTAGACTCAAATGTGTGCTACACGTTATGATTTGCGGGGATATCATCTCCTAGATACTAGGGCGCAGTCGTACACCGAAATAGTCCTCAAAAACGATCTGAACCGTTCGAAAAAATCCCAGGTACACTTATATTTGTGCTATACGATATGATTTTCGAGGAAATCATCTCCTGGGTACGAGGGCGCAGTCGTACACCGAAATAGTCCTCAAAAACGTTCTTAGGGGGTCGAAAAACCCCCCAGGTACCATCACATTCCGTGGAAATCATCTCCTGGGCCTGACGGTGTAGTCATACACTGAAGTAGACCTCAAAAACTTGCTCAGCGGGTCGAAAACCCCCTTGGTACCCTGAGATTTAATTAAAGTAATGCTCGAAAAGAGTCTGAAAAAAAAATTATTCGGAATTTGGACTTCTTGCATCCTCGAGTCCGGAAGTGCAACTTGTTTTCGGACTTGATCGGAGTCAATTCCGAAAACACGTCGGAATTTCGGACTTGAAAGCAGTAGAATTCGAAATTCTGACGTGTTTTCATAATTTACTCCCATCAAGTCCGAAAGTCCGACGTGTTTCCGGAATTGACTCCCATCAAGTCCGAAATTCCGACGTGTTTTCGGAATTGGCTCCGATCAAGTCCGAAAACGCGTTGCACTTCCGGACTTCAGGATGCATGAAGTGCAAAATCTGCAACCCTGATCGGGAGCCGCAAAGCGTCCTTCCCTTCAGCCGTCGGGGTAGGATGGGTCTATGCAAACGGATCTTTCGAGCCCTTTGTTCGAGCCTGGGACAGGTATAGGTGGGTAAAGAGAGTGAGAGGGCTTGATTCTATTAAAAAATGAAAAAGAGAATTTATAATATCAATGGCTTTATAGATGCAGGTATATAACATACGAGCAGGCAAGGCAGAGCAAGAGATCGTATGCCGTGGTCGCTCGGCGAGCAAATGCGTGCCCGTCGTGCTGCGCTGTGGGCTTTATATACCCGAGTAGCGTATAGCCATCTCTCTCGCTCGTACGTTGTGTAACGGGGTGAAATTACAAGAGGGTATGAATCCCTCCCTGGGGTGCGCGAAGGTATTATGCGGGCGTCTACTACGCCCGGGGCAGCTAGGGGTTTTCTAGTATCGAAAGCTTAGGCCGCCTTCTACTAGACCCGGCGCTGCGCTCTGTCGCTACCGCTAACTTCGGCGCACAATTCACCGGCGGCTAGATATGCACTAGCTTTACTTACTCTCGCCGGTGTTCCCGTACAACGCCGCTCAGGTTAACCTGAGCGACTCTCACTTACAATTTCCCCGTTGACGTTGCTCCTCTAGGAGGTGATGCCTCCGTCTAGCTGCAGCTGCTGAAAAGGTAGAGGGCGGTATTCGGGGAGATAGGGAACGGTTACTCGCGAAATGACAGATTCGACACGAACGACGAAAAAGTAAAATAAAGAAGGTTTATTGTCCAAAAAAAAAGGATCGCGCTAAGGGGCGCGAAGCCCGAACATCGCCTACAAAATCGAACGCGCAGGCCGAGACTTACGCGGAGCCGGCCGGCCGCACGGCCGGCGTCACCGCGCCGCGAGACGCCACAAAATGGCCGCCGCGCTCTCGAACACGAGGCCGCTTGCCTCTACGCAGGCGGCATCGGATAGCCGCGCAACACTACTTACGCGTGGCCGCTCGCACGCAAAACCTACGCGGCAAAAATACAAGGGAAGCGCACACTTACTTTGGCGCTGGCCAGCGCGTCGCCCGAGGTCTGTCCCTCTCTCTCTCTCTCTCTTTCACGCTCTCGCACTCTCGCCTCCTCGCTGCGAGGCGTCGGTCCTCGTGGCTGCTCGAGCCTCTGCTGCCGCTTCTTCCTCTTTTCCTCCTCTCACTCTTCCGCTGGCGGAGTGGCCCGGCCGGCGACGGCAGCCGGCGTTGCGTCGCTGCGGGGCTGGCGGCGGATCGGAGGCGCGGAGGGCTATTCCCGCAGGGCGTGGTGGGGCACTCGCGGGGCACTCGGAGGCACGGCACTGGAGAAGCGGATGAGCACGTGCGCACCTGTTGCGCTACAGGACTAGATTGCTCATCAATGGCCGCGGCGTCCCTTCGGAGCGTCGCGGCGGCGCCTTCTTCTTCTTCTTGCTTCGCCTCACGCGCGTCCCGCTTGGCGCGCGGCGAGCCGCTGTACGTGCAAGCGCGCGCGGTTCAAATCTCGCGGCGCGGTACACGCGGCTCTTTCGCCCTTATTGCATGCACCCCTTACACCCCCCACCCAGATTTGGCGTACCCCGTACGCGACAAGAGGAAGGGCGCAGAAATAAGGCGAAAACAACAGGTTAGGTGGAGGCTCTTCCTTTTATTTCAGCCTCTCGGGCACATCACCTATACACTATGTACACCAAAATATTTACACGGAGAAAAAACTATGTACAAAAAAAAATTTCAACCAAAAAAAAACTGTACCGTTCGGACCCTCGAAGGGAGGGCCTGCTGAACCGAGAGCGTCCCTCCCCGGGCTAGCCACGGGGAGGCACCGTGGTCTTCGGCGGATGCGTGGCCGCTCGGGGGCATTTGCGCGGCAGGCGCACCCCCGGCCACCCGCACACGTAGCAGAAACGGTGGCGTCCCGCTCCTGGCGGGTTCGGCCGGACGGGCGAGCGTTCCCGCGCGAGGCCCAGGTCGACGGCCGCCCGCTCTTCGTCTCGGCGGGCCTGGTCCCACCGAGCGCGTGCTGCCTGGAGTTCAGCCTCCTCGGCGAGGCGGCGGGCGCGGGCCTCCTCCAGGGCCCGCTCCGACGCGGCACGGAGACATGCCTCCTTGACCTCCTTTTCCCGCTGCATGCGGGAACGTCGCTCCGCGCGCCAGGCGACCAGGTGCTCGGCCTCCTCCTGCTTGGCCAGCATCATCCGCCGCCAGGAGTCGACCTCCGGGGGCTGCTCCCCGTGGACCCCGACGTGCCGCTCCAAGGCCGCGAAAACCTCGGCGCGGGCCTGGTTGGCGGCGCGGTCCATCTCCCGGACCGCCGACAGCCCGGCGCGCAACTCGTGCCAGGTGGGCTCCGCGGGCAGGAGGTGGGCCTCGGTCTGCGAGGCGGCATCGCGCTGGACCCTCCGCGGGTAGCCGGCGGGGATTGCGCCGTGGGGCGGCGTGGCAGGCTCCTCCTTGGGGGCGAAGCGGGGCACGCCGGGGCTGGTACCCGCCCGGCTCTCCTCGTGGGCGTCGGCCTCCTCTAGGAGGGGCTGCTCCTGCAGCCGCTCCCTAGCCTCGTCCTCGAGGCGCTGCCGACGTTGGCGCAGGAGGTGGAGTACCGCCTGGGCCACGCCCTCGACGGTTTTGCCCAAGTCGAGGGTTATTAGCGCGGCCATGGCCTCCTCCAACGTCTGCTCGGGGATCTCCAGCATCTGGAAAAGAACATCTCAGGTTAGGCCAGTTTCACTATATCCGCGCGTAGTTTATCGCACGTCCCGGGGGGGGGGGGAAGAAGCGCTAGGCACGCAACGCTACGGAGGCTTGCGGGGACGACCGCGTCCCCTGCAAGGAGCATTCGGGGCTCGCTGTCCTACCGAAGTTGGTTCGGCGGGACCCGTAGTTGCGCCGCGCGTCCTGCGCGGTCTCCCCCGCGTGCTCTCGGGGGGCTCCCCTGTCCCCTGAGGGGCGGGTGGTTCGTTAACAGGCGTTCCCCTGGGGTCGCCTTCCGCGTCGACCCCATTCGACTCAGGCGACTCACCGCGATAGGGCTTAAGCTGGTCGGCGGCCACTATCTCCTCAATTTGGCCCCCCTCACCTACCAATCTGTAGGTGTTGGAGCCTAGCATGGCCGTAATCCAATACGGCCCTTCAAACCTAGGCGCTAGTTTCGCCGCGACGCCCTTCGCGACCGAGGAGAGTGGGTGGCTGCGCTTCCAGACCCTGTCTCCCGGCTTGAAATCTGGCTCTCGCCTGCCGGCGTCATAATAGCTGGCTTGGCGATCTTGAGCCGCTCTCGCCTGCGAGGCGGCTCGTTGATGAAGGTTTGGAAGGGCGTCGAGCCGCTCCTTCCAACGGGCCAAACTTTCTTCTTGTACCGGGGTCTCTGCTGCGACCTCTTGCAGCCTACGCTGCGTACCAGGGAGCACTGGCGGCCTACCGTAAAGCAACATGGCGGGGCTGACTCCGGTAGAGCTATGCACCGCCGTATTCATGGCGAAGAGAAGTTCCGGAAGCTTCTCGTCCCATGTGGTGTGCCGCTCCTTAAGGTAAGAGGCGACCATCGTTTTTCAAGTACGATTGGCGCGCTCCACCGGATTAGCCTGCGGGTGGTAGGTGGGAGTGTTGGTGTGATGCACACCTCGCTCCCTCAAGAATCCCTCTACGACACGGTTCTTGAACTCTGTGCCGTTGTCAGAGAGGAACACTTCTGGGCAACCGAACCGGAGGAAAACCTTCCGGTCCAATTCTCCTACCACCGTCTTTGCGTTAGCCTTCCGTATCGGCGAAGCCTCCACCCACCTGGAGAAAAGGTCTTGAAACACCACAATGTATTCAAAACCTTTAGAGGTGCGAGGCAGCGGTCCTATTATGTCTCCAGCGACGACCTGCCAGGGTCTGTCGACGACTCGTCGACCCATGAGGCCGGCTGGAGCTCTTTGTTCCACCTTAAACCGCTGAAACGTTTCGCAGTGGCGCACGTACTCTTGCGTTTCTGCGTAGTAACGTGGCCAGTAGTAGCGCAGGGCTACTCTGGCAAACGTCTTTTCTCGTCCGAGATGTCCAGCGGTGGCGTCGTCATGGCACTCTTGCAACACCTCGCAACGATGCTCCTCTGGTACTACCAGCTTCCAAGCATCCTCATCGTCGCCGAGGGCCGCGTCAACGTCCGGGTTCGGTCGGTACCGGTAAAGGTTGCCCACGACGAGTTTGTAGGTTGGAAAATCGTTGGGTTGCTCTCGGACTTTGGCGCTCCACTCTCAATACCACGTGTCCTCGGTGTCCGTTGACCAGGACACCGCAGCCACCTCCGGGCCTTCCTCATCCTCGTACATCCGGGAGAGGGCGTCGGCCACGTGGTTCAAGGCGCCTTTTCGATGCTCGATCGAAAACTTGTGGCCTTGCAACTCCAACGCCCACCGAGCGAGCCTGCTCGTGGGATTTTTCATCTGACAGAGCCACCGCAGACTGCTGTGGTCTGTCACAACCCTAAACTCGTAGCCTTCGATGTAAGGGCGAAATTTCTGTATCGCCCAGACCACCGCAAGGCACTCCCTTTCCGTAACGCTATAGTTTCGCTCTGCCGGGGTTAACACCCGGCTCGCGAACTCGATCACCCGCTCTTGGGTCTCTACTTCCTGTAGCAGCACCGCGCCAAGGCCTACATCGCTCGCATCGGTCTGCACGATGAAAAGGCCGTCTGGCCATGTAGGGCGGAGCGGTCATAATCATCGCCTTCAACAGCTCGAAGGCGCGTTGCTGCTCGTCGAGCCACTCGTACTTCTGGTTCTTCTTCGTCAGACTCGTGAGCGGCTCGGCGATCGTAGCATAGTTCGGGATGAACCTCCTATATCACGATGAAGTACCCAGGAATCGGCGCAGCTGCCTCAGATTCCGCGGCTGCGGAAAATTCTTGATTGGCTCGATCTTGGCCGGGTTCGGCTTCGTGCCGTCCCGGTTAACCAAGAAGCCCAAATATGCTACCTCTTGCTTGCAGAAAACACATTTTTCTGCGTTGAGGGTTAGTCCAGCGGCGACGAGCCTTTCCAACACCCTTTTCAAGCACTTCTTATGCTCCTCGAACGTTTCTGCGACTACGATGATGTCGTCGAGGTAGGCGTAGACGTAAGGCTCCAGCTCGGGTCCGAGCACCTGGTCAATGAGCCGCTGGAAGGTAGCCGGCGCGTTCGTCAGTCCGTACGGCATCCGCCGGAACTGGAACAGGCCCAGCCCCGGCACCGTGAAAGCGGTGATGGGCCGCGCCTCCTCCGCTAACGGTATCTGATGATACGCGCTCTTGAGGTCAAGCGTGGAGATGAACGTCGCCTTCCTCAATTTCCGCAGAATATCCTGCATATTCGGCAGAGGATAGGCGTCGGGTTCGGTGACTGCATTCACCTTCCGCAGATCGTTGCAGAACCGTCGTGTGCCGTCACTCTTCGGCACCATCACGATGGGGCTCGACCACCCGCTCTTGGAGGGCTCGATGATGCCTTGGTTCAACATTTCGCAAACCTGGCGATGCATCTCCTCCTGCACCTTATCCGACACTGGATAATGGCGCTGCTTGATTGGTCGAGCGTTTCCTACATGAATCTCATGCTCCATGCCTCTGACGGAACCTAATCCTGGCGGGAGCTTGCCTAGGACATCGTCCACCATGGCCTTCAGCTCCTCTCGCTGAAGGTCTGTAGCGTCCTCGAGCCCAATTGTCGCTACCGAGCTAGGATCGGGGGTCAAGCTGGCTACTTCCAGCTCGACGTAGGCTTCCGTCTCCTTACAGAATAGCCTATCCGTATCCGGGTCTAGTACGGCCCTGAACGCTCGTACAAAGTTGACTCCTAAGTAGCAGTCGGCATCTAAATTCGGCATTATGGCGACTCGGATATCGCGAGTGAGGCCAGCCACAGTGATGGGCAGCATCATGTGGCCTAGCAAGGGGCTGCGGCTTCCATCCGCTAGCCTTACCCCTCTCTTCTCGGACGCTACAAACTCCCGGTCCAGCGCTGTAGCTAGTTGGAGTCCGACGGAGCCCATCACCGTCGTGGATGCTCCCGGGTCCAACAAAGCGCGGAGATTAAACTCGCCGACCTCAATTCGCAGCCACCACCTTGTTTCTGCGTCGGTCGGTTGCTTCGCCAAGGCCTCTCCTCGGTTCGCAACTGGCGAGGGTACCGCGGACTCTTTCGCGGCAGGGCGGCTATCGCACGCGGCCAAAACATCCTCGGTTTTGGGGACCTCGTCGGGGAGGGGGGCGGTAGTGATCCCCTGTACGCGCTCCCTTTCCCGTTTCCCGCACAATTAGGGCAGTAGCGCGCTATATAGCCGACAAGGCCGCATGAGTAGCAACTCAGCGGCGGCCTTGGTCCTTTCGGAGGGTTACCCTCGGGGCTGGCGGAGGGCGCGGAGCCGTTCGGTGGGCTCGTCGCCTTCGCCCCCTGCCTCGGTTCTGGGGGCCTCCTTGCCCCGCCACGCCCAGATGGCTGGTTACCGCGCCCTCTGCGCGGTCCAGAGGGCGTATTTCGCCCGGAGCGCTCTCCTCTGGAGCCTCGCCGGTCGGAAAGACGCGCGCTTAGCACTCGCCGAAGCATTTCCTCCAAGCCCTCCAGCTTGGCGTCCTTCTCGACCACCGCAGCAGCCACTTTGCCTTCCTTGGCATCGCCTTTCGGCTTTCGTGGCGCGTCGGTGTTTGCCGGCGGTTTATACGCCATTTCCGGCAGTAGCGCCGCTGTTGGCGGTGGTGGAGGTCGGAACGTCTTGGAATTCTCCAACGTTTGCTCCGCGTCCACTGCCAACTCCAGTAACTCCTCTACTGTGCTGAAGTCTGACCTACGGACCATCGCTTGCAGCTGGGGCCGTAGGTTTCGGTGCAGCTGATCCAGCTGTTGCTCCGAGCTGGGGGGCGGCGATATTTTCCTCACTATCGCAATGAGGCACGTGATATAATCTCTCACGGCCTCGTCCGCCCCCTGGGTGCGGTTGTTCGCCTCTGCTATCAACCGCTGCTGGTACCTCTTCGTCGTCCCGTACCAGCGTTTCGCTGCAGTCACGAAATCTTGCCACGTGGCCCATTTCTCTTTCTCATTACGGTACCACGTGGCCGCCGTGTCAGTGTACAGCTCTGACAGCGACGACAACACCTCTTCTTCGGAGAGGTTTGCCAGGACTCGACAGTCCTCCAGCCTCGCTAGGAATACGTCGATACTCTGGCTCTTCGCCCCAGAGAATCGAATTTGCCATTTCCTCACGATTTGGCCTATGTCTCGCGAGTGGAACATACTCGACCTCGAGAAGTTCCCTGTCGCGCCTGGCGCGCCATATGTCGGCCAGCTCGAGCCTCTCTCCGAACCTCGGCGGTCACCCCCCACCCAGGCTGCGTTTACTCTTTGTAAACCAGCCTGACCATCACGCCGAGCTGGCGGTGGTGTCGATGGCGGACCGATCCACTTATAGTTGCCGGTGACGGTGTACGTGTCTTCAAACTGCACGTTGTGACCTTGCCTAGGTTCCGCTATCTGCGTGCTGGAAGCGGCGTGTCGCTGTTGGTTTAAAACCAACTCCTCCAGCGACCTTACTTTCGCTATTAATTCCGCTAATAGCGAGCCGACTTCCCGAGGGATATAAAACTCGGAGCCGTCCTTTGCCAGGAGGCGAAGCATCTCTCCTGGCTGCGCTTGCTGGTCGTCGCCGCGAGTTTCTTCTTCTTCGCTGTCCTGCTGCTGTAGAGGTAGTTGTGTGCGTTGCTCCTTTTGTTGTTGCGCAGTGTCCCGGTTGCTGACTGTGGCGTTTGGGTGTGGTGAGTGCTGGGTATCGGACACGGCCTCCGCCGTCGTCCTACGCAGTATCTCCAATATCTGCTCGCTTTTGAGCACTACGTCCAGGGGGTGTAAATCCCAACTGGACGCTTCGACGAAGGAGCCGTCGTCTTCTAAAAGGATCCTCCGTAAGAGGTTTTCCCTTAGTGCCATCCGCCGGGGGATTACATCCCCCGGCTCTTCCGGCTCCTCGAAGTCTTGAGGCGTATAGTTACCCAGCACCCACTGGCTTAGCCTGTGCATTCTCAAGAATGTGGAGTCGTGTCGCCTCAATTGCAACTCCGACAGGTGGCTATCGATCTCGCTTGGCGAGATCGACCACACCCAATCCTCCACAGCTTCCTGGATGTTGTACGACATCGTTCGCTGGTTGTGCGTGTGCAAGGGGATTCCTCTTCAATCCCGTAATTTACAATGCTTTTGCACGGCCAGTGGTATCCTTCACAAGGTACCTACTGGATTACCACTGGCTCAGGAAGTAACGATCTTCCCAACTGGTGGTTTGGTATTTACGCTATACCGAGGTTAACTCGCTTTTACTCACTTGCCTGGAGGTTATGTCGCTTTTGGCGTATTGCGCGAGCGAAATAGTCGCCCGCGCAACCTAATCCTGGTCAAAACTGAAATTCGCGATTTTCGAGCGCTGCGCATGCGCGGCACTAAAATCACTATATGTATCAGTACCGCCGACGCACGCGCAGACGATTCTGCGGGTAAAAACAAAAATTTGATCTTTCGACCTTTTGCGCATGCGCAAAACCGAAATTAGTGAATACGCCCACCTCCTCGTGGGATGGGCAACCGAATTCGCGATAGTGATATTTCACTTTTTATTTTCGGATTCTGCGCATGCGCGGGCCCAAAATTACTGCGCGTGCACCTTACGGTATCCCCCGCGCAGGCGTCTTCGCGAATTAAGCCCTAAATCCGAAAATCCCAACGAAATCCCCAATATTTAAATATTGGGTGCGTAATCCGTTAGTTTACTCCCCGGTGTGCACGTGTGATGACGAACAAAGAGATAAAACGATAGGACCTATATAAAACAATTTTAATAAATCTTATAATATAATAAATAATTAATAGATAATTGCTACCTAATCTCTTTGTCGTCCTCGCTAAATACTTCAACAAATGCTCGGCCTTCACAAGCAATGTTCCTCACTAAATACGTGCAGACCGGGTAATTCCTCCAAGCAAGGTTAGAAACCACCAGTTGGTTACCCTTGCACACACTGTACACTTTGTAATAATTAATTATCACCGCGATAATTAATTATTCGCAACGCGCGTCTCGACCTGTTTCGACGACCAACCAATTACTGTAAAATTCGCCGTTCCCTGATCTAAAGTGCTGCAACACGTTAATGGGCGCCAGTTGTAGCGGGGTGAAATTACAAGAGGGTATGAATCCCTCCCTGGGGTACGCGAAGGTATTATGCGGGCGTCTACTACGCCCGGGGCAGCTAGGGGTTTTCTAGTATCGAAAGCTTAGGCCGCCTTCTACTAGACCCGGCGCTGCGCTCTGCCGCTACCGCTAACTTCGGCGCACAATTCACCGGCGGCTAGATATGCACTAGCTTTACTTACTCTCGCCGGTGTTCCCGTACAACGCCGCTCAGGTTAACCTGAGCGACTCTCACTTACAATTTCCCCGTTGACGTTGCTCCTCTAGGAGGTGATGCCTCCGACTAGCTGCAGCTGCTGAAAAGGTAGAGGGCGGTATTCGGGGAGATAGGGAACGGTTACTTGCGAAATGACAGATTCGACACGAACGACGAAAAAGTAAAATAAAGAAGGTTTATTGTCCAAAAAAAAAGGATCGCGCTAAGGGGCGCGAAGCCGGAACATCGCCTACAAAATCGAACGCGCAGGCTGAGGCTTACGCGGAGCCGGCCGGTCGCACGGCCGGCGTCACCGCGCCGCGAGACGCCACAAAATGGCCGCCGCGCTCTCGAACACGAGGCCGCTTGCCTCTACGCAGGCGGCGTCGGATAGCCGCGCAACACTACTTACGCGTGGCCGCTCGCACGCAAAACCTACGCGGCAAAAATACAAGGGAAGCGCACACTTACTTTGGCGCTGGCCAGCGCGTCGCCCGAGGTCTGTCCCTCTCTCTCTCTCTCTCTCACGCTCTCGCACTCTCGCCTCCTCGCTGCGAGGCTTCGGTCCTCGTGGCTGCTCGAGCCTCTGCTGCCGCTTCTTCCTCTTTTCCTCCTCTTACTCTTCCGCTGGCGGAGTGGCCCGGCCGGCGAAGGCAGCCGGCGTTGCGTCGCTGCGGGGCTGGCGGCGGATCGGAGGCGCGGAGGGCTATTCCCGCAGGGCGTGGTGCGGCACTCGCGGGGCACTCGGAGGCACGGCACTGGAGAGGCGGGTGAGCACGTGCGCACCTGTTGCGCTACAGGACTAGACTGCTCATCAATGGCCGCGGCGTCCCTTCGGAGCGTCGCGGCGGCGCCTTCTTCTTCTTCTTGCTTCGCCTCCCGCGCGTCCCGCTTGGCGCGCGGCGAGCCGCTGTACGTGCAAGCGCGCGCGATTCAAATCTCGCGGCGCGGTACACGCGGCTCTTTCGCCCTTATTGCATGCACCCGTTACAGTTGTCGCCGGTGAGCGTCGGTGGGGGATTCCCCTCGTATACAGCGTGTCCAAAAAGTCTGGAAACACCCAAATAATTTCTCAGCTGAATTACTATTGGAAAATGTTAAGGTCGCCTTTGTAGTAATTTTTTACGAGGAATCCAATGGTGACCTTGGATTCGACCTTGGACCTCATTTTTGAGGTTATTTCAAGGTCAACCTCATTTTTTTAAATGGTAACCCCTATTTTTTATAGCGGAATCTGAAAGAGCGGAAAATTTTACGTCCGGATATGTATTAAGGTATGAGGTTGAGGTTGCCCCCAGAGGTCAAATTGAGGTCAAAGTATGATTTCTTAAAAATTTCGCGAGTCCAGTGGTAAAACAAAACAAAGGTAAGGTTTGGTAAGTTCGAACGAAGACTTGAAGGTGACCTCTGATTCGACCTTGAACCTCATTTTGAGCCTCATTTTTTAGGTTATTTCGAGGTCAACCTCATTTTTTTAAATGGTAACCCCTATTTTTTTAGCGGAATCGGAAAGAGTGTGAAACTTTACGTCCAAACATGTACTCAGAACATAGTTCAAGAAGGACCTTGACGTTCATTTGAAGGTCATTTAAACTTAATGACGGTCTGATCTTGTGTAAACTTTTTAATTTTTTTAAACAGTCTAACATCTTATTTCAAGTGCTCGAATTATTTTCCATCCACTTTTTGATAGTAACCTAATCGATGATCGAAAACACCAACAGTATTTTTGATCATTTCAGTAGGAATGAGAGCTGATTCATTGTAAAATTTTTTGAAGCGTTTAAATATTGAACATTGTTACTTGTTATTTTTCCTATGGTTAGAGTGACAATAAACTATTATTCATTCCATAACCACCACAGAAAAGGGTTGGTCATCTTTCAAACATATTTTTTGAAAATTAAAAGTTCTTTTTATTTTCAACTCAAAAAGTATTTTTGGATAAGGTCTACTACGAAGAGTAATAAAAATGAACAAACTCACTGATAGAGAAAGAATAACGATTCTCATGATGAGAGGTTGGGGACACATGCAGCGATCTTATAGGGCCGTAAGAGATATTTTTAATGCTTCATTTAGGGTTGGTGGAACTCCACTATCATTTTCAACAGTTCAAAAAACTGTTAGAAGGTTTGAAAATACCGGCACTATCAGCGATTTACCTCGATCAGGCAGACCAATGTCAGCAGGTAACGAAGAGAAATCTTTAGATGTTGTGTTAACAGTCACCGAAGATCCGCATACTTCCGTTCGTAGAGCTGCTCAAGTGCACGAAATAAGTAAATCATCTATTCATAACATACTAAAGAGAGAGAAGTTCCATCCATTTAAATTAACGCTAATACACAAGTTAAATGAAGATGATTTCGATCGTCGCGTTGAATTCTGTGATGATATGATGGCACGCATCGTACAAAATCCAAATTTTCCATCAAATATAGTCTTCTCAGATGAAGCTACATTTCAACTTGACTCAAGCGTAAATAGGCATAACTGTAGATATTGGGCAGTTGAAAACCCTCATTGGGCAAGAGAAGCCAAGTCACAATATCCACAAAAATTAAATGTCTGGGCTGGAATATTAAATAATAGGATTATAGGACCATTTTTTATTGATGGCAATTTAAATGCAGAAAAGTATGAAACTATGTTGCGGAATCAAATTGTTCCTGCTATAAGAGAAATAGCTGGAGAGGACTTTAATAACACATGGTATCAACAGGACGGTGCAGCAGCTCATTATGCACGAAACGTTCGCACATACTTAGATACAGTATTCATTAATCGATGGATAGGACGAAGAGGTGCAATTGAATGGCCAGCTAGGTCCCCCGATTTAACGCCTCTAGATTATTTCTATTGGGGTTATCTGAAGGATCGTGTATTCAAAACAAAACCCTTAAACTTAGATGAATTACGTGAAAGGATCATTGATGAATCAGCTCTCATTCCTACTGAAATGATTGAAAATGCAGTTGGTGCTTTCTATCATCGATTAGGTTACTGTCAAGAAATGAATGGAGAACAGTTCGAGCACTTGAAATAAGATGTTATACTGTTTAAAAAAATCAAATGTGAGAGGCAAGGGGACTCACGTAAATCAAGCGCCCCATCGTGAGAGGCAAGGGGACTCACGTAAATCAAGCACCTCATCGTGAGAGGCAAGGGGACTCACGTAAATCAAGCGCCCCATCGTGAGAGGCAAGGGGACTCACGTAAATCAAGCACCCCATCGTGAGAGGCAAGGGGACTCACGTAAATCAAGCACCCCAAAGGGAACAGATTTTACTACGTCCACGTCGTTGTTCCTGGGTAACGCTAAATGTAAAAAATTGAACTTGACATGACTTTTAAGGACAATGTCAAGGTCACCATTAGATTTCTCGTTGAAAACTACTAAAGAATTAACCTCGCTCAGTGTGATAAAAAGTTTACACAAGATCAGACCGTCATTAAGTTTAAATGACCTTCAAATGAACGTCAAGGTCCTTCTTGAACTATGTTCTGAGTACATGTTTGGACGTAAAGTTTCACACTCTTTCCGATTCCGCTAAAAAAATAGGGGTTACCATTTAAAAAAATGAGGTTGACCTCGAAATAACCTCAAAAATGAGGCTCAAAATGAGGTTCAAGGTCGAATCAGAAGTCACCTTCAAGTCTTCGTTCGAACTTACCAAACCTTACCTTTGTTTGTTTTGTTTTACCACTGAACTCGCGAAATTTTTAAGAAATCATACTTTGACCTCAATTTGACCTCTGGGGGTAACCTCAACCTCATACCTTAATACATATCCGGACGTAAAATTTTCCGCTCTTTCAGATTCCGCTATAAAAAATAGGGGTTACCATTTAAAAAAATGAGGTTGACCTTGAAATAACCTCAAAAATGAGGTCCAAGGTCGAATCCAAGGTCACCATTGGATTCCTCGTAAAAAATTACTACAAAGGCGACCTTAACATTTTCCAATAGTAATTCAGCTGTGAAATTATTTGGGTGTTTCCAGACTTTTTGGACACGCTGTATGTGCTGTGTAGTAGGCTTGCTTCTCGCCGGGAGTAGGGATGGCGTGTGTGAGAACTACGTCACAGCGTAGGCGGTGAGGAGAGGGAGCGCGCACGTACATGTGTGCGCATGTGTGTTGGAGCGCTCGCATACGAACTTAGCGTCGCACGCATACGCTTTGCATGCTGCTGCATGCGCCGCGTACATGAGAGACTGGTAGGTTGCCGGTGGCGCAGGGGCTCGGTCAGGGCCGTCGCATATTTTATTCACTTTTCCTGAATGAATTACCTTTTTCGTTCAATGATTAGACTTCTTTCTCTTTTTTCCTTCTTCCACAAGCTATTTCTGAACCTTATGCATAATCTTCAAACTTAATCTGGAAAGAAATGCACATAAAGTATCTAGTTTTTTATTTACGGCTTTATCTTTTATAATTATTCATTTGATATAAGTACTTATCTAATCTAATAGGTTCTATTTTATCTTTAACGCAATTAGTAGATATAAGATGACAGGGCTGAAATCTTCAATGCTATTTAAAAATGTAAACAAATACACTCATAAAGAAAGTACTCATTCTTCTTCTTTTGAATGAATTACCTTTTTCGTTCAATGATTAGACTTCTTTTTCTTTTTTCCTTCTTCCACAAGCTATTTCTGAACCTTATGCATAATATTCAAACTTAATCTGGAAAGAAATGCACATAAAGTATCTAGTTTTTTATTTACGGCTTTATCTTTTATAATTATTCATTTGATATAAGTACTTATCTAATCTAATAGGTTCTATTTTATCTTTAACGCAATTAGTAGATATAAGATGACAGGGCTGAAATCTTCAATGCTATTTAAAAATGTAAACAAATACACTCATAAAGA
This sequence comes from Torymus aiolomorphi, assembly GCA_036365515.1. Taxonomy (NCBI): domain Eukaryota; kingdom Metazoa; phylum Arthropoda; class Insecta; order Hymenoptera; family Torymidae; genus Torymus; species Torymus aiolomorphi. Next base: position 7,996,258 of record CM070874.1, on the reverse strand, counting down.
AAGTACTCATTCTTCTTCTTTATTTAGCACATGAAATAGTGAGAGATCCTTCGATCCAGATTTGCATTTCTGTAACATTAAATTTATATACTCTAAACAAAACAGCTGATCGAGGAGAGAAAAGAAGAAAACAACTGCCGATCAGAAAACAGCCCTTGGAAATTATAAACTCGATATACATCATAACGAAATAATACTTTTAATTTAAATGTTTTATACATATAGTTTATAACAAAAATCAACTGTTTAAATGACTCTTTATGAAGAGTCTGAATTACAAGGCTCGTCTTGCTTTTGATACGAGCACTCAAAATTTTACGCCATATATGCATGAAGTAAATTAATTTTATTTTACGACATATATGCATGAAGGAAATTAATTTCGTTTTAAAGATTAATTTTAAAACATAAACACTACAAATTTAATGTTCCTCTGATGTTATTAAGTCTTAAGAGAATATTGTTGCAGTATTCCAAAATCGAAAAAAAATCTGCAAAAAGTATAATTATAAACATAATATTTCTAAGGCATTGACAAATATTGGACGAATATTGCTGCAATATTGCTGTTACGGATAGCCCTATACATCATTTTACGAAAGTAATGGAAAAACGGTCATCAAGGTTTGCAGGAATATTCCATCAGGGTTTGTTTCATGTGTATTAACGTTGAGGGAATATTAGCGAAAATTGTGAAAATGGCAAATGAATATTGAGGGAATATTCCTCAAATATTCGCTGCTATAGGGATATCCACTGATACATTCATGTAATAAGATAAAACATAATGCAATGTCGTAAAAAATTAGTGAAATTCTCGCACATTCATTTCAACGTATATCTAGCACGGTCATCCATCAGGCTTCTACATTGGACAGATACTTACCTTCGGAGCGCTCCCGCGCTTCTTGACTACTAGAAATCCTTTGAAACTGTTACAAACTATCATAATTAATTAGAAAAAATTTGTCTAGAATCCTACATTTTGTGTTATTTATTAACAGTTTTAAACACTTCCAAACAGCTTAAAATAATTTTCAACAGTTATTAACTGTTATTAACATTTATAGTTTACGACGGAGAAGTACATTGTTTTACAGCAAAGACCGCTTATCGTCCGCTTACTGAAGAAAGAACAGCGAAATAGAAAAATAAAGGTAGTTATAAGAATTAAAATCTCAAACACAAAAATAAAAAAATAAAATACATCGACCGTAAAAGGTATTAATGCATACAAGTAGGTGCGTATATACGTGCACGGATTTTGTACATACTGTGTGCTTATGTATACATGTGTATTACTTACGTACGCACAAAGATGAAAACCTTTATATTGACTATTATCTCATTGGCTATATAAGTGTTGAGCGTGAAAAATTCGATTGTGTTTTACCTCACTAGTGATCGCTTTTCCAGCGCAAGACCCGTGAATCTCACATATACGTCCAGATAGGTATTTACATTCTCTATGGCCACAAAAAATTGAGCAAAAAGAAAAATGGAGTTTTAGAGAAAAATAAATTTTTATAAAAAGTGTACTTTTTAGTAAAAAGTGCATAAATCGTGCATTTTTTAATTTTTTTCAAAATTACATAAAGGACATGAGAGAGGGCTCAAAACTGAGTGAAACTATGTGTTACACGCTTAAAAGCTTAAAAACTGGTGAAACAGTAGCAGCTTGAAATTTTGATATAACAAAAAAATAAAAAAATAGGTTAATGTGTAATGGATCGATCTGACGGAGGCAGGTAAAAGAAAAAGAAAAACAAAGTTTTTTCTTTATATTTTCTTTATATTTTAGCAACGTTTCGTTGGAATGGTCCGCCAACCTCTTCAGGCTGTAATTTATTAATAACAATAATTTTTTTAAACATTATAGAAAAAACAAACTATCACTTTGGTTACAAGGAAAAGAATCGTAAATACCTTATTCATATAGAGCACATGGCGTCGCTATAAGCGATACAGTGGTGTACAGTCGTATTTATAGTCGAAAAATGCGTGTGTTTACAAACAAGGAGAAAATAAACAGAGTAATGCATAGTTCAATTTAAAAGGCAGAGTAACGGAAAATAAGAGCTATTTAATGATTTTACATCTTCTTTTTTGTTAATATTGTTTTATCACATTTAATGTGAATCATTTCGGATAGATTGCGTTTTTTATAATTTACTTCGTAATCTAAAATTCTACTATTTTCCCAGTCAAAATCATGTGAAAACTTATTCATGTGTTGTTTCACTACTGCTTCTGGATTATTGGTTTTTTGGTGTTCTTTAATTCTCGTTTTTAAAGTCCTTTTGGTTTCTCCTGTATATGACGCTGGGCATGATTTACAAAAGAACTTATATACTATGTTAGTCCGATCCCATTTCTCCGTATGGTCTTTTCCTAGTTTGATAACTGCGTTGAAACTTTTTTTAACTATAGGTAGAGCGCGGACGATTTAGAAATAAATTGCCTAAAAAACTTAGAAGAAAACTATAACGTCAAACCTTTGTTTTACTATCGTTACGTAGATGATACTATCATGTGTATTAGCAAAAAACACATTGATTTAGTTATAAACATCTTTAATTCATATAATAAGCGTTTGCAATTTACGTATGAATTAGAACAAGATAAAACAATTAATTTTCTAGATATTTCTTTAATTCGCCACAATAATTATTTTATTACTGATTGGTTCAATAAACCTACTTCTTCTGGTAGATTAATCAATTATCTCTCTAACCACCCCCCTCAACAAAAAATAAACATAGTTTATAACCCGGTTGATAGGGCTATTTCTCTTTCACATAAAAAATTTCATAGAAAAAATCTAAAAATGGTCACTCAAATTCTCAGAGACAATAGTTACCCTAATAAATTTATTAACCGTTATACACGCATCAGGATGCACACTATTAAACATAAACAATCACATAAAATAGTACCACTACGCAATAGATCTTCTTCATACATTTCTTTACCGTTTAATGATCAATTTAATAAATTAGCAGCAATTTTAAAACCCTTCAACTTCCGCGCTCTACCTACAGTTAAAAAAAGTTTCAACTCAGTTATCAAACTAGGAAAAGACCATACCGAGAAATGGGATCGGACTAACATAGTGTATAAGTTCTTTTGTAAATCATGCCCAGCGTCATATACAGGAGAAACCAAAAGGACTTTAAAAACGAGAATTAAAGAACACCAAAAAACCAATAATCCAGAAGCAGTAGTGAAACAACACATGAATAAGTTTTCACATGATTTTGACTGGGAAAATAGTAGAATTTTAGATTACGAAGTAAATTATAAAAAACGCACTCTATCCGAAATGATTCACATTAAATGTGATAAAAACAATATTAACAAAAAAGAAGATGTAAAATCATTAAATAGCTCTTATTTTCCATTACTCCGCCTTTTAAATTGAACTATGCATTACTCTGCTTATTTTCTCCTTGTTTGTAAACACACGCATCTTTCGACTATAAATACGACTGTATACCACTGTATCGCTTATATCGACGCCATGTGCTCTATATGAATAAGGTATTTACGATTCTTTTCCTTGTAACCAAAGTGATAGTTTGTTTTTTCCATAATATTTAAAAAAATTATTTTTGTTATTAATAAATTACAGCCTGAAGAGGTTGGCGGACCATGCCAACGAAACGTTGCTAAAATATAAAGAAAAAACTTTGTTTTTCTTTTTCTTTTACCTGCCTCCGTCAGATCGATCCATTACACATTAATAAACAATTGCAGTGCAATATTTATACTACTCTCAATCTAAAAAATAGGTGTCAAATAATTTTTGGAGAAGAACATAAATACTTTAATTCCAAAATAATCCGTGACATAGGCATACGCGGATCATCTGATTTGAGATGGATTCTGTCATATATAGATATATATACGAATGTATTTTCGGGATCGAAGGGTCCAATTTTCACCGCTTAATAGTGCGAATATCAGTCAACAATACATCGTTTTAAAATTAAAATCAAAAACTTTTAAAAATTGAATTATTTTACTCGTTTGACCAAGGAGGATTATATTTATCATGACTATGAAAGAATATCAAAAGTCTTATATTTATCATGACCATGAAAGAATTTAAAAAATCTTATTCATCAGTCATGTTTATATTTTTCCATTACAAGTATAATATATAAATCTACATAAAAAAATACGTAGAAAAAAAAATAAACAAGTTAGATTGACAAAAACTGCATTATTTCCCCTAGAACAATTAAACAATGCGCAATACATCTGAAAATGATTATGTCAAGGGATATGATAAATTTCTTGCTGATGAAATTGACTTAGCGATATAGCGTTACGTGCAAAAGAAAAAGTTTGCGCCTTATAGATAGGAGTAATGTGATTTATTACCTTGGTGGGAATCGTGTATTTGTAGGTAGTCTCTCCTCTGTGATTTCTTCGTAGCCACTTTCAAGCTGTCGAACCCTATTGGGGATTACTTCGTTAATGATCGGCTCGATTGTTGTCGTTGTTCTATCTACAGTGTTATACTTATGACGATTCGAATTGCCCCGCATACGTGTAGACACGGGAGCTTGGGTGCGTATCGATGCCTCGTGAGAATTGCTTGCCGTGGCACCACTGCCGCCAGCTTTACCCTCGTCTTCTTCATCGTAGTAGTAGTACACGTACTCGTACTCGTACTCCTTGCCATTGGGGCCCTTTTTTACCTTCACAGTCCAAAATTTATGCCAATAATTAATAATTGTATGAAAACAATTTTATCTACGAATATTCGCAATAAAACTAATATATAAAATACCAATCAAAAAACCGCTGCCGATACATTGGCACTTAGCTTCCTCAAACTAATGTATTTATTCCTTTTTTTAATTTTTAATAACAATAATTAATTGTATCATACCTAATCTTCTCTATGAATAAGTCAATAAATCATATATTCTCTGAGAAAATGGTATTCGCAAATTTTTGAAAAAATTTTTTAACCTCAAATATCTTTGGTCGTAACAGTCCAATATTTTAGGGAAATGAACTCAGTTTGACGATATAGAAAAGCTATATTTGTTCAAAATTTTAGGACAATTGGTTGATTTTTACTCTTGTTATCGTGCGACAACGAAAACGGTATTTTTTTTCGACCTTCTGCTGTTTTTAGACGCGTTCTATCCCACCAGACCAACGCTGCATAGGTAAGTCGAGATTTTAGAATTGTATCATAAAGCCATAGAAGAATTACTTCATCGCTACTGCTTTTAGTCCCCAGTTCCTACCATAGCCCTTCGCAGTTGCCATAGAGCTGCGATGAATTTCCGGCAATTTACCTCTAGGTGCCTCCCCCATGTCAACTTACTGTCCATGGTGGCTCCTAGATATTTGTCCTCTTTGGAAAGCTTGAGTACCTTCCCATTGAGCGTCAGTTGGCAGATTCTATCCCACTTATATTTCCTGGTGAATACCATGACCTCTGTTTTGTCTGGGTTGACCTCGAGGCCCGTGCTCCTACACCAGGCTTCTACAATTCGTAAGTCCCTCTGTATGAGTTCTAAAACGGTGTGTAGGAAGGAACTGCGTCTTACGGTCAATATGTCATCGGTGTAGCCCACTACCTGATACCTCTCCTCACTAAGGTTTGTTAACAGATTGTCCACTACCAGGCACCTTAGCAGGGGCGACATGACTCCCCCTTGCGGACAGCCAGAGGAGACATCGCTCCTTACCGTGGTGTTGGCTTTGGTTACTTTTAGTTGCCTGTTTCCGAGCATATGACTTGTCTATTCTACTAGCATTGTAGGCACTCCAAACCTCCTCAGGGCATCACTAATGACGCCTCTTGAGGTATGATTCAACGTCCCTTCTTCATCCATAAAGGCACCAACAGCAAAGCCTCCATTCTCCAGCTTGGGTTGAATTAGCTGTATCATCCTTTGCAAGGTTGTCTCCGTGGACATACCTGCCCTGTATGCGTGTTGACCCGCATGCAGGGTCTTGCCTTTTGAAGTCACATCTCTGGTATATCTATCGATGAGTCTTTCAGAGGTTTTATGTAAGAAGGAAGTGAAGCTTATAGCGCGAACATCCTTCGAAGAGCTATATCCGCTTTTTCCTGGTTTTGGTATGAACACCACCCTCGCGCCTTGGCAAGCGGCGGGCACGTGTCCAAGCATAAGGCTCGCCTTAATCACCTTAACCAGAGGCCCAACTAGGACGTGCTCCGCCTTCTTCAGGTGCACGGGGTATATCCCGTCCGGTCCAGGTGATTAGTATGGTTTAAAGAACTTTATGGCCCATTTGATCCTCGCCGGGGTCACTATCTAGTTTGCCAGTTTGCGGTTCTGGCGCCATATCGGCGCCCTGAACCACCTCCCGCTCGCCTCCTTTTCCTCCTTCTGGATCGACCCTTCCTTATTCCTCTTAGTAAGACTGGGGAAGTGCGCCCTTATCAGGCATTTCAGAGTCTCCTTATCTGATGTGGAGAAACTGCCGTTCGGGAGCTTTAGCGAGACTAGGACAGCCTCTGGATTGCTTGACAGCATTTTGTTCAGTCTGGCAGCCTCAGCCCCTACTTCAACTTCCTCACAAAAGGAGATCCACTTCGTCTGTTGGGCCTTCCTAATTTCTTCTCTGTGTCGATCACTCTCCCGGTTATATTCCTGCGAGCAGAGAGGATCGTTGCGTTTCCTGGCTTTTCTAAGAAGGGCTCTAGTCCTCTTCCTGAGAGCAGCTGGGCCTTTATTCCATCATCTAACTTGACCTCTGGGCCTGAGTTTCGTAAGTTGGCAGTTATTCTGGTAGACATTTAGCATCTCGTCCTTTAGCATATTGGCGGCCGCCTCTAACATGGGTACGTCCTTAATTGCTTTAGGGAAGCCCCTAAGGGATTCTGCGAGATCTGCTGAATAGTTTACCCAGTCCGTGTCTCTGGGATTTCTTTTCCATTGGGGTCTCTCGGGCATGCCCGCCACTAGATCGAACCTCATCTGTTCGTGGTCTGATAGTGATGGTTCCTCCGACACCCTCCTATTGGCAATCCTGTCTGTAAAGTTACTGGTGCATAGGGTTATATCCAACACCTCCTCCCTTACAGCATTACGGAAGGTCGGCGTGTTGCCAACATACAGGATGTCTAGTTCCGTAGTAACCAGATATTCCACCAAGCGCTGTCCACGCCGATTGGTGTCAGTACTGCCCCATAGTTGATGGTGTGCATTCGCGTCACAACCTATCAATAGGGGCATCCTAAGCGCCTTACAGTGGCCCACTAGTCGTATTACTTCCGTTGGTGGCACATTCGTGTCCTACCCCCAACGTTGGGGAAGTGTGCCGACGCTATGGGCACTCTTCCAACGCCGTCGATCTCTGTCGTGACCACCATCAGGTCTCCAGTGCATAGTTCCCATTGGGGCACGACATTGATCCACTTTGCCACTATGCATGCCCTGGGTCTGGTCGATGCTGCGTCCCTGAAACATAACAACCCTCCCAAACCCCTGATTGTGCCGTCCACTGTCTATGGTTCTTGGGCCAGTGATAGGCCTGTGTGCACCGCAGCCAAGCCCTTCTGCAATATAGCAGTGGTGCCTTTGCTGTGGTGTAAGTTAATCTGGGTTATTGGCAGTGAAGGTGGGGCGATTATGCCTTGTCCACCGCCATCGCATCAACCACTTCCCCTTCCGGAGCCTGGCGGGACACCTTGAAGGTGACCCTACCTAGCTCCATCGAGGGCCTGTTGTCAATGGTCTCTAAGGTCCTGACCTGAGATTCGGGCAGCTAGAATACCAGAATGTATTTCTCTCCGATGTCCTGTCCTCCCGAGTCTTGGTTGAGCGGTGATGCCTTTACCGAGCGCCATCCGCTCATGTTCAGGGTGGGGTTGTAGGCCCCAAGTCGGTTCATGACTTCGGCCGGCTCCTACCCCTCTATGATGAGATCTACCCCTCCCACCCTGAGTGTCGCGCCCCCGAACTCAAGGGTGGCCACCTTAGTAAGTAGCCACCCCTTTGACCTTTTGTCGGCGGCCACGAAGACCAAGACGTCCCCTTTTTTGAACGATGTTTCTATTCTTGGTATTTGTTCTGGGGGCGTCTTCTTAGCCAGTTCTCTAAAACTGACCCTGAAGCTGTTGAAGTCCCCCTGGGACAGTAGTGTCTCAGGGTATTCTTCCGCCGTTGCCACCACGGTCAGGGGGTTCGTCCTCTCGGCGGCGGTAAGCCCGACCCCGCGGGTAGCACCTTTTTGAGGCGCCCTCAACGAGCCCTTGCTCTCCGCCGCCTTCTGACCGCCTCCCTTGGGAGGTCTGTGTTCCTCCCCATGGATCGGGTCTTTGGAGCCCCAGCCCCCAGGGGACACACACCCCTTCCTTCGTCGTCTCTTGTCGTCCCGGTGGGCCGAGGATGGTATCATTCTCTGCCTTTTTTCTCTTCGGATCCCCCCGGGACTCAGCTGTTTTTGTCTGACCTTGCTGTAGATAGATCTGAGGTTGCCCTCTGCCTCCCTTCTCAGTTTGGCCAGTTTCTTGCGGTATGCACCACATTTTCTTGCGGGTAGGTGTGGTCCGTAGACCACTACCTCCTCCCTCTTGGATGCCGGTTTGTCCTGGGTGAGTTCTCCTCCGACTACCGAAGTAGACGGGGCGACGACCTCAGGAGTCACCGACATCGTCTCTAGCGTGGGGGGCTACCGGAGTATGGAGCGTTGGGGATTGGCTCCCCTCTTCCTCCACCTTTCCAGTCACCCCTCTTTGTTTGTTTATTAAGAACTTTTCCATTTGAGTCCCACGAGTAGCTAGGGAACTAAAGGTCCGCCGCCACAGAGCCCCGCATGCGCCGGTAAGGCAACTAAAATACTCAGAGGTTGAGCCAGATGCCTCTGAGGCTCCGTTAGAGACCCTCCAATACCCCGGGGGCCACGAATCTCCATCGGCACGGGTTGCCTAATACCTTCAGATCGGGGGGTGTCAATACCCATCCAGACCACCACCTTGGATGGGGGGCTGTTTGTTGCTCATCAGCGTGATCCGGCCCAGGCCAGGCGGTAGCCGGGACTTACCTACCCTACATTCATTTGGCCGAAGCCTGTTACGGGTTCCCACATTCACACCATATATAGGGCGCCACATGCATGCAGCTCCGCCTCACCCTTGCCTTCCCACTCTGACTGAGCCTCCCCACCAGGCCACCCGAGTTCCCCACCAAGGTAGGTCACCTGCATGGCACTCGACACGGTCCTACAGCCCCTAGGGGAGGATCTGTAACATACTATATATTAAACATTCATTAAATTAACAATAAATTTTATGACAAAAGCGCTTTTTCAGACGCTGGGAAATTCATTGAAGATGATTATGTCAAAGTTTCAGAACTGCAATTATAACTGTCATTGAGTTATTTAGTTTTTAGTCACATTTGTTATCTAAAAATTCAATAAGCTCGAATATACATTGAATTTGCCTGAAATTTTATACAGACGCTCGCCGTAGCATTTACGAGACCCTGGCAGATTTCTTTTTTTGAAAATCGCCAAAAAGTATTATTTTATTTTTTTTCCATATATGTATAAACTTTCGACAATAAGTTATGAGGTTGGCAGAACTGCTCATTATTTGTATACCACTAACGTAAAATGGTTCTGCATGGTTCGGAATAAGTCGCACCAACCTTTCTTGACACTTCATACTTATTTACGTTCTGTTGTTTTCGGAAATTACTCTAGATGGCGCTGACTACACTTCTGTAGAATAAAATTATAAATTAAAAAATTATAAAATAGAATTGAAAAAATGTAGTTTTGTCAATTATGCGTTGCGATCATAACCTCAAAAACTGCATTTATAACGTCAAGAACAAAATTTATCTGAATTCCGTTTGGATCTGCCTACTCTTATAAACCTAATATGAAATCACTCTTTAAAAGGTTAAAGAATATAATATTTTATAGCACTGTGTGACCTAAACCCGCACTTAAGTCACGTATATTCGTAACTTAAGCAGTCGATTTAAAAACTCGATGTGATTGGTTATTTGAAAAAAGTGTTGAATATTTTAATTTTTTTAGATTGAAAATGTACTAGATTTGAATTTTGAAACTCAAGTATTTATAGAACTACTAAATAATTAAAATAGTAAAATAGTAATAATTAAAATAATAAAAACACTTTATTTTTTGCTTAAAAAATGTATCTAATTATTTTATCTTTTAAACTAATTGAAACTAAATTGTAGTAAAAAATAGTATCCATAATCTCAAAAACGAAATAGTATGCACGAAGCGCTTTTGAATTTTGCTAGTTTAGTAGAAGTGCGATGCATGCTTTTAATCTTGTATTCTCTTCAATTATTAACTTAATTTCATAATTTTAAAGGTACATGTGCAAAAAAATTATACATTAAATAAATTTCAAATTAAATCACTTTTTATGAATTCGAATTCTTAATATTCAAATATATTAAAATGTGTTTATAAAAAATATAACAAATTCCCCTTAGATAATTGTAAAATAATTCTTTTATCGGGGACACCACATACTTATTATAATTTCTAACTATTATACATATCTTACATTACAAGTAATGCAGCAGAGGAAAACTTCCTGTTCGCTGGTCCGGCATACTTAAATTAACTTAACCTAGAATTAATTTGGTTAGTACTTAAAATTTGTGTAGTAGCTATGAGAGTTGCTACTGCTTAAATATTCCTAGGAATATTTAGCAGAGCCCACTCCCAGTTTTTGGTATTGGTTTACAATTAATATTTAAATTTAATAGTATTTAACCATTAATACTCTGTTATTTAACAATTTATATATATATATTTTTTTTTCCTATCTATAAATATAAATTTTTTTCATATAAAATAATTTAAATTCTGACTTTTTGTTTTCAGTTGCTTTCTCTTACCCATTGTTTTAGTTTTAGTTTTCTGCTGTGTTTGTTTCTAATTGTTTTTAATTCATTCGGTAAGTTATTGAATTGTGTTATTGCTCTAATATAACTGTTTTTAATACTAATGGTCAAATATCTTCTTGGAATTAGTATGCTTTTTTCCTAGTGGACCTATTGTAGTTTATATATGCTGTCTGTAAGTATTCGTAATGATACAATAGTGATTCATAAGTAAAGATTTGATCTATGTTCATAGGATTTTTTTCGGCTGTAAATTTGTTTTCATTGATTATTTTAAGTAATCTGCTCTGCAGTCTAATAAGCAAGTTTTTACTGTTAGAATACGCTCCTCCCCATGCTGTTATTTCATATGAAATAATGCAGAGAAAGAGGGCGTAATATATCATTCTTAGGATGTCAGTATTGATGAGATCAGATAGCTTATAGAATACAAAAATGAGATATTTAATTTTGAAGTGTTAGAAATGCGTTCGTAGGCTGTAATTATTTGAAGGAGTAAAAAACGGACTCGAGAAGAACCAATTTGTTTTGATGAATTTATTACACCAACGTTTCGAAAGTGTTATTAACTTTCTTCTTTATGCCCTGATGAAGAAAGTTAATAACACTTTCGAAACGTTGGTGTAATAAATTCATCAAAACAAATTGGTTCGTCTCGAGTCCGTTTTTTACTCCTTCAAATAAGATATTTAATTTTGTTGTATATGAATTCGATATGCTCGTTCCATCTCATGTAACTATCGAAAATTATGCCTAAATATTTGGTACTTTCCACTCTTTTAATTTTTGTGCCTTGAATGTTCATGTTTAAATTTTTAGGTGTGCTGTCTACTTGATTCCCAAATTCAATGTATACTGTTATATCCGTGTTTAAGGGGGCTAGACACCTTTTTTCTCTGAAATAAGAAGTCACATTTTAATACATAAATGTAAACTAATTATTTCATACTTTTTACATATAAAAGTGGGTATATTTACCTTACCTTAAAACTTTCTCCGATGGGCCTTTTATATGGTCCAGAACCATAGTCATCGATGAAACAAGTTTTTTCACTAACCGTAAGCTTTGAAATTTTCCTGTGGATGGATTGACTCCAGATTTGAACTAAATTACTCCTGAATAGTATAATTCTCATATGAGTTTAGGGATTTAGGATTAAATGTCGGAAAAAATTTTTACATCAGAAAAATTATGAAAAAAATAAAAAAAGTTTAAAAAATTAAAAAAAAACACTCTTGAAAAACAGCACAATTTTTTTTTTCTCATTAGATCAAAAATCCCTACACTCATATGAGAATTATACTATTCAGGAGTAATTTAGTTCAAATCTGGAGTCAATCCATCCACAGGAAAATTTCAAAGCTTACGGTTAGTGAAAAAACTTGTTTCATCGATGACTATGGTTCTGGACCATATAAAAGGCCCATCGGAGAAAGTTTTAAGGTAAGGTAAATATACCCACTTTTATATGTAAAAAGTATGAAATAATTAGTTTACATTTATGTATTAAAATGTGACTTCTTATTTCAGAGAAAAAAGGTGTCTAGCCCCCTTAAAGAAAGCTTGTTAAGAGCTAGCCATATTGATATTTTGTGTAGTGTTTCGTTCATTTTGGTTTCGACTTCTTTCCATATTTTGGCTGAGGTTACTACTGCTGTATCATTTGCGTAGATCGTTGATATATAATAAGAAGAGTAGAGATACCAGAATTGCTCCTTGTGGAACACCCATGTTGACGGATTCGAAATGACTGGTTGTGTTATTTATTTTTACTTTTTGCAGTATATTTCCTAAATAACTTTTTATTAGATTATGTGCACTTCCTCTAATACCGTAATTGTATAGTTTCTCTAATAGTATTTGATGGTTTACAGTATCAAAAGCTCTTACGAGGTCCAAGAAAATTATGGCGATTGGTGTACTCTTATCTAACCTCTCATATATTACATTTGATATTAGTGTTAGCGCATCTTTTCTACTTTTATTTTCCTGAAGCCATATTGATTTTTGGCAAGTATGTTGCATTTATTGATAAAAGTAATTATTCTTTTGTGTATTATTTTTTTTAGTACTTTTGCTAGATTCAAAATAAGAGATATAGGTCAATAATTAGTGGCAATGTATTTTTCTTTTGATTTATGTATAGGTACAACTTCAGCTAATTTCAAGGCATCTGGCAAGATGGCTTTATCTATACAGAGGTTGCAAATGTGGGTTAGAGGGTCTACTATATGTTCTATCAGGGTTTTTAATGTTTTGGCGTTGATATTATCAACTCCCCATTTTTGTTTTCCATGCTGTTGATGATATTTTCGATTTCGTGATGGTTTGTTGGCTCGAAGAAAATACTTTTGCAGTTCATTGTAGGGAGTTTAATTCCTCATTTATCGGGGGTCTTATTTTGTCACTTAGCTTTTTACCAATGTTACCAAAAAATGTGTTCAAGTGCTAGGCAATTTTTAGGATCTGATATTTTCTTATTATTATCTGTTATATAGTTAATGTTATTTTTCTTTTCCAATTTTTACCAATTTTTTGATTTATCACATTCCACATACTCTTAATATTATTCATGCTGGATTCTATTAGTTTTTTATCATACGACTCCATTGCTTTATTTATAATATTCTTTAGGATATTTGTAAATTTCTTATACTCTTCTCTTTTTCTAGTATCTTTCTACGGTCTTTTTTTACATAATTTATATAGTTTTTCTTTGGTATTACATGATACCATAATTGGCTTTGTTATTCAATCTTTCCTTGGTTTCATGTTGTTAGTTTTGTTAGTTTTTGCGGTATATTCAGCTTTGCTTAGACATATTTTTATTTTATCAATAAGATTATTTAAAGCAATATTCGGATCATTTATTTGTGTCACTTCACTCCAATTTATTATAGAAGCATCTGTCCTGAGTTTATTGTAATTTATGCGATTTATAATATGTATATTTTCAGTTGTTCCTATCTTGTTTAATGGCATAAAAAGTGGGAAATGGTCTGTTAGTGGTATACGGAGTGTAAATGTTTTATAGTCTATTTTATCTAGTTTAATAAAAATATTGTCTATGCAAGTTCCTGAGTTCCTGAGTTGTTTTATCAGATGATCTGGTAATATCACAAAAGCCTGGAAAGTAACCATGTTCTAAGATTGTATCGACGGTTGAGCGGAACAAGGTCGTATCTCACCGCGCGAACGAAGAACGTCGTATCTCACCGCGCGGATGAAGAACATCGTATCTCACCGCGCGGATCAAGAACGTCGCATCTCACCGCGCGGATGAAGAACCTCATATCTCATCACGCGGATGAAGAACATCGTATCTCACCGCGCGAATGAAGAACGTCGTATCTCGGTGCTCTTGCGGCCAGTACACGGCCAATATACGGGAAGATACGACGTTCTTCGTCCGCGCGGTGAGATACAATGTTCTTCATCCGCGCGGTGAGATACGATGTTCTTCATCCGCGCGGTGAGATACGACGTTCTTCGTCCGCGCGCTGAGATACGACGTTCTCCGTCCGCGCGCTTAGATACGACGTTCTTCATCCTCGCGCCGAGATATGACCTTGTTCCGCTCAGTCGTCGATATGTAAAAATTCCTGATTGAGTGTATCTCGATTTGAAATGTCAAACTTAAAATCTCCCATTATCAGGTTGTTTTTATATTTTTTGTTATGCTCTATTAGTTTTTTTATATTTAAAATGAATTCAGTCTTTTTTATATCATAGCATTTATATAGGGCAGATAATATTATTTCTCTATTGTTTTCTATCGCAATTTTAGTATTAATTATTTTGAGGTTGCTTATATATATAATTTCCGTCGTCTCAATAATTTATACACTTACGTAAACTACCAGCCATCATTTTAATTGATATCACCGTTATTATAGTACATTTTGTATCTTGTTATGTTAAAGGATTCAGGTGTACAAGTTTTCGGGTTTCACTGCAAACAATTATGCATGGCTTTATTATAAGGCTTTTTATGAAGACAAGTAATTTATTAAAATTAGCATTTAGCTCTCTTAAATTTACATTCAAAATTACTTCCTTTTCTAAAGCCATACATTTGTTTAGTCCACCAATATCGTCTCAATTACAGTCTCTATTAATTATATTCTTTTGTAAATCATCAATCATAGAGTGCGTTCACAGTGCTGACATTAACTAGGTTAATCAGGATATATTATAAAAAAGGTAATACAAAGGGGGTAAAATACAAATACTATCCACGTATGAACAGTAATTTTGAATGATAGTTTTTATCCCTAACCGGACTAATGATAGAAATCGTTGCAGCCGCGAATAAGACACTCAGCAATGTTCGAATAAAAACCGACAAGTATGGTTTAAAAAGGAATTTTTCACTTGCCAGGTTAATACAAGAGGATTCGGATTATACTTTTGTTTTGTCCACTGCATGTCCCACTCAACAAAATAAATTTGTTCCAGCGATGTGACGCTTAATTTTTTCCGCTCGTTAACCCTGGCGAAAAAAATCACGTGATTGATCATATGATTTATCACTTGATATCTCACGCCATTTCTCACGTGATTTTTCACGTGATTTCTTAGGTGACGATTTGGCGTGATTTCTCACGTGATTAATCACGTAACAATACACACATAAAAAAATATTATATAACGCTAATTTGTTAATGAAACTTGTTTCCTTAACGAATATCAATTACATTATAGCAGAGAAAAGATAACAAAAATTTCCTACCTAACCGAGAATCGAACTCGCGAACTTTGGGTTACTGCGCACGCACGCTATCCATTACGCTGTCACTCGCTTGAAAGACTTATGTGATTTTCACCTAAATAAGCTGCATCCTCCACATTTATTGCTATTTAATTGCGATTATTTATATAAACTGTCAATGATTTTTAATAATTATGTATTTATGCAGTATCGGTGAAGTAGAAATCAGATCAATACAAAATTAATTTTTTTATTACATAAAAAAAATACTGAATTATTCTTGTAAAATTTATGTATATAAAACTGTAAATAATGATCATAACATTTTTAAAAATTTTCATTACTTTCGAAAAAGTTATTCTAATTTTATTAATTAATATTTTAATCTAAGTTATTCATTTTCTTTAAATAGTGTAAAAATAAATAATTATTAGAAATCTTTGGTATTTTTGATAAAAATCGTTCATCATTTTTATTTAATTTAAAAATATCAAAGATTTCTAATAATTATTAAACTTATATTATTAAACATAAAAAAATGTTATTCAAATTTAATTGTTGAATATCTTAATATAAATTATTTATTTTCAAAATAATCAAAACTAAATAGCAAATTGAATAATAAAAATTGAACAGCAATTAAATAAACATGATGAACGATTTTTATCAAAAATATCAAAGATTTCTAATAATTGTTTATTTTTACACTACTTAAAGAATATGAATAACTTACATTAAAACATTAATTAATAAAATTAGAATAAATTTTTCGAAACTAATGAAAATTTTTAAAAATGTTATGATCATTATTTACAATTTTATATACATAACATTTTATAAGAATAATTCGGTATTTTATTTATGTAATAACAAAATGAATTTTGTACTAATCTGATTTCTACTTTACCGACACTGCATTTTTAAGTTATTCGATTTTAATTAATTAATTTTTTAACGTAAGTTACTTATTTTATTAAAATAGTGTATAAATACATAATTATTAAATATCTTTGATATTTTAGATACATAATCAATCTTAAATAGCAATAAATATGGAGGATGCAGCTTATGTAGGTGAAAATCACCTAAGTCTTTCAAGCGAGTGACAGCGTAATGGAGAGCGTGCGTGCGCAGTAATCTAAAGTTCTCGAGTTCGACTCTCGATTAGGTAGGAAATTTTTTTTATCTTTTTTTCTGATAAAATGCCTATTGTTTTACTCGCCGCAGCGCCCAGGTCTGTATAATAAATAATACTTTAAATTACTAAAATAATACTCTTAATTACTTAATATAATATTTTGATTAATGTAATATGTAAGTCAAAACTGTAGCTTAATTGGTCCACAGTAGCTTGAGGTACAGCCTTAAAAAATTGTAAAATTGGTTATTTTCTGCTATTTATAGTTCAGTTTTACAATTTTGCTAGATTTCAAATTGAGAGAGGCACATAAATTTTGTGCTATAGTTTATAATAGCTATGTAAGGTATACCAGGAACTATGTTAATTTTCCCTGCATATGTAGATATAGAAACAATGTATTTTATTATTCACTGTAACCAGTTTCTATTACATATGGAAACCCTCATTTTCGCGGTATCTTCCTTCGTGAAAGGAATAGTGGCAGTGGCAGTATCTCTTTCCCTTTCGAATTAGTGCAGTTCACATGTGTAAAGGAGTGTCTACATCAAGTGCCGTGTGCCATGTACTGTCTACAGTGTCATGAGTAAAAAAATGTTGTCGAACATCTATTAATCGATGTAACCACAGATTAAATAGAACCGTGTTCTGACGCTGGATTGTCGATCTGTGGTTGCATTAGATTATTAGACGTTCGACATTTTTTTTACTTGGAACATTCATACATTGTGTCCGGTAAACAGCATACGGCATATAACATGGACACTCCTTTCAGGTTCCAACTGTGTGAGAGAGAAAGAAATCCTGTCGCTATCGGCTATACCTCTCTTTTTCTAATGTCGATCCCTCTCATTGGGTGCACAATCTATCTTTCAAGTCTATGGTGCTAACCGACTGTGTTCGTGTGGTATACGGAAACTCATTTATAACTGTTAAACTGTTATTATTTCGACTATTTAGATAGAAAAATTTGCAAGATTTACACTGAAGGCAAAATTTAAGGTTAATATTAAATTTTTGTTGTTTAAACTGTTATTTAAAATAACAGTAATTGAAGACTTCTATGGAAAAAGGTGTATCTCAAAAAATCACATTTCGGGAAAATCATATTTAAAGTTTTATATATTTCTGTAGTATTAATATAAATAAATAAAATGCTTAACCCTTACAGATATAATCTACGTTATCTGAAAAATTATAAACCATATTTATGAGTTTGAAAAAGAAGCTGCTATAATAACTCTACAAAAAAGCAAAATGTTAAAGATACGCCGTTTTTCTGTTCAACAGGTTTTTTTTTAAAAAGGAAGGGAATATAAAGTTTCTTCTTAAACTTATATATTTTTCAAAATTTTTTTTAATAAATACAAACGTATAAGAAAAAGGTTTTAATACAAAAAATTTGTCGCTGCAATAAGTATAATAACAAATTATAATAATATATAATTTTGATACAATAAATTATTTGAAACGATATTGAAATGATATTGAAATGATACTGAAATGATATTCAAACAATATTGCAATATATTTCAAAGGCATTACATAAATAAATTTCCTTACTACTTATGTTTCAATAATCTGACGAAGTTTTTCTGCATTGTTTTTCTTTAAATATTTCAACAGACATTTCAAATTATTGATTTTAGTACTTTTTAGAAGAGCTTTTGAAACTCGTTTCAACAAAAAATCTATTGACAAAATGTTTTCTGGATTACTCGAAAAATGTAACAGATGAGTTGAAGTGTAGTTTCTTGAAATATCCATTGATCCGTTCGGCTTGTATAAAAATGTCTTGTAAGATTGACTTTTAAATTGAGCATTTTTTGTCATTGATTTTGGTTTAGATAATCCTAATCTTACGAATGCATTTTTCCAATCACGAATGAAAGGTGTGCCACATATAACTTTGAAATGTTCTCGATTATTTCGACAATTTTTCAACAGTGATACGTAGGGTAGATGTACCGATTTTGGCCACTGCTCCGTTTTTGGCCACATATCCATGTTCTTAAATGGATTTTTAGGTGGCCAACCGGTAAAAAAGAATCCTTATGGTGGCCAGAACCGGTACATCTACCCTATTCCTTAACACTTTCCACAGTTTCAATTTTCTTCAACTTGTTTGAATAAACATCAAATTTCGGTACTGATTGTAAGAGTATCCGCGCACAGGGAAAATATGAAAAATTTGTTTAATTGAACTCATCGATAACCAAGAACAAAAATTTGTCACAGTAGAGTTTTTGTTTTGACCTTGTATTTCGCATCTCGAGATACGCCCTTTTTCCATAGAAGTCTTCAATTACAATTATTTACTTAATACATTTTTACTTGATGGTATTTATAATACTAATTGATTTCGACAGGATGGATGATATAAACAATTGTAGCATTTGTCAATTTTTAAAGAGTGACTCGGAATGTTCCTCTCTAAAGAAAGTTCTTCATAAAATTAGAGATCTTACAGGAGATGATAAAAAACTTCTGTATTTAAGAGTATCTGGATTACAAAACATTGATGATGGATCCATTTGTGATGATCATTACAGAAGATTTTTACTTTTCTATTCCTCATACCACAAAAAATATATTGATCCATCGAATCAA
The DNA here is from genome assembly GCA_036365515.1 of Torymus aiolomorphi. NCBI lineage: Eukaryota > Metazoa > Arthropoda > Insecta > Hymenoptera > Torymidae > Torymus > Torymus aiolomorphi. Next base: position 7,976,903 of record CM070874.1, on the reverse strand, counting down.
CACTCAAAAAATGTTACAGTTAATTTAAAAGAAGTGAGTTTAAATTTTTTAGAAAATGGTGGATATGGTTGTAATGTAAATATTATACCAGGACAAAAAGTTTGTAAAAACTGTTATTGCAAACTAAACGATGAAGTTAAATCTTATCAAAACCAATCCATTTATTGCAGTGATCCATTTGAAAAACACAGGGTAAAGATTGTTAATGACTTGAATTATTTAGATCATGAGGATATAGAACACTTAAAAACAGTTTATGATAAGAATTTCACTTCTCAACATAAACTATGTAAGACTTGTGGTATTCGAATAAAATGAGATATTTTAGAGTACAGAAACCAAGTCAGGACATTTGCAACTTTATCAGATGAGAGTAAAGAAAATTCTAGTCAGAATAGCATTAAATCAACAAATGAAAATACGCCAAAATCAGAATTTTGTACAAATAGTCAGAACAAAAGAAACCTTGATACAATTCTTGATACTTTTAACATTGCTCCTTTTAAACGACAAAAGATGAATGATAATGTACTTGTAAAGGAAAGTATTAGTATTATACAGAATGTCACGGAACAGACCTCAGAAGCGTTTGAGAAAGTTTATAATATAAAATTGTCAGAATGTAAAAATATAAAAGAAATGAGTGATGAAAGTTTGTGGTTTAGAAGTATGATTTCAGATATTCAAACAAAATTTGCGACTTCTACTTTTAATGAAAAAATTAGCTTATTGACTTTGTTGCCTAGTGAATGGAATTTTCTCAAGGTCAATATGTATATTAAATGCACATATTATATGTTCACTGAAGCCAGACGATTAAAACTAAAAGGTAGATAGATATATATTCATCAATTTTATAGATTTTTCTACTCATAACTTATTTCATCAACATTTATATATAGAAATACAAGCAATTAAGGGTGTCAGACACCTTTAGATTTTTCTCCATGAAATGACCTGAAAAGAATAAATTTTGATAATTACAAATATGTAAAAGTAATATTCTAAATGTATATTCTGGCTCTGGCGTTACTTACAGGTCCAGGATTTTAAGGGATTTTGATAATCAGAGTCTCAAAATGTTCGTATTTTATCTCTTCATTAACTGAAAAGTTGTGTGAATTTAAATTTATATGAGTAAATAATTTTTGACGACCAAGAACTGCTTAAAAAACTAAATAAAGCTTAAATTAGAGCTGTTTTTGCCGTAAAAAATTATTTATTAACCTTTAGGCTGCGGGGAAATTTCAGTACAAATTGACCTCTTAGAATATGTAAAATGTATACATAATATCACTGGATATCACAGTAGAGTCGTTGACCTGACTGCTGGTCCATATATCGACCAGCCCCGCAGGCAACGTAAAGTACAATGTAAAAAAAAATTTCTCTTTTGTTATGAAGATTTGAGAGGGTATTTCTATGTAATTTCACGCGTTGAATATGAAAAAAATAGTAACAAAATTCTCGCAGACACCCTTGACCTTGAAAATCACCATTTGAAGGTCAAATTTCATTCCTACTATAAGTCAAGTTTTTAGACGGTTTTCGTACGTAGTTTGATGTGCTGAATACGTAAAAAATAATAAAAAAATTCCTGTTGATAATCCTGACCTTGAAAATCAGTATTTCAAGGTCAAGAATATTTTGAGAAATTTGAAAACTATTTGTTATGTATTCAGAACATCAAATTTGATCTTAAAACTTCAAATATTCTTTGTCTCTAGAGTGGTCCACATATCGACCACCCCCGCAGCTAAAAGGTTAAAATAAATTCATACAGCTCTTCAGTGAATGGAGATATGAAATACCAACATTTTGAGATGCTGATCATCAAAATCCTTAAAGATCCTGGACTTGCAGGTTACAGCAGAGTCAAAATTTTACGTCGTGTAGAAAACATCTTTAAAGATACAATTACTAAAATACTTCTTTATTTCTTCTTCTTTATTTCTTAACTTTGTCTCTACCCTGAAATATAAAAAAGTATTGTTTTGATCTTAAAATATTTTTTATTCGGGACCAATATTCTGGTACCTCAGTATACAGTCTATCAAACGTGTAAGCTATGAGCACACGTAGCAGCAACAATATCCACATGAGTCAGTCAAGTTTGTTAAGTAGTTTAACATAAAGATCCATTGGTGCCTTTGAATCCGAATTTTTTTAATAATCTTTATTACATATATTAGATTATCATATACTGAGGTTAATGTAGAATATGTTGAAAAATCCAAAAATCTAAATGCATGTTATCAAGTCACACTTTGTGTAAAGAAGGTGCTGATTCACAGTGTTTATATGAAATGACAGCTGTACATATTTACACTGATGCTAGGAGACGTTTAGGTATATAGGCTACAATCATCTCTGCTACAATAAAGGATTGTGGCTGTCGATAAGTCAGATTTAGTTTCAGAATCAAATTTTTTTTTGTCAAAAATCCCGTCCATAAATTATATTATAGGTATTTATATTTTATATTAATATGAATGTTTAAAATATAATTTTTGGATTTCTCAAAATATATGTGAGAATTTTAAATATATTAAGAACAGAGACATAAAGAAAAAGAATTAGTAGAAATCAATTATATACGATTATATAAATATGTATATACACAAATGAAAAAAAAAATGTACGAAAATGTAGAAAACCGTAAGAAAGTGTACAAAACTGTAAGGAACTGTATAAAACCAAATAAAACCATTGGTTTTTGGATATTTTATGCGAAACGACTTTTATACATTTTTACACGTTTTTATACATTTAAAAAATTGATAGCACTGCATGGCCTAAGCCCTCACTTAGGTCACGTCTATCTGTGACCTAAGTAGTACTTTTTGCACTGTGTTTATCGCTAACCTCACAGTGCAAAAAACGACTACTTAGGGCATGACAGTTGGCTTAGGGCAGGCAGTGATATAAAATGCTATACGATACTTGTCACCTAAGAGCACTCTGCACGGCGTGGAATTAGGGGTCGAGCACAGCGAGGGTCCTAATATCACGCCGTGCTAAAAAGTGCTACTTAGGTCACATGTATCGTACTATACTATAAAAGTTTTTTCCAGAAAATTTTTTCATATTCTATAAGTGCTTTTTAGTGAAAAATGAAAAACAAAAAATCGATTTTTCGTCATTTTAAACATGTCTGACCACCCTAAGTTATAGTAATTGCAAAATTATTATTTACATTTAATTAGTTACCAACATATAAGCTTAGAACAAATTTTTTCAATATTTGAACATTTTTCAGATATTTTAGGACAACGTTTAAGAAAAACTTATTTTCGTATTTCACCTGATGTTAAGGAAGATATTGTTAAATATTATTTGGATGATTCCAATAGCATAAATTGTAGCGGAATAAAGGAATGTGTAACAGTAAAAGTTTTTGGCCAACCTTCAACATCAGTACAGAAAAGAATATTGATCTATGATCTGAAAGATTTATATCAAAATTAGATAAAGGACACCAGATGCGATATAATTCCCTGCTTATCTTTTTTCTCTCAGCTGAGACCTAAGGAATGTGTTTTTGCTGGAGATCCAGGAACGTACAATATATGCGTATGTTCCGTACATCAAAATGTGAAATTAAAACTTGCATCTATGAATGTGAAAAAAAGTTACAAAGAAGTAATTGAAGTTGGAGTATGCTCCATGGAAAATCCTGATTGCATGTTTCACAAATGTATCCAATGTCTATATAAGGATGGGATACGTAAATTATTATTTAGTACTGAAACTGACAGCAATAGATGTATAAAATACACCAACTGGATATCTACACCTATATCTAGTAAAAATTCGGAGGGCTCATCAAGTACCCGAGTGATTTTGCAAGATTCTGAAAAGCCTTTCGAAGAGTTTCTTGATGACATATGTAATGACATATGGGCTATAACTGAGCATCATTTTATTCCATGCAAACAAAAAGATAGTTATACTCACTTCAGGCAACATTTGGACAATGATACTGGACTATTAGTCATGGATTTCGCAGAAAATTATGTATTTATCTGTCAAAACTCTATCCAAGGATTTTACTTTAATAATATTCATGTTTCGTTATTTACGGTAACCTTGTACTACGCAGATCAAATAAATAATGAGCTGAAAGTTGCAAGTTTCTGTGTTATTTCAGACAGTTCGAAACACCAAGCATATTCTGTACATATATTTCAAGAAGTAGTACTCAATGAAATTAAAAGCAAGTATCGCTGGATAATAAGTCTGATTTATTTCTCTGATGAAGCACCAACATAATTGAAAAACAAGTAAGAACATATTAAACAATCATATCTTATTTAATTCCTTTACTTTCCACTTTTTTTATTAGATTTTTGCTTTTACAAAAAAACTGAGCCAAAAAAAGGAATTTTGGAGATAAAATATGTTTAAAAAAATATTTTAAGACTATTAGCATAAAAATCCATCTATTGTAGAAAATATTATCTTTTTGGATTTCTATTTTTCTGGATATTTTAATATCCATACACATAATTATCATTTTATAACTTTTTTTTAGGAACCACTTTATTAATCTATGTCACCATTAAGAAGATTTCGGCATAAAAATAATGTCTTACAATTTTCTTGCTACATCACATGGTAAGAGTGCCTGTGATGGCATTGGGGCGGTAGCAAAACGCACCGCAAAAAAAGCTTCACTGCAAGGTGTCACAATTTTGACTCCCGAACAAATGTACAACTATTTAAATGACAACGTAACAGGAATAAGGTGTATACATTTACTGATTCTATAGTTCAATTAATTAAAAATAAAATATGTATAAATAATTTTTCAAATAAGTTTACAGATTTCTTTATGTCAGTGAGAGCAGAGTTGAAGCCAGAGGTAAACAACTTCGAAAAAGATTTGCATCTGCAAAGACTGTGAAAAACACTCAACAATATCATTACTTTGAAATTATTGATGAACGCAAAATACGCGCCAAACTATACTCAGATGATACAACATCAGATATTATAAATTTATGAAGTGGCCATAAATTATATTCTCAAATATATTCGTAAATTAATAAATATTGTCTTCAATTAATAAATGTTGTTTCTAAAAATGTTAAATTATAAATTATTCTATAGGATTATTCTATAGGAAATGCATTTTCCTTTCAGGTTATAATATGGAATGTAACTTATATCATATTGTAAAAACATTATGTATATACGTTACTCAGGAAACAAATATACTAAATATACTAAATTATGATTTGCTTGAGACTTCACTACTTCCGATAAATTTGAATTTTTGAAATTAAATTTTTATTCGTGACTATTCAAAACTAAGTTATTAAATCAAATTAGAATAAAAAGAGTAATTAAGAGTATTATTTAAGTAACTAAAAGTATTATTTATTATACAGACCTGGGCGCTGCGGCGAGTAAAAGAATAGGCACTTTATCTTTTGGTACCATTTCTTTTTCTAAACTTCAAACCGCTATATCTGCTTTACTACCACATAGATGTATCTCACAAAGCCTTATTAAAGACTTCAGAAGTATATTTTAATCATTAATGCAAAAAATTCCTTTAATTATCCTAAAAGTTTAAGGAAATGGTCTAGAAATGCAGAAAGTGCTTAGTAATTTAGACACCGAAATTGAAAAAATATCATAGTTCATCAGCTCGAATCAATAGGAAATCGTTTGATATTCATGCTCGGTCCAATTGGACTGCTTTCAGGTATGTTTTAAGAACACTTTCCAATAGCTTTCAGCTAAATAAAACTTGCTACAAAAATTTCGCACTGGTTTGAATTTCGTAAAAATGGCTATTTTGTCAAAATCTGCGAAATTCAAACTAACACACGCACTGTATTTTTAAACTTTTTTTTATGATATCCCAGTGAAATAGAAAGTTTTTTTCACCCCTTTTCGAACGCCCTTGGGTAGATTGGGGAGCGATTATAACTAATGTACGAAAAATCGCTTTAAAGTATCGTTAAAATGTCAAAAAGGTGACTTTAGCAATCTGGTAATTTGGACATGTATACGTAAATTTTGGTTTTCGAAAAAAATATATCTGTAAAGTTCAAGTCAAGACGAAGAAAAAAACCACTGATAAATTGTAAATTGATATGAATGAACTTATTTAAAAAAATTTGAATAACACCAAAAAACGCATAAAAAATGATCTTTTTTGCACCATTATGACGAGCTCCTGACGTCAATTTTGAATATTGGACCCTAAGAATTGGCAGAGATCATTTTTTTGATAAGTTCTATAAAATATCTCAAAACCAGAAAAATCGGGGACCCCTGTGCGCACAGATTTTTAAAAAAGTATTTTTTTGACCCATATATATATATATATATATATATATATATATATATATATATATATATATATATGTAGATAAATGTTTAATTAATCTATGATGCATATAAATTTATTAAGTATCAATCGATATGTTAAAGTACACATAGGAATATTAAATATACGTACCATGATTGCAGGTATATCTAAAATTAAAAACATTGTTTTCATAATTTTTATCATAATTATAATAATTGTTTTTATTTTTACTTATGAAAATGTTATATGGAAAAAAAAAGTTTTGCTTCAATGTTATCTACAACTTTTGTATTTGAAATTTTTATTTATAGTCAAATTCTGTTAAATTACATAAGGAAAACTACTGTTTCATTATTCCCGATTAATAAAAAATATAGAGTTAGATTTTATATAGTTTTAACGAAAGGTGGGGATTAGCTCTGCTTACAGGTGTTCCTAACTACATATAACGTATACAATTTCAATTACGGAAAATACTCACAATATATGCACATATTATACACTAATACCGCGAAAAGGAGAAAAACAGAAGGAGAAAGCTCAACACTAACATTCAGCAACGGCAATGAGTACTATTGCAGCAGCTGTAAGGGTAAGTCCAGAATAGGTGCAGACGTGCGTTTACGTTCATGCATCTGTCTGCATGCAGCTGCTTCGAGCAGAGGTCAAGAGGGTTGTACTCTAGCTAGTGCTAACTGCGTGAAAAAACTACGAAAATGAAATGCGCAAAATACGTAGCGAGATACGTGTAGTTTTTTTCCGCAGTTGGCACTAGCTATAGTACACCCTCCTGACTTCTGCTCGAAGTAGCTGCATGCAGACAGATGCATGAACGCAATCGCACGTCTGCACCTATTCTGGACTTACCCTAACGGCTATCGGCTTCGTTCGCACATAGAGCTGAAAAACGCATGCGATCCGCGCGACCGCCAGCGCTCCCTACGCTACGTGTATGAGCGGGCGCGAGAAGTACTATTGCAGCAACCGTAACGGCTATCTTGGCTAGTGCGTCTGGCAGCGTGCCGTGTGCGCACACGTGTCCATGATATGATGTATGAGGTCAACAATCGCATCGTCTGGTTCTCGGCGTTCTCAGTGGTGACAGCGGCTGCTGCAGTACGGCGTCCTGGTGGATGTCGTTCCTCTCATCGTGTTCGTCTGTTGGTGGTTCCTCTTCGGAAACAGCAAGGCAGCAGAGTCCGCGGCGGGAGCAGATTGGTAAGCGTTTTTCGTTCCTAACCTCTCTGATAGGTGGGCAGATGGAACTTTTCTCTTGTTGCAGGTATCTGAAGCAGCAAGAGGAACAAACAACGGGCACTGCTGCAGACTGTCTTTTGAGTGTGGTAATGTTGTCTGGATTATCTATTTATTAGTTATATGTGGTTTTAGGTGCTCAACTCTCCCTGCTCTGCTCCAACACTAGTGAATGTGTATATAGTTTATTTGCTGCTTGTGCCTTTGTAGAGTGAAAGTCTTCACCAATCCTTTCCCCGCACAAATGATGTGGCCACCGATCTAACGGCTGGCTGCTAGTTTGTGATCTTCAACCGACTGACTTCTTTGGAGTTGCTCAAACCGGGTCCGACCAGCATTAGTTTGTTGCTTTTGCAACTCTAGCAGTGATTCAAGAGTGCTAGTATAATAGTATGTGGGGATAGGCAACGTGGGACTGAAAGAAGATTTAAGTGCAGTATATGAGTTTAGATGTTCTACGGGTAGGTAGTATTTTATTGGTAAGACTAGATCTGTACACTAGTTTGTAAGTTTAGCTAGGATATAAAAACTCGCTCCAAGAAGCCTGTTGTATTGAAATACATTATTATGTATTTTGTAGACTACCCAGTGTGCGTGCCAGTGATTTAGAACGTGAGGGAACAGGTAATATGGTGCTGGGTAAAATTTTGAAAAGTGGAGTGTGTGTTTAGATGCGCTACGGATAGGTATAGTTATTACTGTGTATAAATTAGTCAATTTAATTTATAAATTTAATTAGAATATAAGAACTCGCCTCAGGGGTTTTGTTGTATTTCAATACTTGTGAATATTTACAAAAAGAAACTATTGTGTTATAAATGTGTTGTATTTAATATAGATTTTGTAATATGGCAAATTGTCCTTTATAAATGTAACATATATACTAGCTGACTGTTAATCTTGCAGTGTGGTAGGCAACAATTGATAGGTAAGTCTCGCTAGGTAGTCCATAAAATACGTAATGATATATTTTAATGTTTTAATACATCATTATGTATTTTGTAGACTACCCAGCAAAATTTACTTATCTAATTATTTACCACCACTTTGTAAGACTGACAGAGTCAGCTAGTATATACATTACATTCTTTATATACGAAAATTGAACATGTTGCAATATCTATATTGAATACAGGACATACAGTATACAATTTTTCTTTTTATAAATATAATATTATTTTAATACATACTTATATAACATTATGTAATTTTAATTTTTTGTTATATTCAAATTGGAATTTTGATCGATATCAGTTTATAATTTTTAACTTATTATTTTTATAGTGATCATTTCTTTCTGATAATGATTGTTATTAATACGACTATCTTTTTTGCATTTAATTTTGCATTTTAACATCAATTTATATTCTAAATCTTATTATCATATTTTAGTAATTATATGATCTATGGGAAGTTTTATTGATTTTTTTCGATCTTATCTATATTGTATTTAATATTACTGTGTCGAATCAAATTCTGTTATATAATTATCGAAACCGACCATATCAGGTGTATTTATATGTTAAAAATCGTTTTTACAGGTCTAGCTTGTTAGGAGTTGATTTTACATAAAGATGTTAAATAGAAAAAAGGTTTTTTTCAATATTATTTACAACTTTTATATTCTACATACTTGTGTAAAATCAAATCCTTTTAAAAAATATGTGACAAATGCTCATTTTATGTGTATTTAGGCGTTAAAAATTGCTTTTATAGGTCTAACTTATCAGGATTTGATTTTACATGAAAATGTTCAATAGAAAAAAAGTTTTGTTTCAATGTCATCTACAACATTTGTATTTAGCATCTTTATGTAATGCGAAAAAAGCCCATTTTATGTGTATTTAGGCGTTAGAAATCGTTTTTATAGGTCTAGCTTATTGTCCAAAGTTAGCTAAAATAAGATCATGTAATGAGATATAGCTTTGTAAACGCAATGAGCGTAAAGAGTATGTTTGTGTGAGTGACTGTACTTGAGTGACTCGCCGTGAAACGTGGCTTGCGAGCGTCGCGCGGCGCTCTGGGCCTTCTATTCCTTTTTGGACTGCTAACCCTCGACTGCTCTGTAACTACTCGATGTAGACGCGCTCCGGTCTGGAAGACTACTGAAGTTCCAAGGTCAAGTTTTCAATAAAATTAAGTACTGCATTTCAATCGGAGTCCATTTATTCAGCCTGGCGTCCGTCCCTTTTAACCCTACTAATTACTCGCATGGGGATCGTGCGCCGAGAATCAGTGCCTCACTCCGTGCAAACGAAACAATATACAACATTTTGGTCCTTCGAGCCGGATCTCCGATTGAAGTTGGGAAGGTATGTACCAGTATAGTGTGCAGTGCAAGAACGATAGCATGCTTAAAAGCAGAGCAGTTGGAAAGAGCAATGCACCGGCAAGAAAGCAACTTTTCAAGCGTCGCTGCGCCGCGAGAGATGCCATCTTAAGTCATCGCGCACGAGCGAACATCCACGCTGTTTGGACCGGCGCGAGCATCTATCTCAACAAAATAGTACTCACAAAACTCAAAGCGAGTAACCAAGTGACAGCAACGAACTTTTGTTATCGAACCTAACACGAAGCCGACGGAGAAGAGTAAATGCGATAGCGGACTTTGACAACGAGCCACGCCACGCGTCATCGTGCATCTCTCTCGCACTCACGGAGCTTGGGATCCAGCGCAGCTGGCAAGAGCCCACGGCGAAGGAGGGGACACACGGCATCAGCGACTGCTGAAAATCAAGAGCTTCGAATAAGCCAAACGCAGCTAGACATCAACAGTGTGCTACTCCTGCAGCAGCGGCTTCGCCCTCGGCTATCAGGTTGCGGCCGCCAAGCATCAAGCAAGTTTGAGGTTAGAACGCCACGTGGTCAGAACACAGCGTTTACTTCAAGAGGATATCTATCAACAGTGGTTACTAAAGTATCGTGCCTATTACTATTATTTTGCCTTAAAGTTGATAGAGGCACCTTCCATTGTTAATGTGAAATATAGTAATATATATGGAATCCTGTGAGGGCCAATACGTAGAAAAAAAAAAACACAATTGTAGCTTGTGCGACTTTTCGTCAGCTTGATTACTGATCTCTTCAGGCTTTATTAAAAAATATACAAAATGGTTAGAATTTATTTTACAAGTAAACAGAGATAATAAATTAACAATAATAATTAGACCAAGCTTACCACAACAAAACATCTATGCTAATAAAAAATGACTTTATTAGCAACGTCAACGAATAAAGTCAATGTTGTGGGAAACCGTACACATCTCTACTTATATATATATATACGAGTCAGTTTGTTTACATACTGTAACGGGCGCCGATATAAGTTATGAGAATTACATATACTGCGTTGCGAGATCTGAATCGCGCCGAACAAGCCGCAAGCAGGTGGAGAAGAAGACGAAGCCGCCGCGCCGCTGCGAACGTGAGCGCGCAGCCATGTTGTCGACCGTCGTGACACGCAACAAGTCGCGTTTTGGTGAGCCCCGCATCTCGAGTTTCTTTGTGTGTGTACCGCACCTCCACCACTGCAGCAAATCGCGAGACGGCGTCACCACCCATAAGCGGAGTGAGAGCGGCAGAGAGAGAGAGAGAGAGAGAGAGTACGCGAGTGCAAGGACGGGCACGAGAGGGAGAGAGAGGCAGCGTTGCGTAGACTGAGTGTGATAGCTAGCCAGCCACGAGTAAGTAGGCTCTACACTGGTAACAGCGTTTCTTGGTGACGGAAGCGCGTGATCATTACCCCCGTCACCCGCGAATAAGCGGCTCCGCCGTAACCGCGAGCGTGCGTGCGGTATCGAAAGTCTCGGCCTGGCGGTTATTATTTGTGCTAACATTGTCCTGGTTTCGCGCCCCTTAGCGCGATTAACTTCAAAGAATAAACCTCTTTGTCTTGTTTTATCTTAAATAGTAGAGTTACGAGTATTTATTGAGCGCGCCTTAACCTATGCATGATTTCCCGAATACAGCCCTCTACCCTGTTCAGTTGCTGCAGCTAGTCGCAGGCATTGCCTCCTAGAGGAACATCGGTAGCGGGAGTAAGTATCTCAATAGTCGCTCGAGAGGTTAGACCGAGCGGCGTTGTACGCGGGAAAGACCGGCTGCGCTGGTAACGCTAGGCCATAGCGAGCAGCCGGTAGTTCGCGGGCAGCAGTTGGCAGCAGGGGCAGAGCGCAGCGCCGGTTCTAGTGGAAAGCGGCCTAGGCTTTCTACAATAGAAGCCGGGCTCGTAGGATCGGAACCTGTACCGAGGCGCTTCTGCCGGATTACAGGTGATTCTACAACGGTGAGTTGCCCGGGCGTAGAATATGCCCGTATATTACCCCGCGAACACCTGAGAGGGATTAATACCCTCTCCATAACTGAACCCCGTTACAACTGGCGCCCTTAACGTATTGGAAAGCATTGGTTACGGAATAATTCGATTATTTAGACAGGTCGAGACTCGCGTTGCGAATAATTAATTATCGAGAGGGATAATTAATTACTACAAAGGTGTATAGTGTGTGCAAGGGTAACCAACTGCTGGTTTATAACCTTGCTTGGAGGGAATAACCCGGCCTGCACGTACTTAGCGAGGACATTGCTTGTGAAGGCCGAGCATTGTTGAAGTACTTAGTGAGGGCAACAAAGAGATTAATTAACAATTACTTATTTATTACTTATTACACTATTTATGAATTTTTTTTATCAATAATAGGTTTTTAGCTTTCGTTATCTTTGTTGGACAACTCACGTGCACGCCGGGGCTTAAAGTAGCAGATTACGCACCAATTCGTGTTTTAAGGGTTATTAGCGGAAATTTCCGCATTTTTGGGAAATACGCATGAGCGCGGATGCAGGGGACGGCCCAGAGGTCGCGCAGTAATTTTGAGACCGTGCATGCGCAGAAATTGAAAAAGAAAGTGGAAAATCACTACCGCGGAATCGTTAGCGCATCTCACGGGGAGGTGCGCGCATCCACTAATTTCGAGTTTGCGCATGCGCTAAGGGTCGAAAAATAAAATTTTGATTTAACACGCGGAATCCCGCGTGGTGGCCCGCGTAGAGTGCGTGGCCATCAGCCGCCTGGGCGAACAGGAGCACTGAGGCACCCGGCGCCAACTCCGGTGGGCAAGGACGCGAGTTCGGGAAGGGACTCCGCGCCGTCTGTCAAACCCGGGGGTTGAACCCCAGGGGAGCCGAGGCCGCTGCTGAGTTGTTACTCATGCGGCAAGATCGGCTACATGGCCAGGTATTGCCCCAATTGTTCGGGAAACGGGAAGGGGGGCGATTAGAGAAAATCGCCCCCGCCCCAAGTCCCCGGGGAGCTCGAGCAGTGGTAGTAGACCCATTCGAGCCAACCCCGACGGCACTCCGAGTTCCGAGCTCGAACACGACTCGCGAGGACACTGCGGCCGTGTGCGACCTTCGCCCGGCCTCCGAGGAGTCAGAGGCTCACCTGCCTCCCGACCGAGGAGAAGCTTCCGTCGCCCGACCAACCAACGCAGAGACGCGTTGGTGGGTTCGAATTGAGGTGGGTGAGTTCAACCTCCGAGCGCTGTTGGATCCGGGAGCATCCACCACGGTGATGGGCACCGTCGGGCTCCAACTAGCCACAGCACTCGGGAAAGATTTCGTAGCATCCGAGAAACAAGGCGTGAGGCTTGCGGATGGTAGCCGCAGCCCCTTGTTAGGCCACGTGTTTCTCCCACTCACCATGGGGGGGGCTTCCTCGCGAAATTAGAGTCGCCATTATGCCCCAGCTCGATGCAGACAGCTACTTAGGGGTCAACTTTGTACGTGCGTTCAGGGCTGTACTTGCCCCGAATACGGATAGGCTCTTCTGTAAGGACTCAGAAGCCTACGTCAAGCTGGAAGTAGCCAGCTTGATGGCCGATCCAAGCGCAGTGTCTGCTATCGGGCTCGAGGACGTTACGGACGTTCAGCGGGCGGGGCTGAAGGAAATGGTAAATGCCATCCTGGGCAAGCTTCCGCCAGGCTTAGGATGCGTAACGGGCGTGAAGCATGAGATCACTCTGCGGGACACTCGACCAATCAAGCAGAAGCACTATCCAGTCTCAGATAAAGTGCAAGAGGAGATGCACCGCCAAGTAAAGGAGATGCTCGAAAAGGGCGTGATCGAGCCCTCCCGAAGCGGTTGGTCGAGCCCCATCGTGATGACCCGGAAGAGTGACGGAACACGGCGGTTCTGTGAAGACCTGCGCAAGGTGAACGCAGTCACCGAACCAGACGCCTATCCCCACCGAAATGCAGGATATTCTAAGGAAGTTGAGGAAGGCGAAGTTCATCTTCACGCTCGACCTTAAGAGTGCGTACCACCAGATACCGCTGGCGGCGGAAGCGCGACCCATAACAGCCTTTACGGTCCCCGGGATGGGGCTATACCAATTCCGGCGAATGCCGTATGGGCTTACGAACGCGGCCGCCACCTTCCAGCGGCTCATAGACCAGGTGCTCGGACCCGAGCTGGAGCCGTACGTCTATGCCTACCTCGACGACATTATAATTGTCGCCGAGACATTCGAGAAGCATAAGGAGTGCCTCCAAATGGTGCTAGAACGGCTAGTAGCCGCTGGATTGACGCTTAATGCAGATAAGTACGTTTTCTGCAAGCCAGAGGTAGCATACCTGGGTTTTTTGATTAACCGGGACGGCACGAGGCCTAACCCGGCGAAGATGGAACCAATTAGGAATTACCCGGTGCCCCAGAAACTGAAGGCACTGCGGAGATTCCTAGGCATCACCTCGTGGTATCGGAAGTTCATCCCGAACTACGCCACCATCGCTGAGCCACTCACGAATCTGACTAAGAAAAACCAGAAGTATGAGTGGCTCGAAGAGGAGCAGAACGCTTTCGATCTGCTGAGAGCGATGGTGATGACCGCTCCGGTGCTGCACCGACCCCATCCTGAGGGGTTATACATCGTGCAGACGGATGCGAGTGACATGGGCATAGGCGCAGTGCTACTTCAAGAGTTAGAGGGGTAGGAGAAGGTGATCGAGTTCGCGAGCCGTGTGGTCACATCGGCGGAACGGAATTCTAGCGTTACCGAGCGAGGGTGCCTCGCGGTAGTATGGGCCACCCAAAAGTTTCGCCCATACATCGAGTGCTACGAGTTTAAGGTAGTGACAGACCACAGCAGCTTACGATGGCTATGCTAACTGAAAAACGCAACGAGCAGGTTGGCTCGTTGGGCATTGGAGCTGCAAGGTCACAAGTTCACCGTGGAACACCGCAAAGGCGCCTTGAACCACGTGGCAGATGCCCTTTCTCGTATGTATGAGGATGAGGATGAGCTAGAAGTGGCTGCGGTGTCGTGGTTCGCCGACACCGAGGACACGTGGTATCAGGAGTGGTGCGCCAAGGTCAAAGAGCAGCTCAATGACTACCCCACCTACAAACTCGTAGCAGGCAGTCTCTATCGGTCCCGCCCTAACTCAGAGGTAGACTCAACCCTCGACGACGACGACGATGCCTCGAAGCTGGTGGTACCAGAAGAACATCGTCGCGAGGTGTTGCAGAAATGCCACGACGACGCCACCGCTGGACATCTAGGCAGGGAGAAGACGTTCGCCAGAGTCGCGCTGTGCTACTATTGGCCACGCTACTATGCGCAAACGCAGGAGTACGTGCGAAACTGCGAGACGTGCCAGCGCTTCAAGGTGGAGCAAAGGGCTCCAGCCGGCCTCATGGGGCGCCGAGTAATCGACAAATCCTTGCAGGTCGTAGCTGGAGACATTATCGGACCGTTGCCTCGAAGCTCCAAAGGTTGCGAGTACATCCTGGTGTTCCAGGACCTCTTTATCAGGTGGATGGAGGTATCCCCCATACGCAAAGCAAACGCCAAGACGGTGATAGCGGAACTGAGTCGGAAGATCTATCTTCTATTCGGTTTCCCGCAAGTCTTCCTGTCTGACAACGGCACAGACTTTAAGAACCATGCCGTGGAAGACTTCCTGCGGGAGCGCGGTGTGCATCACACTCACACTCCCCCCTATCACCCTCAGGCTATCCCGGTGGAATGAGCCAACCGTACCCTAAAGACGATGGTCGCTTCCTATCTTAAGGAGCGGCATAGTACATGGGACGAGAAGCTTCCGGAACTTCTCTTCGCCATGAATACGTCTGAGCAAAGCTCTACCGGGATGAGCCCGGCCCTAGTGCTCTATAGGAGACAGCCAGAATCTCCTGGCACGCAACGGAGGATGCAAGAGGTAGCAGCAAACGCCCCGGCTCAAGAAGAAAGTTTGGCTCGCTGGAAGAAGCGAATGGAGGCCCTTCCAGAGTTACACGCGCGTGCCGCTTCGAGAGCGCGCGCGGCTCAAGAACGCCAAGCCGGCTATTATGACGCCGGCAGGCGCAAGCCAACATTCAAATCAGGTGACCGAGTGTGGAAGCGCAGCCATCCCCTATCCTCGACCACCAAGGGCATTGAGACGAAGCTAGCGCCGAAGTTCGAAGGTCCGTATTGGATTACGGATGCCCTTGGACCGAACACCTACAGACTGGTAGGCAACGGCGGTGAGGTAGAAGAGGTGGTGGCTGCGGAACAGCTGGAAAGCTACCACTCTGCTCCGCCAGAACCCGAAGAGCCGGAGGAGACGATCGACGCGGAGGCCGCGCCAATGAGCGAGCCATCCGTCCCTACTCAACCGCCCGCCCCGACTCGCCCGCCGTAAGGACGCGGAAGACCTCCGGGTGCCCGAGCAGTGGTAGTAGACCCATTCGGGCCGAATCTGGTGGCTCCATCCACCCCAGCCCAACCGCAGCGAGGACGCGGGCGCCCTCGGAAAGCCACCTGACCCTCCCGCCTTCCAACGTCGCGGCCTGTGGGAAACCACAGCGAGCCTGCGACGTCTAAAATACCAACATCTGCACCCACGTTAGCCTTTGCCTCCTTAACGTCCGAGACGACGTCAAATCTGGGTGGGGGGTGTAACGGGCGCCGATATAAGTTATGAGAATCACGTATACTGCGTTGCGAGATCTGAATCTCGCGCTCTGACACGTACCGCGATCGGTAGAACACCGCGCGGAACAAGCCGCAAGCAGGTGGAGAAGAAGACGAAGCCGCCGCACCTCTGCGAACGTGAGCGCGCGGCCATATTGTCGACCGTCGTGACATGCAACTAGTCGCGTTTTGGTGAGCCCCGCATCTCGAGTTTCTTTGTGTGTGTGTACCGCGCCTCCACCACTGCAGCGAATCGCGAGACGGCGTCACCACCCATAGGCGGAGTGAGAGCGGCAGAGAGAGAGAGAGAGAGAGTACGCGAGTGCAAGGGCGGGCACGAGAGGGAGAGAGAGGCAGCGTTGCGTAGACTGAGTGCGATGGCTGGCCATCCACGAGTAAGCAGGCTCTACACTGGTAACATTCCCCCCGTCACCCGCGAATAAGCGGCTCCGCTGTAACTGCGAGCGTGCGTGGGATATCGAAAGTCTCGGCCTGGCGGTTATTATTTGTGCTAACATTGTCCGGGTTTCGCGCCTCTTAGCGGGATTAACTTCCAAGAATAAACCTCTTTGTCTTGTTTTATCTTAAATAGTTGAGTCACGAGTATTTATTAAGCGCGCCTTAACCTATGCATGATTTCCCGAATACCACCCTCTACCCTTTTCAGTTGCTGCAGCTAGTCGCAGGCATTGCCTCCTAGAGGAACATCGGTAGCGGGAGTAAGTATCTCAATAGCCGCTCGAGAGGTTTGACTGAGCGGCGTTGTACGCGGGAAAGATCGGCTGCGCTGGTAACGCTAGGTCATAGCGAGCAGCCGGTAGTTCGCGGACAGCAGTTGGCAGCAGCGGCACAGCGCAGCGCCGGTTCTAGTGGAAAGCGGCCTAGGCTTTCTACAATAGAAGCCGGGCTCGTAGGTTCGGAACCTGTGCCGAGGCGCTTCTGCCGAACTACAGGTGATTCTACAACGGTGAGTTGACCGGGCGTAGAATACGCCCGTATATTACCCCGCGAACCCCTGATTAATACCCTCTCCATAACTGAACCCCGTTACAATACATAAAGTCATAATAGAAAGTTAAAGAGCGTTTTGTATACATTATATAAATTTTGTGTATCCTCTGTTTTGTTAACTGTATTTTTTGTACTATTGATGTAAATCATTTCCGAAATTTTTCGTTTTTTGTTATAAACTTCCTTATCCAATATTGGCGTTTATAACTCCTACAAAGGCAAATTTCGAATTCATACGCCAACTTTAAAAAGAAATGTGTTCTCAAAATGACAAAGGCTGGTGCCAAAACTCGTCTAAGTCGACTTGAGGATTGGTATAATCAGTTTGTTATTTATCACAAAAGAATCCTAACCTCAAAGGATGTTTCTTCAGAACATAAGTACTTTATTCATAACATTTTCGATGAGGTAGTTGATTCCTACTACGAGAGGAAAGGGGAATTTATGCAATTTCTAGATGACCTTCAGAGTTAGCAATTAGAAAATGATCCAGTTGAACCAACAGTTTATACTAACCCCACCATGCGATCAATTTCGGTGGACCCTTATTCTCTCCCAAAAATGAATCTGCCTGAATTCACTGGTAGTTTCTCAGAATGGAAGAATTTTCGTGACCTATTCAGGTCTGTGGTGCATCGTCGCACCGTTCTAGGCAACTCAATTAAATATTATTATCTGAGAACTCACTTATCAGGTGTTTAGAACACATTAAAGTAATCCCTATTGCTAGCGAGCATTATGGAAAGGCTTGGAAAGTGGTAGTAGATTATTACGACAACAAACGTCGTGCGATCAGCACACTTATCAAAAAAATGTTCAACGTTAAACCGATGAAAGCGGAAAACGTTAAAGAACTTAAATGCGTTTCAACTGAAATACTCAGCCCTTTAGAAATTCTGCAAGCCTTAGGTCGAACAGACGCAGAAATAGGGACCGATCTCATTGTCCATCTTGTGGTTCAAAATTTCGAAAACGAAACCAAAAAGGATTGGAAAAAGTCATTAGACACCACTGATGATACTCCTTCGACTACAGCCCTGTTGAAACAATTTATAACCTCCCAGATAGAAACGCTCGAATCCTTTGAAGAAAATAGTGAAAATTCTTCACAATCCAAAGCAAAAACTTCAAAGGGAAAGCAATCTAAAGAAAGTGAAAATACTACTGCGCATTCTTTACAGACTTCAGCTAAACAATCGTCTAGCAAGGCAGTCAGATGTGCAGTTTGTGACTCTGATCATCTAACTGCTCGATGCGAACAATTCGAAAGGAAATCGGTTTTCGAACGTAGAGAATTCGCTAGGGAAAAACGACTTTGCTATAATTGCCTAGCACCTTCACACGGCAAAGGCAGATGTAAGTCACGCTTCAATTGCTATCGTGTAAAGGTAGGCACCACACTCTTTTACATATGGATGCCAATGCAAATACAGCGCTGTTTGGAACTATTCTAGTCCTATAATACAGGATTCACAACGCTCTCCTACAGTGAGTCCCATTAGTAACGCCTCTAGTAATGTTACTGCACGTGCTGCACACTCAACTTGAATTATCGGAAACTCTACTCCTGTGCTTTTAGCTACAGCACTAGTCTGCGCGATTGGTCTAAAGAACCAACGATTCACGATAAGAACCCTCGTAGACCCATGTAGTCAGGTTTTGATAGTAACGCAAAGTTTGTGCAGTCAATTAACTCCAAAATATAGTAACACTCACGTTTGCGTAAAAGGAGTTGGTGAGAATTCTACTTCAATAGCAAACAAGTTAGCTCATCTCTCAATCACGACCCATTTTAGCTCTGAATTGCGACTAGATGTGGATGCGCTAGTATTATCAAAACTGTCGTCGTGTGTGCCCCCTCTTCTCAAGGATTCCACATGCTTCGAATACATACGAGGGCTGCAATTAGCTGATCCAGAGTATACTAGTCGAACGCGCATTGACCTCCTATTAGGAGCTAGCACTTATGCTCAAATAATAGAGGGAAAAATTGTAAAAGGCACTGATCTTCAGCCTATTGCGATCAGTTCAAAGTTAGGCTGGCTGCTAACAGGTAACGTTCATGTAGCTGCTACGAATCTCCTTGCAACAGATATAGTTTCCGAGATATCAGCTCTCCATTGTTCCTGTGACAGTAATCAAGAAGTGAAGCTCCATAAGCTCCTGCAAGAATTTTGGCGGGCGGAGGAAATTACGATTAAAAATTCTTGCTCAGTTGAAGAGCAGAAATGCGAAGACCTATACTCGAGTAACACCTACAGGGGACAATCAGGTCGATACGTAGTGAGACTACCCTCGAAGGCTCCACAAAAACTGCAACTAGCAAGAATAGGTAGCTCGTACTCATATGCCTTAAGTGCCTTGAAACGTCTCGTGACGAATTTCTCAAAGGACGAGAGGCTGAGGGAAGAGTATATCCAATTCATGAAGGATTACTTAGAACTAAAGCACATGTCTCCGGTGAAATAAGAAATACCCTCAACCGACTCGGATTTCTTCTTTTTACCACACCACAGCGTTTGGAAGGAGACAAGCTCTACCACAAAATTAAGGACCGTATTTAATGGTTCATGTAAACTCAAGACAAGTGAGTCACTTATCGACATGTTATATAGTGGCTCCAATTTACTTACATTAGACTCCCGGTAGATCTAATTTGTCAAGTAAGGAGTTACAAAATTGCGTTATCTGCAGATATAGAAAAGTGTTTCGGCAAATAGTCGTCAATGAACAGGATCGTAAATTTCAAGCGATTATCTGGCGATTTAACCCGCAGGATAGAATCGGAGTGTATGTTCTCAATACTGTAACCTACGGTTTGACATGCTCCTCCTATCATTCAGATGGCAAGTGGTCATGAGAAAGAGCACTCGATAGCTGCGAAGGTAGTACATGATGAGATGTATTCGGACAATGTTCTGATAGGAGCACATTCTAGTACAGAGGCTTCACAAAAGGTCCAAGACCTGATAGTATTATTTCAAAAAGCTCAAATGAACCTTAGGAAATGGACCTCCAACGATCCGAAGACACTGTTAAACTTGTCGGAAGAAATGCTTGTCACCGATGAAGTAACTTTATTTGCGTCTGACACAGCTATCCCACTGCTAGGTATTGCCTGGCACACGAAGAATGATTTCTTTAAGTTTCAAATAGAAAACGCGAAAGTACACAAAACACTCACTAAGCGTAATGTACTCTCCCGCATAGCATGGATTTTCGATCCTCTTGACTAGATAGCACCAGTGACAGGCCAAGCAAAAATCTTCTTGCAAGCACTTTGGCTAAAAAAGGTAGATTAGGACGAACAACTGCCTGAGGACATTGCGAGAAGATGGGAAAATTGGGTTAGCGAACTTCCTCTAATCAGTAAAATCGAAATTCCGAGATGGACAGATTTTACGCCAAAGACTCAGGTTGTGGAGTTGCATAGTTTTGCGGACGCTTCAAAGCTAGCATATGGTGCGGTTCTTTTCTTAATGCTAATCGAGGATGCAAAAATCCTAGTAACATTACAAGTAGCTAAATCAAAAGTAGCACCAGTCAAAACCTTAAGCATACCTGGTTTAGAATTATGCGCTGCTCTACTTCTCACTCGGTTAGTAAAGCAGTGCCTAGACTCCACCAATCTCTCTATTCACGATGTTCATCTCTGGACTGATTCGACTGATGTATTATTTTGGTTGAAAGACCACCCATCTCGATGGAATGTATTTATAGCTAACCGGTGCTCCGAGATACATATGTCCCTACCTACCGCATTCTGGCATCATGTGAGATCGAGAGACAATCCCGCTGATCTTGTTTCGCGGGAAGTCGATCCCTCCAAACTGCAATCGCTTAATCTCTGGTGGAAAGGACCAGAATATTTGAGTAATACCGCTGAACCGTGGTCAAAGATTGAAAACGAACTGAATTTCGCTGTAAATAGTTTATCGCAATTAATTGTGATAATGTAGTATGTCACAATTTAGCCAAGAAAGAAAACCAAATGTATGGTACCTAATTGATAAGTATTCATCATTAGAGAAACTCTTAAGGGTTGTGTCATATGTTATTAGATTTGTGTCACAGGCTACTGCAAAAATAATTTCGAACAAAAATCGACAGTCTAAATTGCTCAGCCTAGATTACTTTTCAAAAGAAAACGAATTTCCAGATACCTCAGTTTCTACCACTGAGCTCGAAAACTCGAAACTATTTTGTTGCTACTTGGTACAGATCGCCTATTTCGCCGCTGAATATTCGCTGCTTTCAGTGAATAAAAAACTGAGTAGTAAAAATGCTCTTGCAAAGTTAAATATTTACATCAAAGGGCATCTCATCAGGGTGGGCGGAAGGCTTGAACATTCACTGAAAGGCGAGGCTGCTAAGCATCCTATCATTCTCCCGCATTCTTCTCCACTCACTTCGTTATTTACACGAAGAACACATATACGTACCCTACACGGTGGCACGCAGCTCACGTTAGCTACCTTGCGACAAGAGGTTTGGTTAGTACGAGGCAGAGCTGAGGTCAGAAGGGTGATTAGATCATGCGTACAGTGCACCCGTTATGCAGCACAAGTGCCGTCTCAGATAATGAGCGATTCGCCAGAACCTAGAATTCGTCCTTCACGTCCGTTTCAAAAGGCCGGCGTAGACTACGTTGGCCCTATAAATTTCCGCCTCACCAAAACCAGAGGTAAAGGTACACTAAAGGGCTACGTTTCTATCTTTGTTTGTATGTCCACTCGATCCATACACCTAGAACTCGTAGAAGATTACACCAGCGATGCATTTATCGCTACCTTTCACCGTTTTACGGCCCGTAGAGGAGATTGTAAGGAGCTGTACTCCGATCAAGGAACTACTTTCGTCGGTACCGACGCACAACTGCGTCAGATGCTAAACGAAGCTTCAACCTTCTTCAAGTCAGTTGCAAGCACCTTAGGAGAGTTAGGTACCCATTGGAAATTCAATCCACCTAGTGCGCCGCATTTCGGCGGGCTCTGGGAAGCCGCGGTAAAATCGCTAAAGCATCACATGAGAAGAGTGATAGGTGAGCAGGTATTGACCTTTTCAGAGCTCGCGACATTACTTTGCCGTATCGAAGCATGTCAGAATTCTAGACCTCTTCTTGCTATGTCAGACGATCCTTCGGACCTACAATTTTTAACGCCCGCTCATTTCCTCATCCAAGAAGCCTCCTATTTGGTGCCAGAGGCAGATTTACGTGACGAGAAGATACCTGTGGAAAAGCGTTGGAAATTAATCACGCAAATGGTACAACACTTCTGGACTAGGCGGAGTGACGAATATTTGTCAGCCCTTCAGAGTAGAAAAAAGTGGCTACACCCCAAGGATTCTCCCAAGATAGGCGATGTCGTACTTATAAGAAACGAGCTTTATTCGCCATGTAAGTGGCCGCTTGCAAAAATTATAAAGTTACATCCAGAAGATGATGAGTTAGTGCGCGTGGTCACAGTTAAAACTGCTACCGGATGTTTACGGTGTCCACTCGTTAAGATTGTTATGTTACCTACTAGCGAAATACAATTAGGGTAATGAATGCGAAATAGATTCCTTTCGTCGCCGGGGCGACGAAGGTAGGCGGTATGTCCAAAGTTAGCTAAAATAAGACGAAAAAAACGAAAAAGTTTGCCTTCGTTGTGCTGGTGATCACCTTACAAAAGACTGTCTTGAAAAAAACAAAATCAAATGTTCCAATTATTGCTATGGAAATAAAAAATACAATCTAACAAGAAACACTGAACATATAGCTAGGGATACAGAAAAATGTGAGTACCTAAAGCATATAATTAATAAAAAGAATAGAACAACTGACTATCCAATTACACCAAATATACCAAAATTCCCGGGATTTAATGGAAATCTTCTTTACCAACAAAGATCTAATGATAATGAAGAAGTTACATTAACGTCAAGCAACACAAATGGTAACGTCACTGACAAGGAGACTAATTTACCTGCAATCAACAAAACAGTAAACCCACATACACAACCAGACACATAAATACTATAATGGATTTTGAATGTGAAGTTGATGATAAATACGAGACAATCTTATTAAATAGCGAATCTATAAACGATTTTATGAGTATTGATGATTTGTCAATACTCTTCGTCAACATAAGAGGCCTAAAAACAAATCATAAAAATCGTGAGATTTTTATCCAAAACTTTAAAACCAAGCCAGATATAATAGTTTGTGCAGAAACAGGCATATTACCATATCATGACTTGTATAATCTAGATGACTACAATTATGAGATGTACTATAAAAACAGTTATATAAATAAATCAGATGGTGTAGTTGTACACACTAATAAACACCTTAACTCAACGCATGACACAGAAGTGATAGGCAGAGTAAATTTTCTCAATATCACTATAAATCTGAAAGAAGGAAACAAATTGAAAATAACCTTATTATATAGATGTCATGACATAACAAAAGAAGAATTTATTGAAAATATACTTGTACATTTAAAAAGTAATAAAAATACCAAAAATCACTTTTTAATTGGTGATTTCAATATTAATTTAATGGACAATGACCACACTACCACAGAGTATAAAAATGATCTCTACGAATTCGGCTACATACCTTATTTCAATGGTATTACGAGACCCAACTCTCAAAATCCAATTTTGGGAACATGCATTGACAATATGTTCTTAAAAACTGAACTGGAGAATATAAATTCTTATAAGTTTATCCCGAGAATAACGGATCACTATCCACTTATAATCTCAATAAAAACCATGAAAGGGAAAGAAGACTCGAGAAAGTATTATAGTTATGTTAATTACAATAAGCTAAATTACATAGCAAACAAATTAAATTGGAAAGTTATATCTGAACATGATGATCCAAACTTGGCGCTTGAATTACTAATCAGCAATATCAAGACAACATTAAGAAAGGCCACAGTAGTTAAGAAAACCAAGAAGAACACACCGAGAAGCAAATGGATAACTGAAGGCATTATGAAATCCTGCTTGACTAAAGAAATACTTTATCAAAAATGAAAAAATAGTTCTGGAAATGAAAATCTGAAGCAGCAATATGAAAACTATGTAAAATGGCTCAATAAAGTTATAGCAGCAGCAAAATACAACTTTGATAAAGAAGAATTTGAAAAAGCTAGTAATAACAAGAAAATGTGGGATTTCGTTAAAAGAAAAATTAATAAGACAAAGAATAAGAATGCTAAAAAGATAGACTATTTAACGGATAATCTGAACAATATTTACCAAACAGAATATATAGCGGAAACTTTCAATAAATTTTTCAGTAGAGTCGGTTCGAAATTAACAAAAGAAATTAAAAAACCCAAAATGAAGTATAAATTACCAAAAGCAAATACATCTACCATATTTCTAGACCCTACCAACTGTAACGAGATACTCAAGCTTATATCAGAAATGAAAGAGAAGGCAGGAGGAATAGATGGCATAAATACAAAAGTCTTAAAAAACTTAAGTAAGTATATAATTATCCCACTTGAACATATTTTCAACTTATGTATCGAAAAGTCGATATGGCCTAAACAATTAAAAATAGCAGAAGTAGTGCCGATCTTCAAATCAGGAGATAAACATCACGCAACTAAGTACAGACCAATATCTTTAATATCCAACATTGCCAAATTATTAGAAAAAAAACCGCTGCCAATTCGTTGGCCCGTAGCTTCCTCAACCGTAATTTGTTGATTCCTTTAATTAATTTTTAATAACAAAATTTATAATTTTTTAAAAATTTATTGCATAATTATAATTAAATTCATTTATGAATATTAAAAATTGTTAATTTATAAATTTATTTATTTATTTATTATTTATTTATATCAAATTTATATAAATTTTGAGCTGATAAATAAAGTTATCATTTGAAATAGAAGTAAAATACCTATATTTTATAATAAAACAAATAGCTATCACGGGTGTTTTGTTATTAACAAAAACGTTTTTTTTTTATATTTCATAATTCATACTTTTTAAGAAAAAAAAAATTTATAGCTATCATTGTTCTTTTGTTATTAACAAAAACGTGTTTTTTTAAAAAAGTTCATAACTCACAAATAAATTATAATAATGCAGAAGATAATGCATTCATAATGCATAATTCATAATTATATTAGATTATAATAGATATAATTTTTAAACATTTTAATTCATTTTGTTACACATCATTGGAGTTATGAGTTTAAAAAAAAAACACGTTTTTGTTTTTGATGATAACTAAAGAACCGTGATAGATAGAAAATTAATTTTTTTAGAAAACATAGGTATTTTAATTCTCTTTCGAATGCCATCCACCCCATTCAGATACATAGAGCCGTTCTTGAGAAATTACGATTTTTAAAAAATGTAAAAAAATTTTTAACCTCAAATATCTCTGAAATTTATGGACCAATCATTTTGCCCAAAGAACTCGACCGAGAACTATAAAAAATCTACCTCTAAAAGGAATTTTGAAGCCATTAAGTCAATTTTACTCTTGTAATCGTTGGACATACAAAACTGATTTTTTTCATTTTTCAATTTTTTACTCAAAATCTAGCCTACAGAATGTATTCAAATTTTAACAAATTATAGCTATTTATATTCTGTATTATCATGATTTTTCTCAAAAAAATTGACCATTAAGTTTAGGAGTTATAAGCTTTTAAAAAAAAACATGTTTTTGTTAATGACAAAAGAACCGTGATAGCTAGAAACTTTTTTTTTCTTAGAAAGTATCGGTATTTTAATTATCTTTCGAACGTTACCTATCAGATTCGAATAACTCGATCCTATCATTAAAAAAAATC
Organism: Torymus aiolomorphi; assembly: GCA_036365515.1. Lineage (NCBI taxonomy): Eukaryota > Metazoa > Arthropoda > Insecta > Hymenoptera > Torymidae > Torymus > Torymus aiolomorphi. Next base: position 7,950,540 of record CM070874.1, on the reverse strand, counting down.
AAAAAACAGTTTTGAGAAAATCGAAAATTTGAAAAAAAACAAAAACGCATCGCCATAATCAAAAAACGGATTTTTGACCCGCCATCACGCAAAAAAACAAAAAAAATGAGATTGTCCGGTCAAGATCGACCGAGTAGAAGCTGAGATCCAGGTGTACACACACACACACACACACACACACACACACACTCACACACACACACACACACGTACACACACACACACACACACACACATCCATACAGATATTTTTCAAAAACCATGTATTTTGATTCCTAACACCTCCGAACATAATTATAACATGTTTTTACAACAACTCAAAAATTCACTATCACAAAGCTTCCTCTAGGAGGAAGCAATAATAGATTGTCGTTTACTGAGTTTCCTAAATAAAAATAAAATACTAATAGATAATCAATTTGGATTTCGAAAAAATAAATGTACCAAGGATGCACTAGCCCTTATTACAAGTATTATTTACAACTATCTGAACAAAAAGACACCTACTATTGCAACCTTCTTGGATTTAGCGAAAGCCTTCGACACCGTAAATCATAAAATCTTATTATTAAAATTAGAAACGTACGGTAGACGGGGACTAACATTAAATCTGTTAAATGACTACCTCAATGGAAGATCTCAAGTAGTAAAAATCAAAGATCATGTAAGTAATGCACTACCTGTAGAAACTGGAGTACCTCAAGGGACAATTTTGGTACCGCTACTTTTTTGAATTTATATTAATGATCTATTAACTATTGTGCCTAAAGAAAATATCATCTGTTATGCAGATGATACAGTAATATTAAGTACGGGAAGTACATGGGAACAAACACAGAACAAAATGAACAAGTTACTAAATGACGTCAGCGCTTGGATAGCATTAAATGAATTATCTTTAAATGTTAAAAAAACTGTTTTCATGGCGCTTGGAATCTATAGCAATAGTGTGCCAAATAACTTAAAAATTTTTATAGGCAATAAGGAAATTGAAAGAGTATACCACACCAAATATCTAGGTATAATAATTGATAGTAATATGAAATGGGATAAACATATAGAGTATATTGCTAAAAGAATGAGATATCTGTTTTTTGTATTTAATAAATTAAGATCAATTCTCGAAACTAAACACTTAATAACTCTATATTACGTGTTTTTTAACAGCTTAGCTAACTATCGTATTATTGCTTGGGGAGGGGCTTACAACAATGTTCTAATTGAACTTCAATCATTGCAAGATAGAATTATAAAAATAATTAACAAATCAAAAAACGATACTTTCCAACCTTTACAAATCGAAGATAATTTTAAATTAGAATCAGTTATGTTTCATTACAATGATTTAAGAAAAAATTTATAGATTCAAAAAGCGTTACTACAAATAAAAGTCTTTTAATGCCTGAAATCAATAAGTCAATAAACTTCAAAAATAATGAAATTGTAGCTATGAAATTATTTAACAAATTCCCTAATGAATTGAAAACGCTTAATCTCAGTAATAAAAATTTAAAGACAAAAATTACTAACTGGTACAAAGAAAAAGAAAGCAAAAACTAATATCTTATATCATAAATTTTGTAAAATCAGTGGACAAAAATTCTTGATTAATTCAAGCTAATCACTATTAAAATTTATTAGAGTTTATATAAAAGTTGAATTTCAAATATATTTTATTATAGCATATTACCAAAAATCAACTTTATTTTAGCATCTAAGTTTAGTATAAGTGTTGCGTTAGTATGTAAGCTACCGGACCTATGTACAGATGTATTGTGCACCTCTATAGGATGCCAGCTGGATCGGATATAGTTTGTTATATCCGATACTAGCTGCATTATGTATCTTTTGTATCATTTCTGGTAAATAAATAAATAAATAAATAAATAAGATCATGTAATGAGATACAGCTTTGTAAACGTCAGTTGTGACGACACTACTCAGAATGCCTTGCGATGGCTCGGACGACTTAAGCGAGCCAATGAGCGTAAAGAGTATGTTTGTGTGAGTGATTGCACTTGAGTGACTCACCGTGAAACGCGGCTCGCGAGCGTCGCGCGGCGCCCTGGACCTTCTCTTCCTTTTTAGACTGCTAACCCTCGACTGCTCTGTAACTACTCGATGTAGACGCGCTCCGGTCTGGAAGACTACCGAAGTCGCAAGGTCAAGTTTTCAATAAAATTAAGTACTGCATTTCAATCGGAGTCCATTTATTCAGCCTGGCGTCCGTCCCTTTTAATCCTATTAATTACTCGCATGGGGATCGCGCGCCGAGAGTCAGTGCCTCACACCGTGCAAACGAAACAATATATAACACTTATAAAGAATTGATTTTACATAAACCTGTTCAATAGAAAAAAGTTTTTTTTAATGTCATTTACAACTTTTATATTTAACATATTTATGTACAGTAAAATCCTTTTGAACAATATACGAAAAACGTCCATTTTATGTATACTTTGGCGTTTAAAATCGTTTTTATAAGCCTAAATCGTCAGGAGTTGATTTTACATCATAATTTTAGATAGAAAAAAGTTTTGTTTAAATATTATCTACAACTTTTGTATTTAACATTTTTGTGTAAAATCAAATCCTGTCAAGCTATAGCCGGAAATCGTCCATTTTTTAGCTTTTTTGACGTTTTTCGCAGCTATCTTGGCAAATATTGCTCGTAAAAAAAGTGTTCAACAGAAAAAAGGTATATTTTAATTAGTTTTAGCAGATAGACCTATAAATATTAGGTTAAAATTAATTTCTCTACACATTAGGCTTAAAAATCGATTTTTTGAAATGTTTCTTTGTGCTCGCATTTTGAAAGTTTTTCATCGATCTTCCTCAATAGAGAACCATCAGTTAGGTATACATAGAGGAGCACTCGCTCTGAGTGGAAAATGGTTTTTACACGTTAAATTTTCAGTATTTGAATTCCTACAATTTTCGCTCTGGTGAAATTATAAGGCTCTTCCTAGTAGCGGTCCTGCCTAAAAATAGTATTTATAGGTCTAACTCGTCAGGAATTAATTGTACATAAAAATGTTAAAGAAAGAAAAAGTTTTTTTCCACGATTATCATACTCTTTTATATTTAACATTTTATGTAAAGTTAAGTATTGATTTTACGTTAAAATGTTAAATGAGAAAAAGTTTTGTTTTAATGTTATCTATATCTTTTGTATTTAACATTTTTGTGTGGAGTCAAATCTTTTCCAAGAATATGCGAAAAATGTTCATTTTATGTGTATTTAGGCGTTAAAAATCGATTTTATAGATCTAAGTCGTCAGGAGTTGATTGTACATAAAAATGTTAAAGGAGAAAACGTTTTGTATCAACATAATCTACAACTTTTGTATTTAATAACAAAAGAACCGTGATAGCTAGAAACTTTTTTTTTTTTAGAAAATATAGGTATTTTAATTCTTTTTCGAACGCTACCCATCAGACTCGAATAACTCGATCCTATCATTAAAAAAAATCAAAAAATAGTTTTGAGAAAATCGAAAATTGGAAAAAAAAATAAAAACGCATCGCCCCATTCAAAAAACGGATTTTTGACCCGCCATCACGCAACAAAAACAATGAGACCTGTCCGGTCAAAATCGGCCGAGTAGAAGCTGAGATCCAGGCGTATACACACACACACACACACACACACACACACACCGTGTCGAGTTGCTAGTCTCGCATCAGGCGCCTCCCCAGGTGGTGGATAGGGGAAAGCTCGTCAGATATGAAGGGCACCGGGGAAATAAAATACCCGGGGTGGACCAAAACTGGCTAAGGGAAGGCACCCCAAATAACAAACCAACCATGGACGTAGTGAATGAGAGATACGCATTGCCCCAAGTGGGTGCCCTCAATGAAGGGGTTAATCCCACCACCGATTCCGATCGGGTGAAAGCCCCGGTGGTCGGTGCAGGCTCCACGGATTTTGGGGGAAGCCACATGCACTACACCAGGAATAAGATGGAAGAAGAAGACGAAGTAAGCCAGGATAGCGCAGATGCAGCTGCCTTCCGAACCCTAAAAACAAAGGTAGAAGCTCTGGTGGAGTTTATTCTAGATAAAAAGAACATTCACAATGAGCTCAAGTCAATGGCGAAGACTACCCAAAGAGCCTTAAAAGAATTTGTCAAAAGTCGAAAAAGTCATGAGTCTGGACAAGCTACCAGACCTACCAAGGACGGAACAAGCCAAACATCACCGCTCTTTCGGAAAGGGAAGGCGTCGGTAGTACACACCGAACGTAACCGCCCCTTACCGCCACCAGAGCCAAACGAAAAGAAGGCGAAGATACGGGCTTCCTCACAGATACCTGCAAAAAAACCGGAAGCTCAGATAGGACAGACCGACTGGGTAACCGTCGTAAGTAAAGGAACACGCAGAAGATATGAGAGACTCAAGACTGACGGCAAGGAGAAAGTAGTGCAGGCACATACCACGGTTAGGCGGAGGCCAGCTCGATCTGATGCCTTCAAAATAAGGAGGTGCGGTGAGACCACCTACGCCGACATTCTAGGAACTCTCAAAGGGGCACCTGAGTTGAAGGCACTGCAAGAAAGGGTCACGCGCATCAGGCGCACCAAGGCAGGAGAGTTGCTTTTGGAGCTAGACAAACCAAACATCGTGTCGCATGAACTGCAGACATTGGTCTCGTCTACCCTTGCAGGGTCAGCGATAGTACAAACGTTGTCCCATAAGGAGACAATCGAAATCAAAGATTTGGACGAGACAACAACAGCAGAAGAGGTAACACAGGCGATCACTTCAATTATCGGCCCCGAAATGATGACCGCTGGCGTCTTACAGTGGCACTCAAGCAGCCAGCGTTATGCTACCTGTAGCAATGAGAGAAAAGCTGCTGGAAACTAGAAAACTCAGAATAGGATGGGTCAATTGCCGGGTCCAGTTACGTGAAACAGTGACGCGTTGCTTCAAGTGCCATGAAATCGGATACCTGGCACGGAATTGTAAGAGTGTAATTGACCGGTCGTCCCTGTGCTTCAAGTGTAAAACCGAGGGTCACAAGGCAGTGAACTGCCCGACCAACAACGAGCAGGTAACGATGGAGGTCGTAACAACAAACAACGATGGCTAAAGTGCTTCAAATCAACATGAACCACTGTGCAGTAGCCCATGACTTGCTGCCCCAATTGATCCGAGAGGAGAAGGCGGACATAGTAATCATCAGTGAGCAGTACAGGGACAAAAATGAACCAAACTGGGTAAGGGATCGTGCCAGCACGGCGGCCATCTGGGTATGCGGAGAACTCCACATATCCAAAAAAATGGACGTCCTTCAGCCCAAATTCACCTGGGTTGAAGTATCCGGTATAAGATTATACAGCTGCTACCTACCACCCAGCGACTCAATAGAAGAGTTCGAAAGATCCCTAGATGCTATCGTCACTAGCGTTAGAACCTCCACGCTGCCAGTCGTAATCGGGGGGGACTTTAACGCTTTGGCAATTGAGTGGGGAAGCAAGAAAACGAACAACCGCGGCCACGCACTGCTTGAGACCTTCGCGATACTAGAACTAGAGATTGCAAACATAGGGACAAAGCCGACCTACACTAAAGGGCGAAAGTCTTCTATAGTAGATCTGACCTTTGTCGACCTCAGATTAAGTCGGGAAGGCTCATACTGGCAAGTCAGTGATCGGTACACTGGCAGCGATCACCGAGCTCTCACATACCAGCTCCACCCGACAGGCAAAACAGCGAATATGGCCCGGAGAGAGAAATGGGCACCAGCTACTTTCGACAGGGAAGCTTTTCTCTGCTTTTTGGAAGGAGCATCTATCGAAGGAACAGCTGAGGTTAGGGCTCAAAGCCTCTCGGAGACCATCACAGCGGCATGCGATGCCTCGATGTCCACAAGGACGAACCACCGGGGACGCTTACCAGTCTACTGGTGGAACAAGGAGATTGCGGTAATACGTAAAGAGTGTCTTCGTGCTAGGAGGCTGCACCAAAGAGCAGTCCATGGACCGCTGTATGATCAGTTAACAACTAGATATGAGCAAAAGAGGAAAGAGCTGAAAATTGCCATCAAGACAGCCAAAAGAAAGTGTTGGCAGGACTTCTGCGAGGAAGTGGACAGTGACCAGTGGGGACGGCCGTACAAAACGGTCATAAATAAAATCAATCCCAGAGGCACCAATGCTCCCTCCTGTCCAACCTTTCTTGATAGAGTAGTCCAAAATTTATTCCCACAACACCAGGAACGGCAACATGGCATTGGTCTAACGGAAAGAATCGGTACAGCCGAGCCAACAGCAGTCACCGAATCAGAAGTGAAGATAGCGGCCAAAAAGATTGCCATAAGAAAGGCCCCAGGACTGGGCGGCGTTCCTGGTTTAGCTATAAAGACTGCAGCTCTGGAAGTTCCTTGCATATTCAAGGACACTTTCAATGCATGCCTAAGTGAAGGAATATTCCCGACACAGTGGAAGATACAGAGGTTGGTACTCCTTCCTAAGGGAAATAAACCTCCGGATGAACCATCCGCGTATCGACCACTCTGCATGTTGGATATAGTCGGAAAATTGTTTGAACGTATCATATCCGTCAGACTGGAGGCAGCTATACAAAAGATCGGCGGCTTGTCTGATAACCAATTCGGCTTTAGAAAGCGTCGATCAACGATCGATACTATCGATAGGGTGGTGTCAGTAGCTGAGAACGCCGTTAGTGGTAGCCGGTGCACAAAACGCATGTGTGCTATAATTGGTTTAGATGTACGGAACGCGTTTAACACGGCCAGGTGGGATAAAATCATGCTCGCATTGGAAGACCTAAGCGTGCCACTGTACCTTCGAAGAGTAATCTCGAGTTACCTAACTGACCGCACGCTTCTCTATGATACCGACGACGGTATGCATTCTTAGAAGATCACAGGAGGCGTGCCACAGGGCTCTGTACTAGGATCCCCAATCTGGAACATCATGTACGACGGATTGCTTAGGCAACTGCTCCCACATGGGATGTCGATAGTAGCTTACGCAGATGATATTGCTCTCATTATCGTTGGGAAAACCATCGAAGATGTGCAATACCTCGGAGATACGGCAATCGAGGTAGTAGGAGATTGGCTGAGCGACCATGGACTCAGTCTTGCTGCCAAAAAGACCGAGGCAGTGCTCATTGCCAGAACAAAAAAGAGAGTCTACGCCACTTTCACGGTCAACGACGAGAAGATCAAGACAAGGGACACCATGAAGTACCTAGGAGTTACAATAGATGCGCGGATGTCGTCCAAAGACCACCTTAGGAACGCAGGATTAAAGGCATCAAAAGTGGCTCGAGCACTCGCAGGCATCATGCCAAACATAGGAGGGCCGAAGCAGCCATGACGGTTGCTTCTTTCATCGGTGGTTTATTCCGTGATTCTATACGGAGCCCCCATCTGGGCTAATGCTATACGTAGTAACCCAAACTATGATGCAGCTTGCCGAAGGGCCTGCAGGACAATCGCGCTGAGAGTGGCCTGCGCCTACCGTACCGTGTCAGATATCGCCCTCTCGGTAGTTACCGGACTGCCACCCTTGGACCTAATGGCATGTGAGAGAGCTGAGGTGTATCGTGAAGGAGTGATAAGAGAGGAGGACGAACTTGATCAGGGACCACGTCAAAACCGATGGTCCAGGAAGACTGTGGAAGAGTGGCAGCGCCGATGGGATATAGCAGCATGCCTGCTCTCTCTCTCTCTTAACACTATATAGTGCCGCCACCTATCTGTGGGGGCCTACATACTTTTAATAGTAAATTTTCCCTCTCAATTTTCATCTCATTTTTCATTTTCGCGTCGTCGTCGTATTTTAATCCTATATCATATATACGTACGTACAGGCACTATTAGACAGTGGTTCTACTTGTATCCGAGAGTGGCGCTATATAAATTTTTCTACAGGGCTCTATATATATATACACACACACACATACACACGCACACACACACAGACACACACACACACACACCAGGAAGACTGTGGAAGAGTGGCAGCGCCGATGGGATATAGCAGATAAAGGTCGGTGGACCCATCGTATTATTCCATGTGTCGTGGAGTGGACGGAGAGCAGACACGGACTCCTGACCTTTGATCTCACCCAGGTACTAACTGGGCATGGCTGCTTTCGCAGCTACCTCAAGAGAATTGGAGTGTACGAAAGCGCGGAGTGCCCAACATGTCCTGAAAGTGATGAGGACGTTGGACACGCTTTGTTCGTATGCCCCAGGTTTCGGGAAGAGAGAGAAAGGTTTCAGGGCTTATGGGAAGGCCCCCTAACTCCCCAGGGCATCGGGAGATGCTTACTCTCTTCACAGAGAGGATGGGATGCTGTGATTGGTCTCGTCACCGAGGTGGTAGACAGATTGAACTCCATAAGGCGAGAAGAAGAAAGAAGAGAAAACCGTCTCACAGAGGACCAGGCGGGGTAGAGGGCCGTAGAGGCTGCGACTGCTCTCCGCGAAGTAATGCCTAACGGCGGTTTCCGCGGTGGGAATTACAGTCGGGGGGAGGCCCTGCTATAGAACAACAGCAGGGGGTTTTAGTAGGTATTGCCAGAAATGGTCGAGTCCTACATAACATCTCGTATGCGTAAATGCATTTTTCCTAACCTCCTCAAAAAGAAAAAAAAAAAAACAAACACACACACACACACACATCCATACATCCATACGGACATTTTTCAAAAACCATGAATTTTGATTCCTAACACCTCGGAACACAATTATAACATGTTTTTACAACAACTCAAAAATTTACTATCACAAAGCTTCCTCTAGGAGGAAGCAATATATTTTAATTTTGATTTTTGTGTAATAGTATTTATGACACAAGTAATAGTATTAATTTTTAGGCACGACCGATTCCGGGAGAGCTTTAACAAAAACGTGTTTTTTTTTTTAGAAGGTTATAACTCCTAAACTTAATGGTCAATTTTTTTGAGAAAAATCATGATAATACAGAATATAAATAGCTATAATTTGTTAAAATTTGAATACATTCTGTAGGCTAGATTTTGAGTAAAAAATTGAAAAATGAAAAAAATCAGTTTTGTATGTCCAACGATTACAAGAGTAAAATTGACTTGATGGCTTCAAAATTCCTTTTAGAGGTAAATTTTTTATATTTCTCGGTCGAGTTCTTTGGGCAAAATGATTGGTCTATAAATTTCAAAGATATTTGAGGTTAAAAATTTGTTGACATTTTTTTAAAATCGTAATTTCTCGAGAAAGGCTCTATGTATCTGAACGGGGTGAGTGGCATTCGAAAGAGAATTAAAATACCTATATTTTCTAAGAAAAATTATATTTGTATCTATCACGATTCCTTAGTTATCATCAAAAACAAAACCGTGTTTTTTTTTAACTCATAACTCCAATGATGTTATCATCAGTATATTATAAAATATATAGTATTGGCGTCAAAATGTAATATGTTTGAATTTTCAAGATTGAATTCTTGAGTTTAAGTATTCAAAACTGATGAATAATTAAAATAGTATAAGAGTAGGTGGCGCTCCGATCGGAGTAGCGTGTAGTGCAGTATGTATTCCGGCCGGGTCCAACAAGCTGTGGGTTAGTCACGAATCCCGCAGTACTGCATACACGCCTACAAGGTGCGGTGCGTCGTGCGTTGTGCGTACATATAAGGGATTTTCTAGTGCTTTGATAATTTGTCGCCATATTGGGAACATAATTTTAGAGCAGAAGGAGAGAATGAATTTCTTTACACGATAGGTAAAAAAAGTCACTTTTTAGAACATATTTTTATGTAGGAAGACGCCGAAAATCATTCATGTATTACAAAAATTAATTTAATCTCTCAATTAAAAAAGATTTATATTTTATTTTTTAAAAACGCGCAGTGATATCTACCGCTAGATGGTGTGGAATGAGGAAACGTCATTGAATAGGCATTCGATGATTTTGTTTTAATTTTTAAAAAACCAACCAACAAAATGAATTAAAATGTGTAAAAATTATATCTATTATAATCTATTATATAAATTTGATATAAATAAATAATAAATAAATAAATAATAAATAAATAAGTAAATAAATAAATAAATAAATAAATAAATAAATAAATAAATAAATAAATAAATAAATAAATAAATAAATAAATAAATAAATAAATAAGTAAATAAATAAATAAAAATAATAATAAATAAATAAATAAATAAATAAATAAATAAATAAATAAATAAATAAATAAATAAATAAATAAATAAATAAATAAATAAATAAATAATAAATAAATAAATAAATAATAAATAAATAAATAAATAATAAATAAATGAATAATAAATAAATAAATTTAAAAATTAACAATTTTTAATATTCATAAATGAATTTAATTATAATTATGCAATAAATTTTTTAAAAAATTATAAATTTTGTTATTAAAAATTAATTAAAGGAATCAACAAATTACGGTTGAGGAAGCTACTATTATTACACTTTTACAAATTAGATACTCAATCACGTCTCCTTTAAGTTATGATTAAAGGAAGTCTACATTTCAAACATGCCTGCGAGTCACCTGTCAGATCTAACAGACATATTTGCTTTACACAATACATTGCATATAAAACTTACTTTGTGGTGACAAAGTTTAATATATAATTTGCAAGAGCATGTACACAAGCATAAAAATTAAGGAAAGCCACTCCTGTGAAGCATTTCCGATATTACACATATATCAATAAGCTGACTTTATCATTCTGCAAGTAGTTGTGATTGATTAAGGAAATAGTATGAAAATATGCATTTTTTTTGTGTAGTAAATTTAACTCGATCCTCGAACGAACTCACGGACCTCGGTCGAACATCGAGTGAATCGAGATTAAGCTTTTGAGCTAGTCTCGACCGACCTCGATCTACTTCTCGGGCTAGCCTCGATCGAGCCTTCGAGTACTCTCGATTAAATATTAAAACTTATTTTCTTTATCGGGCACTCCGTGCGTATTTTCTGTACAATAGGTATATAAAAAAAAATTATATCCAGTTTAAGCGTTCAATGAGCGAAAAAAAATTAAGCGTCACGTCCCTAGAACAAATTTATTTTGTTCAATGGGACATGCAGAGGACAAAACAAAAGTATAATCCGAATCCTCTTGTATTAACTTGGCAAGTGAAAAATCCCTTTTTAAACCATACTTGTCGGGTTTTATTCGAACGTTGCTGAGTATCTTATTCGCGGCTGCAACGATTTCTATCACTAGTCCGGTTAGGGATAAAAACTATCATTCAAAATTACTATTTATACGTGGATGGTATTTGTATTTTACCCCCTTTGTATTACTTATTTTATAATATATCTTGATTAACCTAATTAATGTCACCACTGTGAACGCACTCATATTAATACTACTATCCATTTTGGTTTATACGTGTTGTTTTCCCCAGGTTTCGTGATGGTGTTATTGTGTCCGTATTACGGGAAATTTGCGATGCTGTCGAATCAGTACTTGCAAATCTCGCTCTCCTTATCGGTGCCTTCCGCTGGTAATGTAGGCTTTCTACCTTACCAAAGAATCTCGGGTAGGTAGAATGTAACGGGTAATCAGTCATTTCAATGTATTTTTTTTATTTTTGTCTTTAATATTTCACAAAATTCACTGTCAATTGCACTGTGGTTAATATTATATTTGGTATTGAACTTTGTATTACTGTAGATACAGTTTGCACATTTATTTGTTGTACTTGTGCACTGTGAGGTTAAATGGGCTTCTGCACACTTATTACACGTAGCACTATTTTCACACTTTTTGCTGCTATGCCCAAATCTCGAACATTTATTGCATGGAGTTGTGTTTAGAATGTCGAAAACTCTACAACTTTGGTGCCCGACAAATAATCTGCTCTTGTTTTCATTAATATGTTTATAGATGTTAGATGTTACCTCAATAATTGTACATTTTTACTCCCAAATTCATTGGAAACAATAAAAATTAAGAACAACACTTTGTATAAAAAAGGTGCTGATGTTGATATCACAGTGTTTATATGAAATGACAGCTGTGCATGTTTACATTGCTTGCGAACTTTTACATAGGTTAAAATCAACTTACAATAAAGGCGTGAGCTGTGAGAGGCTGTCGTTGATAAGTCAGGTTGTGTTGGTGCCAGTTTAACTGCTATATAAGTTTTAAATTCAAATTTTTATTTTTGTCAAAAATACCGTCCATAAATTATATTACTTATTTTTTATATTAATGTTTAAAATATTATGTTTGGATCTTTTAAAGTATATATAGATATGTAGAGTCAGAATTTTAAATATATTAAGAACAGTGAAATGAAAAAAAAATTAGTATAAATGATATATGATTATATAAATATGTATAAAGAGGAAAAATGTAATTTGAACAAAACACAAATGAAAAGCTTTATCAGTGTTTTGTATATATTCTTAAAACAAATAATGCTTTAAAACTAATTGGTACATATTCTACAAGTGTTTTTTTAGTAAAATATGTAATAAAAAGAAAATTGATTTTTCGTCATTTTAAAGGTGTCCTTAACTTTAATTCCAGAGCTAATTAGATTGCTTACTTTATTTTTATTAGCTAGAGGTTCCGCAATGTAGCGAGCGACAGCTGTATCTGAGTCCCAACCTCCATGTCGCTTTAGATCGAGTAAGTCAGCATCAGCATTATCTAAGAGAGTTGATGAAGTTCTCCTAAGGCTATGCCCAGTATAAGTCATCGAGTTAGGCAAGTTCAAATATGAAGCTACTTCTCTTGGCATTGCAGCAAAATTATTTATGCCAATTGGTTGGTTATAGTAGGTTCCCTTATAATATCTGACAAAAAATTTTTGAAGTTGGATTTTTGATCTAGCTTGCATGTATTTGATAAATAATTCAACAATGCATGTGCGATTGTAAAATAATCTTGGTTTGTAGTTCTTGGTCTTTCTGATATTGACAAGTAATACTTCGTTATCCAAGTTTTTAATATACTTTACTTCTAACTCGACAAACTCTCATCTTCTCATTGGATCAGCAATTCCAAACATAAGAGCAAGCTATAAAATATTATTATAAATAAATAATTCGAGTATATTAATTTTTTCAACTACTGTTGTTTACCTATTCAGATAGAAATAACTCGTCAGGTGCTCGACTGAGAGCCTGGGATATATTCTCGTTTGTAAAAACTGAAGATTTTTTTGGGATATATTCCTTATTTTTTTTTTTTTAAGTCCTCAATCTGTTTTACTTGCTTATATCAATCTTATCATATGCTTCAATTGTAGATTTGAGCATAGAATAAGTGGACCATAGGCTGGAGACAGCAGATTTTGATGCAAGTGTAAAAAAATACGCAAGTAGAATATCTTCACAAAAAGAATTTGATCCATTTTCTTTTCGCTACTTTTTGAAGGTACTGTATGCTGCTGTATATAGCATTTTAGATTTTTGTGGCATTAAAATCAGAGAGATATTTTCTGCTACTTTTCTGATTTCTTCTGATACAATATCACCAGTATCTTCATCACTTGACACACTACTTGCATCATTCGTTATCTTTGAAAGAAAAAAACATTAGATAACTGTCAAAAATAAGATTCTTAAATTTTTTTCTGTACGAAGAACTTTTTCACAAATTAAGCTGTTTTTACACAATAGCTTTAGCATTAACGCGTAAATAGATAAACAACTGGCAATGGCGTTATACAGAAAGTTGTCTGCTATCGTTTATTCATCCACATCACAACTTTACGCGTAAAACGTCTAAGCGCCGCTGGTCTAGTATAGAACACCAGTTGAGACTCGCATGTTTGATGCGCATACAGAAAGCTGTCTGTTATTGTTTATTTATCGACATCGTCGATATAGAAATATTTAATTACGAATTGACAGACGTTTCAAACCTAACAACTGTACGACTCTCGTAATAAAAAGTATACTAAATGCAAGCAATGCATTTTTGCAATAAGAATGTGGCGGGTATTTCACAAGTGCAAAAAAATAGTATTCGATACTCGTGACTTATGTGACCTAACACATGGCGTGTCTTGGCTCTTGGCGCCCACGGTGCGCTCGGGCGCTAACTACATGCCGTGTGAAAATGGGCCGCTTAAGTCACACGTATCATAATATACTATTTTATAATCACAGGCCCAAAAACAAAAGTATATTGCTCTGGGGTTGAGACAACATTATTCCTATGTATTTTGACCCGCTGAAAACGAATCTGCAATAAAAAAGGGGGGTCGCTCAGTGAATTTCTAAGATACCATTAATTCGTAAAAAACCACGTTTTTTAGTGGTAAAGGTTTAAAAAAAAAGTTGTCACAGGTTCAGACGACATTGTGAAGGCTTAAAAAAGGAGAATTTAATTTTTCTTAGGTCAAGACCTACCAGAATTTTATTGGTAAACGCACAAAGATACATGTGCTTTCCTGATGTTTAGACTATAAGAAAAACTGAAGACAACAGCAGGCTTAAGGCGAATCTGAAGATGGCATGGTTATACCTTTGAGAGCGGAAAAATTTGGTAATACTCGCATAGTTGTCGTCTGTAAGTCCAGTTTGGTGCTCAGAAGGTTACTGTAACGACATTAAGTGACTGAAAACCTGCATGAGTCCTTAAATGAAGGTGATCTTATGAACGAGAACTAAATTTCTACGTTCTTTTTTGCCTCTTGGTTATGTTTCCCTTTTCAGCATCCATCAATAGTCTGCGATCATATTAACGCCCCACTTTCCTTACCAACTACGTTCAAATTCCTTCAGATCCTGATGAAATCTTTCACCTTGCTCTTCACTGAAATCCTCAAGGTTTTGTGGAAATTCATCATGGTGCAAATCAAGAAAGTGGAGCTTCAAATTCATTAAGCAGCCTAAGTTTTCAAAGTTTTCTACCATATTTTTTACGGTGCTCCTATAGTTTTCATCTTTCTTATTACCCAAAAATTTTGTTGAAACATGTTTGAAGCTTAATCAGACTGCCTTTTCTGTATCATTCATACTTTTCACAAACTCTTCGTCTGTAAACATTTCGCGAATTTGAGGTCCATAGAAGATACCTTCTTTTAATTCAACTACAGTTACATTTGGAAACATGCTTTCCAAGTACTTAAAGTAGCGACCTTCTTTATCGAGTGCTTTAACAAATTGTTTCATCAATCCAAGTTTTATATGTGGAGGAGGAAGAAGAACTTTGCCAGGATCTACAAGAGGTCGCTTAACGATATTGCTTAAACCAGGGGTGAGTGACGGCCTGGCTGGCCATGCTTTTATCTTATAATGATTCACCCTACCTCGACTATCAAACATGCATAGATAGCATGGGTACATACTAGGAGAGGCCGTAAACTCCGGATCACGGATTCGGCTCAAACTTTGCGATATGTTTATTATGTAGAAATATAAAGAAAGCTGCAATATTAGACCCTAACGCTCAAAAAAACTGAAGTTTTGCGCCTTTTTAGCTTCATTTTGAAAAAAGGCTTGAAAAAAACCTCTTCATGAAACGGTAACCATTTATTTCCGGGGAGTCTTAAATATAATTTCAGAAATAGAAAATAAAATTAGAGAAAATGAGCTTTCATTTGCTTTTTTAAGAATTAAAAAATGTTGATTCCGTCCAAAGTTATAAAAGTTTAAAATTGAGCATCGAAAGTGCATCAAAATATGCCGGCAGTCGAAAAGTTTAATTTTAGGGATTAAACAGTGCATTTTCGATGCTCTTTTTTAAACGTTTATAAATTTGGAAGTAATCAACATTTTTAATTGGTAAAAAAGCAAATAAAAGCTCATTTTCTCTAGTTTTATTTTCTATTTTTGAAATTATATTTAAGAGTCCCCGGAGTTAATTAGTTATCGTTACAAGAAGAGGTTTTTTCAAACCTTTTTTCAAAATAAAGCTAAAAAGACGTCGAACTTCATTTTTTTTTCAGCGATAGGGTCTAAAATTGCAGCTTTCTTTATATTTCTACATCCGAAAACATATCGCAATGTTTGGGCCGAATCCGTGATCCGGAGTTCGCGGTCTGTCCTAGTTAGTGAAACCTGATTGTTGCCCTAGTATCATGGACAATATTTTCAGGTCTTCACAGATTAACCATTCGTGCTCACTATATTTTATTTTGTTTAAGACAATTTTGACATTAGAGTATTTTTTTTAAGTACAGTTGAATGAGCTAAAGGTAAAGGAGCATACACATTTGTATTGCGAAGAAGAACTGCCTTTAGGCTTCGCTTAGATGAATCGATAAACAACCTCCATTCTTCTGGCTTGTATAAATTTGGTTCGAATTCATCGATAAGTCCTTTTACATCCGTACAATACACTATATTAGATTCATCAGTGAAGTATATACGAAACGCTTCTTCTCGGTTTCGATAGAATGTAACATTAACGTTCCTTTCTAATACATTAAACCCCTTCAATTCTGAGGCCATTGACTCCGCTGCATCTTTGGGTAATACTACTCTCCTAAACATATCGTTCAGCTGAGATTGAGAGATTTTTTTTTGGACTTTGCTCTCTACCGTCGGGAACATATTGCTCTTCAGTATCCGAAGACAGTTCTTCTTCACTCTGGTCGGTTTGAATTTCTACTTGCACCACTAACGCACTTTTCTCAGCAGGACATTCTTTTCGGACATCGGGATTTTCACATTGTTCTTCCGGATCTTCAGCAACTTGCATAGCATCAAACCTTGTATAAAGCTGTCTCGTGAATTCTCATCTTCGAAACCTTCGACTGATTTTATCTGTGGACGTTGTATACCATATTCAGATGCACACACTATTTTTTCCTTGTGCATCTTATATATCCCACTCACATCTGTCATACAATAGTAACAGTCACTTTTGTCCAATGGTTTTTTCCAAATTGCTGGTTTTCGAAATTTAAGTTTATCTTTATTCTGATGTTTTTCAAATTTTGTCAACATACTATACAAGCAGCACATATGACATGTGGTACCCAATTTGTATCTTGTTCGAAAACTTCTATACCGAAACACATTTTGAATTAACTTCTGATCTTTTCTGTAATATTTTTCCTATTTCTTTTCAAGATATATTCAGCACAAACGTAACAAAAACAATCCGGATCACGTAACGAATCGTGGTCAATGCCCTGCCTAGATTCGGAATGATCATGTATATTTGTATTTTCTTTTGTATCCATAAACTCTGTGAAAACCCGCACGCTAGGAATGATGTCCCAATCGCAGGTGAGTCCGCCGTAGGGGTCATAACCCTCATACCTACCTAGGCCAAAGTATGAGGGCTTTCGGACTTTGACGAGAACAATATCAACTCGTCGTCGGATGCACTACGGCATCATCCTCACATCCTAGTGCTCCCCTGCAGGACAGTGCTCATCGCTAGCTTCGCTACCACGGAAGGCTAGAAGCAAATCATTCCAAAGCTCCCTTTCAAGCAGTTGTTATTGTTCCAGTAGCTTCTGTGGCAGCAGGATTTGATGGTAACTAACATTTTTCGTAAGTTAAATTTTTAGTTTGACTTTTCAACATACTACATTTGCTTTTTTTCGTGAATTTCCAGCATGAAATCAGTAGTACAGACATTCTTGGAAGTATTTTATTAGCGTAGACGAAATATGATGAATCATACTCCAAAAGGTGACATTGTAAGCTTGAATTGAACAGGAGTAAACTAAGTAGGAAAAATAAGTTTGCTTTTGTGTTTAGTAAAAGAAGTTGAATATATATTGAAAAAAAGTAGGAAAAATATTACAGAATAGATCAGAAGTTTATTCAAAATGTATTTCGGTATAGAAGTTTTAGAACAAGATATGAATTGGCTACCACATGTGATATGTGTTGCTTGTTATAGTATGTTGACAAGATATAAAAAATATCAGAATAAAGATAAACTTAAATTTCGAAAACCAGCAATTTGGAAAAAACCATTGGACAAAAGTGACTGTTACTATCGTACGATAAATATGAGTGGAATAAATAAGATGCGCAAAGAAAAAATAGTGTATGCATCTGTATCTAGTGTACAGCATCCACAAATAAAAATTAGTCGAAGGTTTCGAAGATGGGAATTCACGAGACAGCTTTATACAAGGCCTTGATGCTATGCAAGTTGATGAAGATCCGAAAGGACAATGTGAAAATCCCGATGTCCGAAAAGAAAGTAATGCTGAGGAAAGTGTGTTAGTGGTGGAAGTAGAAATTGAAACCGACGAAATTTCCCGAAAAATTAATATTTTTAAACGTAACAAACCTGAAATTTGAGTTTTGACTGTCTATTTTCATAATCTTCTTCGTTCATTTTCGTATCATAAATACTCGCAATGTCACAGTCAATAGAAGAGACATCATTTTTTAACGAAATAGATGATATTTGAGATTAGATTGCCTGTATCTCAAGAAAAAGGGCCCATAAGATGGAATTAAGCACACTGAGCTTCATTTCTAGATACCAGAAATCGGCTCTCAAATACCTGCTTAAATCCGCTTTCCGGAGCGTGTGCATTCTCCTTGTTAGTATACACGGCGCACTTGCATTTGTTGATCAAAGACGTCGGTGCCAAGCGGTCTCGTATCAGCTCTGATACCGATACCCAGACACTGACATCACAGCAAATAGCATTTTCGACAGGATTTTCGAAAGTTCTACGGGCTTCTATGAGTCTCTTGTAATTGTTCTTTTTATTTTAGATTATTGTAAACAAACAGTAAGACAACGCAATTAAATTGGAATCCTTTAATTTGTTAGTGTCCGTATTGTCGTTCGTAGAATTCACATTTAGATGTAGGAAAAATGTAACGGACGTTAGATGAACCAACATTTGAAGTCTTTAGCAATTTATTCTGGCCGTTGTTTTGGGAATTTTCATACTCCCTTTTTCAATGTTACAAGCAGATAAAATAAGTTAAAACACAAAAAAGAAACCTACGTCGTCTTCCCCGTATATTACTCATCGTCACCAAATGTATAGATACGTAATCGAACAACATTGTGGAGACACTGATATAAATGTATTAAGTATCAAATGATATTAAAGAAAAGGTAATGCTAGGAATAGAGAGGGGGGCTAATTGTGGAAAGGTGAGAGAAAAGGCTACGGTAATAGCTTGAGCGTATCAGCCACCTTTTCACCACCTTTCAACTCTTCGCTCCCCTCCGAAATCCTAGCATTATCTTTCCTTTAATATCCCTCGATACTACTACTCAGTGTCCCCACAATGTTGTTCGTTTACGTATTGAACACATTTGGTGACGAAGAGTGATGTCCGGGAAAGACGACGGTTTCTCTTTTGTGCTTTTAACTTATTTCATACTTTTTTGCCTCCTCCTAGAGGAAGCTTTGTGATAGTAAATTTTTGAGTTGTTGTAAAAACATGCTATAATTGTGTTCCGAGGTGTTAGGAATCAAAATACATGGTTTTTCAAAGTGTGTGTGTGTGTGTGTGTGTGTGTGTGTGTGTGTGTGTGTGTGTGTGTGTGTGTGTGTGTGTGTGCGTGTGTGTGTGTGTGTGTGGTGTGTGTGTGTGTGATCTCAGCTTCTACTCGGTCGATTTTGACCGGACAGGTCTCATTTTTTAGGCACGACCGCTTCTCGGGAGAGCCTTATATTTTCGTCAGGGCGAAAATTGTAACACTGCAAATTCTGAAATTTACAACATAAAAACTATTTTCCACCCAAAAGAAGTACATTTTAAGCGTTTTCAGAGATGTATGTATGTCTGTACGTACGTATGTGATCAAGTAATCCGATTATCTCAGCAAAATTTCGGCGGATCCAAACGGGCTCTGGGGAATATACTCATCTAATTATAAGTAAGTGACAGTTCTCTACCGAGCCAAATCGATCGACAAATAAAAAAACGCCAGAGCAAATAAAAATTTGAAAAAATCGATTTTTGAGCATACGGTGAACAAAATTAAATTCAACTCAAAAACAACAAATGCATCTGCTAAAACTAATTAAAAGACGTCTTTTTTACGTTGAACATTTTTTTCTATGAACAATATTTAACAATGTAATAGCGAAAAAATCACTAAAATCATCAAAAATAGTCGTTTTTTTGCTATTACTTTAAAGGATTTGAATTTACACAAAAATGTTAAATACAAAAGTTATAGATAATATTGAAGCAAAACTTTTTCCTATTCGACATTTTTTTGTACAATCAATTCCTGATGAGTTAAATCCAAAAAACGGTTTTTAACGCCTAAATGTACATAAAATGGCTGATTTTCGTTTATAACTGAGCAGAATTCGACTTTACACAAAAATTTTAAATGTAAAAGTTATAGATAATATTAAAACAAAACTTTTTTATATTGAACATTTTTTGCTACGACCAATTCCTGACGAGTTGAACTCATCAAAACGATTTTTAACGCCTAAATATACATAAAATGGACGATTTTCGGCTATAACTTGACAGGATTTGATTTTACACAAAAATGTTGAATGTAAAAGTTATAGATAATATTGAAGCAAAACTTTTTCCTATTCGACATTTTTTTGTACAATCAATTCCTGATGAGTTAAATCCAAAAAACGGTTTTTAACGCCTAAATGTACATAAAATGGCTGATTTTCGTTTATAACTGAGCAGAATTCGACTTTACACAAAAATTTTAAATGTAAAAGTTATAGATAATATTAAAACAAAACTTTTTTATATTGAACATTTTTTGCTACGACCAATTCCTGACGAGTTAAATCCAAAGAAACGATTTATAACGCCTAAATATACCTAAAATCGCCGATTTTCGTTTATATCGTAGCAGGATTTGATTTTAAACAAACAAAAGTTATAGATAATATTTGTCCCATTTAACATTTTCATGTACAATCAGACCCAGACGAACTGAACTTATAAAAACGATTTTTTAGGCATGACCTTCTCGGAAGAGCCTTATATTTTCACTAGAGTGAAAATTGTAACACTTCAAAAACGAACAATTTGTTGCATAAAAACTATTTTTCACCCAGAATTAGTTCATTTTAGACGTTTTTTATGTATGGTGTATGTGTGTATGTCCGTTCGTATGTAGTCAAGTTTATGGAATATCTCAGCGAATTTCCAATAGATCTTAACGAAGTTTGGCCCAGATACTCGTCTAATTATAAGTAGGCTCCAGTCTTATACAGAGCCGAATGGATCAACAAATAAAAAAACGCCAGAACAAATAAAAATTTGAAAAAATCGATTTTCGAACATAATGTGAACAAAATTAATTTTACGTCAAAAAACAACAAAGGCATCTGCTAAAACTAATTATAACACGTCTTTTTTACATGGAAAATTGTTTTCTATGAACAATATTTAACAATGTAATAGCGAAAATCCGCTAAAATCATCAAAAATAGTCGTTTTTTTGCTATTTCTTTACAGGATTTGATTTTACACAATAATGTTAAATGTAAAAGTTATAGATAATATTAAAACAAAACTTTTTCCTGTTAAACATTTTTTTGTACAATCAATTCCTGACGAGTTGAACTCATCAAAACGATTTTTAACGCCTAAATATACATAAAATGGACGATTTTCGGCTATAACTTGACAGGATTTGATTTTACACAAAAATGTTGAATGTAAAAGTTATAGATAATATTAAAACAAAACTTTTTCCTATTAAACATTTTTTTGTACAATCAATTCCCGACGAGTTAAATCCAAACAAACAATTTTTAACGCCAAAAACATATATAAAATGAACGATTTTCGCTTATTTCAACGATTTGCTTTACACAAAAATATTGAATGCAAAAGATATACTTATGGATAACATCTAAACAAAACTTTTCCCCAATTAATATTTTAATGTACAATCAATCCTGATTATCTAGACCTATAAATACGACACTTTACATCTTCAATTTTCGCTTATTTAACATGATTCCATTTGACAAAAAATTATTCAATGCAATAGCTTTAAATAATATCGGAAAAATCAATATAACATTCGAAAGATCATATAATTAAAAAAATGTAATCATAAGATATAAAATTACATTTAATTAGAATGTTAAAATAGTACATTACGATACTGCCACTGAAGTCACATGTATCGTACAATATTTTATAGCACGTTTACCTAAGTCCGCTGTCACGTCTATCCGTACCTTAATCAGTCCACTCGCTACGCTCGCGCGCTAGCCTCACGGTGCAATAATCCACTATTTAAGTCACGGGTAGGCGTGACTTAAGTGCGGACTTAGGTCACTGTGCTATAAAATGAGATAAATACATTGAAAACATAATTTAAAAAAAAGAAATTTCTATTGTTTACAAAATGCCAAATATTATGTAAACTAAAAGACTAATAAAAATATATAATAAGAAATATAAATTGATGTTGAAGTAACAAAAATTAAAAGATTATCCCTAAATGTTTTTTTACTTAAAATTATTCTAAGTTGGTCCAAGAAACAAATTACTTTTTTCTAAAACTTGGTCGTAGACAGGCAGCTAATATTGTATATAATCTAATCTTCTATTAACAATGTGATTAATAGAAGTTCTTCAAGTTTAAACCTTAAAAATAAAATTAAAAAACAAAGATTAAATATTTGATTAAATATAAAATTGAGCCAAAGAATAAGCAAATATACGAGGGGTGTTCAAAAAGTAAGTTTCCCTAGTCTGCCGTTTTGCCCCAGCGCCATCTAGCGAGCTGGGACCGAACATAGTTTTAGTTTCGGATATACCGATAAGAGCGGAACCGGTCTTAGCTGCCGAAAAAATTTTTTTCATGAGCACCGGCTCGGAAACCGTGGAGCTACCTGTGAAAAACGTGTCCACCTGTGAGTTGCGTGCAGTTATTCGCTTTTTAACTGCAAAAGGGCTTAATGGCAACGAAATTCACACTGAATTAGTGCATATTTATGGTGACAAATGCATGAGTGTGCAAATGGTGCGTCGGTGGCGTACATATTTTCTCGAGGGGCGCGGAGAAGTTCATGATGAGCAGCGTGCAGGCAGGCCAAAAACCGCCATTACAGATGACACAGTCGCAGCAGCCGAAAAAATGATTTTGGCGGATAGGCGCTTTATAATTGACAGAATTTTGGACTCAATGCCTCCTGAAATCGATATTTGTCGAACTTCAATCCACGCAATCATAACAGATCATCTTGGTTACCGTAAAGTTTGTGCGAGGTGGGTCCCACGCCTGCTTTCAAATGATCACAAACAAAATAAATAGTAAAATTTTTTGTTTTAATATTATCCACAACTTTTGTATTTAACATTGTTGAGTTGAATCCATCTAAACATAAATTCAAATTTAATAAAATTTGTGAAAGTAAGACTATAGAAGTAAGTATAAAATAATTCATTTGTTTATATACCATTAAAGCAATAAAATTTTCAAATTCCCTGTATGTATCCCAAATCAAAGATCCTTTTTTAACATGTAGTCCAGCTGCTGTTAATGCTCGTTCGAATAAATTCCAAATTTTCTCTGTTGTTTCAGTCCTGTAATGAACTGTAAATATTCCAACCATAACTCGATAGCTACAAGTATTAAAAAACAACGTGGTCATTATAATCAACAAATAAAATTGATAACTAAGAATTATAATTGCAAATTAAAACCATTAGCAGGATTCATGACAAGAAATATTAATTAACTTACAGAGGTAATCTTGAACAGCTTACTGACAAAGTTCCATAAGAGCAATCTTCTGCTCTGGTGTTACAACAATCTTCATTTCATATCGCAACCAAGACAACCATAATTCTGGTGTCAGTGGATACTTGGAACTCATATTCTCCCTGGCAATCCTTTCCAACTCTGCCATCGAATGCAGTTTCTCTATAAGCATTTTGTGAGCCTCGTAGTTATAGTTATTTTGGGCTAGGGTAGACACAATAGCTTGAACCTCAGCCTCGTTCTTCATGCTGTCCTGAACCTCGTCGTCATCATCGTTATCCTCATCGCTGTCCTCATCCTCAATAATCACCTTGTCGATTTTCTCGTCGTCAAGTTTCTAGAGCTCGTCATCCGACGGTCGGCAAGCAACTTTCATTCTCTTCTTCGTCGGCGGAAATACTCACTCCATTTCTTCGTCCGTTACGACAATTAAAATTAGTGAGAACGATTTACTGAGACTTTGGTACAAAGCCGCCCTTTAAAAACAACTAACTATATTCTCTGCACTAGGTAATGCTGCTTTGGAGATGGGTTTTCTACTTTGCAGTCGTGCAATAGAGATCCTCATTGGCTCGATTCCTTTACGACGACAAACGAGCGGCAGCGCATGCGCTTGGGCATACGCGTACCTACACAACACACACGGGGCCCTTTCTACATATGTGTGTTCTGTCTGTTCTAGTGTTCTAGACAACTTCTCTCTATGTCTGTCTCTGTATTACATAAACGGAACAGATCCTATCTGTCTTTGTCGGGAACACACGGTACACACAGAACACACATACTTATATAGAAAGGCCCCCGGACACGAGTTGACGGACAAGGCCGCAAGGCCAAAAGTGTCGCCGCAATTGAGTCTCTGAGTCAATGCTATAAGTATTAGAAAATATTAATATTTTAATTCTCTTTCAAATGCTACCCATCACATTCAGATACATAGAGCCATCCTCAATACATTTAAAAAAAATTGGGAAAATTTTATGGAAAATATTAACTTGAAATTTTTTTAAATATCTTTGAAATTTAAGGACCAATCATTTTGCCCGAATAACTCGACCGAAAACTATCCAAAATCCACCTCTACGAGGAATTTTGAAGCGCTTAAGTCAATTTTTACTCCCGCAATAGTTGGACATACCAAACTCATTTTTTTCATTTTTCAATGTTTACGTTTTTATTAATAACAAAAGAACCGTAATAGCTAGACAAATAATTTTTTTTAGAAAATATAGGTCTTGAAATTCTCTTTCTAATGCCGCCCACCCGATTCAAATACATAAAGCCATTCTCGAGAAATTACGATTTAAAAAAAAAGTGAAAAAAATTTTAACCTCAAATATCTCCGAAATTTATGGATCAATCCTTTTGCCCAAAGAACTCAATCGATTGTGATACAAAATGTACCACTAAAAAAATTTTCAAACTGATTAAGCCAATTTTACTCTAGTTATTGAACGATAAAAAAAAACACTTTTTTTTATAAATTATTTTTTTTCTCCAAAAATAATGAATAAAAAAACCTAAAAATTTAGTAAGTTATAGTACTCAGTATTCTTTATAACCAAAAAAATATTCATGTTAATATCTTTTTTAATTTTGAAATATAACCTATTTACTAAAAATGACGTTTTCATGAATAACTTATGACGAAATATAGCTAACGGCTTTTTTTTTTTTTAAATTGTAGAAAATTTTATTCTGCATACAGAGAATTTATCGTATATAAATAATATTTGTTCTAAATATAAAAAAAATTGAAAATAAAAATTTTGAAAATTTAAAAATGGCGATAAAAAACAAAAAAATTGATTTTGACAAAAATAAAATATTGACCCCAATTGTTGAAGCAAAATCTGAAAAAATGATCACTCTCTCGTTAAAATCGGTTGAGTAGATCATGAGATATCAGAGTATACGGACATACATACACACACACACACACACACACACACACACACACACACACACACACACACACATACACACATCCATACGGACATTTTCTAAAAATGGTGTATTTCGATTCCAAATTTTCTATACAACATTCCTAAGACATTATCTCACAAACTTTTTTTTTACTATCACAAAGCTTCCTCTAGGAGGAAGCAATCTAGGAGGAAGCAAAAGACTTCAGTCTGCAGGAAAATTTCTTGACATGCTTGAAGATGAAGGCGAAAATGTTTACTCACGCATTGTGACAGGGGAAGAAACGTTGGTTCACCACACAACCCCTGAAATGAAGCGACAAAGTATGGTTTGGAAGAAATCAGAAGAGAGTGCTCCAAAAAAAGCAAAAATCCAGTATTCTGCTGGTAAGGTTATGGCCACAGTTTTTTGGGACAACGAAGGTGTTCTGTTGATTGATTTTCTTGAATCCGGTACCACGATAAATGCAGATCGTTACTGTGAAGGGCTAAATAAACTTAAAAGTGCCGTTAAATGAAAGCGTCCTGGAAAATTATCGAGAAAAGTGTTGCTTTTTCACGACAATGCACGGCCTCATTCAGCAAAAAAAGCACAAACCTTACTGGAAAAATTCAAATGGGAAATTTTTTATCACCCACCCTACTCTCCAGATCTCGCACCAAGTGACTTTTTTCTTTTTCCTAAATTAAAGGAAAGTTTGGGTGGCCATCACTTCAATTCAAATGATGAAGTGAAAGACATCGTTAAATTATTCTTTAAAAAACAGGGCACGGATTTTTATAAACAAGGTTTGTCAAAGCTTGAGAACAGATATAAAAAATGTATTCAAGTCCAAGAGGACTATGTAGAAAAATAGTTTATAAGTCAAACAATAAATACATATGTTACTTTAACCTAAAAATTGTGTTTTGCTTTTTTCCCGGAGCAGAGAAACTTACTTTTTGAACACCCCTCGTAATATTACATCCTCAGGACTCGTAACCATATTCATGATATCACACATTAAATGATATTCGATGACGAATGAATCTACGAAATCATTTTGTGACTATGAATGAAAATCCTTGAGGATATAGTTATTATGTTGAAATGTCCCATCTAAATAAAACAAAATAAAAGAAACAATAAAGTTTGTTGTTGGTATGTAATGAGGTATGGCGGGTTTGATGTGAGGCGCAGGGCGGGGTCCAGGGGCAGAGCCCCTGGTGGAGGTGTAGGAGGCGAAGCCCCCACTCAGGGGATATGGGGGCGAAGCCCCCTCACCTGAAATAAAATTAATGATATATTAAAAAAATATATATATATCAACAGCGATATATCGTCGCTTCCCGGTTAAAAGGCGTTATTTAAAAATCGGCCTGAAAAAGGCATTATTTGGAAATCGACCTGAAGAAGGCGTTATCTTGTAATCAATCTGAAAAAGGCGTTATCTAGAAATCGTCCTGAAAAAGACGTTATCTAGAAATCGGCCTGAAAAAGGCTTTATCTTGGAATGAACCTGAAGAAGGCGTTATCTCGCGCGTAAATTTTTTTTACTCTAATTTAAGTTGGCAACACTGTCAACATTTTCTTTATTTAATTTCAGAAATATGTTATATGATAATAGTGTACAATTTTTTAAGTTAACTATACAAATGCGGGGCGATAGTAAAATTAATATTTGTTTTTTTTTTATTAACGATTTTTTTATACAATACTATATTGATTTTATAATAAATATATAATAAATATTTGTAATAACCAATATTATATAATTTTTTTTTAAACACACCTCCCAAACAGATTTTTTCTACTACTTCTTTACACCATAAAGGAACGGAAAGTACTCGTGTACAATCCAAAACGACATCCCTTTTCTCGACATTGGGAATAAGAAAAGGTTTTTTCTTAATTCCAGAAACAAATGCTAAAAAATTGCCCTTTTTCAAATGCTAACCATTTCCCTTAAAAGTTACGTGAGTTTGAAGGTATGTTTAAGATACACCAAAAATGTTAAAAAGCGGTAAAAGCAATATCTCCAAACTCATGCAACTTTTAAGCACGTGTAAATTACCGTACGAGCCGAAGGCGAGGCTGGCAAACATGTGCTTTGGATGGCCCTCTTTATCCCTGTGTTGCGTATATTATTTTTCACCATACTCGGGCCAATCGAGCGTCAATCTTCGCGCGTGCATAATTTCCTTCTTTATGCACGCGTAGCGTACACACTATTTTTCCTCACAAGTTACGGAATTACATTACGCAACGAGTGCGCAAAATAGGTCATTCCCGCACGATTCGAGATTGTCGCGCGAGCACAGCACAGGCGATGTATAAAAGAGACGAGTGCGGGTGATCTATTGCGCAGGTATGACGTATACTATTTCTCCTAACGAGCTGCGCAGAGTTCGATTTTGCACACTTATAGTTCTGAAATAATTATTTTCGATACAAGTGCGAAAAAGTGATTTTATCCTCGTGTGGACGTTTGCGCCCTAGCGAAGCGGGGGGGAAAAGGCCATACAAGGACAAAATTACTTTCTCACTCGTGTATTGAACACTATTTTTTGACACGACGCGTGAGAAGCTTGATTTAGGGCATGCTTTTTTATTAGAGCGTGTACGAAATGGAGCGTTACGCACGGAGTGTTAAAAAGTTCGTTTCCGAACGGCAACGCGTTCGGAATCGTATATTACACAACAAGGGAGGTAAAGAGTTGGCCAGTCCAGAGCAGGTGTAAATTGCCAGGCGAGCCGAAGGCGAGGGTGGCAAACACGTGCTCTGGGGTGGCCCTCTTTACCCCCATGTTGTGTATACGATTTTTCATCATACCCGAGCCAAAAATACCACATTCGCGTTTCGGAGCCGGGAGCGAAAGTGGTACTTTCAGCCAGGGTATGGTGAAAAAACGAACTTTCCGCACGCCGTGGGGTATATATTTCTTTACACTTTGTTTATTGGAATAATTATATTAATAAAATTGGGAATAAGAAAAGGTTTTTTTCTTAATTCCAGAAGCAAATGCTAAAAATTACCCTTTTTCAAATGCTAGCCAATTCGGCAGGAAAAATAAAAAAAAAATAAAAAAAAGAGATTTAAACTCGAATTAAACTAGAAAGCGAGATCTTTAATTTGCTTTTTATTATTCCTTTAAAAGTTACGTGAGTTTGAAGATATGTTTAAGATACACCAAAAATGTTAAAAAGCGGTAAAAGCAATATCTCCAAACTCATATAACTTTACAAGAAATTAACATTTTTTATTTTTACAAAAAAGTAAATGAAAGCTCTCGCTATCTAGTTTAATTATCTTTTTTGCCTTAAAAACAAGAGCTACTTTTTTGTAGAGTGAGTCATATATATATGTGTGTGTGTGTGCGTGTATGCGTGTGTGTGTGTGTGTGTGTGTGTGTGTGTGTGTGTGTGTGTGTGTGTGTGTGTGTGTGTGTGTGTGTGTGTGTGTGTGTGTGTGTGTATGTGTGTGTGTGTGTGTGTGTGTGTGTGTGTGTGTGTGTGTAAAATCAATATAGTATTGTATAAAAAAATCGTTAATAAAAAAGAAACAAATATTAATTTTACTATCGCCCCGCATTTGTATAGTTAACTTAAAAAATTGTACACTATTATCATATAACATATTTCTGAAATTAAATAAAGAAACTGTTGACAGTGTTGCCAACTTAAATTAGAGTAAACAAAATTTACGCGCGAGATAACGCCTTCTTCAGGTTCATTCCGAGATAACGCCTTGTTCAGGCCGATTTCTAGATAACGTCTTTTTCAGGACGATTTCTAGATAACGCCTTTTTCAGATTGATTACAAGATAACGCCTTCTTCAGGTCGATTTCCAAATAACGCCTTTTTCAGGCCGATTTTTAAATAACGCCTTTTAACCGGGAAGCGACGATATGTTGTAGATCATGAAAAAATATGAGACACGTGTTTTTTCTTATCTTATGCGGAAAAACATATTTAGGGGTGAAAACCACCCCTAAAGATGACCCCCAAAAACGGTTTTTTAAATATATCTCGGCTTCTACTGCGTATTTCAGAGTAAAACAAAATAGAAATTACTTCTTATAAAAAAACAAAGATAACTGAAGCAATTTTGACCCTAAGGGTTGCAACCCTTATTTTCTATTTTCAATATACATGATCAAAAAATTAGCTTTTTGAAAATAAAAAATAAGGGTTGCAACCCTTAGGGTCAAAATTGCTTCAGTTATCTTTGTTTTTTTATAAGAAGTAATTTCTATTTTGTTTTACTCTGAAATACGCAGTAGAAGCTGAGATATATTTAAAAAACCGTTTTTGGGGGTTATCTTTAGGGGTGGTTTTCACCCCCTAAATATGTTTTTCCGCAGATAAGAAAAAACACGTGTCTCATATTTTTTCATGATCTATAACATATATCGAAATTTTTGAAATCGGTGAGTTCGGGTTCGATACCCTTCCTTGTAAGAGCGACTGCCGCATTCGAGTGCTGATGAAGAAGAAAGAGCTGATTACTCGTTCGCTGATCGGTTATCAAGAGAGCAATCGTCTTTTTCTTTTGCTTCCTCAAAGAGGAAGTTTTGTAACGGTGAAAAAAATTTTTGTAACAAAAAAATGTTCAAAAACATGTTTTAAGACTTTTGGCGCTAAAATCCGTTGTTTTTGATAAAAAAAATGTTCGTGTGTGTGTGTGTATGTGTGTGTGTGTGTGTGTGTGTGGGTGCGTGTGTGTGTGTGTGGGTGCGTGTGTATGTGTGCGTGTGTGGGTGCGCGTGCGCGTGTTCGTGTGCGTGTGCGCACACGCAACTTTTGAACCGATCGACCGATTTACATCGGAGAAGGCTTATTCTCTTCGTTTCGGAGGAGAATAGAGAGAGCATAACCTACGTTTTGATTTTACCGATTTTTTTTTTTAATAATCAAAAAACGATTTTGAATTTTCTTTTTTTTGATTTTTTAATTTGTTTCAGCCAGTATTACTTAATAAACTAAATTTTTATTAAAATTATTTAAATTACCTACAATTTCTTCTTTTTTAATTTAAAGTATCTCTAGTCTGTCATTTGTTATTAATGAAATTATGGTTTATATTTCTTTAATTAATATCACAAAAACTTTTTCATTTTTCCAGTCAAAATTTTTACCACTTATTACACTTATTAAGTACAACATTGTGTTAAAATTTGAAGAGGTTATGTTGATTTGTTTCCGAGAAAAAAATTATTTTTGAAAAATGAGCGTTTTCTTTCCTTTACGATAGCAGGAGTAAAAGTCAATGAATCGTTTTGAAATTTGGCAGGGAATTAGCTTTTTGATATCTAAGGAGTCAGTTCTTTGCTAAAAAAAATCTGACTGTTGTGACCAAAGATATTTGAGGTTAAAAGTTTTTTATTAATTTCTTATATTTGCATTTTTAAAAAGAATATTCGATTGATTGACTCAAAATTTTTACCAATTATTACACTTATGGAGTACAAAATTATGTTAAAATTTCAAGAGGTTATGTTGATTTGTTTCCGAGAAAAAATTTATTTTTGAAAATAAGTGCGTTTTCCTTCGTTAACGATATCAGGAGTAAAAGTCAATGAATCGCTTTGAAATTTGGCAAAGAATTAGCTTTTTTATATCTAAGGATTCAATTCTTGGCCGAAAAAAATCTGACCGTTGTGACCAAAGATATTTGAGGTTAAAATTTTTTTATAAATTTCTTATATTTGCATTTTTAAAAAGAATATTCGATTGATTGATTCAAAATTTTTACCACTTATTATACTTATGGAGTACAAAATTATGTTAAAATTTCAAGAGGTTATGTTGATTTGTTTCCGAGAAAAAATTTATTTTTGAAAACAAGTGCGTTTTCCTTCGTTAACAATATCAGAAATAAAAGTCAATGAATCGTTTTGAAATTTGGCAAAGAATTAGCTTTTTTATATCTAAGGATTCAGGTTTTTGCCGAAAAAAATCTGACCGTTGCGACCAAAGATATTTGAGGTTAAAATTTTTTTATAAATTTCTTATATTTGCATTTTTAAAAGGAATATTCGATTGATTGACTCAAGATTTTTACCACATATTACACTTATCGAGTACAACATTGTGCTAAAATTTCAAGAGGTTATGTTGGTCAAAATTTTTTTACTCATTCCAAATTAGCCCCAAAACACAAATATAAAGTTTTAGACCAAAATATGCAATAGTTCTATTTAATCTGTATATTATATATAAATAAAATAATTATGGTCTACTAGGGCATATCCCCGAGAAAGTAATTTCAGATTGAATCCCGCGGCAACGTGTACTAGGGCAACGATAATAATTGACATTCAAAATATGAATTTCGTAAAAATTTCATAAAAATATTTCATAAAAATATCGATTCTTAAATATGAAAAGAACTACCTCTCTATTAAATTTCAAAACGATTCGTTGTCTTTTGTTAAGAAGTATAACTTAGTTATTATATTTGTATGATTGTGACAATGATGGATTAACTTTAAACCACTAAGTCGAGCAGGATAGTAGTTAAATACCTGTTTCAAAACAAATATTTATTAGATTATGGCCAATACATACTTTTCTTTCTTAAACTAATGTATTTCTTTAAAATTTTGTTATAACAATAATTAATTGTATGTATAGGATACATAAATGAAAAAACAAATAAGATATTTTTTATATTCAGTCAAATTGTTTAACAAACAACAAAGATCCCCAAAGAAAACAGTTTTATTTACTACTAAAGTTTTGTTGTGACAAATTTACTATTGTTTTTTAAAATTTAAATAATGGAATCGATAAATTAGTTTGAAGAAGCATCTTGCCAATGAATTGGCAGCGGTTTTTTTTTCTTTACGTTTAAGGGTTATTCTCACAATGTGAGCATGTACCCTGGTTCTCACTGTGTCGATATTTTTAGCAGTGTCGTGACCCTCGTGTGTACTGCTGTGCGCACGAGTAGCTTTTTAACGATCGTAAGAACTTGTAGTGGACCTTTTGTTTGAGATGTGTGATCAATGAAGATAGAAGATGAATGCCGAGGTAAAGCATGAGCCGAGATTTAGTCACGGTGAGGAGCCGCTGAAGCCCCCAGAAACCATACAGAAATTGGTATATGCTAGAGCCATTGGCCAAAAACCACCCCGCAACTCCCCCCTCAGCCCGATGCAACCTAGCTAATCTCCTTTGATGTGATTATTAAAATGGTGAATTAAAAAAAGCTAATAAAATTGAAATGGTCTCACCCAATAGACGATAATTGTGAAGAATGGAAGTGCTGATTGATTCAGCTGCCAAGATCCAGGGTGAGAGCCTCGTTGAGAGTGGAAAAAAACTTGGGCACTATCGATGTAAAGCCAAAACCATCAACACTGATTTAAAGCTAATATGAAAACGACAATGTGAAATGAAGTGTAAGAAAAAGTAGAAACAACTACGATTTTGAACGTGAAGAAGAATTGAAAGTAAAGAGAAGTTAGAGATTTGAATTTGAATTGAATTGAAATTGAAACAGTGATTCAGCTTGCGGATCCCGAGGTAAGACGTATCGCGGGCGCGTGATTGGCACGTCTAAAGTAATTGGCTATTCCCTTTCCCCAATGATACCTAGTAACTCAGCTGTCACCAGGTATTGGTACGCGTGGTTGCTTAGCGCGCGTCATACTCAACGCGTGAATGGGCACCCGCTTCCTCTCTCTCTCTCTCTCTCTCACTGTCTACTTGCCGGTATTTACAGTACTTTGCGGCTAGCTGAGTGACTGCTGCCTCTCTCTCTCTCTCTCTCGCTGTCTATCTCTCTCTCTCTCTCTCTAGTGCGCGCTGCACGGCTATACGGCTGTTCGCACCTATTCTCACTATCTCCCTCTCATATGTACGCACTGTACGGCCACTACTCTCTCTCTCTCTCTCTCTCTCTCTCTCTCTCTCTCTGTCTCTCATGCGCAGCATTGGTGCACACGTGCCACTGTCGCCTGCCGGGTGGACCGCTGCTTTCGCGCTCTCCGCGTCTCGATACCGCGCTTTGCGTCGCTCGACCTGCTGGAGCGTGCCCCCCCCCCCCCCCTTCTTGGCACATATTCCTAACATTCCTAACGCGCGTGCGCTCTACGGTTACCGATCGACTCTGTCTGTCTTAGAGTGCGTGCGTGTGAGTGTGCGTGTGTGTGTATGTGTGTGTGTGCGTGCGTGCCGCGTGCTCACCGTCCTCTGCGCCGACGTGATAACATAGCGGAGCTCACGGGACATGTGCTCGCTTTTTGCTGGCGCCGAGGTCGTAGCTACTTGTGACTCCGTCACAATATGCTCGTCCTATCATAGTGATACCTGTATGAATATTGACGAAAATGTTATAGAAAACGTCGGAGATATCATCATGAATGACGATTCAGAGTATCAAGAGCTGATTTTGGAAAGCGAATGCATACAGATGTTGAAAAATAATGAAGAAAATGAAAATGACAAAGATCAAGAGGAAGAGAAAGACGAAGAAGAAGAAGAAGAAGAAAAAGAACAAACACACCTACCACAAGTGAAAGAACGAAAAATAACGCTATAATATGTTAAAATTTTAAATAAATTTTTTTGTAAAATGAAATATTTTAGTTTTTAATTTAATAAACTAATAGTAGATACCCAAGCATATATTTGTAATTAATTAATTAATTCTTTATTTATAGAAAACAGAGTAAATGTTATTATAAACAATCATTGTTTATTAAGCATCTTAAATAAATTTTTCGGGAAAACGGGTATGTTAGATGTTGATATTTTCTCGAGCTATCCCAAATAAAAAAAAAAAAAGTAAAAAATTAAAAAGTTCACGTGAGATCTCACGTGAGATCTCATGCGTAAAATTTCTAAAAATGTAAAAAATAGCTAAAACGCTTCAAAAAATAAGTTTTTAAGTTAATTAGTCACCGAGATGTGAAAATACTTTCAAGCGCGTTGGATTTGGAGTTCCTATGCGCACTCATTTCGCATGACCCTGCATCATTCTCCACTTTTTTCTAGCACATTTGTAATAATTTATAACAACGTAATTTCGCAATAAACGAAAACAAATCATTTTTCGCAATTGTAATTATATATAGAGGCAAAAATTACTTTTTTTTTATTTCGCGATTTTGAAAATTTAAATTTGAAAAAATCGCTTATTTATTAATGGCCGTTGTTGTTTGTACGCCAGATCGCTGTAGATAGGTATACTTATATATACGTAAAATCTAACCTTCAATTTTCTTTAGTCGAAGAATTGACGCTTGACTAAAGAAAAAATTGGCAAGGATTGACGTTTGACTAAAGAAATAATAGTCCCTTCCATATCAGACTCTCAAAACAGTGGTTTTTACATGTTTCTAAGTGGGTTATAGGTTATTAATTGTTCGTGAAAGTAGAGATGTTATACTTTCAAAATTCGTTTTCGTTATTATCGTCAAACGTCTCACGGCTTGGAAATATTAACGCAAAAATGTCCAAAATCTAATAAATAAATGTAATTATGCAAAAACTATTGAATATTTTTTTATGAAATTTTATATGCTTATTTCCTACCATAAGTGCTATATTTTAATGAGTTATCAAGCGCGAATCGACTTTTTTAACAGAGTAATAAACAATCGTTAAAATGGACATTTTTAGCGTTTTTTTTGCGATTTGCAGATAAACAAATGAACAAAATTGAATTTGGTAAATTGCATCTTGTAGGTCTTTTTAACATCTAAAAACTTTGTAAGAAGCATTTTTCTGTAAAGTCAATAGTAGTTTTGTACCAGTCAAAAACTGATTTTTCAAGCCTTTAATTGTTTTAAAAAAAAATTTCCCTTGAAAATTTGTTAATTCGCTTACTGGATTATTGTTCCTTATTATGCCTCTGACCATTTCCATCAATAACTAGGGGGGGCGAGCCCCCCTGCGTGTCTCGCTGCGCTCGACACGCCAACCCCCGTGCCTCCACACACACCTGCTCCTCGCTTCGCTCGTCGCCCGCCCCATCCCTATGTAAAAACTTCATTTTTACTTTACAGGCACGACCACAATGCTCGGAAAAACTTTATAATTTTAGTATTGCATTAATTGTAATACCTATTTTCATTGTTATTATCATTAGAATACACATAAATACATCTCTGCAGTAAAATTGAAATGGAAATTATGCATTTACTATTAAATATTTATTATTTTTTGTAGAAAATTTGCCTTTTAATTCTACACATATAGATATATGTAGATAACTTTTCAAATAGTCTATGATTCATATAAATTAATTAAGTATTATTAATTGATATGATTAAAGTACACATAGGAATATTAAATGTATAAATACTATGATTGCAATTATATTTCAAATTAAAAACATTGTTTTCATAGTTTCTATTTGAATTATGATAGTTTTTATTTTTATTTATGCAAATGTTGAATAGAAAAAAAGTTTTATTTCAATGTTATCCACAACTTTTGTACTTGAAATTTTTGTGTTAAGTAAAATGCTTTTGAATAATATAAGAAAAAATATCGTTTCATTACTCACGATTAATACAAAAATATAAAGTTAAATTTTACACAGTTTTAACGAAAACTGTAGACTAATCGCTCAATGGTATTCGTATAACTTATACATATACCATATACAATTTAAATTACGAAAAAATACTCGAGGCACGTGCACACATACACTAATACCGCGAATAGGAGAAAAACAGAAAAGGAAAACCCAACACTGGTGCATTCGGCAATGGTAATCTGTCTTGGAGCTGCGTGCGTGCAGAGTACAGGAGCCGTAACCGTAACGGCTACTTCGGCTATATAGGCTGCGTATAGTGCATTCACACCAGCGGAAAAACTCATGCGACCCACGTGACCGTGAGCGCTCCCTGTATATAAGATATGGTATATATATATGGATAACGCGCGCTTTCTGCTACTAGCTCTAGTGAGTCTGTGTTGACTGCGGTCCTACGGCGGCGTGCGCGCGCATATGTCCATGGTGTGTGATGTTAACAATCGCCGGCTCCCGGCGTTCCCACTGATGACGGTGGCTGCTGCAATACGCCGCCCTGGAGAATGTCGTCCCTTTCATCGCGTTACTAGTTAATGATGATATTCGTCAGAGACAGTAAGGCAGCGTGTCGACGGTGAGAGCAAATTTCGTAAGCCCTTTCTCGTTCCTAACCTCTCTGATAGGTAAGCTGATGGCACTTTCTCTTGTTGCAGGTATCTGGCGACGAGAGTAGTGTAAACGATTGGCACTGCTGCAGAATCTTTCTTGAGTGTGGTGATGTTGCTTGGCTCATTTATTTATTAGTCATATGTGGTTTTCAGATACTCAATTTTCCACGTGTGTGTTTGACTCTTATACTATTAGCTCTGTGTATAGTTAATCTACTGCTGGTGCCTTCAGCGACTCTCAGGCTGGAGGTGTATTCAGCAATGAAACAATCAATGAGGCTCTACCAGTCTTTTCCCTCTATTTGTTACAGGTAGTTCGTGTAGCGAGAATAGTGAACAACAACCAAACTTTTCTTTTATATGGTAATGTTTTTTTATGTCATCTATTCATTAGTCATATGTGGTTTCTAGGTGCTCAACTCTCCTCGCTTGTCTCCCAGATCAGTGGCTGATCTGTTCATGTATTTTGTTCATCCCTACTGTGAGGCAGTCCTTGAGATTGAGACACCCATGGCAGTCTCTATCAGTATTTTCCTCCCAGATGGCTATTAGATAATTCTGAGCAGACTGTCATCCTAGGAGTAGTGCCCGACCTGGGCCATTCAGCCTCATTTTGCACCTTCTCCAGCTCTATCAGTGATCTTCAAGTGTTAGTGCTTTAGAATGTGAGGGGATAGATAATTAGGAATTGGGGGATATCATAAAAGTGCTGTGTGTGTGGTTAGATGCGATACGGGTAGGCAGTTGTCGCTGGTCATATTAGCTCATCTATTTAATTTCTGAGTTTAGTCAGGGTATACGAACTGATTTCAGGATATCTGTTGTTTTAAAATACATCCTTATGTATTTCGCAGACTTTTACTAAGTGAGACTTGCCTATTTAATAGTTTTCCAGCACACTGTAAAACTGACAAAGTCAACATTGCATTCTTTATACAGTGACCTTTACTATATTACAAAATCTATAAGACATACATTACACTAGTTTTTTTGCGTAATCAAGGAGCACTGGAGCGCTCCGAAGACAAGTTATAGAAGAGCCTTAGAACGACCGCGCGATGATACACATTGAAATGGGTGCCCGAGAAATTTATAATATTACCCTGGCGGAAGTAAAAACTGCACATATCTGCACATCTCTGTACATCTCTGCACATTTTTGCACATTTTTACACATTTTTGCACATTTTGTCCACTTATTAGACTTTTGTAAAGAAATGTGCAAAAATGTGCAGAAATGTGCAGAAGTGTGCGGTTATGTGCGGGAATGTACAGAAATGTACAGAAATGTACTCTAATATGTACAAATGAATGTTTATTTATCATACTAAACGAAACAAGAATTTCATTTTCTTCAATTCAAAAAACATTTTCTTAAAGTAAAAAAATATTTACAGAACGAAAATTTGAAAAATATAAACTTCTTTTTTGATAACACTCTAGAATAAAGCTAATACCAAAGAAGAAAATTTAGAGAATATATTTTCAGTACTGGTCTGATTTCTACTTTACCGGCACTAAATTTGTTAAGTAAATCGAATTTAATTAATTAATGTCTTATCATTAAGTTATTCATTTTCTTAAAATATTGTGTAAATATAAAAAATTATTAAAAATCATTAATATATTAGATGAATAATCAAAATGTAATATCAATTAAATACGGATAATGCACCTTATGTAGATGAAAATGCCCAAATTCTTTAATGCGAGCGATAGCGTAACGGTTTGCGTGCGTGTGTAGTAACCCAAGGGTCGTGGGTTCGATTCTCGGTCAGAGAGAAAATTTTATGTAAGATTTTTTCTGCGATAATTAAAATGCAATTTAATTGATAATAAACAATTTCTAATGAACATGCGAAATATTTATATTAATGATTAACAAAGTTTTTATACATTTATGAAGCTCATTAATTTTTCATCTGATAATTATATTGAATTGTACCTACATCTTTGTATATTTTTGCAAATTTCTGCACATTTTCGTACATTTCTGTACATTTCTACACGTTTCTGCACATTTCTGCATATTTCTGCACATTTTTGCATATTTTTGTACAAAAGTCTAATAAGTGGACAAAATGTGCAAAAATGTGCAGAAATGTGCAGAAATGTGCAGAAATGTGCAAAAATGTACAGAAATTTACAAAAATGTGCAGAAATCTACATAATTGTACATATATGTGCAAATATGTGCAGATATGTGCAGTTTTTACTTCCGCCAGGGTACTTTAACATGTACTTTTATAATATTAGACAATTTTGATTCTCTTAGTTCAATCGCTTAGGTTCTGTGAACATAATTAACAGGTTAAGCTGTGTAATTTTATATGAAATTTCTATTTGTTATCAAAACGGTAAGATGACATAATTATAGATTTTTAACAACCAAATTTTTAAACATTTTTCCAATTTTGAATTTACTACATACTAAGTTCTCTAGATCATTGACAAGAAATTGTAAGTTTGGACAGCTTTTATGGAACAGTTTTTGTTAGTTATTGTTTTACTTTTTTTTATAGGTATTTAAACGATATCTATATCCTTTGTATTTAAGAGTTCTATTGGAAATCAATTCTTTGTATGATAAGCAAAAATCGTCTATTTTATGTATATTTTGGCGTTTAAAATCGTTTTCATAAGCTTAACTCATCAGGAATTGATTTTACACAAAAATCTTAAAGAGAAAAAAGTTTTATTTGAATATTATCTACAACTTTTGTATTCACCATTTTTGTGTAAAATCAAATCCTGTCAAGTTACAGCCGAAAATCGTCCATTTCATGTATATTTTAGCGTTTAAAACCGTTTTTATAAGCTTAACTCGTCAAGAATTGATTTTAGACAAAAATATTCAATAGGAAAAAGTTTTATTTCAATGTTATCTACAACTTTTATATTTAACATTTTTGTGTAAAATCAAATCCTGTCAAGTTACAGCCGAAAATCGTCCATTTTTTAACATTTTTTAACGTTTTTTGCAGTTATCTTAGGCAAATATTGCTCGTAGAGAAAAGTGTACAACAGAAAAAATGTGTATTCTAGTTAGTTTTAGCAGATAACCCGGTACATATTAGCTTAAAATTAATTTTTCTATATATAAGCCTTGAAAATCGATTTTTTGCAATTATTCTTTGTGCCCACATTTTGAAAATTTTTGATCGATCTTTTTCGTTAGAGAACTAGCACTTAGGTATAATTAGAAGAGTATTTTCTCGCAATCCCGATGAAATCGGTCGAAAATTCGCTGAGATAATCCATAAACTTGATTACATACGAACGTACATACATACATGCATCATAGAAAATGCTCAAAATGAACTATTTCTGGGAAGAAAATAGTTTTTATATAGTAAATTGCTAGTTTTAGGGAAGTTACAATTTTCACTCTGGTGAAAATATAAGGCTCTCCCGAGTAGCGGTAGTGCCTAAAAAGTCGGCTTATACTTAAGTTGTGAAAAAGAAAACTAATTTGACTGGCCTAATAGTCGACCTAGATCATAAACCCCTGAAAACTTAAAATAATTATCAAAAGACATTTCATTGCACTTTATGACGATGAAGGATATGGAGAATGATAATATCAAAGAACCAACCCAAAAAAGTGACGCTAAGTTATCAAATCGCAAATAAGTGGGAAAATGACGTTTTTTTCACTTTTTCTACTGCCCATAAAAATCTAGCCGACCTATGAGAAAATTAGTTATTTTATGTTGTAGGCAATAAAATTACCTACAATTTAAGGTCCCTAAAGTCACATTTTACGAATTTGTTAACTGTAAAATAAATGTGGAACGCAAAAAATCCTCATCATGGCGACGGCTAGTAAAGAGCCTCCTGACTGTGGAGAGCTGAAAATTTATGTGATTTTATAGATTAAAGTGATTTTATAAAATTAAAACATATAATATAACTAAGCAAAACTCTAGTAATATGTCCAGAAAATCATAAATTAACCCCAAATATAAGCCACCACATGTTGACTGAAGAAGTGAAATTATACATAGCACAAATAAAAGCGGCCAAAGATGATTAAATAATGGAACAAATTTTGAAAGTGATAAACAAATCCACAAAACTTGAAACAACAATATTTAAGAATTGCGAAGATTGTGGAAACCTAAGAATCAAGGAGCGCGGGAGCGCTCCGAAGGCAAGTAACTGTCCAAATGTACAAGAAGCCTGAGGGAGGACGACCGCGGTTCATATACTTTGAAATGGGTGTGCGAGAATTTCACTTTTTTTTTACGACTTTGCATTATGTTTTATCTTATATTTAAATATATCAGTGGATAGCTTTTTTGATATACTACATGTATAAAAAATTTCAATTAAAAATATTATGTCGTTTTGATTTATATCTAGTTTATATATTCCGGAGGGTTGTTTTCTGATTCTCTAAAATTTTTCTTCTTCTTCTTTTCTCTCCTCGATCAGCTGTTTTGTTCCGACCTCTGCTCTGTTATGATTGGTCAACAACAAGCTCCCATAATATAATATATACACATAATGTAACTCGAAGAGAGAGAGAGAGAGAGAGAGAGAGAGAGAGAGAGAGGAGAACATAAACAAAACTGTGACTCTATACGACAGCCTCAAAATATCTTATGTCGTATGGTAT
The DNA here is from genome assembly GCA_036365515.1 of Torymus aiolomorphi. NCBI lineage: Eukaryota > Metazoa > Arthropoda > Insecta > Hymenoptera > Torymidae > Torymus > Torymus aiolomorphi. Next base: position 7,909,231 of record CM070874.1, on the reverse strand, counting down.
TTTTAGAATATACGTATAATTAGGTATAAAAAAAAGATATGAATTTAATCAGCTGATGGTATATGAGCATACTTTTATACATATTAGATAAGTATTTTATAAAAAATTGATATAACTTAAAGAGATATACAACTTAAAAAAAATAAAGAATAGATACTTTGTGAAAATTTTTTTCATTTTCAGATTATAGAATTTTTTCACAGACTTTCAGGAGGTGGAATAGAAACAGGATTACAGAAATCTTTGGAGAATTTAGAACTGGAAAATCACAGCTTTTACACTTTAGCCGTTAACTGCCAACTACATGTTGATATGGGAGGTCCAGAGGCTAAGTCCATATACATTGATGCCGAAGGTACTTACAGATCTGAAAGATTAATTGCTGTAGCTGAAACATATAACATCAGTGTACTTGATAATGTTCCAACTGCCCGTGCATACAACTCTGACCACCAAACTCAGCTTTTGATAAAAGCCAGTGCTATGATGTCAGAATCTAGATACGGGCTACTGATAGTAGACAGTGCTACTGCATTATACACAGGACAGATTTTGCTAGAAGAGGAAAATTGACAGCTCGCCAAATGCATTTACAAGTGGATGGTACAGCTAGTACGTTCGAAGGTGATCAAAAGATGCATTTACAAGTGGATGGTACAGCTAGTACGTTCGAAGGTGATCAAAAGATGCATTTACAAGTGGATGGTACAGCTAGTACGTTCGAAGGTGATCAAAAGATGCATTTACAAGTGGATGGTACAGCTAGTATGTTCGAAGGTGATCAAAAGAAACCTATTAGCGGCAATATTATTACCCATGTGCAACTAGACTTTATTTACATAAAGGAAGCGGTGGAACAAGGATATGCAAAATTTGCGATTCATGCTTACCTGAAAGGGAAGCTACATTTGCGATAAATGCTGATGGAATTGGTGATGTTAAAGAATAGTATTATTATAGAATTATAAGTATTATTAATTTTTTTAATTACATTTATTATTTCAGTCACAGGCTTTACTGTTTTTTTTTACTTAAAAGGCAAATGCAGTTTGAAAAAGATTTATACATTAACTTCAAGATTTATGTACATCAACAACAAAAATAATCAGATAAGTATTAAATGACTAAATGTCTATTTTTAGAATATAAAATATCAGTTAGAGATGAACATTGAAACTTTGTGTTAATTTTTTATATTTTTTTCAGATTGTATAAGGAATATGATCCAAATTTGTACGTGATTGTACAAAATGAAGGAATCATTATAGTTTAGTTGAAGTTATATTCAAAAATTAGATTTTTTATCTAGAATGGGGATCCACGCAAAAACTAGCAGGATAGAAGTTTTTAAACGATAAAAAAGACCACAGTAAACTTTTTTCTACACAAGATTAAGATAATAATTTCAAGAAGTTATATCCATAAATAAATGTCAAGAAAGTTTTTGTTCTCTCAGTAATTCTTATAGTTAATAAATTGTTTCAAAAGATTATATGAAATGGAAATTGAAGTATAGAAAAATGCCAGAACAATGTGTTATTTTGTGAATATTTGAACGAATAAAAGTGCTCCGAATAATTTAATTTATGATTAGCTCATGGTAAGAGACGATAAAATGTTTCAGAGTCCACAGTAAACTTTTTTCTACACAAGATTTAAATAACAATTTCAAGAAGTTATATCCACAAATAAATGTCAAGAAATTTTTTGTTTTCTCAGTGATTCTTAGTTCATAAACTTTATTTTTAATTTTACAAGATGTGAGCAATGATAGATTATTAATTCAAATGATTTTATGTAAAAATTTCAACAAATCCAAGTGTTCAGAATAATGTAATTAATGATTAATGATTCATGGTGTGGGACGCTAAATGTTTCAGAGGAGCCATCTGTTTAGAGAACATTACAGTTATCTTAGTTCATAATCTGTTTAAAAAATTATATAAAATGAAAATTGAAATACAGAAAAATGCCAGAACGATGTGTTATTTTGTGAATATTTGAATGAATAAAAGTGCTCAGAATAATTTAATTTATGATTAGCTCATGGTAAGAGATGATAAAATGTTTCAGAGTCCACAGTAAACTTTTTTCTACACAAGATTTAAATAACAATTTGAAGAAGTTATATCCACAAATAGAAGTCAAGAAATTTTTTGTTCTTTCAAAGATTCTTAGTTCAAAAACTGTTTATTTTTAATTTTACAAGATGTGAGCAATGATAGATTATTAATTCAAGTGGTTTTGTGTAAAAATTTCAACAAATCCAAGTCATGCTGAGAATAATGTAATTAATGATTGGTTCATGGTGTGGGACGCTAAATGTTTCAGATGGGACTTACTCGGACAACATGCCTGTGTTAACTGCTTTCCAATTTGAAAAAGAAAAAAAAATAAGACCAAATGGATGCAAGAGTATTTTGTGAAAAAATTCTGTACCGGCTGCTATTACGGAAATGGGATAGTTGAAATGAGATTATATTATGTTATTTCACAGTGATTCTTTCTGGGATTCTTAGTGTTTCTTCATACAAGTTACAGTTGTCAAATCATGTGTGATCGAATTTTATATTTTATATAGTAAAAGTGTATTTTTATAACAATCAAGACGTTTTTTAAAAGCTAATTTTTTAAGTACGTTCTAACAGCACAATTTGTCTATACTCCTTTTAATTCTTCTAGTCTCTTCTATTCAATAAGTACTCTTTACAAATGGGAATAATTTTTTTCATGACTGTACAAATAATAATATTTGCTAATATAATAAACTTTCTACGAAAGTATAAAATAAGGCAAGTATAGACGTTTTTTCTGGATAATTTATAAAAAACAACACATAATTTGTCTAGTCCTTTTATTTCTTCGAATCTCATCTATTCAATAAGCACTCTCTATAAATGGTAATAATTTTTTTCATAACCGTACAAAATGCTGAACAAATTATATGTAAGTAAGTACATTCAAACTGTTCACTCCCAATCAAACAAACGAAAGTTGTGAAATCAATTATCAAATAGTCAAGTAATGCAAACAACTGTCGGAAACTACTGTATGACTGTTCTTAGAAATGTATTCAAATTTGTTCATCTTTCTATAGAAATTAAACACAAGAAAGTACTGAAATGATATAAAACTTTCTACGAAAGTATAAAATAAGGCAAGTATAGACGTTTTCTTTGTATAATCTATAAAATAATAGTATTTATGATTTTTTAACATAAATCAAATAAATACCAGTCAAAAAGTCTCACTTTTTTGAGTCATTGTATGCTGAACAAATTATATGTAAATATTCAAATTGTTCACTGCAAATCAAACAAACGAAAGTTGTGAAATCAATTATCGATATAGTCAAGTAATGCACACATATCTCGGAAACAACTGTAGACTGTTTTCAGAAATGTATTCTAATATGTTCATCCTTCTTTTGGGTATTTTGGAATATTTTGGGTAATGTAAGTAAATCATGAAATTCTGCACATATGTAGGGATTATATATTTGAAAAGTATCAATTAAAAATTAGAGTCATTGTAATTATTTATTAATTATGGTGGACTTATAGGTATAAACATTTTTAATGAATTTATGCAAAAATTTAGCACATTTAGCTACATTTGCAAAGCCCACCGGTAAACTGCAAACCGTCGGGCCCGCCAAGTATGTGTGGGAGATTGGAGAACCACCCCTGCTAGAGCAGCTCTAGACTTCTCTTGTCCTCCCAAGATGCGTAATATTATAGAAAGTTCAAAACTTTGACTTTTCGTAAATATCTGAAAAAATTCTTATGAATTTTAGAAGTGAAAAGAATGCATAATAGATATAAAATAATTTTCACCCACACGGGCGTAAAGTGCGTATAGGTTCAATAAGGTTTTGTACAGGAGTATGTGAGCTATTGCGTCTCTTAGGCGTTAAGTAATACTTTATGCCCACTGGCTGAATATTTTTGAAGTTATAACGTCGGCATAAAATGTAATTTTACACGCAAGGTACGAAAAGTTCTATTATGTCAGTCAAGTTATCTTATGGGAACTTGACTACAATAAATTGATTTCAGTACTTTCTTGTGTTTAATTTGTATAGAAGGATGAACATATTAGAATACATTTCTGAAAACAGTCTACAGTTGTTTCCGAGATATGTGTGCATTACTTGACTATATCGATAATTGATTTCACAACTTTCGTTTGTTTGATTTGCAGTGAACAATTTGAATATTTACATATAATTTGTTCAGCATACAATGACTCAAAGAAGTGAAAGACTTTTTGACTGGTATTTATTTGATTTATGTTAAAAAATCATAAATACTATTATTTTATAGATTATACAAAGAAAACATCTATACTTGCCTTATTTTATACTTTCGTAGAAAGTTTTATATCATTTCAGTACTTTCTTGTGTTTAATTTCTATAGAAAGATGAACAAATTTGAATACATTTCTAAGAACAGTCATACAGTAGTTTCCGACAGTTGTTTGCATTACTTGACTATTTGATAATTGATTTCACAAGTTTCGTTTGTTTGATTGGGAGTGAACAGTTTGAATGTACTTACTTACATATAATTTGTTCAGCATTTTGTACGGTTATGAAAAAAATTATTACCATTTATAGAGAGTGCTTATTGAATAGATGAGATTCGAAGAAATAAAAGGACTAGACAAATTATGTGTTGTTTTTTATAGATTATCCAGAAAAAACGTCTATACTTGCCTTATTTTATACTTTCGTAGAAAGTTTATTATATTAGCAAATATTATTATTTGTACAGTCATGAAAAAAATTATTCCCATTTGTAAAGAGTACTTACTGAATAGAAGAGACTACCCGGTCAAAAATATCCAGTTGGGAAATCCAACTGGATTTTCCAAGAGGGAAATCCAGCTGGGGAAGAGTGGATTCCAGCTGGATTTTGGTGGATTTCCCGTCGGATTCCCAGTTGATGATACCAAATATTCCCACCCATTTTTAACTGGATATTTAAGTGGATTCCCACCTAGATATAACAGGATTCCTATGCATTATTAACTGGATTTCCATTGAATAGAAAAGCGAAAGTTAGATGGATTCCCATCTATATTAAACTGGATTTTTACATGGATTTCCGCCGTCACGCTGGGATTCCCATTTATTATTAAGTAGAATTTTGAGTGGATTCCCATTTAATAGAAATGCGAAAGTTAGGTGGATTCCCACCAACATTTAACTGGATTTTTATATGGATTTCCGCCTTCGCCCAGGAATTCCCATTTATTATAAGTGGATTTCCATTTAATCCAGTTAAAAATGGGTGGGAATATTTGATATCATCAACTGGGAATCCGACTGGAAATCCACCAAAATCCAGCTGGAATCCACTCTTCCCCAGCTGGATTTCCCTCTTGGAAAATCCAGTTGGATTTCCCAACTGGATATTTTTGACCGGGTAGAAGAATTAAAAGGAGTATAGACAAATAGCTGTTAGAACGTACTTAAAAAATTAGCTTTTAAAAAACGTCTTGATTGTTATAAAAATACACTTTTACTATATAAAATATAAAATTCGATCACACATGATTTGACAACTGTAACTTGTATGAAGAAACGCTAAGAATCCCAGAAAGAATCACTGTGAAATAACATAATATAATCTCATTTCAACTATCCCATTTCCGTAATAGCAGCCGGTACAGAATTTTTTCACAAAATACTCTTGCATCCATTTGGTCTTATTTTTTTTTCTTTTTCAAATTGGAAAGCAGTTAACACAGGCATGTTGTCCGAGTAAGTCCCATCTGAAACATTTAGCGTCCCACACCATGAACCAATCATTAATTACATTATTCTCAGCATGACTTGGATTTGTTGAAATTTTTACACAAAACCACTTGAATTAATAATCTATCATTGCTCACATCTTGTAAAATTAAAAATAAACAGTTTTTGAACTAAGAATCTTTGAAAGAACAAAAAATTTCTTGACTTCTATTTGTGGATATAACTTCTTCAAATTGTTATTTAAATCTTGTGTAGAAAAAAGTTTACTGTGGACTCTGAAACATTTTATCATCTCTTACCATGAGCTAATCATAAATTAAATTATTCTGAGCACTTTTATTCATTCAAATATTCACAAAATAACACATCGTTCTGGCATTTTTCTGTATTTCAATTTTCATTTTATATAATTTTTTAAACAGATTATGAACTAAGATAACTGTAATGTTCTCTAAACAGATGGCTCCTCTGAAACATTTAGCGTCCCACACCATGAATCATTAATCATTAATTACATTATTCTGAACACTTGGATTTGTTGAAATTTTTACATAAAATCATTTGAATTAATAATCTATCATTGCTCACATCTTGTAAAATTAAAAATAAAGTTTATGAACTAAGAATCACTGAGAGAACAAAAAATTTCTTGACATTTATTTGTGGATATAACTTCTTGAAATTGTTATTTAAATCTTGTGTAGAAAAAAGTTTACTGTGGACTCTGAAACATTTTATCATCTCTTACCATGAGCTAATCATAAATTAAATTATTCGGAGCACTTTTATTCGTTCAAATATTCACAAAATAACACATTGTTCTGGCATTTTTCTATACTTCAATTTCCATTTCATATAATCTTTTGAAATAGAACATTCATTGTTAAAAGACTTAAATGCTGAATTGAAGGACACGAATTTTATATTAAAAGAACTGTTGGGAAAGGAAAAAGGAAATACTGGCAAACATATCAATAAAGGAACTTACGCTGAAATTTGTAACGTGGCGGAATTTGACACGTTACTTTCGCGTTACGCAGAGCGGCTTTCTACTATGAAATCTCCTCTATTGGCAGCCGGGAGGAGAATCCTTCACCTAAACGTTCAGGGTCACTCGTAATTTTTGTATATTTTTTTATTTTTTTTTGTTATTTTTTTCATGCGAGAGAAATGTTATGCGGCGAACATATGCGCGACGATATACTGCTCTTTTCAGAACATTTAGCTCCTCCACCGTCACACAGTGGGGCTTTTTGCTATTTTTTTTTTCTCAAAATTGATAGCTCCGCCTGGAATGAACGAATCTGGACCGTTCAGGTCTTAAAATTTAGGGTTTTTTCCGTAGATTGTAGGAAAACTATCATCGATAGTAGCAAACAACTTCCCGAGTTGGAAAATCAGCCTAAAAGAGCTATTTTTACAATTTTTCCACTTTAAAATGTGATATCTCCGCTTGGTATAAACGAATCTGGACCCTTCAGGTCTTAAAATTTAGGGCTTTTTCCGTAGATTGGAGTAAAACTATCATCGATAGTGGCCAAAAACTTTCCGAGTTGGAAAATCAGCCTAAATGAGCTATTTTTACGATTTTTCCACTTTAAAATGTGATATCTCCACTTGGAATGAACGAATCTGGACCGTGCAGGTCTTAAAATTTAGGGTCTTTTTCGTAGACTGGAGGAAAACTATCATCGATAGTGGCCAAAAACTTTCCGAGTTGGAAAATCAGCCTAAAAGAGCTATTTTTACGATTTTTCCACTTTAAAATGTGATATCTCCGCTTGCAATGAACGAAGCTGGACCGTTTTGGTCTTGAAATATCAGGTTTTTGCTGTAGATTAGAGAAATGCTATCATTGGAAGGGGAAAAAATTTTCTGTGCACACGTTTTGATTCGTCAATTCCAGGCGAAGATATCACATTTTAAAATGGAGAAATCGTAAAAATAGCTCTTTTAGGTTGATTTTCTGACTCGGAAAGTTCTTAGCCACTATCAATGATGAACTTTGCGTGTCTATTAAGATGCCTATGAGGGCTTTCACGTCAACTACCCCAGCGCCGCGCGCGAGCGCCAAATCGTGCTATTTCTAACTCATGTTTATGATAGTAAAATGTAACTAAAAAAGTTGTTTTATAAGCGTTTCCGACGTATTTTTTCCTCAGCTTTCCAATGGTGTAGGCAGTTTTTCCGAAATTTTCCATTTTCGCCTTCAAAAAGTACAAAACGTCTTATATCTCAAACAGTGTATTTTTAATATTTTTTTTGACCATTTCGATCGAAACCTGAGCATTTTTTACATAGGAAATGATTTTTTTCATAATTTTCTCAGGATGTTTTCTTCGATAAATTGAACGTGAAGGAGTAGCGCAACGGCTCTCCTGCGCGCGGGACGTCGCGTAAACTAGGCCTGCTCGTTACCTAAAGACCTTTCATAATCTTTACCTGTTCTTTCGAATTGTTTGTAATGTAAGAATAATATTTTATTGGCTTTTTATAAAAAAAAAAAAAAAACAGAGTTTCATAGCTAACAGCAATATAGTAACTATACTAACGCTTTTTTCTCAGTGCAGATAATTTTTCTTTGTCTTTTCTAACAGTTTTTCTCAGGAAGATTTGATATTCAGAACTTAAAGAGGTTTTTTTGAGCTTCAATGTACTTTCATCAATTGGAATAATAGCATGGTATTGTAATGTGCCTGGTATGAATTTAGCCTTATCCAGTCTTGGTTTTAGTTTCAAGACAGTATCTTCATATGATTCTTTACTGCTACAAAAAAACTTTGGTTTCTCTGCAATAATCTTTAGCCCAGTTATAAAGCTTTTCTGGCGTTAAAATATGATTATTAGAAGAAACTTGTAGACTCGCTCGTTTTGCACCTCTTTTTAGGTTGGCGCCTATACCATCGCATGCACCTTTGCCATGCGCCGTGGCATAAAAATGCCACTCAGTTGGAACACCAAAATCTTTCTCATGAAAAAGAAGATTTAGAAAATTAGACTTATTTTTAAAATGCTGACCTGCTCCATCAGTCAAATAATAGACTTTTTTTACTATGAATTTAGTTTTGAGGTAAGATATTATAACTTTTTGATATTCATAAACGGCAACCGTATCATGGTTTAGATTGCCGGAAATCACAGCAATGCTTACATGTTAAACTCTTCATTTTCTTTATAATACACAACAACTGTAAAAACAGAAATTCTCCTTGTTGAAGGTTGTTTTTTAAGTCACTTACAAAAAGTGATTGATTCTTAGCAAAAGAAATCGTGAGATTTTAATTTTATCAATTTTTTCCCAGTATGTCCATAAATTCATGAAAATTTACAGTTTTAGAAGCTATTGTACACAGATCTGTTTGAAACCATGATTCATACTCCATTTGAAAAATATCACTTTGATCAAAACATTCAAGCAAATGTTTACGTAATATGGATATATTGGGGCAATTTAAACAGTCACCCAAATAGCATCTATCGTGTGCAACATTACACATAATTGCTTTGATGCAATCGTGGTAGTTTTTAAGAGGCAATCTAGTATCTTTTGTTAAATTTTCTAGATCTATAGCACTTAGCATGAGCTTTACGTTTTCGTGATGTACACACATGCATACATTATGCGTACCACTACTTCCAGCTAAAACACAATGTGGTGGCCTCCATTGTGTAAATATAGTAAAACCAATATTAACGTGTTCATTTTCTTTTTTATATGAACTGTACAGTTCATTTAAATTACCAAGCAGTAATCTTTTTTGGACATGTTCTCTTTTACCATTGCTCTGCTTAACAGATATGTAATCTTTTAAACCTGGCATAATTCGGCTTACATCATTTTTTTCATAAAATGTTTTCACTGAATTTACAGTTTCAGCTGAAAGTAGTTTGCCACTTTTATTAGCAGGTATTGAAAAAATTCCACTTTTAGCTACTATATTTTTTGCTTCGCGAGCTTCCCATTCAGTGCAAGCGAATTCGCGCATTAAGTCCCTACGAGACCAAAACTCAGGCGCAAGAGTTAGTAACTGAATTCTCTCTTGCTTATTTATTGATTTTGAAATTTTTTCTTTATTTGTTCAAGAACTGCAACACCAGCTTTGTGATACTCATCGCTACACACTATTTTAGCTTTTTTAGCATCAGCTGGAGGTAAACTTGATTTATGTTTGTAAATTTGGCGTTGTCAGTTAGAACAAATTTTTGCTTTTTCTGGTACTAAGGGATATTCGCTTCTTAAAAGTGTTGGAAAGTCGATCAAATCTTTTATTTTTGTTAGAATTTGAGGGTACATTTATATCTGAGAGGTAGAAAATATGTGCGTAGCGCCACCTTACACAAGAATAGGTAAGCGTATGGTGAGAGCGAGCGGGAGCAACACTCGAATGTCATCCTCCGTCGTGAGCAGTTGTAAGAGAGAGAGCTGTACGAAGGTAGGAATAAAGTTCATTATTAATTTTTGTTAATCTGGAGAGTGGTTTATTGAACAAACCGTTCGATTTAATTAACATGGTAGCAGAGTGCTTGGTTTGTGTTCAGTGCTGTTATTGCCTCTCACGAGAGAAATAACGCACTTAAGTTCCACGAAAAAAAGAGTGATTTTAAGTTGAGCGTGTAGTAAGCGTAAGAACAAAGGAAAACGCATGAGCGTAAAGGAACAGCCTCACGAAACCAAGAATGAAAGTGAAGAAGAGTTTTTTTACATTGAAGACAAAGAAGATAAAAAGGAAGAAAAAATGCAAGAAATAAAAATACCGATTTTTGATGGACAAGAATACAGCAGTTGGAAGAAACGCATAACGATGTATTTAAAAATGAAAAAGTGTGATATTGTAGTTACACGTGCAAAAGTCGATGGGGACAAAGTTGATTGGAACGAGAAAGACTTACAAGCCATAAATTATATATATATAGTGCAATTTCAAACAAGCAAATGGAATTGTTAAGTGACAAAGAAACGGCGTTTGGTATTATGAGAAAATTTGATAGTACATATTTGAAAGAATCGACAGCTCTCCAAATAATTTGCAGAAATAGATTGGAAAAGATGAAATTAAAAGACTATAGTAATTCTATGGAATTCTTTAACGAATTTGAAAAATCAGTGAACGAATTGAAAGAAGCTGGTGCAAATGTGACAGAGAAAGAGAAGATGAATTATATGTTGAGGACATTGCCGGACTCGATGGGCCATATAGGAGATCTAATCGATATGTTGAAAGAGGAAGAACAAAACGTGGAGTATGTGAAAAACAAGATCAAAACGGCTGAACTAAAAGAAAAAAGCGATAGTGGAAATTCCAAGTCGAACGCTTTTGTATTCGAAAAAAAGAAAGAAGACAAGAAAAGGATTTGTTATGTATGTATTGGTGAAGGACGCATACAATACGATTGCCCAACGTACAAGAGTTCGTGGAATCGAGGCACGCCACCCAGAGACGGCAGAGTCCAGTCGCAACAGCGAGGAGGTGCTAGCGGACGAGGAGCCAGTCAACAGCGAGGATCGAGTTCGAACCAGCGTGGAAGGAGCGGTTACAGACAACGCGGCCGAGACGCGAGAGCCAGTGACGACAACAATCAAGGTCAACAGAGCATGAAGAATAAGAAAGCATTTAGCCCTTCAGTAGAGATTAAGTCTGCCAATATAGAAAATGTTAATGTAAATGAAAATATAATAGAGTGGATTTTAGATAGTGGTTGTACAGACCATGTCATAAATAATGAAAATTATTTTAGTGATACGATTATATTAAAAGAGCCGATTAATGTAAAAGTAGGCGATGGTAGAATTTTAAAAGCGACCAAAGTAGGTCATGCAAGTAGTAAATTTAAAATGTTTAATGAAGAGATAGAAATTGAATTGAAAAATGTATTTTACGTGAAAGATATGGATAGAAATTTAGAGAAAAGGGAATTGAAGAAGAACCATGCCCATCTTATGTGCATGAGTTAAATGGTATCGCAGAAAGGTATAATAGAACAATAATGGAAAGCAAGGTGCTTATTAGCTGAATCTAAAATAGAGAGAAGGTACTGGCCAGAAGTAGCTTGTGCGCCGCAGAATATTTAAAGAACAGAACAATAGCAAACACGTTAGTAAGAAATAAATCTCCTTATGAGATATTTTTTAATGAAAAGCTAGACATGAAGTATTTAAAATTGTACGGAAGTAAAGTATTTGTTAGAGTACCTGAAAGTAAAAGAAGTTCAAAATAGGATAGAAAGACTGATTTAGGAATCCTGATAGGTTATGATGTTAACGGGTATAGAGTTTTGATAGGAAATAGAGTTATTGTTGTAAGGCACGTTGATGTCATTGAGGAAGACCGTAGAATGCATAGGTTTAAATGATAGAGAATTAGAAAATGAAAAGTTAAATGAAAGTTTTGAACAGAAAAATGAAATTGAGGAAGTAAATGAAAATTTTGAAAATGAGGTAGAAAAGGTAACTGAATTAAGAAGGCCTCAAAGAAATATTAAAAAGCCTAGTAGATTTGATGATAACTTTGTATATAGTAGTTGTATTTATGTAAATTATTGCAGTGCAGATGGTCTGGAAAGTTTTAATGAGGCTATTAAATGTGATGAATCTAGTTTTTGGAAAGAAGCAATGAATAAAGAAATGAACAGTCTAAAGAAAAATAAAATGTGGGTACTAGATGGGAAACCAAAGAATGAAAAAGTGTCAGATTTAAAATGGATTTATACTAAAAAAAAAGAAAATGTATATAAAGCTAGAATTGTAGTGAGAGGTTATCAACAGAAATATATGCTGGTGATATTTATTCACCTGTTGCAAAAACACAAACATTAAAAGTATTGTTATGTTATTGTTGTCAATATGGATTATTAATTGAGCAAATGGATGTAGAGACAGCGTTTTTAAATGGAAAAATTATGTCGAAAGTATTTGTAAAACAGCCTGAAGGCTACGAGGATGGTACTAAAAAAGTGCGTAAGCTAAATAAAGCATTGTATGATTTGCGTGACAGTCCAAGAGCTTGGTATGAGTCTCTTGATAATTATTTAAGTTCTTTAGGATTTGAAAGAAGTGAACATGATTATTGTTTGTATACTTTAAGAAAAGAAGATGAAATTACATATTTGATTATATTTGTAGACGATATTTTGATTTGCTGTAGAAGTAGACAACATTTGAATTACATGAAAGGTATGTTAAAGGAAAGATTTCAAATGAAAGATTTAGGTAAAGTTAGTACTTATTTAGGAATCAATATTGAATATGACGAAAATAAAAAGGAGATGTCATTAGATCAGGAAAAATACATAGAGTCCTTAGCTAGGAAGTATAGGATTGATGAAGCGAAATTGTATGAGACTCCGATGAAACAGAATTTCAAATTAGAACCTGCTCAAGAAATAAACGAAAATTTAAAGTATAGAAATTTGATAGGAGCACTTTTATATATTAGTTCAGGAACTAGATTAGATGTGAGTTACAGCGTTAATTATTTAAGCAGATTTCAGAACTGTACAATGAGATGCATTATAAGTATGCTTTAAGAATTTTAAAATATTTATACTTAACTAAAGATTTAAAATTGAGATATAAGAAAAATGATAAAGTAGATATTCTTGAATGTTATGTTGATGCAGACTGGGTAGGAGATTACATAGATAGGAAATCGACTAGTGGATGAATATTGTAAGATTTTATGGTAATGTAATCCATTGGAAATCTAGAAAACAGGGAAGTATTACTAACAAGGAAAGTACCCCAACCCGAACTCACCGATTTTGATGATTTTTGGATATGTTGTACTGCATTGAAAAATAAGAGATACGTGCTTTTTTTTTATCGGCGGAAAAACATATCTAAGGGGTGAAAACCACCCTCAAAATACACCCCCAAAAACAGTTTTTTTTTAAATATCTTTTTTTGTAATCAATATTTTTTCATAAAACCAAGTGGGTAATACTCCTTATAAAAAGTGTAACAAATTCTGATAGATTTTACTTTTGGTGGTTGCAACCCCTATTTTTAATAGGCGAAAAATTGAAAAATTGACGTCAATTTCTGCAGTAAAAATTTGAAAAATACTTTAATCATGACCAAATATTCATATTTATAAAGAAAATAAAATAATAAAGTTAACGTTTTTTTGCATTTTTAATAAAAATATTTTTAGAGGGTAAAACCACCCCTATTAATGAAAATTAGTATTTTCGATAATACGATAGTTTAAAATCGAATTTTTAAACTTTTACTGCTTTGTAGACGTCGCTATAGTAAAAATATTCTAAAAACACACTTAAGGGGTGAAAACCGCCCTCAAAGTTCACCCCCAAAAACAGTTCTTTTAAATGGCCGAATCCATTTCAAATCAGGTGGACCGCGTATGCCTATGTCACCGATCATTTTGGAATTAAAGTATTCATGTTCTTCTCCAAAAATTATTTGACCCGTATATTTTTATTTTTTTGTTGCATCAAAATTTCATGCGTTCGGCAATGGCAAAAAATTCCGAGAAAAACCTTACTTAGAAAAAAAATTTTTCAATGTAATTTTCAAACCGCTACTGCTTCACCAGTTTTTTAAGCTTTTTAGCGTATAACACATAATTTCACTAAGGTTTGAGCCCTCTTTGACGTTCTTTATGTTATTTTTAAAAAAAATAAAAAATGCACGAGTTGTGTACTTTTTACTGAAAAATGCACTTTTTAGAAAAGTGCATTTTTCTCAAAAACGCCATTTTTTTTTGCTCAATTTTTTTTTGTCCTGATAGAGGACCTAAATACCTATCTAGACGTATTTGTGAAATTCCCGACCTGTGCCCAGGAATAGCGATCATTAATGAGATAATACACAAACAAATTTTTCACGCTTAACCCTTACATATATTCAATGGTATAACAGTCAATATAAAGGTTTTTACCTTTGTGCGTAAGCAATATACAAGTACACATAGTATCTGTTGTATTTTTTATTTTTGTTTTTTAGATTTTTTATTTTTATATCTACCTTTCTTTTTCTGCTTCATTGTTCTTACTTCAGTAAGGGGATAGCCATCTAGCGGACCAATGTATAAGTACATAAACTCATACGTGTACATATATGTATTACTTACGCTCATGTACATATATGTATTACTTAATTACTAAAAACAAAGGTAGTTATAAAAATAAAAAATCTAAAAGACGAAAATAAAAAATACAATAGATACTATGTGTACTTGTATTTGCTTACGCACAAAGATAAAAACCTTTATATTGACTGTTATACCATTGACTATATGTAAGGGTTAAGCGTGAAAAATGTGTTTGTGTATTATCTCATTAATGATCGCTATTCCTGGGCATGGGTCGGGAATTTCACAAATACGTCTAGATAGGTATTTAGGTCCTCTATCAGGACAAAAAAAAATTGAGCAAAAAAAAAATGGCGTTTTTGAGAAAAATGCACTTTTCTAAAAAGTGCATTTTTCAGTAAAAAGTACATAACTCGTGCATTTTTTATTTTTTTTTTAAATAACATAAAGAACGTGAAAGAGGGCTCAAACCTTAGTGAAATTATGTGTTACATGCTAAAAAGCTTAAAAAACTGGTGAAGCAGTAGCGGTTTGAAAATTACATTGAAAAATTTTTTTTCTAAGTAAGGTTTTTCTCGGAATTTTTTGCCATTGCTGACCGCATGAAATTTTGATGCAACAAAAAAATAAAAATATACGGGTCAAATAATTTTTGGAGAAGAACATGAATACTTTAATTCCAAAATGATCGGTGACATAGGCATACGCGGTCCACCTGATTTGAAATGGATTCGGCCAAATATCTTTTTTTGTAATCAATATTTTTTAATAAAACCAAGTGGGTAATAATCCTTATAAAAAGTGTAACAAATTCTGATAGATTTGACTTTTGGTGGTTGCAACCCCTATTTTTAATAGGCGAAAAATTGAAAAATTGACGTCAATTTCTGCAGTAAAAATTTGAAAAATACTTTAATCATGACCAAATATTTATGTTTATAAAGAAAATAAAAAAATAAAGTTAACGTTTTTTTGCATTTTTAATAAAAATATTTTTAGAGGGTAAAACCACCCCTATTAATGAAAATTAGTATTTTCGATAATACGATAGTTTAAAATCGAATTTTTAAACTTTTACTGGTTTGTAGATGTCGTTATAGTAAAAATATTCTAAAAACACACTTAAGGGGTGAAAACCGCCCTCAAAGTTCACCCCAAAAACAGTTTTTTTAAATATCTTTTTTTGTAATCAATATTTTTTAATAAAACCAAGTGGGTAATGATCCTTATAAAAAGTGTAACGAATTCTGGTTGTTTTGATCTTTGGGGGTTGCAGCCCCTTTTTTGAATAGGCGAAAAAGTTAAAAATTGACATCAATTTTCGCAGTGAAAGAATAGTTCGGTTTTGAATTGATATTTATGTTTAGAAAGAAAATAGAGTTAACCAGTTTCTTTGTTTTTAATTAAATTATAGGAATTGCAACTCCTGTTTCTAATAAAAATAAACTGGAAAAATTTATACGAATTTCTATTAAAACTCTTTATGAAAAAAAATCTTACTTATATGCATAATTGGTAAAAAAAAAAAAAACAATATTTAATCTACTTCAAATATCATTTTATTTTTTATTCATTTATCTTCGTAACAATGTTTTCATAGAATGCAACACACTTTGTATACGATTGAACGTATACGGAGTTTATATTGTTAGGGTTTATCGCCGAGAGAAAATAATAAATTGTAATGACTCTTAAAGTATTTGCTCCCACCCACTCGCAAGTAGAGTGGTAGCATAGGAAATGTGTACACGAAGCGCGTTCGTGTAAATAGGCAATAATATGTCTTACTCGCAAGTAAGACACCAAAAATAGGCAATGTAAGTATAGGCAAAAGGTATAGGCAAAGTAGTATGCGTAATACGATAAAATTGAGTGCGAGGAGTAGGTCTCTACTTAAGCACGCGGGTGATGTTTTTTCATTGAAGGTTGCGCTTGGCGCTTGCCATCTGGCGGACACGTCGGGTACTACAATCCCGAACACACTTATTAATATAAACTTTTATGGAATTTAATACAATATAGAAGAAATGTTTTTTTAACATTTTTTATTTTTTAAAGTCTGAACAGTAGTGATAATCACCAAAAAATGCTTAAAACATAGGGACTTTTTACACCAGCCTCAACGTATAATTGCAACATTTTGACAGTCTTCAATTTCGCATTTTGAACTAAAAGAATCTCCAAAATTAAAATTAACCGGATTATCAAAATTTTCCGGTTTTTCTTCAAGATATCCACTTTTAAACCAAGAATATTTAAAAAGATTTAAATATCTTGGTGACGAAAATTGGTTATGAACCAATGACTGAAGCTTAATAATATTGTTTCTTGAATGTAATTTCATATCATAATCCATTAAAATAACGTTACCGGAAAAACGTCGAACAAAGTTTTTCCACACTCGAAATCCGTATACATCTAATGGTTGGATTTTTCCTGTTATTCCAGTTGGAATTTTCATAACATTAACGATCTTATTTTCTGATATGGTCTCTTCAATTACTTGATCACAGTGACCACTCCAAGAATCTAGCAGCAATATACTCGTAGGACCAACATTTGGATGAAAAATTGTCTTCAGCCAAATTTTAAAAAGATCTAGAATAAAAGAATTTAAATATTTTTTTATCAGCTTTCAATTATCTTTAAATTATATTTAATTATTACTTACTTGAAGTTAGTTTCCCAGATTTGGAGGCTTCTACGTATACATTTTGAGGTTTGAATAATTGAGATTCTACAATTGGTCCAAACTGGCCAGATTTTTCCTTTAAAACTAAAAACAGAGGTGCCAAAAGTTTTCCTTCACCTGATATCAGTGGTTGTATCGTGTAGCTGTGTGTCGTCGATGACACAGATTGTACTAGACATTGAATCTGACTTTCGTCTTCCACGGCAAGCGTCCTCCCGGAGTGCATTTTTAACTGGAATCCACTTTGATCTGTATTATATGTATTGTGAATTCCAATTTCTTGAATAGCTTTCTTGACATTAGTAATAAATGTAAGAGCTTGTGCTTCTAGTTTGGCACTGCTTTCCAAAGTTTTTTTGATAACATATTTATTGATTTTTCTAGATACAATTCTGTGAGCGATTTTAAATTTTGATAACCAGTGTTTTGAAGCTTTAAATCTAAAATCATCAAATTCTAGAAACTTCTTTGCATGTAATGCCCAGTGACGCAAATCTTCATCATGCACGATAAGGCCAGCGTCAACAGCAGATTTAAAATTTTGTAATACATAATCGCAA
This sequence comes from Torymus aiolomorphi, assembly GCA_036365515.1. Classification (NCBI taxonomy): domain Eukaryota; kingdom Metazoa; phylum Arthropoda; class Insecta; order Hymenoptera; family Torymidae; genus Torymus; species Torymus aiolomorphi. The sequence goes on along the minus strand of CM070874.1, from coordinate 7,891,167 downwards.
ATTCGAGAAATTTTTTCTCTGTATGTACCACCTTGGTTGACTATGTGAGTCCAACGCCGAAGCTGACTGATAGAAGATACCTTTTTGTATTTACTTTTCACACTTTCAAGACTCAAATTTTTTTTTTCCCACTTCTCCAATAACTCACTGCTCTTTCTTTATAATCAAAAGATAAATCTTCTTTATCTTCTTTACACTGATTTGTTGGAAATTCTACAGGAGGAGGAAAATGATGCATTATTTCGTCCTCGATAATTCGTGCATCAGGATCTTTGTATTCCTCCTGGAAATCTAACGATTCTTCTGAAATTATTTCTATGTCATGAAATTCGTTCATCGAGTTTAATAAAATATTTTTTATGTTTTCCGCTAACTGATTTTCTTGATAAGTTGTTGGGCTATTAATCGGTAATTCCAATGTTTGAAAGTATGCCAGCAATAAATTGATTACGTTTAAAGGATTGACTCTCATCGTGAATACTAAAAAAATATTTAATATTACATAATAAAAACGTATACATTATATATAAATAAAGAAATTCTAAAAGTATATATGCACCTATACTGCCGTGTTGATCATAATATCAAGTCATTTAAAAAAGAACCATTTAAAAAACTTAACTCGTCAATGCAAAATAAATTTACACGTCTATTTGGCGGATATATAAAGAATAAAATTAAAATTAAAAAATTCACAATTATTTTGTAAATACATGGTTTAAAAAAAATGATTCTCTAATTTTCCTGGTGGAAATAATTTTTGTGTAAAAATGTTCAGAAATGTTTAAAAGTGTGTAAAAATGTATTTCGGCACACTTTTACAAATTTACACAAAAATAAACATTTTTAAACAGAAATAAATATTTCCATTAGGAGTCTGAATTAGAGTTCCAAAAAAAGTTTAAAAGTTTAAAAATGTTTAAAAATGTGTAAAACTATTTATTATTGTTACTGTATTCCAAAAAAATTTTTTTTTATCATTTTTAAACAAAAATAAACATTTTTATCCAAAAATAAACCTTTTCAAACATTTATTAACATATTTGCACTTTCACCAAAATTTTTATAAATTTTCTTATAATAAGAAAATTTCCAAGAATTACGGTGAAAGTGCAAAAATGTTAATAAATTTTCAAAAAGTTTATTTTTATTTAAAAAGGTTTAGAAAAGTTTATTTCTGTTTAAAAATGTTTAAAAATACTTAAAAATGTTTAAAAATATTTTTGTTTATAAATGTGTAAAATTGTTTAAAAGTTTTTATTTTACAAAATTAGAGAAACATATCTATTTACATTTATTTAAAAACGTTTAAAAAGGTTTATTTCTGTGTAAAAATGTTTAAAAACGTGTAAAAATGTGTGACGAAATAGAACAGAAATAAACAAAATTACACAGATTTACATCTTTTTAAACTTTTTTTAAACACATTTAAACATTTTTACACATTTTTACACAAAAATTTTTTTCACCAGGGTTGTACTTCAAAATGCATATCTTGTCACAAATGAAAAATAATTATAAAAAATAATGAAAATGAACTAATTTTGCGATCACTAATATAAAAAACTATTTATAAGAATATCTGTAACAGATTTACAATATACTATGAAATATGTTACTTTATCTATTGCTTTAATTACTTTCGTGAATAGTTTGTGTAAATGGAATGAAGAATATACATTAGAAATGAAATTTCTTACCTTCTCAATCAAACAGAAATTAAGAATAAATTATTTTATGAATTTAAATTTAAAAATATTGAAAAAATTATTTAACTCTGATTGTGAATCACGTCCGTCCAGTATAGACATGGAAATTAAACTGATATCTTATGTTTACAAAAACTTTTACGATATCTATAGAACAGATAAAACACTTCGTTAGGTGTATTTTTAACTTTGTTTTTTAGTTGTTTACACTTTTAACGTATCAATCAACAAAAGAATTTAATAACAAAATTTCATTTGGTTCAGTTTTAATATTTATTTTTCGTTTGCTATATAAAATTTGATAATTGAAGGATTCTATCTCTTTTCTACACAAACGTTTTATGATTAACGAAAAAATAAATTATACAGAATAATTTTACGCACTATAATATTCTACATATAATTACTAAACAAAATAATGCTATTTTCATTGTATGGTTTTAAAACAATTTAAAATTGTTAATTTTATTTTTATTTTTATATTAAAGATTTTAAACTGATTAAAAAAACTCTATACAACAAAAATAACATTATTTTATTTAATAATTACAAGTGGAATATCATGGTGTATACATCATTATTATACATATAATTATTCAAAACGTTAAAATAATATTATAATAATAATTAAATTATTCGTTACGTTTTTATAATATTTTAAATACAGCAACGGCTATCGAGTACAGAAAACTAAAAAATTTGTTTAAAACCATCGCATTATCTACTTATTAGATACTAACTGTTATTAATAAAGGTGGTTTTACCCTCTAAAAATATTTTGTATTCAAAATACAGAAAAACATTAACTTTATTTTTCTATTTTCTTTATAAACAGAAATATTTGGTCATAATTAAACTATTATTCAAGTTTTTACTTCAGAAATTGATTTCAATTTGTAACTTTTTCGCCTATTAAAATTAGGGGTTGCAACCCCCGAAATCAAAAGAACCAGAATTCGTTACACTTTTTATAAGGATTATTACCCACTTGGTTTTATTGAAAAATATTGATTACAAGAAAGATATTTAAAAAAAACTGTTTTTGGGGGTGAACTTTGAGGGCGGTTTTCACCCCTTAAGTGCGTTTTTAGAATATTTTTACTATAACGACGTTTACAAAGCAGTAAAAGTTTAAAAATTCGATTTTAAACTATCGTATTATCGAAAATACTAATTTTCATTAATAGGGGTGGTTTTACCCTCTAAAAATATTTTTATTAAAAATGCAAAAAAAGGTTAACTTTATTTTTTATTTTCTTTATAAACATAAATATTTGGTCATGATTACAGTATTTTTCAAATTTTTACTGCAGAAATTGACGTCAATTTTTCAATTTTTCGCCTATTAAAAAAATAGGGGTTGCAACCAACAAAAGTCAAATCTAAATTTTAAATTTAAATGAAGCTAATTGCCTAGTGTAATATTTAATAATTGTTATGACGCTAATGTGCATAAAGGCAAAAAACAATCTCATGTCCTTTTTATTAAAGGCCCAAATCGAAAAAAGTTGTCAAAAATAAGAGATTATAACAATAAGTCAAACACTTATTGCAGTCTAAAAAATTCACGGGTGTTTCGTCCAGGCTACTAGATTGGACTCATCAGTGATGATCTAGTAGCCGTCATCAGACACCTGGCGCTCCATCGTAGCGGCCAAAGGTTTATAGACTGAGCCACTCTTTTCACTAGTGGAAAAGAGAGGCTCCATCTGTCGGTGCGTTACACAAGCACCGCGTTAAATATAAATTTAAATGAAGCTAATTGCCTAGTGTAATATTTAATAATTGTTATGACGCTAATGTGCATAAAGGCAAAAAACAATCTCATGTCCTTTTTATTAAAGGCCCAAATCGAAAAAAGTTGTCAAAAATAAGAGATTATAACAATAAGTCAAACACTTATTGCAGTCTAAAAAATTCACGGGTGTTTCGTCCAGGCTACTAGATTGGACTCATCAGTGATGATCTAGTAGCCGTCATCAGACACCTGGCGCTCCATCGTAGCGGCCAAAGGTTTATAGACTGAGCCACTCTTTTCACTAGTGGAAAAGAGAGGCTCCATCTGTCAGTGCGTTACACAAGCACCGCGTTAAATATAAATTTAAATGAAGCTAATTGCCTAGTGTAATATTTAATAATTGTTATGACGCTAATGTGCATAAAGGCAAAAAACAATCTCATGTCCTTTTTATTAAAGGCCCAAATCGAAAAAAGTTGTCAAAAATAAGAGATTATAACAATAAGTCAAACACTTATTGCAGTCTAAAAAATTCACGGGTGTTTCGTCCAGGCTACTAGATTGGACTCATCAGTGATGATCTAGTAGCCGTCATCAGACACCTGGCGCTCCATCGTAGCGGCCAAAGGTTTATAGACTGAGCCACTCTTTTCACTAGTGGAAAAGAGAGGCTCCATCTGTCGGTGCGTTACACAAGCACCGCGTTAAATATAAATTTAAATGAAGCTAATGCCAGGTGTCTGATGACGGCTACTAGATCATCACTGATGAGTCCAATCTAGTAGCCTGGACGAAACACCCGTGAATTTTTTAGACTGCAATAAGTGTTTGACTTATTGTTATAATCTCTTATTTTTGACAACTTTTTTCGATTTGGGCCTTTAATAAAAAGGACATGAGATTGTTTTTTGCCTTTATGCACATTAGCGTCATAACAATTATTAAATATTACACTAGGCAATTAGCTTCATTTAAATTTATATTTAACGCGGTGCTTGTGTAACGCACCGACAGATGGAGCCTCTCTTTTCCAATAGTGAAAAGAGTGGCTCAGTCTATAAACCTTTGGCCGCTACGATGGAGCGCCAGGTGTCTGATGACGGCTACTAGATCATCACTGATGAGTCCAATCTAGTAGCCTGGACGAAACACCCGTGAATTTTTTAGACTGCAATAAGTGTTTGACTTATTGTTATAATCTCTTATTTTTGTAACTTTTTTCGATTTGGGCCTTTAATAAAAAGGACATGAGATTGTTTTTTGCCTTTATGCACATTAGCGTCATAACAATTATTAAATATTACACTAGGCAATTAGCTTCATTTAAATTTATATTTAACGCGGTGCTTGTGTAACGCACCAAAAGATGGAGCCTCTCTTTTCCACTAGTGAAAAGAGTGGCTCAGTCTATAAACCTTTGGCCGCTACGATGGAGCGCCAGGTGTCTGATGACGGCTACTAGATCATCACTGATGAGTCCAATCTAGTAGCCTGGACGAAACACCCGTGAATTTTTTAGACTGCAATAAGTGTTTGACTTATTGTTATAATCTCTTATTTTTGACAACTTTTTTCGATTTGGGCCTTTAATAAAAAGGACATGAGATTGTTTTTTGCCTTTATGCACATTAGCGTCATAACAATTATTAAATATTACACTAGGCAATTAGCTTCATTTAAATTTATATTTAACGCGGTGCTTGTGTAACGCACCGACAGATGGAGCCTCTCTTTTCCACTAGTGAAAAGAGTGGCTCAGTCTATAAACCTTTGGCCGCTACGATGGAGCGCCAGGTGTCTGATGACGGCTACTAGATCATCACTGATGAGTCCAATCTAGTAGCCTGGACGAAACACCCGTGAATTTTTAGACTGCAATAAGTGTTTGACTTATTGTTATAATCTCTTATTTTTGACAACTTTTTTCGATTTGGGCCTTTAATAAAAAGGACATGAGATTGTTTTTTGCCTTTATGCACATTAGCGTCATAACAATTATTAAATATTACACTAGGCAATTAGCTTCATTTAAATTTATATTTAACGCGGTGCTTGTGTAACGCACCGACAGATGGAGCCTCTCTTTTCCACTAGTGAAAAGAGTGGCTCAGTCTATAAACCTTTGGCCGCTACGATGGAGCGCCAGGTGTCTGATGACGGCTACTAGATCATCACTGATGAGTCCAATCTAGTAGCCTGGACGAAACACCCGTGAATTTTTTAGACTGCAATAAGTGTTTGACTTATTGTTATAATCTCTTATTTTTGACAACTTTTTTCGATTTGGGCCTTTAATAAAAAGGACATGAGATTGTTTTTTGCCTTTATGCACATTAGCGTCATAACAATTATTAAATATTACACTAGGCAATTAGCTTCATTTAAATTTATATTTAACGCGGTGCTTGTGTAACGCACCGACAGATGGAGCCTCTCTTTTCCACTAGTGAAAAGAGTGGCTCAGTCTATAAACCTTTGGCCGCTACGATGGAGCGCCAGGTGTCTGATGACGGCTACTAGATCATCACTGATGAGTCCAATCTAGTAGCCTGGACGAAACACCCGTGAATTTTTTAGACTGCAATAAGTGTTTGATTTATTGTTATAATCTCTTATTTTTGACAACTTTTTTCGATTTGGGCCATTAATAAAAAGGACATGAGATTGTTTTTTGCCTTTATGCACATTAGCGTCATAACAATTATTAAATATTACACTAGGCAATTAGCTTCATTTAAATTTATATTTAACGCGGTGCTTGTGTAACGCACCGACAGATGGAGCCTCTCTTTTCCACTAGTGAAAAGAGTGGCTCAGTCTATAAACCTTTGGCCGCTACGATGGAGCGCCAGGTGTCTGATGACGGCTACTAGATCATCACTGATGAGTCCAATCTAGTAGCCTGGACGAAACACCCGTGAATTTTTTAGACTGCAATAAGTGTTTGACTTATTGTTATAATCTCTTATTTTTGACAACTTTTTTCGATTTGGGCCTTTAATAAAAAGGACATGAGATTGTTTTTTGCCTTTATGCACATTAGCGTCATAACAATTATTAAATATTACACTAGGCAATTAGCTTCATTTAAATTTATATTTAACGCGGTGCTTGTGTAACGCACCGACAGATGGAGCCTCTCTTTTCCACTAGTGAAAAGAGTGGCTCAGTCTATAAACCTTTGGCCGCTACGATGGAGCGCCAGGTGTCTGATGACGGCTACTAGATCATCACTGATGAGTCCAATCTAGTAGCCTGGACGAAACACCCGTGAATTTTTTAGACTGCAATAAGTGTTTGACTTATTGTTATAATCTCTTATTTTTGACAACTTTTTTCGATTTGGGCCTTTAATAAAAAGGACATGAGATTGTTTTTTGCCTTTATGCACATTAGCGTCATAACAATTATTAAAAGTCAAATCTATCAGAATTTGTTACACTTTTTATAAGGATTATTACCCACTTGGTTTTATTAAAAAATATTGATTACAAAAAAAGATATTTAAAAAAAACCGTTTTTGGGGGTGAACTTTGAGGGTTGTTTTGACCCCTTAGATATGTTTTTCCGCTGATAAAAAAAACACGTATCTCTTATTTTTCAATGCACTACAACATATCCAAAAATCATCAAAATCGGTGATTTCGGGTTGGGGTACTTTCCTTGTAAGTCTTCGACAGCAGCAGAATAGGTTGTACTGTCAGAAGCCGTAAGCGAGATACTTTTTGTGAAAGATTTGTTAAATAGCTTTGATCTAGAAATTGAGAAACATGTAAATATATATGAGGATAATTTTAGTGCTGTGGGTATAACGAAATATGATAATTTTACCAAGAGATCAAAGTACATCGAAGTATAATACATTATCATTTTGTAAATCAAAATTATATGAAGGGTTTGATAAACATTGTGAAAGTGTGTTCTGAGAAAAATATAGCAGATATAGTAACTAAGGCTCATGGGAAATTAAGATTTAAAAAATTGCGAAAACGATTGAATTTTATTTCAAGATTATTGTATTGTGTGAAATATAAATGTAAGGAGGCGTGTTAGAATATGAGCGTACATTTATATCTGAGAGGTAGAAAATATATGAGCAGCGCCACCTTGCACAAGAATAGGTAAGCGTATGGTGAGAGCGAGCGGGAGCAGCACTTGAATATCGTCCTCCGTCCTGAGCGGTTATAAGAGAGAGAGAGCTGTACGAAGGAAGGAATAAAGTTCATTATTAGTTTTTGTTAATCTGGAGAGTGGTTTATTGAACAAACCCTTCAATTTAATTAACATTTTTATATGAAGTGTGATCATTTTTATTTAAAGGATTTATGCATTTTAATTTCCAAGTTGAATCCATTTTAGTTGCTACAATAAACGAAAGAAATAACGAAACAAAGAATTACCGATGACTTAATAATTAAATACACGAAAGACACTATGAAATCCAAGTATGATTGTATTGACAGAAATTCGAAAAAATTTCGAAGAGGAATAAGATGAAAAGTCATTGCAATTATATACTTTCGACGTGACGATTCACATACGGATAGAAAATTCCATTATGAAAGCCACCTATCGAAAGAAAAATGAATCATGCAGTGCCGCGCGACATCCCGCGCGCAGGAGAGCCGTTGTGCTACTCTTTCGTGTTCTATTTCTCGAAGAAAACATCCTGAGAAAATTATGAAAAAAATCATTTCCTATGTAAAAAATGCTCAGTAATTAAAAAAAGTATTAATAATGCACTTTTTGGGATATAAGACGTTTTGTACTTTTTGAAGGTGAAAATAGAAAACGTCGGAAGAACTGTCCGCACCATTGGAAAGCTGAGGAAAAAATAAGTCGGAAACGCTTATGAAACAATTTTTTTAGTTATATTTTAGTATCATAAACATGAGTTAGAAATAGCACGATTTGGCGCTCGTGCGCGGCGCTGGGGCAGTTGATGTGAAACGCCTCCTATACGTCTTGCACGCTTTTAATAAAAATGCCGAGTTGAGCATTATGTACAGTTGTTAAATAAAATTATATGCCTGAAAATATCATGAAAAATTCCATTTCTACAGGCACACAAGAATTCTACTTGACTCATCGTTGAAGAGATTTCGACGCGTCCTTTCGGCTGAGGTCGACGGCGGTCGAGGCATCGGCGAGCAGGGCGACGTAGCGCTCGACGATTCTTCTCCTGGTCACTGACGAAGAATGACGTGGAATATTTGCAGTACCGTCAACGGCGTCGCGTATAAATCACCTAACTGTACCGAATAGGAACGTAGATCCTGCGAGTTCCTTTCCTTGCGTAACAATTAAATACTCTATTGTAAAGTTAATAATAGCAAAATTTCATTCGAGTAGCTGCCGCGAGCCGAAAGCGTGCATTCCTGCCTCTGGGGGAGTCCAGGATTTAATAGGAGGCGGTAAGGCTTGCGACAATTGTATGACATTTCTTTAGTCGATTTCTGATGCCTAAAAAGGGCCGTAGTTATGCGCGCCTGGAAGTCTTCATCCCTGCTCGTTTATTAGTAGCAGTAGAAATTAAGCTCACGAGCAATAATTGTCACGCGGTTAACTTTAGTTATTTAGGAAATTAGTACACGTATGACCCGCGAATCAGTATGTTATTTGTAAAGGTGAACTGGGAACGGAAACTTAGTTTATTTTGTAAAGTAACTTCAAGTTGTCTACTGCCTCTCAGCACGCCATTTTGTAATATTTGCCTCTGTGAGGCAGAGTGACTGAACTCCATTTTATTTGCGAGATTTAAAACTTAACGAATTGTTGTATTTTTGCCTGCATTTGGGCCTTATGTTAAACTGGAGAATTCAGAAATTAAAATATTAGCCTAAGCTATACGTATACAAAATATTCTTGTTTTCATTCATATACGTTGCATGAGATATTCTAGTTGGAATATGTGAATGTTTCAACATGCAGCGCGCTGTACTCGAGGATAGGTACAATGGTATGCGCGTCTGCCAAGCGACGACGGACGGAACACACACATGAGTATCTCCCCACTCCAGTATGTCTGTATGAGAGTTACGTGAGACGCGAGAGCAGTGTAGCGCACTTAGAATGTTCCTTACTCTCTCGCTATTCAACTGCGATGTAAGTCGGACGTGCCGACTGGCGTTTTTGCCACCTCAATAAACTATATTTATCTCTCTCTATTAAATAATGGTTTCTTACTTTACCACAAACCTCAACACTTTTAATTATCCACAAACCTCAACATGGTAGCAGAGTGCCTGGTTAGTTGGTAAGTAAAAAAGAAAAAAGACTCTGACTCAATACAAGCCTCGGCGAGTATTGGGGCAGCCTTGCCGTAGAAATAAAAAGGCACATGGCTCGCGAAAAATTAACTGTGAAAAATATTGAAGGAAAAGTGCAAAAGTAAGAGAAATACAAGTGTGAATACATAGTGGAATATGTCTATAAGTGATAGAAGAAAGAATTTTGAAAAATTTATGAATAATTCAGGCCGATGCGAGCAGATTAGATTTCTTGTGTGAAGCACGCTGCAGGGTGCAAGAATAGAGCACGTGGCAGAATTTGAGGTTATACATGTGGTAAATGGACACTAAAGGAAAAGTAAAAACCAAAGAAGAAGGAATACCAGATAACTTTGAAGATGAAAGCGAAGAAATAATTGAGGAAAAGATTGCTGAAAAACGTTTTGTGAAAATAGTGCAGAAAGTAATTACGCTAAATAAAGTAATAAAAGTGTACGAAGATATTAAATTAAAAGAAGTCGAGATGGCTAAGCAAGCAAAAATCGAAGGTATAGCAATTCCCATTTTTGATGGTGCAAATTATACAAGTTGGAAATTTCACTTAATGACTCTATTAGAATATAAAGAGTGCAAAGAGCAAGCTGAAAGAGAACAGGCTGAGACAGATAAAGCAGATGAATGGAAGAAAAAGGATTTAAAGGCAAGAAATATATTAATTAGCACTATTTCAGATAAGCAATTAGAATATGTTTGTGAGTGCAAATCAGCCTATGAAATGATTGCGAATTTGGATAAATTATATGTGACAAAATCCACGTCATTACAAATAATATGCCGAGGAAAAATTGAAGATATTAAATTAAAGAATTATGAAAATGTTGAAGAATTCTTCGTAGAATTTGAGAAAGCGGTGAACGAATTTAAAGCAGCCGGAGGAAAGATAGATGAAACTGAGAAAATGCGATACTTAATCAAAGCATTACCAGCAAATTACAGTTATATTGGTGACTTTATCGACGTCATTCCAGAAAGAGAAAGGACAGTAGATTACGTAAAATCAAAAATCAAAGAAAAGAATTTAGTTAAAAATAATTCAGAAAAGAAAAGTAATGCAAGCACGTTCTCAACAAAGACAAACGGACAGTGCTTTACTTGCGGCAAAGTCGGAAAGGATTGTTGGAAAGGCCAACAAGGCGGCAGAGTCAGAGGTGCCCAATCATCGAGAGGACAACGTGGAAACCAACGAAGCTACAATCGAGGCAGAGGACGCGGACGCAGTTCAAATCAAAACAAGTCAACGGACGAGCAGCAGGGTTCGTCATCCGAGACGTGGTCAACACAAGTATGCGGCCCAGAAGTAAAGGACATAACAGGTTATAGCGTAAATACAGAATGCGAAGGTAACGAAATAAATTGGTTATTGGACAGTGGTTCCACAGACCATATTATTAAAAGCGATAAATATTTTGAGAAGTATATAGTTTTAAAAGATCCGGTAAATGTAAAATTACCAGACGGTAAAATGTTAAAAGCGACGAAAATCGGTAATATAAAAATTAAATTTAGAAATTATTATAATGAAAAACAAATTGATTTGAGTAATGTATATTATGTAGAAGGAATTAAGCAAAATTTGTTAAGCTTTTCCAGAATAACTAAAAATGCTACAATAACGGCACGAGACAGTAATGCTAAAATTTACAATAAATCGGGAGAATTAGTAGCTATTGCAAATAAAATTGATAATTTGTATTCTTCGAAAAGTTATGCACTAACGAATAAAAATAAAGATAAATATGTAAATTCAGTAAGATTATCAGATAAAGAAAAATGGCATAGAGCACTTGGCCATGTAAATTTTAATTATTTGAATAAAATAGTAAATAATAAATTAGTTGAAGGTTTACCAGATAAATTGGAAAAAATAGATATGAAATGTGCAAATTGCATACAAAGTAAAATGGCAAATATACCGTTTGAAAATAATCGAACAAAAACGAAAGAACTAGAGTTAATACACACTGATTTAAATGGTCCACATAGTACCACTGGCTATGGTGGAGAAAAATATTTTCTTACATTTATTGATGATTATAGTAAATGTACTAGAATCTTTTGCATTAAGAATAAGTCAGAAACTGCAAGTTGTTTTATTGAATTCGTAAATTTAGTAGAAAATAAATTTAATAAGAGAATTAAAAAGGTGCAATGTGATAACGGTAGAGAATATCTAAATCGCGAAATTCTCGATTTTGTAAAATCAAAAGGAATAGAATTATTGACATGTCCACCCTACGTCCGCGAATTAAATGGAGTAGCGGAGAGATATAATAGATCAGCAATGGATATAGGTAGATGCTTAATGAGGGAAGCAAAAATTCATAGAAGATATTGGCCGGAAATAATGAAAACGGTAGCTTATTTAAATAATCGAACAATTGCAAACACGTCAGAGAATAAAACTCCTTATGAAATATTTTTTGGGATAAAGCCGAATGTCAAAAATTTAAAAATTTACGGAAGTAGAGTCTTCGTGAGAGTTCCGGAAGCTCTAAGGAAACGTAAGTGGGATAATAAGGCACAACTAGGTGTATTAGTAGGATACGTTGAAAACGGTTATAAAGTCTTAGTTAATAATAAAGTAATTACTGCAAGGCATGTTGATGTAATAGAATATAGTATAAAGTTAATCTGTTTAGAAAACGAAAATAGTGATTCTGAAATTAACGTAGAATTAAATGAAACAAACAACAGCGGTTCTGAATATCCTTCTCACTCTACTGCGACCTTTGGGGAAAGTAGAGGAGAGCAAACTGAATTAATCGATGCGAATAATGTAAACGATAACGAATCTGATAACGAAGACAACGAAAATAGAGATAGACTAACAATACCGCGAAAATGGCAAAGAAAGAAAAGTCCAGTAAATAGATACGGAAATCTAGTTACTCATTTTATTTATGTAAATTATATTGATGCAAATGTATCAAATACATTCAAGGAGGCGATAAACTCCAGTGAATATAAACAATGGCAAATAGCAATGGATTCCGAAATAAACAGTTTAAAGAAAAATCATACATGGCAAATTGTCGAAAGGCCAAAAGATAAGGTCATTGATGTTAAATGGGTTTATAAAAAGAAAAATAACGATACTTATAAAGCGAGATTAGTTGTAAGAGGATTCCAACAAAAGGAATATGTTGAAAATGTTTATTCACCTGTAGGTAAAATGCAAACGTTGAAAATTTTATTGTCTTACAGTTGTAAAAATAGTTTGTTTATAGAACAAATGGATGTTGAAACGGCATTTTTAAATGGCAATGTAAAATCAGAAGTGTACATTAATGAACCAAAAGGTTATGAAACTGGAGACAATAAAGTTTGCTAATTGCAAAAGGCTCTGTATGGTCTCAGAGAAAGTCCTAGAGCATGGTATGATTGTTTCAGCGAATATGTCGAGAAATTAAATTTTGTAAGAAGTAACTATGATTACTGTCTATACGTAAATAATACAAGCAAAGATTCAATATATATACTAGTTTTTGTAGATGATCTCTTGATTTGTTGCAAAGACAAAAATAAAATAAACAAAGTAAAAGCAAGTTTAATGGAAAGATTTATAATGAAAGATTTGGGCAAAATTAACCAATATATTGGTATCGATATTGAGTATAGTAAAGACAGAAGTAAAATGACTTTAAGTCAAACGAAATATATGGAATCATTGGCTATAAAATACAACCTTGAAAATGCAAAATTATACGATACTCCAATGGAGAGTAATCTAAAATTAGAACAAGCAAATGAAATAGATGAAAGAATAAAATACAGAAATTTAATCGTCGAATTATTATATATCAGTACAGGCACAAGGCCAGATATAACATATAGCGTTAATTATTTAAGTCATTACCAAAGTTGTTATGACCAAAGACACTTTAAATATGCATTGAGAATTTTGAAATACTTATTTAAGACTAAAGATTTAAAGCTAACGTACTATGATAATGTTAACAGCGAAGTATTAGATTGTATGGTAGATTCTGACTATGCAGGAGATAATGTAGATAGAAAATCTACAACAGGTTTTGTAACTAGATTATATGGAAATTTAATTTTTTGGAAAACGCATAAACAAAGTACAGTAACAAAATGTTCTACTTTTGTAGAATATACTGCTATGTCCGAAGCAGTGACAGAAATCTTGTTCATTAAAAATTTATTATGCGAATCATTTAATGTAAAATTTGTTAAACCAATTGAAATGTATGAAGATAACTCAGGCGCAATTGCAATCGCAAAATTTGGTAATTTTACAAAAAACTCAAAGCACATTGAAGTGCAGTATCACTACGTTAATGAAAACTACGAAAATGGAATAATTGATGTTGTAAAAATAGACTCAGAATTTAATCTAGCAGATATGTTAACAAAGAGTTTAGATAAGACGAAGTTTTTGAAAGATAGAAAAGCGTTGAGTGATTTGAAATAAAAGAAATCTATTAACGATGTGATACTTAAAATTACTGTATGAATGAATGAAAAAATGAACATTTAATTATAATGTTGAAAATTCAAGGAGGCGTGTTGGAATATGTGAATGTTTCAACATGCAGCGTGCTGTACTCGAGGATAGGTACAATGGTATGCGCGTCTGCCAAGCGACGGCGGACGAAGCACACACATGAGTGTCTCCCCACTCCAGTATGTCTGTATGAGAGTTGCGTGAGACGCGAGAGCAGTGTAGCGCACTTAGAATGTTTCTTACTCTCTCGCTATTCAACTGCGATGTAAGTCGGACGTGCCGACTGGCGTTTTTGCCACCTCAATAAACTATATTTATCTCTCTCTATTAAATAATGGTTTCTTACTTTACCACAAACCTCAACACTATTAATTATCCACAAACCTCAACAATTCTGAGTGTAAAGTGTTTTATCTTTGTGATTGTCCCAACGTGAGAGAACTCCTGCCATCAGAAGTCGCTCCTCTGTCTTGGAGCTGCTGAGCAAAACGTAATTATCTGTAAGTAATTTAGCCATCGGTAAATTCATATAGTGATGGGCACTGCTCACTCAAATCATAGTTTAACTTAATAAAATTTACAGTGCCTGGCGCCCAGTAAATCGCGAAATGCCTACAGCTTTGCGATTCATTATAAATTCCTTTCAATTTGTCGACTAACAATTAGTCCATGTTTTCCCTTGCTTTTTATTGAAAAGACTCTTAGGTTCCGCTTTTAGCGAAAACGGGGTTCACACGCATAACCACAGGGAGTACCCTCGTACGTAGAAAAATGTACCGCCCGAGAACTCCCGTTTATAGGGCGTGCGACAGAGAGGGAGAGAGAGTCGCAATCACGAGTTTGTGCGTTGCCGCGCCGCGCCGTTTCGCCATTATCGGCAACGTCGACGAGAAGGCTCAGTGCGTTCGACGTTTGCCGACCTCGCGCGTCGCACATCTACCGCTGCCTTGTGTGCCGTTGCGCGTTTCATTCGTTTTTGTTTCTCGCGCGCGCGTGCCGAGATTGTTGTTCGCTAACCATGGCAACGTTATTTCCGCCGTTCTGCGAGTGTTAAAACCGAAATCTGGAAGTACCGCAATTATCTCATTTCGGTAAATAAAACAGTGATCGAGCAGAATCGTGTCAGTGAATGGCGTGAAGTGTTAGAACTTTAATTTAACTCGTGATAGTAATCATCGTTTGTCATTTGCCGTGATGTGTTTTATTTTACTGTGGCTCAGTTTGATTGTATACAAGTGAAGTTCGAGATCGCTGACACGTTTGGTATCGTTTGCCTTGAGTCACGATGTTGGATATTTTGCTGCGGACTCGGCGTGATTATTTAGAGCGTATTTCATATGTTCTTTTTTTTTCTAATAAAACCTTTTTGGCAGAGTAAAAATTCAAAAAGGATAAAAATCGCGACATTATTTTCTTAAATTGCTTGTTTGTAAAAATTAAATGCGTAAAATATTGTATAGGTTGTTCGAAAATTAATCTTAGTAGCCTATTTCATTGGTTAAATTATTTGTAATTACGTCGGAGCATACGTATACGATAAATACAGGCTCGTGCGAACGTAAACACCGTGTCGAATTCCGCGAATGCGCCAGCCTGTCAGTCTCTCTCGCTCTCTGCATGCCGAGAGCTTCGACGTTCATCGCTGCCTAAAAGCACTCATTGTCAGCCGACGTCGAATAGGTAACCATCGGTGCACGTGCACTCCTTGTTGCTGCCTTAGATGTGGAACCCTGGCTCTGGTTGCATGATGTCGGCAAGGTAGTTCCCAACAGTTCGAAATTTTTATACGGGCAACAACATTGAATTATGTCACCTAGAATCCGGTAGTTATATTTTTCTTCTATGCATGCTGTAGTGTAGTAAGACTGGTGCTTATGTTTTTCGGGAAAAAACATTTATGCGTAGAGTCATGAAAATAAGTTTCGGTGATATTAACGGGACAGGTATGTTCTCCCGGTTTGAAAACTTTTCGTTTGAGAACCTTGCTTATTACATCGAGATCATTTTGTTTTTTTAATCGGCCGTCGGACGTGAGTAGTCCCGCGATGCGCAATACTTATCTCCGCTTGAGAGACTTCTCGCGTTGAGTTTCGTATATATTTCTGCATAGCGGTTGTTTTCGCGTTAGTTTTTATACCTTCTGCTTGAGACACTCATTGCATTGAGAAATGGTTTTTGGTGTAAGCAGTTGCCTTTATTGCTGAAGTATGCAATACGACCAACTATGTCCGATATATCCAATTATTTACCTTTTGGTAGTTGAGCATAGATTGGAAGTTCTAGTATATCTATGCTCCTGCAGGGGAAAATGGATGCTAAGCAGCCCCTATTCTTTTAGACGACCTTCGAGAGAATTGTTTCTCTCATTTAATTGTAGTCAAGCATATTTTATTTGCTAGCTACATATTCTCTTTATTCGCCTTTCGGCAATTTAACGTAGAACTGGAAGATTTAGTACGTCAAGGTTAAGCAGCTCCTAGTCTCTTAGACGATCTTCAAGAGAATTGTTTCTCTCATTTTATTGTCGCTAAGCATATTTTATTTGCTAGTTACAGATTCTCTTTATTTGCATTTCGGCAATTTAACGTAGAACTGGATGGTTTAGTACGTCTACGTTTCTGCCCTGCAGGGGGAAATGGACGCTAAGCAGCCCCTAGTCTTTTAGATGATCCACACTGTCCTGCAGGAGGAAATGGACGTTAAACAACCTCCAGTCTTTAAGATGCATTATTTTAGAAATTGAATTTTCTTCTTCATAGGTTAAATAATTATTGCACCATAAATTTTAATTGATTTTCTTCTCCGTTTGAGATGTTTTGGCCTCGCGTTGAGAGGAGTAATATTTAAAGTTCATAGTACATTGGAAAATTGGAATAACAAGTACATCTTCTACTGTAATTCTCCGCTTAAGATTTACTAATCTCGACGTGAAAGCGTAAGTATCAGGAGCGTAATATTACTTATGCCTTTATTGTCGCTTAAGATGTTTTACCTCGCAATGAGATATTTCAATTTTGTATATTTCTGCGATTTAAGATCATTAGTAGAAATAGAAATTCTGATATTCTTGTTAACTCCGCTTCAGATACATCTGCCTCGCGTTGAGGTATCATCGGTGAATTACATTGAAAAGGTTGGCAATTTATTTTAGTTAGGTAGCGAACTAGTGCTCTTAAATTATTTCAAATAATTTACTATTATTCTCAAATTGCCGGCTAGAGGTTTTGATCTTCTTTACAAACCTGTAAACCCTATTGGAAAAAATCATGTGATTAATCATATGACTAATGAAGTGATTAATCACATGATTAATCATATGATCGATCATATGATAAATCATGTGATCAATCATGTGATTAATCATGTGGTTAATCATGTGACCAATCATATGATTAATCACATAATATTATCGCAGGAAAAATCATGTGATTAATCACATGATATTATCGCAGGAAAAATCATGTGATTAATCACAGGATTAATCATATGATTAACCACATGAATTTTTCCAAAATCCAGGAATATGCTCAGCTGAATTTATCACTTAATTTATTCATTATTTAGCAGTTTACCACTGCTTATAAATGACAAATAATAGTTAAATGAAACATTTGCAACATAATATAATTATTTGAGAGTATATTACATTTATTTAGATAATTAATTTAATTGAAAATATAGAACACTTTATTGTTATTACAATTATAATTTTCCGACACAACTGAAGAATGGGACAATATAAAAACTTCTAAATATATTCTGCCTTAATGAAAAGATGGGATATTTGGGTTATTGGGTATAGATGGGCAATTTATATACGATAAATGGGTCCTATGGGTTTTCCTTGCGGGTCCCATATGACTGATATAAAACTAGTTAACATTTTTTTTTATTAAAAACATTTTATTCGAATAATAATCAATATTATTTCTTATATTACTTTGATAAAAGTATATTGTTATTATAAATTAAGGCTAGAACTGTAAATAAACAATAAAGACACGTAACATACCTGCATATAGGAATAAGATTATTATAAATGATATTGTTATTAATGTAGAGAAAGGAGAAATGGTGTTTAACGAGCCTCGTGCTCGCGTTACTCGACACCGACCCGTGATAGCAAATTCACACGAGGCCGTAGCCGAGCGCGCCCACGTGTACTCGATTTTGGCAGCTACCATGAACAGTTGCGACGACGTTGGCGACAGCGCGAGGAGGCCACAACTTGGCGATGATGTTTCTATCCAAAAAACAGAGAAGATATTTTACATAAAGTCAGCAGCTCAAAATTTTAGAATCGCTTATGCTTTGAGTTAACTAATATTTTTTTATTCAACAAAATTTGTTCTG
The DNA here is from genome assembly GCA_036365515.1 of Torymus aiolomorphi. Lineage (NCBI taxonomy): Eukaryota > Metazoa > Arthropoda > Insecta > Hymenoptera > Torymidae > Torymus > Torymus aiolomorphi. The sequence goes on along the minus strand of CM070874.1, from coordinate 7,872,609 downwards.
ATTCTTTATTAAAAACCATTTAAAATGAGCCCTGGAACGATATTGGCAAGCACTCTTGAAAAGAATTGTATTTTTTTTAAATATTAATAGAAACCAATAATTTGTATTTTCGACAACCTGCTGGATTTGAGATCTTAATATTATTCATATATCTCATTATGTCATGGATCCTGTCGCTGAATTTTCTCAAAGCATGAAAAATATATTAAACATCTACTTTCAACAATATTTTCAACAGGCTTATACTTTCCTAAATTTTCAATGGGAGACGCTAACTAACTCTGTTAATACACTCTATTTGTAAACTTCATATCCATTCGAAACTGAATTTTATAAATAATCTATTATTAATTATGTGTACCAAAGCTCCAAGTAAATTACTATAAAAAAGTTGCAATCACTATAATTGAAAGACAATTAACACTTATTTAAGCCTTCGCTTCATGAATTCCATTAACTATGTAATCTACAAACTTATAACCCATTAACATCTATAATACAATTATTTAATTTTCATCTTACACTGAATAGTTTATGAAATTTCATGAAGCAAAGGCTTAATAAGAAAACCATATTTTATTTGAAAAGTATTGGTTACGAAGTATACGTCTGTGCATGTGAATTTGCTATTGCTAAATTGTCTTTCAACTACTTTATTGCAACTTTTTTATAGTCATTTACTTTTAGCTTTAGCACACAATAATATAGATTACTTATAAAATTCAGTTTCGAATAGATATGAAGATTACAAATAGAATGTATTAACCCACTAAAGCCCATGCAAAAATTTGCTGAGATAGCAACAAACTAACTGTGCCATCCTTTACATAACTGAAAAATATAATATACGTATTTTTCTTTTGTAATTTCAATTGTTTATACAAAATTATTTAAACAAATTACAAACAAATTTATAATTTTCAAAAACTGACTGCGGGAATCGATTCTAGGAGAAAAATCGTGACGAAAACCTATATAACACTTTTTTGTCAGAGTCCAATTTGTTAGTGTAATGTAGGAATAAACAATTGCATGTTGGGGAGAAAAAGTGACTATGTCAAGTCCCAAGCAAAATCTATCTGGAATAGCAACAAACAAACTGCGTCATCCTTTGCATAACTGAAAAATAAAATATACGTATTTTTCTTTTGTCATTTGCAATTGTTTATACAAAATTATTTAAACAAATTACAAACAATTTTATAATTTTCAAAAACTGATGCGGGAATCGATTCTAGGGGGAAAATTGAGACAAAAACCTATATAACACTTTTTTGTCAGAGTCCAATTTGTTATCGTAATATAGGGATAATCTTTTGACATGTGTTTTTACTCTTCTGCACGGGATGTAGTCTCACTGATAAATTTTGAGATTATATACTGAATTTGGATAAGTTCATTTCATTTCGCGAATCCTTCCGTGTTAGAGATCACGTTTGAGTGGAGAGCTAACGGTTGGGAACATAAATATATTGAATTTATATTTTGAAATAATAATTTCGGAATAAACATTTTGACTTTATATTGTTCTACATTGGTAACGCCACTGATAATGCCGATACGGAGAATTAGAGGTCTACCTGATTTGCTTGAAGATTCTGATATTGATGAAGGTCAACATACTGATGTAGCATTCATTCCTAATGAACATGAAAGTTCAGATGGAGATTCGGATGGTGATCTAAATGAAGATACATTATCAAATGAATTACCTTCAGGTTCTTACGAACATGTTAAAAGTACTTACACAAGTACTCAAAAATTGTTGGAACCGAATCATAATTACAATTGGAAAAATGATGCTTTGAATGATATTTCTCCTGATGTCGAGTGCAACTTCAATATTTCACCTATTTCATCATTGCGATCCAAAAATTCTTTGGAGTTGTTTGAGGTTTTCTTTTCGAAATCAATGAAAAATCGTATTATTAAAGCCATTTCTGAAAATCATTTCGATTTATGTATGGATGATCTAGAAAGATTTATTACAATCATAATGATTACAAGCTTCAATTCTAGAAAAAGTATTCGTGATTACTGGTCAACAAAGCGAATCCCTCAGTGTCCAGTAATTGCGGGACTTATGTCGAGAAATAAATTCGTTACAATAAAAAAGAACATACGATTTTATAAACTTCAAGACACTAATCAAATTAATAAAGTCTGGAAGGTTAGAACTCCATATGATATCTTTCGTAAGAATTGTATGCAATATGGTTTCTTTGACTATAATTTATCAATAGATGAGATAATGGTAAAATACTTTGGTAGGTTTGGTATCAAGCAGTGTATAAGGAATAAACCTATCAGATTTGGAATTAAAGAATGGGCACTCTGTTCTTCTGATGGGTATATATATGACCTTGATATTTACACTGGTAAATCAGGAATCGATGAATGAAATCCTTTAGTTGCCGTTGGTTTAGGGTCTAGAGTAGTGATACAATTACTTTCGACTTTATTAGAAACAACCCAAAAAGAAGAACTGAAAAAGTATCATATTTATTTTGACAATTTTTTCACGAACCCAGATCTTATGATACATTTGAAAAAAAAATGGTTTATTGGCGATGGGAACTGTTCGGCAGAATCGTGTCAAAGTGGAAGTCGAAATGCGAAGAAAAGCCGAAAGAGGATACACTATTCCTATGTATGAAGCGAATTCAAAATTAAATTATATTACAGTTATGGACTCAAAGCCAGTATCGATTCTCTCTTCTAAATATGGGAATAAACCAAAAGTTGAAATGCAGAGATGGCAGGAATCATCAAAAAATTCTATTCTTTTTCCTCATTGTTTTTCTATGTATAATCAACACATGGGTGGAGACGATCTGCATGATCAACAGTGTAATGCTTTGATGCCTTCAATTCGAAGTAAGAAATGGACATGGTGCCTTGTATTACGACTCATCCAAGCATCTTTAGCAAACGCTACAGTGATTTACAATAAGTTACATGCAGACGAAAAGAAAGGTTCCAAAGATATTGTTCAAGAAGTTTGTGAATATTATATTGACAAGTTATCCTCCAAACGTCTCCCCAAACGAAAGAAACAGAGTGAACCTTCATCTCAAGAACACGTGATGAAACATGGAAGTCTTAGAAAATGTGGAATATCGACATGTCTGACAAGAACGGAATGGTATTGTGAGAAATGTTCTACACCTGTTTGCAAAAATCATAAAGTAGGACATGGCAATGAACCATAATTCAATCCTACCGAACATATTCACAATGATTTATGTGAATATTGATGGATAAATGCAATAATTAGCTTGATGCTATAAGATTTTTTTGAGACACTCTCAGGAGGCCGATTGTTTATCCCTATATTACGATAACAAATTGGACTCTGACAAAAAAGTGTTATGTAGGTTTTACTCTCGATTTTTCCCCTAGAATCGATTCCAGCAGTCAGTTTTTGAAAATTATAAAATTGTTTGTAATTTGTTTAAATAATTTTTGATAAACAATTGCAAATGACAAAAGAAAAAATAAGTATATTTTATTTTTCAGTTATGCAAAGGATGACACAGTTTGTTTGTTGCTATTCCAGATAGATTTTGCTTGGGATCTGACATAGTCACTTTTTCTCCCCAACATGCAATTGTTTATTCCTACATTACACTAACAAATTCGACTCTGACAAAAAAGTATTATATAGGTTTTCGTCTCGATTTTTCTCCTAGAATCGATCCCCGCAGTCAGTTTTTCAAAATTATAAAATTTTTTGTAATTTGTTTAAATAATTTTTTATAAACAATTGCAAATGACAAAAGAAAAAATAAGTATATTTTATTTTTCAGTTATGCAAAGGATGACACAGTTTGTTTGTTGCTATCTCAGCAAATTTTTGCATGGGCTTTAACCCTTTGCGGCATAGTGTTCCCTGGGAGAGAACACCTACCTTTTATCACTTTTTTGCCATTTATTCTATAATTAATGGATTTCTGTTGGGTTTTTTGCATTTTGTTGGTAACTTTGTTGGTTCGGTAAAACATGTTACCGAACGTATACAAATTTTCCTTCAAACATAAACATTGATTGTTATTGTTTTATAAATAAACAAATAAAAAAAGTGATTTTATCAGAAAAATTCATTTTTGACGAGACTTTTCAAAATTTTTTCTTGAAAATCACTACAATGATGTTTTTGGGGGCGCTGATAACGAATATGACATTGTATTTTCAACATTTCTTATTAAGAACTCACAAGTTCCAGCGAAAAAAATCATCGCCCGCCATCTTGAATGCGCTATTACACACTCGAAATACTGCACACAGTATTTCGAGAACTTCATGTCATAATCGTGATCTGCGATTCGAAAAACCCTAGTATACGAATTTTCACGAACTGACGACTAAAAATGCGAAAAATTATTAGCCGCCATCTTGGATCCACCATCTTGGATCAGGAATTTGGAAAATCCGAAGTCATATTCGTTATCAGCGCCCCGAAAAACCCTTATATACGAAGTTTCACGAACTCACGACTAAAAATGCGAAAAATTATTAGCCGCCATCTTGGATCCGCCATGTTGGGTGAGGAATTTAGAAAATCTAATGCGATTTGTATTCAGCGACCCCAAAAATCCCCGAGTAAGAAATTTCAAGTCAAAATAGTGAATAGAAAAATGTATGCCGCAAAGGGTTAATGGGTTAACAGTGTAAGCGTCTCCCATTGAAAACTTAGGAAAGTAAATATTATTACTTATGAGCCAGTCAAAAATATTGTTGAAAATAAATATTTAATATATTGCTTCCTCCTAGAGGAAGCTTTGTGATAGTAAAAAAAAAGTTTATGAGATAATGTGTTAGAAATGTTATTTAGCAAATTTGGAATCGAAATACACTATTTTTAGAAAATGTCCGTATGGATGGGAGTGTGTGTGTGTGTGTGTGTGTGTGTGTGTGTGTGTGTGTGTGTGTGTGTGTGTGTGTGTGTGTGTGTGTGTGTGTGTGTGTGTGTGTGTGTGTGTGTGTGTGTGTGTGTGTGTGTGTGTGTGTGTGTGTGTGTGTGTGTGTGTGTGTGTGTGTGTGTGTGTGTGTGTGTGTGTGTGTCCGTATACTCTAATATCTCATGATCTATTCAACCGATTTTAACGGGAGAGTGATCATTTTTTTATATTTTGCTTCCACAATTGGGGTCAATATTCTATTTTTGCAAATTTAATTTTTTTTTTATAGCCAATTTTTAATTTTCAAAATTTTTATTTTCGATTTTTTAAATATTTAGAACAAATATTGTGCATATATCATGAATTCTCTGTATGTAGGATAAAATTATCTACAATTTAAAAAAAAAAAAGTCGGTAGCTATATTTCGTCATAACTTATTGATGAAAACGTAATTTTTTGTAAATAGGTTATATTTCGAAATAAAAAAAAGATATTAACATGAATAATTTTTTGATTATAAAGGATATTAGGTACTATAACTTACTAAATTTTTAGGTTTTGTTATTCATTATTTTTTGAGAAAAAAAATAATTTATAAAAAAAAGTGATTTTTTTTTGTCGTTCAATAACTATAGTAAAATTGGCTTAATCACTTTGAAATTCTTTGTAGGGGTAGATTTTGTATACCAATCGAGTGAGTTCTTTGGGCAAAAGGATTGATCCATAAATTTCGAAGATATTTGAGGTTAAAATTTTTTTCAATTTTTTTTTTAAATCGTAATTTCTCGAGAACGGCTCTATGTATCTAAATGGGGTGGGTGGCATTCGAAAGAGAATTAAATTGCCTATATTTTCTAAAAAAATGAATTCTCTAGCTATCACGGTTCTTTTGTTATTAACAAAAACGTAAAAATTGAAAATTGAAAAAAAATGAGTTTTATATGTTCAACTATTACAAGAGTAAAATTGTTTTATTCGCTTCAAAATTCATTGTAGAGGTATATTATTGATAGTTCTCGGATGAGTTCTTTTGGCAAAATGATTGGTTCATAAATTTCAGAGATATTTGAGGTTAAAATTTTTCTAGACATTTTTAAAATGTTTTTCTTGAGGATGGCTCTGTGTATCTGAATGGGATGGGTAGCATTTGAAAGAGAATTAAAATATTTATATTTTCTAAGAAGAAAAAATTTTAGTTATCACGGTTTTTTATTATTAACAAAAATGTAAAACTTGAAAAATTGAAAAATGAAAAAAAAATCTGTCTTTATCAAATTTTTTAAAATACCTCATTTAAAGTACATTTAAAATACGTACACATATCCGAAGAACAATTGAACAGACGACGACATGCGTGAGTAACTGAAGAAGACGAATATTCAGCAAAGAGAAGTCGATCGAATCGTCAAACCATAGTTATTAAAAAACGATGATCTTGTACGAGATGTAGAATCATTCTCTGGATATTAAAAGAAACAAGCTTACTCTCTAGCACGACACTAGACGAATCCACAACCTTCGATGTTATTTATTTTATAGTTTAAAAATATGAATTTTTCTTATGAAATTTTTTGTAATCAATCTCAAAATGTAATAATAGCAAAATATTAAATAAAATGAATATATTGAACTAACATGTGAATAATATTTATATAAAAAAATTTATTTAAAAATCCGAATACAACATTTTTTATGGAATAATATATAATTATATTATAATTTTTACAGAAATATAATAGAAAATAATTGCTTTACTGTATTGCATGCTGTGCCGCATGTGCGTTATGTCTCCCATACAATAATTTTTCTTGTAAACACAATCAAAGAACAACTTTAGAATATTTTTTTTATTTCGAACCAATGTACGACGAGAAGCCGTTGACAGTGGACTTGAAGAAGAAAAATTTGATGAAGAATAGAACTTGAAGAATATTGTTTTCCATTCATATAAGAATTAAAATCACAAACAAATAAATTACAAATGGAACCTCAATGAATAGCCATGAAAAAATTACAAGTTAATATTTTCCATAAAATTTTTCAAATTTTTTCGTGAAAAATTTATTTTTCGAATTTTAATTTAATAAAAGGAATCAAAAAATTATTTTGAGGAAGCTACGTGCCAATGAATTGGCAGCGGTTTTTTTCATGCTTTGAAAAAATTCAGCGACAAGATCCATGACATGAGATATATGAATAATATTACGATCTCAAATCCATCGGGTTGTCGAAAATATAAATTATTGCTTTCTTCTGACATGTAAAAAATATACAATTCTTTTCATGTGGGTTTGCGAACATCGATCAGGGCTTATTTGAAAGGGCCTTTAATAAAGATTCAGTAAAAATGTTGTCGAATGAAAAATATTCTGCTGTACTTATTATTTTCTTTTTTTCAGATGAAGGTATACTAATAAGTAGCGAATCTGGGACTTTCCAATTGGATCATAAAGAAAATAGAACCATATTCTACAAATAAAAAGAAAATTTTTTCCCAATCAATAATTTAAGTATATAAAAAATTTCAGAATTGAGTAAAAAAAAGGAGCATAGTTGAATTTTCACAAAAAATTGCAAAGAATAACAACTTTTCATGTCCAATAAGTTTTGTAATTATTTAAATACTGGTGTAAAAATCTAAGAATATTTTTTTTTCACCATATAATTTAAAATAAATAAATAAATAAATAAATTCGCAAAGTAGAGAGGTTAGAAGCGAGAAAGTTTTCAATGGGAGACGCTTACACTGTTAATACACTCTATTTGTAATCTTCATATCTATTCGAAACTGAATTTTATAAGTAATCTATATTATTGTGTGCCAAAGCTAAAAGTAAATGACTATAAAAAAGTTGCAATAAAGTAGTTAAAAGACAATTTAGCAATTGCAAATTCACATGCACAGACGAATACTTCATAACCAATAATTTTCAAATAAAATATGGTTTTCTTTTTAAGCCTTTGCTTCATGAAATTTCATAAATTATTCAGTCTAAGTTGAAAATTAAATAATTGTATGATAGATGTTAATGAGTTATAAGTTTGTAGATTACATAGTTTATGAAATACATCAAGCGAAGGCTTATGTGAAATACCGACATAATTTTTAAACATGGATATCTCATGAAAATACCAATAGAATCACTCAAAAAAAAATCTGAATATAGTGTTTACGTGTACGGAGCGCTTGACGTTCGTCTTTTTCCAAATAAACGTTTAAATGTTGATTTAAAAAATATTGAGATTCACGGTTTCACATGGCCTTAATGCCATGTGAACATCAATGAAGAACCATGAAGAACATCATATTTTATTTGAAAATTATTGAGTAAGAAGTATTTGTATGCGCATTGGAATATACAATTGTTAATTGTCTTTCAATTATTGTGAATGCAACTTCTTTATAGTAATTTACTTTTAGGTTTGGTACACATAATTAATAATAGATTACTTATAAAATTCAGTTTCGAATAGATATGAAGTTTACAAATAGAGTGTATTAACAGTGTTAGTTAGCGTCTCCCATTGAAAATTTAGGAAAGTATAAGCTGTAACGGGGTTCAGTTATGGAGAGGGTATTAATCCCTCTCAGGGGTTGGCGGGGTAATATACAGGCGTATTCTACGCCCGGGCAACCCACCGTTGTAGAATCACCTGTAGCCCGGCAGAAGCGCCTCGACATAGGTTCCGAACCTATGAGCCCGGCTTCTATTGTAGAAAGCTTAGGCCGCTTTCCACTAGAACCGGAGCTGCGCTCTGCCGCTGCTGCCAACTGCTGCCCGCAAACTACCGGCGCTGCTCGCTATGACCTAGCGTTACCAGCGCAGCCGGTCTTTCCCGCGTACAACGCCGCTCGGTCTAACCTCTCGAGCGGCTATTGAGATACTTACTCCCGCTACCGATTTTCCTCTAGGAGGCAATGCCTGCGACTAGCTGCAGCAACTGAAAAGGGTAGAGGGCGGTATTCGGGAAATCATGCATAGGTTAAGGCGCGCTCAATAAGTACTCGTGACTCGACTATTTAAGATAAAAATGAACGGTTTAATTGAACTAAAGATAGATGCGCTAAGGGGCGCGAAACCCGGACAATAGTCTAACAAATAATAACCGACAGGCCGTGACTTCCGACTAATGCACGCACGCTCGCGGTTGCGGCAAAGCCGCTTATTCACGGTGACGGAGGGAGGGGGGAATTATCTCGCGCTCCCGTCACCGAAGGACGCTAATACAAGTGCAGGGCCTACTTACTCGGGACTGGCCAGCCATCGCGCGTGAGTCTACCCAGAGCGGGCTCTCTCTCTCTCTCTCTCTCTCTCTCTCTCTGTCGCTCTCGCAGGCCGCTGGATGTGTGGAACAAGGCACACCGCTTCTCTTGCTCCCGCGCTGTCCTCGTGCTCACGTTCTCTCTCTTTCTCTCTCGCTTGCACTCGTCCCAGTGGTGGCGGCGCAGTCGCGCGATTGGCTGCAGTCGTGAAGGCGCGGCACACACACAAACTCTCCGATGCACGGAGCTCACTCACGACGACTTGTTGCGTGTCACGGCGGTCAACAACATGGCCGCGCGCTCACGTTCGCAGTGGCGCGGCAGCTTCGTCTTCTTCTCCACCTGCTTGCGGCTTGTTCCGCGCGGCGCTCTGCCAATCGCGGTAAGTATCAGCGCGCGAGATTCAGATCTCGCAACGCAGTGTACGTGATTCTCATAACTTATATCGGCGTCCGTTACACCTCCCACCCAGATTTGACGTCCCCTCGGACGTTACATCGAGGAAGGAAAGGGCGCTGAAATAAGGAGGCAAAGTCTAACGTGGGTGCGAATGTTGGTATTTTAGATGTCGCAGGCTCGCTGTGGTTTCCCCCCGGCCGCGACGTAGGAAGGCGGAAGGGTCAGGTGGCTTTCCGAGGGCGCTCGCGTCCTCGCGGCGGTTGGGATCTGACGGATGGAACCGTCGAATTTGGCCCGTGTGGGTCTACTACCACTGCTAGGGCTCCCGGAGGTCTTCCGCGTCCTCTCGGCGGGCGAATCGAGGCGGGTGGTTGAGTAGGGACGGATGGGACCACCGGATCTGGCCCGAGTGGATCTACTACCACTGCTCGGGCTCCAGCGGGTCTTCCGCGTCTTCTCGGAAGCGTTTCGTCCGCAGGGGCATCGCCGGGGGGCTCGCTCATTGGCACGGCCTCCGCGCCGATCGTCTCCTCCGGCTCTTCGGGTTCTGGCGGAGCAGAGTGGTAGCTTTTCAGCTGTTCCGCAGCCACCACCTCTTCTACCTCACCGCCGTTGCCTACCAGTCGGTAGGTGTTCGGTCCAAGGGCATCCGTAATCCAATACGGACCTTCGAACTTCGGCGCTAGCTTCGCCGCAATGCCTTTGGTGGTCGAGGATAGGGGATGGCTACGCTTCCACACTCGGTCACCTGGTTTGAAAGTTGGCTCGCGCCTGCCGGCGTTATAATAGCCTGCTTGGCGTTCTTGAGCCGCGCGCGCTCTCGAAGCGGCGCGCGCATGTAACTCTGGAAGGGCCTCCATTCGCTTCTTCCAGCGAGCCAAACTTTCTTCTTGAGCCGGGACGTTTGCTGCTACCTCTTGCATCCTCCGTTGCGTGCGAGGAGATTCTGGCTGTCTCCCATAGATCATTAGGGCCGGGCTCCTCCCGGTAGAGCTTTGCTCAGCCGTATTCATGGCGAAGAGAAGTTCCGGAAGCTGCTCGTCCCATGTACTATGCCGCTCCTTAAGATAGGAAGCGACCATCGTCTTTAGGGTACGGTTGGCTCGTTCCATCGGGTTAGCCTGAGGGTGATAGGGGGGAGTGTGAGTGTGATGCACACCGCGCTCCCGCAGAAAGTCTTCCACGGCATGGTTCTTAAACTCTGTGCCGTTGTCAGACAGGAAGACTTCCGGGCAAACGAATCGAAGAAAGATCTTCCGACTCAGTTCCGCTATCACCGTCTTGGCGTTTGCTTTGCGTGCGGGGGATGCCTCATCCCGCCTGGTAAAGAGGTCCTGGAATACCAGGATGTACTCGTAACCTTTGGAGCTTCGAGGCAACGGTCCGATTATGTCTCCAGCTACTACCTGCCAGGGCTTGTCGATTACTCGGCGCCCCATGAGGCCAGCTGGAGCCCTTTGCTCCACCTTGAAGCGCTGGCACGTCTCGCAGTTTCGCACGTACTTCTGCGTTTCCGCATAGTAGCGCGGCCAGTAGTAGCGCAGCGCAACTCTGGCGAACGTCTTCTCCCTGCCTAGATGTCCAGCGGTGGCGTCGTCGTAGCATTCCTGCAACACCTCGCGACGATGTTCTTCTGGTACCACCAGCTTCCAGGCATCGTCGTCGTCGCCGAGGATTGAGTCTACCTCTGAGTTGGGGCGGTACCGATAGAGACTGCCTGCTACGAGTGTGTAGGTGGGGTAGTCATTGGGCAGCTCTTTGATCTTGTCGCACCACTCCTGATACCACGTGTCCTCGGTGTCGGCGAACCACGACACCGCAGCCACTTCTAGCTCATCCTCATCCTCATACATACGAGAGAGGGCGTCTGCCACGTGGTTCAAGGCGCCTTTTCGGTGTTCCACAGTGAACTTGTGACCTTGCAGCTCCAATGCCCAACGAGCCAACTTGCTCGTTGGGTTTTTTAGTTGGCGTAGCCATCGTAAGCTGCTGTGGTCTGTCACTACCTTAAACTCGTAGCACTCGATGTATGGGCAAAACTTTTGGATGGCCCATACTGCCGCGGGGCAGTCTCGCTCGGTAACGCTATAATTCCGTTCCGCCGATGTGAGCACACGGCTCGCCAACTCGATCACCCTCTCCTGCCCTTCCAACTCTTGAAGTAGCACTGCGCCTAGGCCCATGTCACTCGCATCCTTCTGCACGATGTATAACCCCTCTGGATGGGGTCGGTGCAGCACCGGAGCGGTCATCACCATCGCTGTCAGCAGACCGAAAACGTGCTGCTGCTGTTCGAGCCACTCATACTTCTGGTTTTTCTTCGTCAGGTTCGTGAGCGGCTCAGCGATGGTGGCGTAGTACGGGATGAACTTCCGATACCACGAGGTGGTGCCTAGGAACCTCCGCAGTGCCTTCAGGTTCTGGGGCACAGGGTAATTCCTAATTGGTTCGATCTTGGCCGGGTTAGCCCTCGTGCCGTCCCGGTTAATCAAAAAACCCAGGTATGCTACCTCTGGCTTGCAGAAAATGCACTTGTCTGCATTAAGCGTCAATCCAGCGGCTACTAGCCGTTCTAGCACCATTTGGAGGCACTCCTTATGCTTCTAGAATGTCTCGGCGACAATTGTAATGTCGTCGAGGTAGGCATAGACGTACGGCTCCAGCTCGGGTCCGAGCACCTGGTCTATGAGCCACTGGAAGGTGGCGGGAGCGTTCGTAAGCCCGTACGGCATCCGCCGGAATTGGTATAGCCCCATCCTGGGGACCGTAAAGGCTGTTATGGGTCGCGTTTCCGCCGCCAGAGGTATCTGGTGGTACGCACTCTTAAGGTCGAGCGTGGAGATGAACTTCGCCTTCCTCAACTTGCGTAGAATATCCTGCATATTCGGTAGGGGATAGGCGTCTGGTTCCGTGACTGCGTTCACCTTGCGCAGGTCTTCACAGAACCGCCGTGTTCCGTCACTCTTCCGGGTCATCACGATGAGGCTCGACCAACCGCTTCGGGAGGGCTCGATCACCCCCTTTTCGAGCATCTCCTTTACTTGGCGGTGCATCTCCTCTTGCACTTTATCCGAGAGTGGATAGTGCTTCTGCTTGATTGGTCGAGTGTCCCGCAGAGTGATCTTATGCTCCACGCCCATTACGCGTCCTAAGCCTGGCGGAAGCTTGCTCAGGATGGCGTCTACCATTTCCTTCAGCTCCGCCCGCTGAACGTCCGTAGCGTCCTCGAGCCCGGTAGCAGACACTGCGCTCGGATCGGCCGTCCAGCTGGCTACTTCCAGCTCGACGTAGGCTTCTGAGTCCTTACAGAAGAGTCTATCCGTATCCGAGTCAAGTGCAGCCCTGAACGCACGTACGAAGTTGACCCCTAAGTAGCAGTCTGCATCGAGCTGGGGCATAATGGCGACTCTAATTTCGCGAGTAAGCCCCCCCCCCCATGGTGAGTGGCAGACACACGTGGCCTAACAAGGGGCTACGACTACCATCCGGAAGCCTCACGCCTTGTTTCTCGGACGCTACAAAATCTTTCCCGAGTGTTGTGGCTAGTTGGAGCCCGATGGTGCCCATCACCGTGGTGGATGCTCCCGGATCCAACAGCGCTCGGAGGTTGAACTCACCCATCTCAATTCGAACCCACCAGCGCGTCTCTGCGTTGGTTGGTCGGCCGACGGAAGCTTCTCCTCGGTCGGGAGGCAGGCGAGCATCTGACTCCTCGGAGGCCGGGCGAAGGTCGCACGCGGCCGCAGTGTCCTCGCACACTGAGTTATGTTCGGGCTCGGCACTCGGAGTGCCACCGGGGTTGGATCGAGTAGGTCTACTACCATTGCTCGAGCTCCCCGGGGACTTGGGGCGGGGGCGATTTTCTCTAATCGCCCCCCTTCCCGTTTCCCGAACAATTGGGGCAATACCTAGCTATGTAGCCGATCTTGCCGCATGAGTAATAACTCAGCGGCGGCCTCGGCTCCCCTGGGGTTCGACCCCCGAGTTTGGTAGGCGGCGCGGAGTCCCCTCCCGAACTCGCGTCCTTGCCCACCGGAGTTGTTGCCAGGGGCCTCTGTGCTCCCGTTCGCCCAGGCGGCTGATGGCCACGCCCTCTACGCGGGCCACCAGGCGCATGCCTCGATGGGTGCTCTGCTCGAGGGCTTGCCAGCTCGGCAAGGCTCTGCTTTAGCACCCGCCGAACCATGTCCTCCCAATCCTCCGATTTGGGCTCTGTCACGCCGCCCGCAGCAGCTACTTTGCCCTCCTTGGCGTCTGCCTTGGGCTTCCTCTGCGGGTCGGCTTTAGGGGGCGGCTTATAAGCCATCTCCGGCAGTAGCGTCGTCGCTGGCTGTGGAGGGGGCCTATAAGTTCTGGAATTTTCCAGAGTCTGCTCTGACTCCACTGCCAACTCTAACAGACCCTCTACCGTCTGGAAGTCTGTCCTCCTAACCATGGCTTGCAGCTGTGGTCGGAGGTTCCGGTGGTGTTGATCCAGTGATGTAGTCCCTCACGGCCTCCTCTTCCCCCTGGGTGCGGTTATTAGCCTCCGCTATTAGCCGCTGCTGGAATCCTTTTGTCGTTCCGTACCAGCGCCTCGCCGCTGATACGAAGTCTTGCCACGTAGCCCACTTCTCCTTCTCGTTGCGGTACCACGTGGCCGCTGTGTCCGCGAAGAGCTCCGATAGCGACGACAGCACCTCTTCTTCCGTGAGGTTGGCCAGGACTATGCAATCCTCGAACCTCGCCAGGAATACGTCTACGCTCTGGCTCTTCGCGCCAGAGAAGCGTATCTGCCACTTCCGCACTATTTGGCCGATATCTCTCGAGTGGAATAATCCCGACCTCGAGAAATTGGCCGACGTTCCTAGCGCGGAGTAGTTGGGCCAGCTCGTACCTCTCGCCGAATTTCGGCGGTCACCCACCCCCCCCTCCCAGGCTGGGTTTACGCCCCGTAAGTCAGCCTGGTCACTAGGGTGAGCTGGCGGTGGCGAAGGCTGCCTACGATCCCAGGCTTCGTTCTGCTCTGGGATCGTGAACGTGTCTTCAAACCGCACGTTCAGTTCTGGCCTGGTGTCCACTATATGGGTGCTGGACGCTGTTTGTTGCTGGTGGTCTAGTTTGTCCTCCAGCGACCTTACTTTTGTCTCTAGTCTCGCTATGTGGATATTGTACGCTGCTTGTCGCTGGTGGTCTGCTGTTCCCCTCTCCTCCAGCGACTTTACCCTCGTTATTAGGTCCACTAATAGCAGGCTGACGTCCTTAGACACCTGGAACTCTGTCCCGTCGCTTGCCTGGAAACGCAGCATGTCTCCCTGCCGCGTATCTTCCATGTCGTCATGAAGGTCGTCTTGTTGCGCGTGCTCCTCTTCATTTGCGTCTTCTTGATGAACTTCAGCGACCTCCTCGTATATGGCGTTCTTGATGTGCACCGTAGGTTCATGAGGCTGTGGGTGTTGGGCTCGCAGCGCCGCCTGTGCCGTCGTCTCCCTCAGTAGTTTCGATATCGGCTCGCTCTTCAGTACTGCCTCCAAAAGGTGTACGTCCCACTTGGAGGTTTCTACGAAGATGCCGTCGTCTTCTACTAGGAGTTTGCCCAAAAGACTTGACCTCAATGATTTTCGCCGGGCGATCGCATCTCCCGGCTCCTCTGTCCCGTCAAAGTCATTTGGGCAATACATTCCCAACACCCACTTAGTCAGTCTATCTTTCTTTCTGAAGACTGTGCCATAACGCCTTAATTCAAGTTGCGCCAGGTAGCTGTCAATCTCATTATTTGTGAGAGAATCTGCCCAATCCTCCACGGCTTCCTGGATGTAGTACGCCATCACAGTCGCTCGCGAATTTTTGTGTGCGCAAGGGGATTTTTAGTTCAATAACGCGGAACTCGAAAGTGCTTTTGCACTGCCAGTGGATCCTTCACAAGGTACCTCCTGGACTACCACTAATTAAGGAAAACACGAATTTCCGCAACTGGTGGTTCGGTCTCTAATCGCTAGACCCAGCTAACTCGCTTTTTCACCTACTTGCTTGGAGGTTGTGTCGCTTTATGGTTATTGCGCAAACGTAATTCGCTTGTTTGCGCAATGTGCACACGTTTTTATCGCAGGCGCAACGATTCAGCGCATGCGCAAACGATAAAATCGGTGCGGTCGCGATTTGGCGAATGCGTGAGCGTTCTCGCGGGGTTCTAAGTCTTCGATTGCGAACTGTAAATAAACTAATTGACTTTTCTCACTTCTACTATCTGCGCAAATCTATTCGGCAAGCGAGCAAACGATTCCGCGCCGAAAAATCGAAATTTGCGTTTTCCGCGTACTGCGCATGCGCGGAACTCAAGTCACTATATACAAAATGTCCTCCAGCGCATGCGCAAACGATTCTGCGTGCTAATCAAAATTTCGACTTTTCGACCCTTTGCGCATGCGCAAACTCAAAATTAGTGATGCGCGCACCTCCCAATGAGATGCGCTACTGATTTCGCGTGTTAAATCAAAATTTTAATTTTTCGACCCTTTGCGCATGCGCAAACTCGAAATTAGTCGATGCGCGCACCTCCCCGTGAGATGCGCTAACGATTCCGCGATAGTGATTTTCCACTTTTTTTTGGATTTCTGCGCATGCGCGGCCTCAAAATTACTGCGCGCGACCTCTGGGCCGTCCCCCGCGTCCGCGCTCACGCGTATTCTCCAAAAATGCGGAAATTTCCGCTAATAACCCTTACAACACGAATTGAGTACGTAATCTGCTACTTTACGCGCCGGCGTGCACGTGAGTTGTCCAACAAAGAGATCGAACGCTAAAAACCTATTATTGATAAAAAAAAAATTCATAAATAGTGTAATAAATAATAAATAAATAATTGTTAATTAATCTCTTTGTTGCCCTCACTAAGTACTTCAACAATGCTCGGCCTTCACAAGCAGTGTCCTCGCTAAGTACGTGCAGGCCGGGTTATTCCCTCCAAGCAAGGTTATAAACCACCAGTTGGTTACCCTTGCATACACTAATACACTTTTGTAGTAATTAATTATCCCTCTCGATAATTAATTATTCGCAACGCGAGTCTCGACCTGTTTAAATAATCGATTTATTCCCTAACCTATGCTTTCCAACACGTTAAGGGCGCCAGTTGTAACGGGATTCAGTTATGGAGAGGGTATTAATCCCTCTCAGGTGTTCGCGGGGTAATATACCCCGTTGTAGAATAATACAATAATACACTGTTGTAGAATCACCTGTAGTCCGGCAGAAGCGCCTCGGCACACGTTCCGAACCTACGAGCCCGGCTTCTATTGTAGAAAGCCTAGGCCGCTTTCCACTAGAGCCGGCGCTGCGCTCTGCCGCTGCTGCCAACTGCTGCCCGCGAACTACCGGCTGCTCGCTATGACCTAGCGTTATCAGCTCAGCCGGTCTTTCCCGCGTACAACGCCGCTCGGTCTAACCTCTCGAGCGGCTATTGAGATACTTACTCCCGCTACCGATGTTCCTCTAGAAGGCAATGCCTGCGACTAGTTGCAGCAACTGAAAAGGGTAGAGGGCGGTATTCGGGAAATCATGCATAGGTTAAGGCGCACTCAATAAGTACTCGTGACTCGACTATTTAAGATAAAAATGAACGGTTTAATTGAACTAAAGGTAGACGCGCTAAGGGGCGCGAAACCCGGACAATGGTCTAACAAATAATAACCGACAGGCCGTGACTTCCGACTAATGCACGCACGCTCGCGGTTGCGGCAGAGCCGCTTATTCGCGGGTGAGGACGCTAATACAAGTGCAGGGCCTACTTACTCGGGGCTGCCCAGCCATCGCGCGCGAGTCTACCCAGAGCGGGCTCTCTCTCTCTGTCGCTCTCGCAGGCCGCTGGATGTGTGGGATGAGGCACGCCGCTTCTCTTGCTCCCGCGCTGTCCTCGTGCTCACGTTCTCTCTCTCTTTATCTCTCGCTTCCACTCCTCCCAGTGGTGGCGGCGCAGTCGCGCGATTGGCTGTAGTCGTGGAGGCGCGGCACACACACAAACTCTCCGATGCACGGAGCTCACTCACGACGATTTGTTGCGTGTCACGGCGGTCAACATGGCCGCATGCTCACGTTCGCAGCGGCGCAGCGGCGCAGCGGCTTCGTCTTCTTCTCTACCTGCTTGCGGCTTGTTCCGCGCGGCGCTCTGCCGATCGCGGTACGTGTCAGCGCGCGAGATTCAGATCTCGCAACGCAGTGTACGTGATTCTCATAACTTATATCGGCGTCCGTTACAAAGCCTGTTGAAAATATTGTTGAATGTAGATGTTTAATATATTTTTCATGCTTTGAGAAAATTCAGCGACAAGGTCCATGACATAATGAGATATGTGAATAATATTAAGATCTCAAATCCAGCACGTTGTCGAAAATACAAATTATTGGTTTCTATTAATATTTAAACAATACACAATTCTTTTCAAGAGTGTTTGCCAATATCGTTCCAGGGCTCATTTTAAATGGTTTTTAAGAAAGAATCAGAACAAATTTTGTTGAATAAAAAAATATTAGTTAACTCACAAAGCATAAGCGATTCTAAAATTCTGAGCTGCTGACTTTATGTAAAATATCTTCTCTGTTTTTTTGATAGAAAATCATCGCCAAGTTGTGGCCTCCTCGCGCTGCCGCCGACGTCGTCGCAACTGTTCATGGTAGCTGCCAAAATCGATTACACGTGGGCGCGCTCGGCTCCGGCCTCGTGTGAATTTGCTATCACGAGTCGGTGTCGAGTAGCGCGAGCACGAGGCTCGTTAAACATCATTTCTCCTTTCTCTGAATTAATAACAATATCATTTATAATAATCTTGTTCCTATATACAGGTATGTTACGTGTCTTTATTGTTTATTTACAGTTGTAGCCTTAATTTATAATAATAATATACTTTTATCAAAGTAGTGTAAGAAGTAATATTGATTATTATTCGAATAAAATGTTTTTAATAAAAAAAAAATTGTAAACTAGTTTTATATCAGTCATATGGGACCCGCAAGGAAAACCCATAGGACCCATTTATCGTATATAAATTGCCCATCTATACCCAATAACCCAAATATCCCATCTTTTCATTAGGGCAGAATATATTTATATGTAATAACAATAAAGTATTCTATATCTTCAATTAAATTAATTATCTAAATAAATGTAATGTACTTACATGTACAAATAACTATATTATATTGAAAATGTTTCATTTAACTATTATTTGTCATTTATAAGCAGTGGTAAACTACTAAATAATAAATAAATTAAGTTATAAATTCAGCTGAGCATATTCCTGGATTTTGGAAAAATTCATGTGGTTAATCATGTGATTAATCATGTGATTAATCACATGATTTTTCCTGCGATAATATCATGTGATTAAGCATATGATTGATCACATGATTAACCACATGATTAATTAGTAATATTATGACGATCGTTGGAGGCAAAATAAAAACAAGATGTTGAATGTTGGTAGTGGCAATGTTTCGTTAGCTTACGTATTAGTGAGCATAGAACTAACAAAATTAAAGAGTCTGTCGTCAGTATACATCGTCTAGAATGTCAACACGAATTTGATTGGGAACATACTACTATCTTGGATTATGAAAGTAATTATAAAAAAAGATTGGTTTCTGAAATGGTTTATATCAAATCTAATAAGCACAGTATCAATGAAAAGGAAGACATTCAAAAATTAAGTACAGTGTATTTTCCCATCATAAATGAACTTAATAACGTATAGCTTGTTTGTAAACACAGTTTTAAAATATATAAATAGTATGTTCGTGTTTATTAATTTAGTCGAGATTAACATCTGATCGATGGATTATATCCACACACTTTGTAATTTGGTGACTCTTTAATTTTCACATTTTGTTTTTTCTCTTTTGTCATCTTTATGGTTTACATTGTGAACGTTTTTGTGTTTGAAAATAAAAAAGGCCTGATGAGGTTGGCGCACCAATGCCAACGATACGTTGCCACTATCAACATTCAGCATCTTGTTTTATTTTGCCTTCAACGATCGTCATAATATTACTAATTGAATAAATGGATGGCGTCATATCTTCAACTTTGCACATGATTAATCACATGATTGATCACATGATTTATCATATGATCGATCATATGATTAATCACATGATTTTTTCCAATAGGGAATCCCTATAAAAATTAAACATTTTTCTAGATAAAAGTGTGAATTTAGTTTTGCTTCTGACCCTCAGGCTTTCTAAGATAAGGCAAAGGAAATGCCTTCAAATCTATTCGGTTCCTATGACTTTCTTCAATTATCTGTTGAAATTTGGTTTAATTCCTGTTTTTCGTTCATGAAATAGAAGTACGAATCTTCACAATCCTCATGCCTAGTACTTTACATTGATTCTTTAAATATATGCTTGTCTTGATATCATATAATAATATTTGGATGTATCGACGATTAATAAATTTCAGCGAAATCGAAGACTGTGGTGTGCTTTTCGATTGGTATGCCGTCTCTGGCATCCACACCTGCTTTATGAGATGTTAGTCAATCTTCGTGAAGTATCCCTTTTGGACCTCGATGAGTATATTCCTTCTCCATGGTGGTAGGATTTATGTACATCGATAACTTGTAAATTAATAATATTTTTGCAAAACAAATTAGAAAAATTTATTTTACATTTTCTGTCATTTAACATTAGATTTTTTTATATCAATTTCTTGTTTTCAAACTCTAAATGTAGATTAAATTTGCCCCTGGTTTTTTGCATGATTATTATTAATTGAAAAGTAATTTCAAACCACTGTATGAAATTTCAGATCTTTGCCTTTCATAATTTATGAGAAAAAAGCTAAAACAGTTTTGCATTTTTATATTTTGGACAACGCGTTGGATGAAATATTCAATTGCATTAAATGTTTGGTCTTTTTCTCCTAAATTCAAAAAGGTAGATTTTTGAAATTTCTTATAGTGACTTGAAACAACCTGTCAATTAATAATATTTTTGCAAAACAAATTAGAGAAATAAATTTTACATTTTCTGTAATTTAACATTAGATTTTTTTTAATCAATGTCGAGTCTTCAAAGTCTAAATGTAAATTAAATTTGCCTCTGGTTTTTTGCATGATTATTATTAATTTAAAGGTCAGTTCAAACCTGTAGGAAATTTCAGAGCTTTACCTCTTATAATTTATAAAATAAAGACTGAAACATTGAATTGTAGATTTTTTCACCCTCGATTATTGTACTTGATAGAATTTTTTTCTCGATCAGGCGAGGGTTATCTAGAAATAAAACAAGTTTTATTTCTGGCGAATAGTTAGCGACGTTTCGTTGGCTGGTCTGCCAACCTCTTCAGGTTAATTTTTATTGAAAAAAACCGATGTTAGTTTTTTTACACTTAATTATACAACACATAATATAATTTAACGCAACAATACCTTCAAAATTTATAATGTTAACACATGTTAACAAGTCAGTGATCGAATTTATTTCGTCAATAATGAATTTTGAAAATACGACAAAATACGCATAGGAACCGGCGTTTATATACCCCGTTGGGCTGAGTATACACACAGAAACCAAAACAATAACAAGTCACAGCTAGTATTTCAATTTCCTCAATACCGGAAAGTACGTTTTATTCAGTGTGAAAATATCTTCTTTCTTATTTATGCTATTCAAATGACATTTAATTTAAGATTTGACTTGTTGTATTTTATTATTTTATAATAGTATTGACCTTTGTTTTAATAAAATAGGACTTTTAACAGAAAATTCTTCTATTATTTATTTAATTAATAGTCAAATAAGTTTTATAGATTATGACTGCAATGTACTGGGGAAATTGCTTTGTTATTACTTAGTTATTGACATCAGTATATCAGCTGCCATAATTTTAAATAGTATATCAGACAGCTACTTGTTTACGTTCCTTTTATTTACTTTGACTGTCTTTGCTTCTCTTCTGTGTTAATTTATTAAGTTGTTGTGTTATTTTTATTAATTTATTACTGTGTCGTCCTAATTTATTCGATTTACGAAGGTGGAAATGTTTTCGTTAACATTTAGATTGTTTTTACCTAAAAAAATCAGGTAACAATTATATTTATTTGAGGCTGATCTCTGTGCAAAGGTTTTATATATTTCACATTATTAGTCACGACCGCTACTCGGGAGAGCCTTACAATTTCACCAGAGCGAAAATTGTAAGAATTCAAATACTGAAAAATTAATGTGTAAAAACCATGTTCCACTCAGAGCGAGTGCGTTTTAAGCGTTTTCTGAGATGTATGTATGTCTGTACGTCCGTATGTACTCAAGTTTCTCGATTATCTCAATGAATTTTCGACCGATTTCATCGGGATTGCGGGAAAATACTCCTCTAATTATACCTAAGTGCTGGTTCTATATTGAGATAGATCGATGAAAAATTTTTCAAATGCGAGCACAAAGAAATATCTCAAAAAATCGATTTTTAAGCCTAATGTCTAGAACAATTAATTTTAAGCTAATATGTACAGATCTATCTGCTAAAACTAATTAAAATACTGCTTTTTTATGTTGAACACTTTTTTGTACGAGCAATATTTGCCAAGATAACTGCGAAAAACGGCCAAAAATGGTCAAAAATGAATGATTTTCGGCTATAACTTCTCAGGATTTGATTTTACACAAAAATGTTAAATACAAAAGTTGTAGATAATATTGAAGCAAAACTTTTTTCTATTTAACATTTTTTTGTAAAGTCAACTCCTGATGAGCTAGACTTATAAAAACGATTTTAAACGCCAAAATACACAAAAAATGAAAGATTTTCGGCTATAACTTGTCAGGATTTGATTTTTCAGAAAAATGTTTAATACAAAAGTTGTAGATAATATTGAAATAAAACTTTTTCCCATTTAACATTTGTGTGTAAAACCAATTTCTGACGAATTAGACTTATAAAAACGATTTTAAACGCCTAAATATACATAAAATGGACGATTTTCGGCTACAACTTGACAAGATTTGATTTTATACAAAAATATTATATGTAAAAGTTGTAGATAATATTTAAACAAAACTTTTTTCTATTTAACATTTTTGTGTAAAATCAACTCCTGTCGAGTTAGACTTATAAAAACGATTTTAAATATCAAAACATACATAAAATGGACGATTTTCGGCTAAAACTTGACAGGATTTGATTTTACACAAACATGTTCAATACAAAAGTTCTACATAATATTTAATCATAACTTTTTCCCATTTAACATTTTCATATAAAATGGATTCCTGACCGCTTAGACCTATAAAAACGATTTTTAATGCCTAAATACACCTGAAATAGTCGATTTTCGCTTATCATACAAGAATTTGACTTTCAATAAAACTGTTAAATACAAAGCATGTAGATATAGTTTAAACAAAACTTATTCCCAATTAACATTTTTATGTACAATAATTACTGGATCATCTAAACGTATAAACATGATTTTTAATACCCCAATACACGTATAGTGAATTTTCGCTTATTATTTTACAGAATTAGATTTACACAGAAGTATTCGATACAATAGCTCTAAATAAGATGGAAAAAATCGACATAACATTCCAAAGATAATATAATTACAAAAACATAATAATAAGATACAAAATTACATTTCATTACAATATTCAATGGGATAAACACATTGGATGAATAATTAAAGAAACAAAATATCTATTTCCCTGTTTTCTACAAAAAGATTTTTAATAACAAATTTAAAAAATTTTATATAAGATTACCCAGCTTAATCTACTATGTTCCCAGGACCTAAACGATTGAACTAAAAGAATCAAAATTGTGTAATATTATATAAGTACATGTTAAAGGAATATCATATATACAAAAAAAACTTTTGTGTAATGTATGAGCTATAAATGTTGTAATATGGTAAATTTCAATGCATAAAGAATACAATGTTCTAGCTGACTCAGTCTTACAGCATGTAGAAAACTATTAAATAGGCAAGTCTCACTGGGTAGAAGTCTGCGAAATATATAATGATGTATTTTAATACAACAGATATCCTGAAGCGAGTTCTTACACCCTGACTAAACTTAGAAATTAAATAGACGAGCTAATATTACCTGGGACAACTACCTACCCTTATCGCATTTAACAACACACACAGCATTTATATAATATTTCCCAGTTCCTATTTCGAAGATCATTTAGAGCTGCAGAAGTTGCAAAATAGGGCTGGGCGGTCTAGGCTGGCACTACTCCATGGATGCCAGTCTGCTGAGAATCATCTAACAGCGATCCACTGTGTCAGTAACCACACCACCTAGGAGGAAAGTACTGACAGAGACCGTCAATTGTGTTTCAATGTCAGGGACTGCCTCAGCCTAGGGATCAGCAAAGCGCATGAACAGCAGATCAGTCCCTATTCTGTGGGGCAAGCGAGGAGAGTTGTGCACCTAAAAACCACATATGACTAATAAATAGATGACTCAAAAAACATACCATACAAAAGAAAAGTCTGCAGCAATGGCTGTTGTTCACTGACTGTACCAGCTTCCTGTAACAACTAGAGGGGAAGAACTGGTGGAAACCTTAAACCGTTGTTTCACTGAAGACGCTGAAGACACAAGCAGCAGCTTAACTGTACACATAGTCACTAGTGTAAGAGCCAAACAAGGAAAGTTGAGCACCTAAAAACCACATATAATTAATAAATAGATGACTCAGAAAACATTTACACACCCAAGAAACAGTCTGCAGCAGTGCCCGTCGTTTACACTACTCTCGCTGCCCCAGATACCTGCAACAAGCAAAAGTACCATCAGCTCACCCATCAGAGAGGTTAGGAACGAGAAAATGCTTACTAAATCTGCTCTCGCCGCTGACACACTGCCTTCCCATCTCCGATGAATCATCGACAATCGACGAACACGATGAAAGGGCGAACACGATTCACCAGGGCGGTATACTACAGCAGCCACAGTCATCGCTGGGGACACCGGGAGCCAGATGATTCGATTGTTGACAACACACACCATGGACACATGTGCGCCATGGCTGACGGCACGCCGCACTACTCAGCAGTAGCAGAAAGCGCGCGCGATCATATATATAGATATATCTTATACCTCGCGATCGCACGAGTCGCATGTGTTTTTCCGCTGTTCTTGGTGTGCGAACGCAGCCTAGCCGAGGTACGGTAGTATACATAGGTCCGGAAAGTGTGTACGACCGTGAGCCGAGGTACCTAGCGTAGTCGTTACGACTGCTGCAGTATAAGTATTCATGCACGCAGGTCGCAGGGCTAAGCCAGATAGTCGTTGCCGAATGCATCAGTATTGAGCATTCTCCTTCTGTTTTTCTCCTTTTCGCGGTATTAGTGTATATATATGCGTATGTGCGCAAGTATTTTTTTGTAATTGAGATTGTATAGGTATGTGTAGTTAGGAACACCCGTGAGTCCGTGAGCAGCCAGTTTTTTATTATTATTATATATTTAATTTTTTTTTTTATTATAAATATCGGAAGTGTTGCAATTTTCGCTTTTATAAAAATACAAGGTTCTCCTGAGTATTGCGGTCGTGCCTATTATGTAAAAACGAAGTTTTTACATAGGGAAGGGGCGGGCGACGAGCGAAGCGAGGAGCAGGTGTGTGTGGGGGCGGGGGGGATGGCGTGCCGAAGGCACGCTGGGGGGCGCAGCCCCCCTAGTTGGCTCTATTTTTGCAGAACGAAGAATGTATGTAGTATTTTGTATATGACGGTGTTAATTATTTAACAGAAATCTTTAGGTAAGTTCGACGTGCAGTTTGGATATTGTATGTTATACTTTTTTTGTTTATTCGTGACCTTGTATCTAATTTGTATTAATAAATTTCAGTGCTTGATAAGGGTAGCGAATCAGCTACCGAAACGTTGCACAAATAAAAACTACATCATTTTGAACTCATTAACATCGATATTACCTTATCTAAATATTTGGAAAATGAGTGATCAACGAAACAAATTTGGACATTTACTATGTATCATTTCGGATGTGAGTCTCTTTTTGTAATTGCTCTCCTTATCGAAAATTTGAACATTCTCCCAATCGAAGTGGTGATTAAACTCATCTTGGTGTGAGACCACCACTGACTCTCAGTTTTTGTTGTTTTTATGCTCCTTAATGCGCTTTTTTAAGATTCTTTTGGTTTCACCTATATATGTCGCCGGACACTCTTTACATGTGAATTTATATGCAATATTCGTTCGATCCCATTTATTCGTAACGTCTTTTCCCAATTTTATAATCGAGTTAAGAGTTCTTTTTACTAGTGGAATCGACATAATATTATGTGTTTTAAGAATGGCGACAATTTTTTGTAATTATTAATAAGAAATGGCAACTGAACGCTGGGAAGATATTTAAACTTGTTATTGTTATTGTTCTGTTTATATTTAAGAGAAATTCTACGATTGCGTATGTTTCGGTTAATGAATTCTACCGGATAATCATTATTGAGTAACATAGTCTTAACCTACGTAAGATTAAGACCATGTTACTCAATAATGATTATCCGCTAGAATTCATTAACCGAAACAACGCAATCGTAGAATTTCTCTTAAATATAAAGAGAACAATAACAATAGCAAGTTTGAATATCTTCTCAGAGTTCAGTTGCCATTTCTTATTAATAATTACAAAAAATTGTCGGCCATTCTTAAAACACATAATATTATGTCGATTCCACTAGTAAAAAGAACTCTTAACTCGATTATAAAATTGGGAAAAGACGCTACGAATAAATGGGATCGAACGAATAT
Source organism: Torymus aiolomorphi (assembly GCA_036365515.1). NCBI lineage: Eukaryota > Metazoa > Arthropoda > Insecta > Hymenoptera > Torymidae > Torymus > Torymus aiolomorphi. The sequence continues at coordinate 7,846,282 of CM070874.1, read as the reverse complement.
TGTATATAAATTCACATGTAAAGAGTGTCCGGCGACATATATAGGTGAAACCAAAAGAATCTTAAAAAAGCGCATTAAGGAGCATAAAAATAACAAAAACTGTGAGTCAGTGGTGGTCTCACACCAAGATGAGTTTAATCACCACTTCGATTGGGAGAATGCTCAAATTTTGGATAAGGAGAGCAATTACAAAAAGAGACTCACATCCGAAATGATACATATTAAATGTCATTTGAATAGCATAAATAAGAAAGAAGATATTTTCACACTGAATAAAACGTATTTTCCGGTATTGAGGAAATTTAAATGCTAGCTGTGACTTGTTATTGTTTTGGTTTCTGTGTGTATACTCAGCTGAACGGGGTATATAAACGCCGGTTCTTATGCGTATTTTGTCGTATTTTCAAAATTCATTATTGACGAAATAAATTCGATCACTGACTTGTTAACATGTGTTAACATTATAACTTTTGAAGGTATTGTTGCGTTAAATTATATTATGTGTTGTATAATTAAGTATAAAGAAACTAACATCGGGTTTTTTCAATAAAAATTAGCCTGAAGAGGTTGGCAGACCAGCCAACGAAACGTCGCTAAATATTCGCCAGAAATAAAACTTGTTTTATTTCTAAATAACCTCCGCCTGATCGAGAAAAAAATTCTATCAACAAAGACTGAAACAGTTTTGCATTTTCATATTTTGGACAACGCGTTGGATGAAATATTCGATTGCATTAAATGTTTTGGTCTTTTTCTCCTAAATTCAGAAAGGTAAATCTTTGAAAGGTAAATCCGTGTAGTACAAAAGTATAAGTTTTAAAAGACTAGTATTACAAGAATAATATATCTAATGATAATTTTGTTTTCAGATTTGATAACTGTTCGGCATCAATCGTCGTCGATGGCACCCTAGTAAGTCTGATGTTACCGGATACAGCGGATTAAGAAGATTATAATAGGCTTCAGCCACTATCTTGTTCATCATTGGGTCGGTTTTATTGAAACCAGTACAGCCGAGAGAGGAAGAGGATGTTCAAGAGGACATTCAAGAGGATATTCAAGAGGACATTCAAGAGGATAATATTCAAGAGAACATTCAAGAGGATAATCAAAAGCAATTATTCAAGAGGATAATATTCAAGAGAACATTCAAGAGGATAATCAAAAGCAATTACTCAAGAGGATATTCAAGAGGACATTCAAGAGGATAATATTCAAGAGGAAATACTCAAGAAAATGTTTAAGGTAAAATATGCAGTAAGATATTCAAGAGAAACTAATCAAGAGGATATTCAAGAGGAATTCAAAAAGATAAATTACTCAAGAGGATAATAAATTACTGAAGAGGATAATAAATTACTTAAGAGGATAATAAATTACTCAAAAGGATAGTAAATTACTCAAGAAGGTAGTAAATTACTCAAGAGAATAATAAATTACTCAAGAGGATAATAAATTACTCAAGAGCATAATAAATTATTCGAGAGGATAATGAAGATAAAATGCGCGGAAAAAAAATTATTTGTAAACTTTACTTTTTTTTATCAGAAAATTTATTATTTTTTATAGTAGCGATAGAAGACACTCGACATGTGGCATTATTACAATTTTCAAAGAAAATTTTACTTTTTAAATATTTTACGCAAAAAGGTGCAGACCCATATGTATTCAACGATACAGAACAGTCGTTTGTTGTATCAACAGACGACAAAAATATTAAGTTCCTCCTAAAAATTCAAAAACACCCAATACAGCTACAAATAATCCGTACTCGGCATTGGATTCAAAACTTAACCCGGTTTAGACGTAACTGGCAGTACATCCAAGAATGTTCAGCAGTCCCAATATCAACTGCAGCAGCGAGAGAGGTATCTTAAGGGGATGTGAGTACCGACGTTATTTTTCAAACGAGTACATCTCACAAAAATACGAATAGAATCATCCAAAAATATTGTGAGTATACTATTTACATATACGGAGCACTTGACAAACGTGTTTTTCCAAAAAAATGATGAGAATTTATTTAATTAAATAAAAACCGTACTGTCGGTAAGTACGAATCTGCATTTGACCTACTTTTCAAACGAGCATAGCTAATGAAAATGCTAATAAAATCACTCAAAAAAATTTCTCAATATAGTGTTTACGTGTACGGAGCGCTTGACAACCGTCTTTTTCCAAATAAACGTTTAAATGTTGACTTAAAAAATATTGAAATTAGGGTTTCACATCACCTTAAAAAGCTAAAATAATTTAAAGCGAAGCATAAGAATCGGGATCATACTCGCCAATACTATCCACGAGTTGGAGATGAGATATCTGACAGTGAATACAGTGCAGATGAGATGCAGACTTATCAGCGACACTGGTACTCTGGAGAACCAGATAGAAAACCAAGCCAGACTAACCAAACTGCGAACTTATTATTAAGAAGCTCAAATGAGTAAAAAAGAAAAGAAGGTCATAAAACAAAATGCTGAAGAACGAGAAAACATTGCCTTGATAAAGTATGTCTATGGACCATACTCATATGCATATCCTGGAGTCTGCCGGTGCCAAACAAGTCTCGCTTCATGGAGATTTTTAGTCATGCTTTAGTGCATGTGTAGGTACACATGTGTATCTATATTTTGGTGCTGTCCCCCGGTGATGACAAAGAAAAAGGCTTCCCGCTGAGGAATAGCTCATGCCTACTTGCCAGTGATAACGAAGAAAGAGGTTGCAAACGACGACTAATGATGAGAACAAGAAGAGGTTGTGTTGATACCACCAGTACTTCAGTCTCTAGGTGAGATCAGTTATTATTAGCATTTCTTTTATTAAGCAATTAATTAATCACATTAATTGTTTTCTTGCACGTCACAAGTGGATGAGGATGGCTTCCAGGTTGTGTCTGAATTTTTCAGTTAACTGCGAAGGTGACAGCAAGATTTAGAATATGAGGCGTTTCACATCAACTGTCCCATCGCAGTGCGCGAGCGCCAACTCCTGCTATATCTAGCTCATGTTTACGATACTAAAACGTACTTAAAAATATTTTATGATAAGCATTTCCGACGTATTTTTTCCTCAGCTTTCCAATGGTGTAGGCAGTTTTCCCGAAATTTTAAAAAGTGTATTTTTAATATTTTTTTTGACCCTCTAGATCGAAAGCTGAGCATTTTTTACGTAGGAAAGAATAGTTTCCAAAGAGTGCCCGAAAGGTTTTCTGCGAGAAATAGAATGCGAAAGAGTAGATGCATCGCCTTTCCGGCGCGCGGGACTATGCGGTACAGCGCGCGGGCTGCGCTTGCCTCGTTGCCTAATAATAATCTTTTATAATCTTTAATTCTTTACCTGTTTTTTTTTATTCTTGAATAACGCATGGAATAATATTTTATTAATTACTTCATAAAAAAATAAAATTTTTAAATTAACGTTTGTTTTTCAGTGTAGATAATTTTTTTGTTGTTGGTTTCACAGCTTTCTTAGGGAAGATTTTATACTCAGAAGTAAGAGAGGTTTTTTTGAGCTTCAATGTACTTTCATCTATTGGAATAATAGCATGATACAGTAACGTGCCTGGTATAGATTTAGCCTTGTTCAGTCTTGGTTTTATTTTCAAAACCGTTTCTTCATACGATTCTTTATTGCTATAAAAAACTTTTGTTTCTTTGCAGTAATCTTTAGCCCAGTTATACAACTCTTCTGGCGTTAAAATATGATTACTAGAAGAAATTTGTAAACTCGCTCGTTTTGCACCTCTTTTTAGGTTCGCGTCTATACCATCGCACGCACCTTTGCCATGTGCTGTGGCATGAAAATGCCACTCAGCTGTAACTCCAAAATCTTTCTCGTGAAAAAGAAGATTTTGAAAATTGAATTTATTTTTAAAATGCTGACCTTCTCCATCAGTCAAATAATAAACTTTCTTGACTGCAAAATTAGTTTTAAGATAAGATATTACTATTTTTTGATATTCATAAACGGCTATGGTATCATGATTTAAGTTGTCGGAAATCACAGCAATGCTTACATGTTTGAGTTCATCGTTTTGTTTATAGTACACTACAACTGTAAAAACTGTTGCTTGGTTATTATTCCAGTGGAAGGATTGTGTAGAATTTTGTATAACGAAAGCATAATTTTCTGCAAAATCGCAACACACGAGAAATTCTCCTTCTTGAATATTGCTTTTTACGTTATTTACAAAAGTGATTGTTTCTTAGCAAAAAAATCGTGAGTTTTTAATTTCATTAATTTCTCCCCCAGTATGTCCATAAATTCGTGCATATTTACAGTTTTGGAAGCTATTGTACACCTATCTGTTTGAAACCACGATTGATACTCGATTTGAAAAATATCATTTTCATCAAAACATTTAAGTAAATGTTTTCGTAATATAGACGTATTGGGGCAATCCAAACAGTCACCCAAATAACATCTATCGTGTGAATCATTACACACAATTGCTTGGATGCAATCGTGATAGTTTTTCAGGGGCAATTGGGTGTCTTTAGTTAAATTTTCTATGTCCATAGCACTTAGCATGAGCTTCATATTTTCGTGATGCCCAAACACGCATACATTATGTGTACCGCTACTCCCAGCTAAAAGACAATATGGTGGCCTCAATTCTGTAAATTTCGTAAAACCAATGTTAAAGTACTCATTTTCTTTTTTATATAAATTATACAATTCATTTAAATTACCAAGTAGAAGTAAAGGTGGTCGCGTATACAGCGCAGCGAGATTTGAATCTCGCGCGCTTGCACGTATAGCGACTCGCCGCGGGCCAAGCGGGACGCGCGAGAGGCGGAGCGAGAAGAAGAAGAAGAAGACGCCGACACGCCGCTGAAGCGACGCCGCGGCCATTGTTTAGTCAGTCTGATCCTACCGCGCAACAGGTGCGCACGTACCCCGCCAGTGCCGCGCCAATCTGGAGTGCCCCGTGCCCCCGCGCCTTCTCTCCGCCACCAGCCAGTCAGCAACGCAACGCCGGCTGCCTCCGCTAGTCCGGCCACTCCGCCAGCCAGGAGAAGAGAGCGAAAGAGAGAGAACGAGAGGGAGAGACAGCGGCAGTCGAGACTCGAGCGACCACGAGGCCCGGTGCCACGAAGCGAGGAGGCGAGAGAGAGGGAGAGAGGATGTCCGTGCGCGAGCTGGCCAGCTCAAAAGTAAGTGTTGCGCTTCCTTTATACTTGCCGCGTAGGTTTTGCGTGCGAGCGGCTTCGCGAGTGAGTGTTTCACGGCTATTCGACGCCGCTTGCGTAGAGGCGAGCGGCCTCTTGTACGAGCGTGCGGCGGCCATTTTATGGCATCTCGCGGCGCCGTGATGCCGGCCATGCGACCGACCGGCTCCGCGTAAGTCTCGGCCTGCGCGTGAGATTTTGTAGCTGATGTTCGGGCTTCGCGCCCCTTAGCGCGATCCTTTCGGTTAATAAACCCTACTTTATTTTACTTTTACTTCGTTAGTGTCGAGTCCTTGATTTTGCGAGTAACCGTTCCCTATCTCCCCGAATACCGCCCTCTACCTTTTCAGCAGCTGCAGCTAGTCGGAGGCATCACCTCCTAGAGGAGCAACGTCGACGGGGAAATTGTAAGTTAAAGTCGCTCAGGTTAACCTGAGCGGCGTTGTACGGGAACACCGGCGAGTGTAGGCAAGGCTGGTACACAGCTAGCCGCCGGTGATTCGTGCGCCGAGGTTGGTAGCAGCGGCAGAGCGGAGCGCCGGTTCTAGTAGAAAGCAGCCTAAACTTTCTACAGTAAAAGCCGGGCGCGCTTGTTCGGAGCCTGCGCCAACGCGCTCCGGCCGGCCTGCGGGTCCGTCCACAACGGCGCGCTGCTCCGGGCGTAGTAGACGCCCGTATACTACCTCGCGCATCCCAGAGAGGGATTAATACCCTCTTCTAAATTCACCCCGTTATAACTGGCGCCCATGAACGTGTTGCAGCATATTAGATTAGGGAACGGCGAATTTTATAGTAATTAGCTAATTTTCGCAACAGGTCGAGACGCGCGTTGCGGATAATTAATTATCGCGGTGATAATTAATTATTATAAAACTGTATAGTGTGTGCAAGGGTAACCAACTGGTAGTTCATAACCCGGCTTGGAGGAAATAACCCGGCCTGCATGTACTTAGTGAGGAACATTGCTTGTGAAGGCCGAGCATTTGTTGAAGTACATAGTGAGGACAGCAAAGAGATTAGTTAGCAATTATTTATTTATTAATTATTCATTATATTAGGGATTAAAATAGGTTTAGCGTTTTAACTCTTTGCACGTCAACACACGTGCACGCCGGGGAGTAAAGTACCGGATTTCACACCCGATTGGTGAATTGGAGGATTTCGACGTTTTTTTTTCTTACTTAAAGGGTTAACCCACGTAAAGGCTTACGCGGGAATTAGTTTAGAGCGTGCGCATAATAATTTTGGGGTCCGCGCATGCGCAAAACCGAAAATAAAAAGTGAAAAATCACTATCGCGATTTCGATTGCCCATCTCACGGTGAGGTGGGCGCATTCAGTAGTTTCGGTGTTGCGCATGCGCAAACGGTCGGAAAGTTAAAATTTTATTTTTGAACGCGGAATCGCTCGGGCATTACGCAATAAGCGACATAACCTCAAAGCGGGCGGGTAAAAGCGAGTTTACCCCGGCCTAGCGTTCGAAAACCAAACCAACAGTTGAGAAGATCGTTATCTCCTGAGCCAGTGGTAATCCAGTAGGTACCTTGTGAAGGATACCACTGGCCGTGCGAAAGCATTTTAAATTCACGGGATTGAAGAGGAATCCCCTTGCACACACACAACCAGCGAACGATGTCGTACAACATCCAGGAAGCTGTGGAGGATTGGGTGTGGTCGATCTCTCCAAGAGAGATCGACAGCCACCTGTCTGAGTTGCAATTGAGGCGACAAGACTCTACATTCCTGAGGATGCACAGGCTAAGCCAGTGGGTGCTGGGTAATTATGCGCCTCAAGAGTTCGAGGAGCCGGAAGGGCCGGGAGATGTAATTCCCCGGCGGATGGAGCTAAGAGAGAACCTCTTGCGGAAAATCCTGGCAGAAGACGACGGCTCCTTCGTCGAAACGTCCAGTTGGGATCTACACCCCCTGGACGTAGTACTCAAAAGCGAGCAGATATTAGAGATACTGCGTAGGACGACGGCGGAGGCCGTGTCCAATACCCAGCACTCACCACACCCAAACGCCACAGCCAGTAATAGGAACACTGAAGACATGCAACAACGCAAGGAGCAACGCACGCAACAACCCCTACAACATCAGAGCGACGAAAACGATGACAACAGCCATGAACAGCAAGCGCAGCCAGGAGAGATGCTTCGCCTCCTGGCCAAGGACGGCTCCGAGTTTTACATTCCTCGGGAAGTCGGCTCGCTATTAGCGGAACTAATAGCGAAAGTCAGGTCACTGGAGGATATAGTTTTGAACCAACAGCGACACGCCGCTTCCAGCACGCACATTGCGGAACCCCGGCAAGGTCACAACGTGCAATTCGACGACACGTACACCGTCAACGGCAACGATGCGTGGATCGGTTCGCCATCGACACCACCGCCAGCTCCCCCTCAGGGGGCCGGCTGGGCGGTCCGGGGACCGTATCCACCCCCGGATTTTCCCTCCGGTTACGGGCTTAGCGAACCCGAGGTGCCTGAGCTCTGTAGGGAATGTGAGATTCGTTTGGGAACTTGTCCCTATTTGGGGACATGCTTCCCTTGCGGAGGTGCATCTTGGGGACCTGGTCTGTCCCCAGCAGTACTTCAAGACCCGTGGTAACTCCGGCGATACGAGGAGTTAGAATGTCCTTAACAGGCGTCGATCAGTGACTATTCTTGTCTGTTGGAGGAGTCCGACGGGAAAATAGTACTTCGGTCAGGTGGGGAGTGCCGGTTTAGAGCGCCGGTCGGTCCCCATCCATTAATCCGAAGCATGTGAGTCCATCGCTATAACGTAAGGAACATTGTGAGTCTCAGTCAACCAATGCTGCTATGGGTGATTGTGGGATCACCAAATTGGTAGTGCTCCTGAGTGAGTACGAAACTCGACCGAGAGTATAACGGTGCCACGGGTACTGGGGGCCCCAGAGGGGACGCTCTCTGTCCGGTAATGGGTACTGGATTCGCAGTGGCAGTGGTTGAAAGCCTACATCGCGGTCTAGGGTGACGTGCTTCGGCATAGATCCCGATGTGTGAGTTGCATTTCAACTCGGGCACTGACACGGCAGAGCCAGTAGAGATTTAGGAGGTCTCGACACCAACCGAGTGGCTCGGGGACCTACATTTCCCTTGGCGTCGGTAGTTCGTCCTGTGTGGAAGAACAGCATTGGGCGGCCGCGCTGATTGAGTGTATCTCAATCCGTTGTCCGACGGGCGGATTAGGCCCCTGATTATGTATGAATGTGTTTTTTGAAGTATGATTGATAAAAAGAAGTGGGTAGTATAAATGTGATGACGGAGCCTATGAACCCCTAGCGGGCCGCGTGGATAACCCGCAAGGGAGGCGCCGCACGTAAAACTAAACTTGGAAACCACCGCCAGCTCAGCGTGATGGTCAGGCTGGTTTACAAGGAGTAAACGCAGCCTGGGTGGAGGTGACCGCCGAGGTTCGGTGAGAGGCTCGAGCTGGCCGACATATGGCGCGTCAGGTGCGACAGGGAATTTCTCGAGGTCGAGTATGTTCCACTCGCGAGATATAGGCCAAATCGTGAGGAAATGGCAAATTCGATTCTCTGGTGCCAAGAGCCAGAGTATCGACGTATTCCTATCGAGGCTTGAGGACTGTCGAGTCCTGGCGAACCTCTCCGAAGAAGAGGTGTTGTCGTCGCTGCCAGAGCTGTTCACTGACACGGCAGCCACGTGGTACCGTAACGAGAAGGAGAAATGGGCCACGTGGCAAGATTTCGTAACTGCATCGAAATGCTGGTACGGGACGACGAAGAGGTACCAGCAGCGGTTGATAGCAGAGGCGAATAACCGAACCCAAGGGGCGGACAAGGCCGTGAGAGACTATATCACGTGCCTCATCGCGATAGTGACGAAAATATCGCCGCCCCCCAGCTCGGAGCAACAGCTGGACCAGCTGCACCGAAACCTACGGCCACAGCTGCAGGCGATGGTCCGCAGGTCAGACTTCAGCACAGTAGAGGAGCTACTGGAGTTGGCAGTGGACGCGGAGCAAACTTTGGAGAACTCGTAGACGTTCCGACCCCCCCCCCACCGCCAACAGCGGCGCTACTGCCTGAAATGGCGTATAAACCGTCAACAAACACCGACGCGCCACGAAAGCCTAAAGGCGATGCCAAGGAAGGCAAAGTGGCTGCCGCGGTGGTCGAGAAGGACACCAAGCTGGAGGGCTTGGAGGAAATGCTTCGGCGAGTGCTGAGCGAACGTCTTTCCGACCGGCGAGGCTCCGGAGGAGAGCGCTCCGGGCGAAATACGCCCCCTGGACCGCGCAGAGGGCGCGGTAACCAGCCACCTGGGCGTGGCGGGGCAAGGAGGCCCCCGGAACAGAGGCAGGAGGCGAAGGCGACGAGCCCACCAAACGGCTCCGCGCCCTCCGCAAGCCCCGAGGGTAACCCTCAAAAGGGGCCAAGGCCGCCGCTGAGTTGCAACTCATGCGGCCTTGTCGGCTATATAGCGCGCTGCTGCCCCAATTGCGCGGGAAACGGGAAAATCGCCGCTAGCCCGGCCACTCCGCCAGCCAGGAGAAGAGAGCGAAAGAGAGAGAACGAGAGGGAGAGACAGCGGCAGCCGAGGGTCGAGCGACCACGAGGCCCGGTGCCACGAAGCGAGGAGGCGAGAGCGAGAGAGAGGGAGAGAGGATGTCCGTGCGCGAGCTGGCCAGCTCAAAAGTAAGTGTTGCGCTTCCTTTATACTTGCCGCGTAGGTTTTGCGTGCGAGCGGCTTCGCGAGTGAGTGTTTCGCGGCTATTCGACGCCGCTTGCGTAGAGGCGAGCGGCCTCGTGTACGAGCGTGCGGCGGCCATTTTGTGGCATCTCGCGGCGCCGTGACGCCGGCCATGCGACCGGCCGGCTCCACGTAAGTCTCGGCCTGCGCGTGAGATTTTGTAGCTGATGTTCGGGCTTCGCGCCCCTTAGCGCAATCCTTTCGGTTAATAAACCCTACTTTATTTTACTTTTACTCCGTTAGTGTCGAGTCCTTGATTTTGCGAGTAACGGTTCCCTATCTCCCCGAATACCGCCCTCTACCTTTTCAGCAGCTGCAGCTAGTCGGAGGCATCACCTCCTAGAGGAGCAACGTCGACGGGGAAATTGTAAGTTAAAGTCGCTCAGGTTAACCTGAGCGGCGTTGTACGGGAACACCGGCGAGTGTAGGCAAGGCTGGTACACAGCTAGCCGCCGGTGATTCGTGCGCCGAGGTTGGTAGCAGCGGCAGAGCGGAGCGCCGGTTCTACTAGAAAGCGGCCTAAGCTTTCTAGAGTAAAAGCCGGGCGCGCTTGTTCGGAGCCTGCACCAACGCGCTCCGGCCGGTCTGCGGGTCCGTCTACAACGGCGCGCTGCTCCGGGCGTAGTAGATGCCCGTATACTACCTCGCGCATCCCAGAAAGGGATTAATACCCTCTTTTAAATTCACCCCGTTACAACATATTTTAGTATTTTCAGGTACTAAAGGAAATGCACTTCTTAAAAGTGTTGGAAAATCAGTCAAATTCTTAGATGCAGAGTGATCATTTTTATTTAAAGGATTTATACGTTTCAATTTCCAATGTGAATCCATTTTAATCGTTTATAACAGAAATGGCAAGTTTTTTCTTTGCTATCAACGATAAATTCGAAAAAATTCGAGGAGGAAAAAGATAAAAAGTTATGGTAATTAAATACTTTTGACGTGACAATTTGCATACAGAGTAAAAAATGTGGACGCCACCTACCGAATGAAAAATAAATGATTCCGTGTCGCACGGCAAACCGCGCTGTACCGCGCGTAGCGTAGAATATGCTTTCACCCTGCCGTGCATATAATCTTTCGCGTTTTATTTGCATAGCATAAAACATCTTGGACACTTTTTGGGAAATATCCTTTCCTACCTAAAAAAAGGATAGCTTTCAATATTATGGGTAAAACAAAATACTAACAATATACTTTTCGAGATATAGCACGTAAAAAAAACAAAAAAATTATCTACACTGAAAAACAAACTTTAGTACAAGAGTTTGCACATATTGCTGTTAATTTTGAAATTTTATTTTTTTATGAAATAATTAATAAAATATTACTCCATGCGTTATTCAAGAATAAAAACAAACAGGTAAAGTATTAAAGATTATAAAAGATTATTATTAGGCAACGAGGCGAGCGCAGCCCGCGCGCTGTACCGCGTAGTCCCGCGCGCCGGAAAGGCGATGCGTCTACTCTTTCGCATTCTATTTCTCGCAGAAAACCTTTTGGGCACTCTTTGGAAACTATCCTTTCCTACGTAAAAAATGCTCTACGTAAAAAAATATTAAAAATACGCTTTTTAAGATATAACACGTTTTGTACTTTTTGAAGGCGAAAATGGAAAATTTCGGGAAAACTGCCTACACCATTGGAAAGCTGAGCAAAAAAGTACGTCGGTAATGCTTATCATAAAATTTTTTTAAGTACGTTTTAGTATCGTAAACATGAGCTAGATATAGCACGATTTGGCGCTCGCGCGCCGCGTAGGGACATTTCACGTGTAACGCCTCATATGTACATGCTGTTTTCTTTAGTTGACCCACTCACTAATAGGAATGCTTGTGCCTGGTAAATCATCTACAAGCTGAAACTAGGTGAGTCGGCTTCCAATCATTTTCTTCATACGTTTAGATGGTACATAAATAGTTGTATTTCAGGTGTAGGTTCTTCCAAATGCAGATTGTCTTGAAAGTTCGGAGAAACTTGCGAACAAGGCTTCCATCTAATCAGTGGCAGCTGCGTTCAAGATAGCTGATGAAGGACAAGCATGGTTTCAAGACTGTGACGATGACCCTTGTGATTTCCCCAGGAAAAAGTGTTGTTCCAAAAGGTGTTATGGTACTGCTGTTGGTCTTCGCTGCTGTCATTCCACAGTGGGAACTGCAACTTTCACAAAGTCTACAATGGCATCAAAAAAGGTAACCTTGATTGAGAGGCTTCCTGATACGCACTGCTCGAGAGCTTCATCTTCTTGCAGCTTATCTACGGAACCTGATCTACAGTCTGTATTTATTTTAATACTACTAGCTCTTTTTATTAAACATTCTAAGAATAATTTATTTTTTATATGTCTGAAATCATTTTCTTTTAATTTTAAAGCATCTTTAATAATAATTAATATAATACTGTTGTACATTTACCTTTAATTAATACTAATTTATGAGGTTAGAAACTATAAGTTTATATTCATTTCATTCAATATTATCAGCAGTATTTACAAGTTTTTTTATAGTTAATGCATCTACATATACTCTTTTTAGTGTTTTAAGTTCAGTTTCTCTAAACTAATCAGAATCGGAAAATGATCATTGAAATGATTCATAATTTTATATGATTTAGTTGTAATAAGTTGTAATATTTTTTTATTTGACTCAGCTCATCGTGCCGTCTCAGTAACCGCTCCCTTATTTCTTTCCCATCAAGTACTTTTTGCTGTAGTCATTTTTTTTATGTTACGTTATTTTTAAAATTTTCAGTTACACGCTGTCTAACTTCTTTTGCTCCAAAGATTTTCTATCTTGCAGTTCCTGTTGCCCCATCCATGCTGAAGTTTTGAGCTTTACTTCACTTTCCTAAAAGTAACATGTATTGCATATCAAATTTGTTGTGCAGTACTTTTGATTATTCTCTGGCTATTTTTATCGCTTTTTGATAACCTTGTTACTTTTCATTTTTCACTGGCTATGTGACTATGTTTTTATCATTTATAAAAACTTCTCTATTAATAGTAGCAGTACCCACTGTTCTGACTTTAGTAGTGAGCCTGTGGGCGACCTTAAGCATACCAAAAGACGGTAGACCGGTTACTGCTCATATTAACAGAGGTGTATTTACATATTTCAATAACATAGTAAAATAGCCAGTGAAAAATAGAAAGTAACAAGGTTATCAAAGAGCGATAAAAATAGCCAGAGAAAAATAAAAACTAACAAATTTGATATGTAATACATATTACTGTTACCAAAGTGAAGTCAAGTACAAGACTTTAACGTGACTGGGGCAACAGGACTGCATATCGACGCCTGGGTGGAAGAAAGGGCTATCTCGCAAGCCGTTTGAATAAGGGGTTAACTCGGAAACTGATTCAAGAACGGGCTATCTCGGAAGCCGTTTCGAGAAGGGGCTATCTCGGAAGCCACTTCAAGAACGGGCTATCTCGGAAGCCGTTTCGAGAAGGGACTATCTCGCGAGCCGATTCAAAAAGAGGCTAACTCAAATGTAATTTTTTTTTCTTAAAATTTTGTAGTGAAAGCTCTACACGATTTTGAAATGTTTCCTAGGAAAAATACGTGGCGCAAAATTCTGAAAAAAAATCAGTGTGAGGGAACCGTCTACATTACTGCATAAACAAATTTTTCTTTTTTTTATTTTTTATTGAGGATTAGTTAAAAATATTTCGTAGTCAATGAATCAAGATCATAACCCTGAACCGCTACTACCCTACCGACACTGCTGCACCAAGGGTTGTAGGTGCGATCTGCGCTATGGGGAGTTTCCCAAACTGCCATAAAAACGACGACACGGCGCACGCAATTATCCGATTATACCCACGTCTACGAGTGTAGTAAACTATATTAGAAAATCTGTTACCAAAGATTATTACTTTTTCTTATGCAAAATAAGTAATCCACTCTAGAAGAAATATTCACCAGACATTGTTTATTAACATAACAAAATTATGTACTAATCTGAATAAGAAAATTATATTTATATGCCGTAAAGTTGTAATAGCGAAACCTTTAGTAGAAGTATAATATTACTGCATCACGATTGTTATTAATAATACCTTAGTTTGCATTAACGCGCTAGTTATAAATTATAATTAAGTTTCTACAAAATATGTACTAAATAATAGCTTAAGTACAAATCGCTAATTGAAATTTTACTTTTATATGTTTGACTGAGTATTTTTGTATTTTTTATATATAAACTAAGTTTTGTCTGACAATAAGTACAGTACGCATTAATTAACAACCGTTCGGGCGTGGGATGAAAAGTTATAGGGTACAGCATTTGTGAAATTAGCTTTAAGGGATGCTTGCCTCGAGCGGATGCGTAATCTTGGGGCTGTAAAACACATGGCGTATCTAAAAATAGATTTCCTCAGTTTTCCTGCGCGGAGACGCGTTTTCCAGCATCGAAAATACGATTTTTAAAGAAACCTTTTTCATTTCTTTACCCTGCGACAAAATGTTACTTTCCAATTTTAAAACTTATAAAGCTTATATTTATTTAACTATCTTACATTTTTAATTTCTGACAACGCAGTTCAACTGTAATAATTTTTCTTTACATTTTCATATAACGTTAATATCTAGTATCAATCTTTTAAAATAATTGCTTTCATTTATTTATTAATATTTTTCTCATAACCTTTTAGTAACTTTGCTCTAAAACAATTCTATTTTTCTGATAATTACAAATATGCACATCCAAAGCTTAATAGGAATGATTAACTAGTTAAACAATAAATAAATATGAAAATAATAAATTTTAAGATTGGAAATAACTTAAAACTATACTTATGTAACCTCGAATGAAGTCCTTTATGTCACCACGTTAACATTAAGTAAAACATTGTAATTAAATAAATAATGGCGATATTTACCACAATTTTGTGAACACCCTTATAATATTATACTTGACTGATTAGTTTTGCCATTCTTTACGAGACTTATAATTTTTGCAACACTATATATATTATTTTTCTGTTAAACTATCTATTATATTTTGCGACCTTTGTTATTTATCATAACTCTACTTCAAATCAACTTATAACCACCGTTCAAATTTGTAATATCTTGCCATAGAAATATCTATTGAAATAAAATTATAACTAATTTGTAAAATTTCGATCTGTAATGAATCTAAACAATATATAAAAAATTGTCAGAAAGACAGTGACAAAATTGAAGAGTGAGGGAGATAGGAATATCTTCTGTCTTTCTCATCTCTCTTTCTCTGTCACTCATATAACGTTCTCTCTTACTCCGTAAGGAAGATACGAGCCACCGGAAAATACCCTAGAGAAGGGATGAGCGACCGCTCTCTGCCGCTGTCTGTGTTAAAACATAGGATTTTCTCCACTTTCACAGAAATTGACGCTTGAAAGGGAGGCCACCCTTACACCATTGGACACCGCTTTCCCGCACCACTCGCTCCATTTAACATTACGAATATGCAAAGCATCGACTGCCGCCGAACAACACCATCGATGATTCGATGACTCAAGATGACGCAACCACCCGATTCGACACCGCAGCTTTTCCAGCCAAAGAAGAGGAGGAGCAATGTATTTAAATACACCAAGCGCGCACTGTTCGCCGGTCAGATCAACACAAGCCTCACAAGCTTTGCTCACTGCACAGTGCAGATCGTCACAAGCCTCACAAGCTTTACGATACTGTACAAACTCAGAATTCCAAGAATAAAATCAAAATTTAAAAGAATTTCAAACTTACTTTCAAATTTATTTACTAAAATTTTCAAACTACTAAAATTTAAAGAAAAGTACAAGATTTTTTCAAATTCGTTCACGTTCCTAGCTTTACGGCTCAGTCTACTGCGATTTGAGAAATTTAATATTATTTCAAACTCACTTCGTTCAGTGTGTCTTTACGAGTCACCGTACACTTGAGTTTGAGTAGTATTATTGTAAGTCTTAGAATTTCGAAAAATAAATTATAGAAATAAAATAATAAAAGATAGAGAGAACAAGAGTAATCAATAAAAACTTAGTCAGTAAATTCAATCGCGAGCTCTGCTCTTCATAGGGAAGGGTGAACCTGAGAAATAACCTGAGGTTGGGCAAAATTAGTACCCTACACGCATCATTTCCTGGGCTCGTGACCTTATTCCTAGTCCATACGGGGATACGTGCGGCCAAACGATCTTTACGAGACGTTCGTGCTATCCACCGTTGGTCCTTATAGAAATCAAATCCTAATTCAAGAAAAATTAGCAAAACTCAGATTATAACAAGAGTGAATTTTATACTACACTCCTTACCATAGCTCGTTCATGGTTTATTAGCTGACGCAGCTACGACCAAAAAGAGCATTAACTCTTAATTGAGTTAATTATCCCAGTCGTGTCATGATTTAGGACATGACATCAGGATTACTTATCTAACACTGTTTTTGACTATGCATGTTAATATTTTTTTCGTCAGGTCAAAAAACAAAGAGAAATGTCAGGCATAAAGCTATATATATTCAAAGAAAAAATCTCATTACTCTTTGATTAGCTAGACCACCAAATAAATACATGAGCCCTTGGCACACGTATTATAATGTTTGAATGGTTTACGCTCGCGCGACGCGCCCTGGGAGAGTTGAGATGAAACGCTTCATATACATATTGACACTGTTGATGATGTGAAAAAGGTCGTGATTTAGGTAGAATATAAACATAAACAAAGGGAGATGCTTGGGCATAGACCTTCAAGTTTCCTCTTTGGTCATTTTTCGCCATTTTTAAATCCACGTAGCATTGTACAGAATCAACCGATTTTAACAATTCACATCTCAGATTAAAGCTCTATTCTTCAACTTTAATTGCTTTTTTGTGGAATTTTGTTTGGCCTCTTCAATAACTTGCTATTGGTTAATTATCAATAACAACTTTTCGTCTATTTTCCCATGTTAAATATCCATAAAAAAATTAAATTTAGTTTCGAATTGTAGTTAGGAGCAATTTTTTATGAATTTCTACGCACACACACACACATACACGCACGCACGCACGCATGCAGGCACACACACACACACACACACATACACACACATACATATATATATATAGCCTGATGCCTGATGCTTTTTTTCTTTTGTTTTTTGACCAGACGAAAAAAAATATTATTAAGTATCATGCATAGTCAGAAACAGTGTTAAATCAGTAATCTTGAATATTTTCAGAATTTTTCGCCGCGTACTTTTCCTAGGAAACATTTCAAAATCGTGCAGAGCTGCCACTACAAAATTTTAAGAAAAAAAATTACATTTGAGTTAGCCCCTTTTTGAATCGGCTCGCGAGATAGCCCCTTCTCGAAACGGCTTGAGAGATAGCGCGTTCTTCCACCCAGGCGTCGATATCATAATCTTTGGAAAAAAAGAAGTTAGGCAGCATTTAATGAAAATTTTAAAAATATAGAAGGATAATAGGAATGAATACAGCAAACAAAGTACTGGATGGGAAAGAAATAAAGGAGGGGTTACTGAGACGGAATGGTGAGGTGAGGAAGGCAATAAAAAGAAGAGGAGAGACGCGTAAGGTCAAGAAAAAACTATAAGGCGCAGAGAGAGAGAGAGAGAGAATGTGAGACAGCACAGAGAAGAGGGAGATATTGAAAAACTAAGAAGAAAATTTTTATGAAAAAATAAAATATTTTCTTTCATTTCAGTTTCAATTTTATTTAAGATAATATTTTATTTTTTCATAATGCTTTTCTTCTTAATTTTTCAATAACATTTCTTTTAAACTTTCTCATTCCACTAACTTTGAAAATGATTCTTCATTATCTCTCTTCATCTATGCTGTTCCCCCCCCTCTTTCTCTTTGCCCTATAGTTTTTTCTTTACCATAGTCGTCTCTCCTTTCCTTCTTTGTCTTCCTCAGTTCACCATGCCATCTCAGTAACCTCTCCCTTATTTCTTTTCAACACAGTATTTTGTTTCCTGTAGTCATTCCTTTTATGTTTCTTCATTTTTAAAATTTTCAGTTACACGCTGTCTAACTTCTTTTGCTCCAAAGATTTTCCATCTTGCAGTTCCTTTTGCCTCATCCATGCTAAAGTTTTGAGCTTCGCTTGACTTCTCTAAAAGTAATATGTATTGCATATCATATTTGTTGTGCTGTTACTTTTGAATATTCTCTGGCTTTTTTGTCGCTTTTTGATAACCTTGTTATTTTTGATATTTCACTGGTTATATGACTATTTTTTTAACATTTATAAAAACTTCTCTGTTAATAGCAACAGTACAGTACAGTGTTCTGATTTTAGTGAGCCTGTGGACGACCTTAAGCATTGCAAAAGACTGCAGACTAGTCACTGCTCATATTAACAGAGGTGTATTTACATACTTCAATAACATGGTCACATAGCCGGTGAAAAATAAAAAGTAACAAGGTTATCAAAGAGCGATAAAAATAGCCAGACAAAAATAAATAATAACAGAACAACAAATTTGATATGCAACGTTTTCCAACCGGGCGCCGAGATGACTCCTTTCCCAACCGGACGTTGAGATGGCACCTTTTTATTCGGGAGCGACGATATGCAGTCACACATATTGTGTCCTTACTGTGACTGTAGGTTTAAAAGCTGTAAGATGGATAATCCTTAAAACAAAACGAGAACAAGGGACTACTTCTAGTCGTTAAATGAAAAACAATAAAAAAGTTATCTAGAAAAGAGTGCAATATGCTAAGCAGTCTGAAAATTTTAATTAAGGTAGTTCATCACACATGTATAGCAATATATATGGGAGCGTCCAGCAGAAACGGTCCACCGAGCGCGCGCGGTGCCTTTTTTCGCGTAAAAGGCGCTCTGTTTAACTCGTTCATAATCGTATGCTGCGTCTTTGAAAAAAAAACCAAGGACCTGTATCGATAGATTTTTTCCTGCTCTTTCCCATGGTGCCATTGTTTTTATTGCGAAACGCTTTCTTCCGGATGAAAACTCGAGATGAATATTGAAAGCCATTTTCCTCAAAGTATATCATGTTTTTTTTCAAAATAAACTACACCATTGGAAAGCACAACTCTTAAGCTTCAAAACCCTATCTCGGAGAAGATGGAGAAATAAAGGGTTTAAAAGTAACAACATGAAAAAGACAGCGCCGAGGGTCCGCGCGAGCCCCTCGCGCCCGTGCGTACGGCACGTTTAAGTGCACGCTCTATTCAATTCGCTAATAATCGTGTACCAAGTCTCTGAAAAAAGAACTAAGGACATATATCGATAGATTTTTTCCTGCTCTTTCTAATGGTGCTATTATTTTTATTCCGAAATGCTTCTGTTCGGGATTAGTACCCGAAGTGCCCGCTAGATGGCAAGCACCAAGCGCGCTACCTTGAAAAGCAATGCCAGACGAGAAAGTTTACGGAAAGTATCCGACAATTATATATTGACGCCCCCAAGATTTATACAAATGGGCAACTGAGTATTTCAAAAATATTGAGTGCTTTTTTTCATCAAAAGACGATTACTTAAAGGCTACAGAAAAGCTACAAAACAGGCTAGCCTTAGCTAAGACAATACCTGGAACTCAATTGTCTCATTGTATTAAATTATTAAATGATGCCAAAAAGTTAGAACTTAAAAGATTTTCAGCGTTAGAAGATTCTCAATTATATCCACCGATCAAAAAAGAAAAAGTACTTAAAACTCAAACAAAGAAAGAAGCGGATGACGCAAAAAGGACAATTCTTATAAAATCAAAAAAATGTAAAAAAATTAGAATTTAAAGGAAAAGGTAATATTGTTATGCCAGATTAAACAATCTATAAGGTTATTTTAAATTTCTGTTTCACTGCTTTCAGTGCGTTCATGGATATTTTTATGTTTAATATATTATGTTTTTCAAATTTTGTTATATAAATGAACAAAGTTCATTGTAATATTATACTAACTGTTACAACTAGATCCACAAAATTATGTCCACGCATTGGCATTGTAAGTTACAAAACATTTTATATTTACAAAAAAGAAAGGGCGAAATAGCACATCGCGTGTATTAATCCTCCCTTGAGCATAGCGTAAAAAGTTCGGGCAGCCGCTGTCTTTTTGATCTTACTATTTTTGAACTTTTCATGTTTCAACTTAAAAATATAATATTTTATAGTTTAAGACTTGTACTTTTGAAGAATATAATTCATTTTGAAGAAAAGACTGATATTTTATTGAAAAATAGAGTTTAAACATTCAAATGGAATTTTCAACTAGAAGGAAGCATTTCGGAATAAAAATAATAGCACCATTGGAAAGAGCAGGAAAAAATCTATCGATATATGTCCTTAGTTCTTTTTTCAGAGACTTGGTACACGATTATTAGCGAATTGAATAGAGCGTGCACTTAAACGTGCCGTACGCACGGGCGCGAGGGACTCGCGCGGACCCTCGGCGCTGTCTTTTTCATGTTGTTACTTTTAAACCCTTTATTTCTCCAACTTCTCCAAGATAGGGTTTTGAAGCTTAAGAGTTGTACTTTCCAATGGTGTAGTTTATTTTGAAAAAAAACATGACATACTTTGAGAAAAATGGCTTTCAATATTCAACTCGAGTTTTCGTCCGGAAGAACGCGTTTCGCAATAAAAACAATCGCGCAATTGGAAAGAGCAGAAAAAATCTATCGATATAGGTCCTTGGTTTTTTTTTCAAAGACGCAGCATACGATTATGAGCGAGTTAAACAGAGCGCCTTTTACACGATAAAGGCACCGCGAGCGCTCGGTGGCCCGTTTCTGCTGGACGCTCCCATATAGCTATTCGTAATAAATTTTTTTTGTTTTGTCTTTTATATTTGATACAACCAGATCAAGTTTATTCTAATGATGGGTGTCTTAAAAAGTAGAAAACATTTTTTTCATGCAAAATAACGTAGTGTTGGTGCTAATATCAACAATTAATTATTTTGAAATTTGACTAACACGTCGCTTCTATGCAAATTTTTATTATACGTGCAATCGTATCGATCGAAGTCTCATTTTGTTCCTTATGAAATGTGAGGATAGGTTCGCGGTAACGATATTGTTGTATAACCGATCTAAACGGCGCTAGATCTCATTGTTTATCGAAATTTCAGTGAATTTCGGGAATTTTCTGTAAACAATGAAATCTAGCGCCGTTCAGATCGGTTATACAACAAAATCGTTACCGCGAACCTACCCTCAAATGTCATAAGGAACAAAATGAGATTTTGATCGATACGATTGCATGTAAAATAAGAATTTGCAAAGGAGCGACGTGTTAGTGAAATTTCAAAATAATTCATTGTTGATATTAGCGCCAATACTACGTAATTTTGCATGAAAAAAATATTTTCTATTTCTCAAGACACCCATCATTCGAATAAAATTGATCTGATTGTATCAAATATAAAAGACATAACAAAAAAAATTCGTTACGCATAGCTTATATATATTGCTATATATGTGTGATGAACTACCTTAACTGATTTCGTTTCAGATATGCATCTCTCAGCGGTGCATCAGTGGAGTTCGTGCCCAGCTGATGTCGCTGTTGATAATTCTTTTCTAAAAATACTGTACAGATAAACTGGCTGTACATACCCGAGAAAAAGACTCTGCTGCTGCTGCTGCTGCTGCTGCTGCTGCTGCATGAATGATATTTGCGATTCTCTTGTTGTCACTGCTCCTGCTTGAGTGCTGCGGTTTTTTCGAATGCTGCTCTAGGCACTGTTTTTGGTACTCCTGCAGCTAATTTGCCGTTTATCTTCATGAAATCTTCAGATCATCTCAGTGTTCGTCCATATAGAAGATTTAATTTTGACTGCTAGTGTGTCAGTGCCAAAGACCAACCGTTGTATTAATGAACTTTTATCGTTTTTCGTTTTCGAGCACTGCACGTTAAATGCGAGACATTGTCTTTGTTGTACGGTCATGTTGTAAAAGTTTTCGTTGTAGCGCTTACTATAGGTATATAGCGGGACAATGCGTTTCTAAAAATTTTTTGGAAATTTTTTGGCGTGAGAAAATTGTTATTAAAAGTTGGCGTAGCGAGCGCAAAAGTACCGTAACGAAAATTCAAACCTGTGTCACAAAAAATATCCGTGTGAAATTACTTGCAGTTGAGTGGAGCACTTCCTTTTACCTTAGAAGATGAAATCTAAAGCCCCAGAGTCTAACGCTCAAAGGTTTTTTTTTTGTAATAGAGCTGGATAGTCTGAACAATTTAATAACATTAATAAGTACATGCAATTACAAGGTTGTCATCAAACAGTAATTTTTTTTTAATTGATCCATACACTACAAAATTAGATATAGAAATTGCAATAAATAAATTTTGATCAAAATTTCTGAGATGGCTAAAATGTAAAGTATTACTTATCACGTTATTTAGCACTAGTAAAAACGTGATTATAAATAAATACTTAGTCGAATGTTTTTATATTCAAAGCCATTCTCATGACTTGTTTTTATGAAATATATAAATGGATAATGTAATTTATTAATAATAAGAGACAATAATAAAAAGAAGTTCTATTATTTAATAAACTAAAAAATCAATAAAACTACAAGGTTATATTGAATGAACATTTATGACATGGTAAAAGTATTAAGTATTACCAATCACGGAATTTTATTCTGTAAAACGGGGTTATACATAAATACTTAATCGAATGTTTTTTACGTTCAGAACCATTGCCATATCTCGTTTGTACAAAATTATGTAAAAGCATAATAATCATTGTTGATAGTGTGAGATAATAAGAAAAATAATGTTTAGCGTCATTTACAACGAATAAGTATGACAAAAAGAGATTTAGATTGTAATGGATAATTAATTCTCCGGCTGCTCGGTAATTATCCAGCTACAAATATAGTGCATGCGGCGGCGAAGCTAGCGCACCTCGTGCAATGCACACCGCATGCGACTCTTAATGATTAAATTACTAAAGGGAGAACGGGGTAAGGTAAAATGATAACTCTCGCACGTATAAAGTAGAGTCTTCGGTTTATTCAATTAATCGGGAAGAAGGGACACTTTACGATGCGCAGTCCGCGGGCGCCGAAGGAGGCCCGAGTTGCCGCCGGTCAGAGAGAGAGAGAGAGAGAGAGAGAGAGAGAGAGAGAGAGAGAGAGAGAGAGAGAGAGAGAGAGAGAGAGAGAGAGAGAGAGAGAGAGAGAGAGAGAGAGAGAGAGAGAGAGAGAGAGAGAGAGAGAGAGAGAGAGAGAGAGAGAGAGAGAGAGAGAGAGAGAGAGAGAGAGAGAGAGAGAGAGAGAGATGAGTCGAGCAGGTACTTACAGAGGTGGCGTATTATCGCTGTCGCCAGCCTTAGACCGCGCCAGGTCCAACACCTGGTGCGTCGCTCGCTCTCGGTCGCCTCGAGGCTGAAGAAGGCCACGAAGTCGTGGCCGGGTGCACACAAACACACACTTTCACTCTCACGGGGAACGCGTCGCCGAATCACGATATATTCTCACTCAATTGAAGGGAGGAGCGCGGGCGCTATCCCATGCGAGACTAATTTAGACTCTCTCAAGTCTACCGGGTTGCGCGCGCTCCTCGCTCTCTCTCTCTTTCCCTCCCTTTTGGCTAGGCGTCCTTTTGCTTCGTCTGCACCTGTAACAATCTCAATATGTTAATACAGAGGTAATGCGGAGAGAGGGGAAAATGACGAAGAATTATTTTTCGTCATACGCCCCTCCCCTAGACGCTGGTTACGGGCGACGTACCAGCTCGAGATAACCTTTCTCTCCGTCATGTAACATGCGGTAAGAGCTGGAGCTTCGACGAGCCATGCAATAGGCTTGAGGAGTACAAAAAGGAGAAAAAGGTAAGCAACTCGGGTTCCCTTTTACAATTTTTATTCGGTGGCTCGCAGGCCCGTGTTCTTGCGGAGTAGCGATCCTTCACGCCTTGCGCGGGCGCTTATCACCTCATCCCTGGATGATTCGCCCTACCGGGGAGAAGAGTTGGTCACTATGTTCAATGGTGAGGCGTGAGGTTAAGGGATTAGTGACATGCTCTGTGCGTCGCGGCGCGCGTGCGTCGGAGGGAAGATGTTGCAACGCGGTTCGTTGTGGCTGCGTTCCGAGAGCCTTTAGACTTGCGTTTGTCGCGAGTGGTAGCGGCTTTCGCTCGTCAGCGTCAGCCGTTACTCGCGAGCGCTTGCTCGCCTGGGCCCCTATGACATGTGTGGTTCGCGTTACCACCAACCGTGTTTTGCGTGGTATTCCCCTCTTGCGGGGTGCGAGCTACCGCTCGCTCGCCAGGTCATTGGGAGATCCGTCGTCGTTGGGATCTTCCCCAGCCTGATCATCGCGTGCCTAGTTAACGTCAGTTGAGCTTCCTGCCTCCACGGTGAGATCAACTTTTTCGTGGTAGGGTTTGAGGTCTTCCACGTGGACCTTGCTGCAGTCTTTTTCGTTCCAGTCTTGCAGCTCGTACACATTCGAGCTTAGCTTGGCTGCTATTATGTACGGACCCGCGTACTTTAGCGGCAATTTCGCCGCTACGCCTTGGGCTGCGGAAGACAGGATGCGATTTCGCTTCCACACCTTGTCCTTTAATTCAAAGTAAACATCGCGGCGTGACGCATTATAATATTGCGACTGTTGCTGTTGCGCTGCCGAAGCGCTCTCCGCAGCAGATTGTTGCACGTCTCGCAACTTCTGCAACCGCGTGCGCCAGCGCTCAAGCTCGGCTGCTTCTGCAAGCTCTTCTGCTGCGCGCTCTTCGCGGCGTTTCAAGAAAACGGGTGGAGTCGGTTGCCGACCCATGTTCAGGAAAGCTGGGCTCGACCCCGTCAACTCCTGAGTCGCAGTGTTGTACGCCAACATTAATTCGGGGATATGCAAATCCCAATCCTTATGGTTTTCTTCGAGGAACGCGGTGATCATGGTTTTCACTGTACGATTCACTCGCTCCACAGGATTTGCCTGCGCGTGATACGGCGGAATCTTCGTATGCGCAACACCACACTTGTTTAGGAAGGCGTTCAGAGTCTTGTTCTTGAACTCCGTTCCATTGTCGGAGTGAAAGGCTTTTCGGGTACCCCAAAGCGCAGGAAGATTCGCTGTTCCAGTTCCTTTTCAATGGTAGGTGCGTTCGCCTTGCGAATCGGCACGCATTCGATCCATTTTGTAAATAGATCCAGGAATATCAGCAGGTACTCGAAACCTCGAGCAGACCTGGGGAAACCATAATGTCCCCTGCAACAATCTGCCACGGGCGTAATGCGCGATGGCTGCCCATGAGGCCTGCCGGCGCTGTCTGCTGCACTTAGCACTGCTGTCAGATCAAGCAGTTCCGCACAAAGTCAGCGATATCTTTGCGCAGCGAAGGCCAGTAATAATACAGCGTGACGCGCGCATGCGTTTTCGCTCGGCCTAAGTGACCCGCGGTAGGTTCTGCGTGGCTCTCTCGCATCGCTTTCTCGCGCTTTTCTACTGGCAACACTAGTTTCAAAGCGTCCTCATCCTCGAGCAAATCTTCGACTGCAGGATTTGTACAGTAGCTGTAGAGGCGCCCGTGAACTATCTTCCACCACGGATAGACACCGGGATTTTGTCCGACGGCGGCGATCATGCGTTTGTACCAGGCGTCATCTGTCTCTTCGGAGATGTCCACTGTCGCGAGGTCTGGCGCTTCCTCGTCCTCAAACATGTGAAAGAGCGCGTCAGGCACGTGATACAATGAGCCCTTACGATGGTCGACGTCATAGTCATATGCTTGCATTTCAACCGCCCACCGCACTAAGCGTCCGGTGGGATTATGCAAATTGCATAACCATTTCAGACTACTATGGTCCGTTATCACTTTAAAGTGATACCCTTCGACATAAGCACGGAACTTGCGCATCGCCCACGAAACTGTGAGGCATTCGCGTTCCGTGACGGAATAATTCCATTCCGCCGCGGTCACCGTGCGGTTTGCGAAGCATAAAACTCGCTCTTCGCCGTCGATTGTCTGTGTGAGTACCGCTCCAAGGCCAGTATCACTCGCGTCCGTTTGAATCACGAACTGGTGTTCTAACGACGGCCGGTATAATACCGGGGCAGACGCAATGAGAGCCTTAATCTGCTCAAATGCGGATTGCTCCGCGTCACTCCACACATACGCAACGTTGAGCTTTGTTAACTGCGAGAGCGGATCCACGATCGTTGCAAAGTCGGGCAAGAACTTGCGATATCACGACGCCATGCCAAGGAACCTTCTCAACTGTTTGAGATTCCTCGGCACCGGATATTCCGAAATTGGAGCAATCTTGTCCGGGTCAGGCTTAAAGCCATCTCGGTTAACTAAGACCCCGAGAAACTTGACCTCGCTGCGACAGAACTCACTTTTCTCACGGTTAATCGTGAGACCTGCGTCTTTAATACGCTGGAGAACGTGGCTGAGCCACTTGAGGTGTTCCTCAAACGTCTCCGTGACGATAATAATATCGTCCAAATAGGAGAACGCATGAGGTTCCATCTCCGGATGGATAACGCGGTCCGAAAGCTCCTGAAAGGTCGCTGGCCCGCCCACTGCCCCATAAGGCATTCGGGTAAATTGGAAGAGGCCCATTCCGGGGACAGTAAACCCGGTTAGCGCCTGCGCCTCCTTCCGCAACGGAATTTGGTGATAGGCACTGCTTAGATCGATCGTCGATATATATCGAGCATCTTGGAGCTTGCGTAAAATAGCATCCATGTGAGGGAGTGGGTACACGGTCGCCTTCGTTACCGCGTTCAACTTGCGATAATCGATGCAGAATCGGTACGTGTGATTCGCTTTCCATTACATCACAACAGGGCTCGACTATTCACTGGTCGATTGGACAATAATGCCGGCCTCGAGCATCTCTCGTACTTGCCTGTGCATTTCCACCTCGAGCTTCTTCGAGACAGGATAATATTTCTGCTTCATGGGCCTAGTGCTTGAGACGTCGATGTTGTGTTCGGCCCAGCTGGTGCATCCTAATGATGCATCACTCGCAGGCAGCAGTTGATCGAGCAACTCTTGCAACTGTCGCCGTTGGGTTTCGTCGACATCGGTGAGGCCAACCGAAGCGAGGTGAACAGCGCTCGCTTCGTTGTGCGCTAGTGACACTAATTCTAGGGGAATTCGCTCTTTAACTCCTTCGATGCTAAGCGTCAATTCGCGCGGCCACAGCACGGCGTTAAAATTCAGTCTGCGTCCAATTCCTCGAGGATCACCACGTCGTGGTAATGTCGCACACTTACCACGTCAAAGGGCAGGTCTACGTGGCCCAGCACCACCGCGGTTTTGCCGTTGGCAAGGCGTGCGCCACTTCCGCGGTGCGGCGTAATCTTCTTGCCACATGTGGTCGCAATCTGCAAGCCAATCGGGCCTACTGCGGTGCGAGATGCGCCTGAATCGTGTAACGTACGTATGCGAAATCCGCCCAAACTCACGGGTAAATACCATCGTGAGTATTTTGGTTGACTCGAGGTACTCAAATTTCCCTCCGAGTCTGTAGAGGTTGCTGCGATGGACGCAGCCGGGGCGCCTTGCAGCGGCACCGTTGAGGTCACGTCAGGTATTGGAGGGGTGAGAAGAACCACGTCTACGCGCCCTCTCTGCCTTTTCCCGAGTACTCCGGGCAGTGTGGCTTAATATAGCCAGGCCAGCTATAACCCCAGCACCGCACGTGCTCTTTTGGCCCGGGCTGGTTCTTGGCGTTCTTGTCGCTGGTCGGAGTAGGCGGCGCGTAATACGCCTCGCCGTTTCTGGCCAGGGCGTTCTCCCTAGGCTTGTTAGGGGAACTACAACCATTCTTGCGGTACGCTTCTGTCCTCTTGGGAGGGCTGTTGCTTGCCGGCGGGGTACCCAAGGGTCGCTCCCTGCTCAAATTAAGTTTTGCGAGCTTTTCATCTAGCGTTGGCTAATCAGCTGGTCGAGCCCCTGAGCCGACTGCTCTGCCATCGCGGCTAGGCTCGGCTTGCTATCGCTCGACGCGGATCTTCCATCCTTGTCCTGCGGGGCCGCGCCACTCGCGAGAGCCGCCAGACTGCTCTTGCCGCGCTGCGGTTGCGTTTTCGCGGACTTTGGCCCTTTGTAGGCTACGTCTGGTAACAGACTATTGTCCGGGTTCGGGGGAGGCTTGTAACTCCTCTCCGCCTCCTTTAGCGCTTCCGCTTCTCGTGCAAGCTCTACAAGCTTGTCTATATCGGTGACTTTCTCCCGTGGTACCAAGCGCTTGAGACTAGGGAGCATATTTCTGTATATATGCTCGAGTTGCCTTTCATCATCCCAGGGCTCCTCGAACTTACTCAAAATCGTAAGGAGGCATATAATATAATCTCTTACAGGCTCGTCTCTGCCTTGGGTGGGCTTGCGCTTCGCCGATGAGTCGTTGCTGGAATCGCTTGTCGACCCCGTAGCAGTGGCGTGCGGCGACGCAGAAGTCTTCCCAAGTTCGCCAATTTTGCGAGGTTGGCGGCACCAATGCCTTGCCACGCCAGACGTCAGCTCGGACATAGCGTTCAGCAGATCTTCATCTGTGATACGCGCGAGCGAGCGGCATTCGTTAACTCGCTCGAGAAATTCCTCGATGCTACTGCCTTTCTCGCCGGTGAATTGCAGTTTTCACTGCCGCACCATTCTGCCAACGTCCATGTTAATGGATTGATGGAGCGTGGTACCTTCGCCCGAGTATCTGCTTTACGAGTTACTCGGGGGGCTCCCCCTCCCCCAAGACTCTTGCCGATCGCGGGCATGAGGCTGAGGATGTCGTTGAGAAAAATTTTGCCTCTTCCAGTTCTATTTGTTTTCTTGTATATTAATTTAACAACAAGAAAATTTGAATTGACAAAAGATAATGTGTTGTAAAACCAAGAAGGAATAAATTCAAATAATTTATAATAATTTATAATATTTATAATGTTTATGAGGTCGTTTTGCGCTTTGCCTAATGCGTCGGATTCAGATTTGCGCAACATACGCATTCAATAATTTATTACAATAGGTAAATTTCGCTCATTAAATTCTGTGAATTTATTTTGCGTGAATCGCGGTAAATAAATTCCCAGAATATTTTATTGATGATCTCAATTAAGTTATTTTATCTATTTATTAAAATGAAATGTTATTGCTAAATTAGGTAGAATAATAATTGTAATACTAATAATAATGTTAAAAAAAAATATGAGATAAATTATTAAACTGCGTAATTCGTTGGGGTCTTAATTTTAACTGGAAGAGTATTTGGTTTAACTTAAAGTTCCAAAGGTTCTTTTATTAAGATTTATTGAAGGCTTAATACTTCAATATAATAGAGAAGAGGAAAAAAAAATTCTGTTTTATTCAAATAATTTTGTGCCCCGAATTTCTCTGATATAATTTAGAACGTACTCGTATATGCGTTCTCGCTGTTAGTTCTAAATTATTTCGTTTTTCATAAGTCTAATGTTCTGATTTCGTATCTATTTCAATATAGTACGATTTAAAATTTTTATACGTTAATCGATAATAAGGTAAATGTTTCTAATTTTTCAACCTGACTTAAATGCAGGGCGTTGCGAAAGTTTGTGTTCGAATTATATAGTCTATGCTAGCTGCCTACTAGGTGACTATACGGTCCTGGCGTTATTCGCTGTCGGGGTACGATAGTTCCCGAGCGATCAGCTGTTGCTGTTTCCACGCTGCTGCGTATCGCGTTTCGCAAGTTACGTTGCGTGTGCTTAGGTACTGAGTCTCGATCAGCGAGTTCGCATATGCGTTATTTCGCGTTAGAAAATTTTCCTTTCTTAATTTTTGCAATTTTTATTATTTTGGTATTTATTCAAATTTTTGATTTAATTTGAATATTAAACATAATGATTTTTAAATTGATTTTAAATTTTAATTTACTTTAATTTAATTGATGTCGGTGACCAATTACCGAAAGAGTCGACAAAAAAAATTCTATTAATTTTTAAGTACACTAAAAGTTAAATTGTTTAAACAAATTTAAAACAAAAATTTTCCTGTCAATTTTGCAATAACGCGTGTCAAGATTCATATAATTAATCAACGTTTATTAATTAACGTTTATTAATTAGTGCTCGTTATTGCGAAGTCGCTTTTAAACTCTTAGCCGAAAAATAAAAGAATAAGTATACATAAGACGTGCTGTTGTCATATGCGCGTCGCGTATTGAGTCTCGCGCCAATAGCGCCTAAGCTGAAATAATATTCAGCCGCGCACGAAATAACTTTTGCTTCGAATATAATATTCGGAGTAATCTATTTCTCTCCAACACACGATACGAAAATTCGTTTGCTGGATAGGCGCGCTTTGTCTACGTTCTGCGCGGCCCAAGTCCTGTGTCGGCGCGCGACGTAAACAGTGTCCGCGGTTGCCGTCGCTGCGCGTATGCGCGACGGCTGTCGAATATACTCTTCGACAACGACCTTGGCTTAAAAATGCGCGTTCGCTGCCTTTTTCGAAGTGCGGTGATGCTTAAAGCATCCACCCCACCGGTGTTTAATGGCCAATGTTCAATACACTGATACGCTGCGTGAACTAATGTCACCGCGCGCTGCAATTTTCCACACTCCGGTGCACGCGAATTCAAATCGTTATATGAATATTATACCCACGTTCTCGAAAACTGTGGGTTTTTCGAGGGGCGCCAATTTGTAACGGATAATTTATTCTCCGGCTGCTTGACAATTATCCGGTTACAAATAGAGTGCATGCGGCGGCGAGGCTAGCGCACCTCGTGCAAGGCACACCGCATGCGCATCTTAATGATTGAATTATTAAGGGAGAACGGGGTAAGGTAAAATGATAACTCTCGCGCGTATTCGGTTAAGTCTTCGGTTTATTCAATTAATCGGGAAGAAGGGACATTTTACGATGCGCAGGTCCGCGGGCGCCCGAGTTGCCGCGAGTCAGAGAGAGAGAGAGAGAGAGAGAGAGAGAGAGAGAGAGAGAGAGAGAGAGAGAGAGAGAGAGAGAGAGAGAGAGAGAGAGAGAGAGAGAGAGAGAGAGAGAGAGAGAGAGAGAGAGAGAGAGAGAGAGAGAGAGAGAGAGAGAGAGAGAGAGAGAGAGAGAGAGAGAGAGAGAGAGAGAGAGAGATGATTCGAGCCGGTACTTACAGAGGTGGCGTATTATCGCTGTCGCCTCGAGGCTGAAGAAGGCCACGAAGTCGTGGCCGGGTGCACACAAACACACTCTCACTCTCGCGGGGAACGCGTCGCCCAATCACGGTATATTCTCCCTTAATTGAAGCGAGGAGCGCGGGCGCTATCCCATGCGAGACTAATTTAGACTCTTTCTCGAGTCTACCGGGTTGCACGCGCTCCTCTCTCTCTCTCTCTCTCTCTCTCTCTCTCTCTCTCTCTCTCTCTCTCTCTCTCTCTCTCTCTCTCTCTCTCTCTCTCTCTCTCTCTCTCTCTCTCTCTCTCTCTCTCTCTCTCTCTCTCTCCCCCCCCTCTTGGCTAGGCGTCCTTTTGCGTCGTCTGCACCTGTAACAATCTCAATATGTTAATATAGAGTTAATGCCGAGAGAGAGGAAAATGACGAAGAATTATTTTCCGTCATAAGATTCATAAAATAAAAAATGAACTAGAAAATTACAATTACAAATTGCAATAAATTATTTTTAATCAAAAATTTGAAATGGTAAAAATATAAAGTATTACTTATCACGTTATTTCGCACTATAGCAAAAAAGTGATTTTAAATAAATACTTAGTCGAATGCTTTTACATTCAAAGCCATTGTCCTGACTTGTTTTTACAAAATATATAAGTGGATAATGTAATTTGTTAATAATAAGGGATAATAATAAAAAGAAGTTTTATTATTTAATAAACTAAAAAATCAATAAAACTACATGGTTATATTGAATGAACGTTTGACACGGTAAAAGTATTACCGATCACGTAATTTTTATTATAAATAAATACTTAGTGGAGTGTATTTAACATTCAAAACCATTATCATAACTGATTTATACAAAATTATGTAAACACATAATAAACTTTATTGGTAGCATGTGATAATAATAAAGAACGGTTAGTCATGTACAATACTAAGTATAACAAAAAGAAAATTAATTTAATAAAATAAAAAATTAATAAAACTAGAAAATTAGTTTTAGAAATAGCAACAAATTACTTTGGATCAAAATTTTGATCTAAATTTCTGAGATGGTAAAAATATAAAGTATTACTTATCGCATGATTTTACACTGGTAAAAACGTGATTATAAATAAATACTTAGTCGAATGCTTTTACATTCAAATCCATTCTCATGACTTCTTTTTTCAAAATATATAAATGTAATTTGCTAATAAGAGATAATAAGAAAAGATTTCATTATTAGAACTGCAAGTCAATAAAATAACAAATATAAGTATGTCAATAAATTCTTTGTGTTAAAGATATATGAACATGCCAAAACTATCAAGTATTATGCTAATCACGTAATTTTATACTATTCATAAAAATCGTGATAAGAAATAAATACTTACTCGAACGTAGTTACGTTCAAATTGTCACGTCTTGTTGTTCTGATATACAATATTATAAGTAAATAATTTAAATCGATGATATTTTGCTAAAATGGAAAGTAAGTGCGATAATATAAAATCGCATAAGTACGATAGTAGTTATTTGCAGAATAGGTTTAATTGTTAGAACAACTAGTCAAAACCCGGCCTCGCATCTTATTACCCGCCTGGAAATTATGTATGTATATTATGTATATTATGTCATAGACATAAGAGAATAGACCGAGCACGCCGAGTAATTTTTCTGGTCCTTGGTAAGTTGATGCGTGAAGTGAAATTTCCGGTTCCTGAAGTTAACTTAACACGTCGTTGTAAATTTTCCATGCGTAATGTACAAAGTTGGGCGTTAAGTACACCTCACGCACGGAAATACCACTTCGCCATCAACTTGACGCTTACAATTACAAAAAATATTGTATGCAACTTGGACGTGTACGTGTACATCCACGCACAAGCAAGATAGCAAGGCGACACTCGTGTGCAACAAACGTGGCTGGTGCGTGAACTATACTTCGCGCCCTTGTTGCATAAACTACTATTCTATATTAAAACATGTTTTTAAACATTTTTGTCTAAAATTTTTGTTCACCATTACAAAACTTCCTCTTTGAGGAAGCAAAAGTAAATTATCACACTGAAAAAAATTCGGCGCGCCTCCTAACCTTCAAACGCAGTAGCAGCAGTGCCGCTATTCAATGTAGTGTGCGCGCCAACTACGCGCAGCTGTTGTACTTTTTACACGCTTTCTGCGAGGTTAGGTGGCGCGCCGACAGGCTGGCGCTGTGGCTATACCGAATAAGAGTAGCTCCTACTCTTACAAGAGTACCAGCTACTCTTTTAGGAGTAGCAGTTACTCCGATGGAAAGTATAGCCACTACCCCCTAAAATTGGCGCTGCACGTCCACCTGAAGAGTAGGTGGCGCGCCAAATTTTTTTCAGTGCAGGGATATGTGAAATTGTAGAAGAGCAGATAATGAAACAAAAAATGAGGATTATTGGAATAGATAATTTCGAAAACATGGACATTAAAAAATTACAAGACGATACCAATGAAAGAAATTTCAAAGTAAAATTCACAGAGGAATTTAAATTTTAAGTAAATATGCGAGAAAGAAAACAACTGCGCCGCGTAAGCGAAGTTGATTTGCGATCATCATTTATAGATTATATTTGCGTGTACTGAAATTACTGTCTGGCTATGTAATAAATGCACAATACATTTAAACTTTGCAATACAACATTGACGCAGTTGCACAGCAGTACATTTTATAGGTTATAATTTTACATACACGAAAACTAGTCGATGCAAAAAAGATAATAACGTTGTTTCGACTGCGCTCTCCCGCAACTCTAACATAATAGTTCAGCAAGCGAGATTCAGTTGAATCAACATTAGCTCCTGATGTCAAACGGTTGTTTACTCTCGAGGTCGCGGTACGCGTGCACTCTGTCGCAGTACATTATCTGCTCACCGGTCGAGACAGCGCTATTGATAGTCATGGCGGGGAATTCAAAATTCAAACCTTGATATGTTAATAACAATTAAGTGTTGCATGCTTAATTAACAACGAACACCGAGATAAATAACTTATGAATTATGTTTTCATAATTCATTAATTTCAATCCGGTACTACCAAATTGCATATGCACCGAATTTGAATTTCGCGCGTTTTACAGGTAGCAGATAAATTTCCAGGAAATTGTACTTAACATTGGTGCTTGAATAACTGTCGATCTATTAAAACTTAATAAATTTTTATGGTTTCTCTCAAAAATCTACTTTTAAATAATCACATAAGAGAAGTATCCATTTGATATCAAATGTATTTTCATACATTTTGAGTATTCACTAACAAAAGATGTAATTATAATAGTAGGAGGCTGCATTAAAATTTTAAACTCACGAGAGATTTTGAATTTATAATTAAATTAGAACCATTTCAATCACATTGTTAGAAATAGAACACCTTTGACTTTTTAATGATTAATAAATATAATTAATTTTAATTCTACTAATATTTAGTATGTTATGTATAAATTCGTGTATAATTTTCCTGCGGGTAAAGTGTTAGCATTTAGCTCCGCATAAGACACAGCCGTTTGCAGTAAGATCGTCTTTATCATCATAATCATAATTATCAAATCTGCGAGTCGAGTTATCGATCCACTAATTTAGTTAAATCAATTTAATGAAGTCCTAATAATGAAATTTGTATAATAGTCGCGTTTTATATGATATAATGCAAGGTTTTGTACATTACGCTTAAAATCAAAACATACCTGTATTCTCGTATTCGAGCCAGCTGGTACAAGGGGTACATCACCAAGATCTTCAAAGTTTTTGTTGTCGAAGGAAAGAAATGGATTTCCTTTAGCATCTTCTTGAACAATATTAACCGGAACAAAATCGAATGGAAGAATATCTCGTTGAGTTGTTAGAATTGGTAATATTGTTGTTGGATTCTCATAGCTAATTGAAAATAGCGAGAAGATGATTATTAGTATATACTATTTAATACGTCCGGGGCGTGAAAATGTAAAATAAAAATATTTTGTCATACGACTACATAATTTTTGTTAATAAATGAATTTTTCATCAATTTACATACCTAACCCGTTTTCAATATCTCTTTTCATTAAATTTATTTATTCATAAATACTTATTTATTTAGAGTAAATGTATGTAAGTGTTACTATGCTGTGTATATTTAAGACGGTCTTACACCTACAAATTATTCAAAGATATATTTGTTTTTATGGATTTTTTTTCAATTCTATATGTTATTCTGAACATCGAAAAAAGTTTAGATAAAAAAATAAAAGAATTTAAAATGATACGGTTTAAATAGTGTACTATTTGTAAAATAACGAAAAAATTTATTTGTTTTGCCTTTTCAAGGCTTTTTAAGGAAAAACATCTATACTTGGGTGTCTTAGGTGTGTTTTAAAAAGTCAAAATATATTATTAAAGAAATATTAGTATAAAAATATAAAAATAAATACTTAAATTTACGTACGGGATTAGTAACAAAAATAAAATTAACTTACAAGCTTGCTTAGCATACAAGACACATTAATACAGACTTGAGTTTAAAGTATATCGACGGTTGAGCAGAACAAAGTCTTATTTCGGTGCGCGGATGAAGAACAACGTTATACCTCGGCTCGCGGCTGATGAACGACGTATCTCGGAGCGCGGACGAAGGACTTATCTCGCGGATGAAGAAAACTCTGCGTGGTCGTGTGTGCACTACAGCTAACATCGTCTGTACATAGGAGACTGTCTATATACTAAGTTTTGGTCTTTATGCTTTGTGTGCTCACAAAGCACGCCAAAGAGTGTATAAAAGTAGGCAGAAGAAGCTCTCATTTAAGCTTTCTCTCGTTAAAAATGTCGATTTTCCAAAAAGTTATAGGCTGTCAAAAATAGAGTAAGAAAATGACTGATAAAATACCGCCTGTTAAATGCTTGAAAAAATAAGAAATTTTAAATCACTTTCTTACTCTATTTTTAACAGCCTATAACTTTTTGAGAAATCGACATTTTTTAACGAGACAAAGTTTAAATTAAAGCTTTTCTGCCTACTTTTATAAACTTTTTAGTCCATTTATATAACCGAAATATTTAAGAAGCCATAGCTAAAGAAAGAGACCCCATTTTCATCAAAAACAGTTTATTTTAGACATAAAAAAGCTTGGATCTCGCAACAAAAGACCCATTTGTGTCTCATTATTTGTCATAAAGAAGTGCCTCCTACAGTTTCAGCCAAATCCTGGACCCGCATTCCTGGTACTCCCCTTGTTAGTAGAACCGGTCAAAAGTGCCAAAGTTGCTGTTTTAACCATTTTATAGGGGAGAATGGATCTCATGTACAGGAAAGTTAGTTTTTAGAAGAAAGAAACTGGGGACCCAATAGCTGATTATTTTTAAAGTTTTATCGTATTTTTGCTTCCTCCTAGAGGAAGCTTTGTAATCGTAAATTTTTCAACTTCGTTAAAACTCTCTATAAACATCATTAGAGGTGTTAGAAGTTTGTTTCACATGATTTTAGAAAATGTCTGTATGGATGTGTGTGTGTGTGTGTGTGTGTGTGTGTGTGTGTGTGTGTGTGTGTGTGTGTGTGTGTGTGTGTGTGTGTGTGTGTGTGTGTGTGTGTGTGTGTGTGTGTGTGTGTGTGTGTGTGTGTGTGTGTGTGTGTGTGTGTGTGTATACCGCTTTATCTCCGGATCTACGCGGTCGATTTTAACCATCAGGTTCTCATTTTTTTTTTTGTTTTTTTATTCCGAATTCGGGAAGAAAATAATTTTTGATGATTTACTGATTCGTTTTTGTTTTATTTCAAATTTTTGATTTTCGAAAAATTTATTTTTGATTTTTTTTAATGATCGGATTTAAATTTTTGAATCGGATGGGTCGCATTCGAAAGAGCATAAGAAACCTATCATTTAAAAAAAAAAAAATTATCTAGCTATCACGGTTCTCTTGTTATTAACAAAAACATGTTTTTTTTTTAAAAAGCTAATAACTCCTAAACTAAACGGTCAATTTTTTGGAGAAAATTCACGATAATGCAGAATATAAATTGCTATAATCTGTGAAAATTTTAATCCATTCTGTTGGTTAGTTTTTGAGAAAAAAATTAAAAAATGGAAAAAATGTGTTCCCTATGTCGCACGTTTTATGGAGTAAACCTGGATTAATCGCTTTGTAATTTCTTATAGAGGTAGATTTTGGATAGATCTCGGCTAAGTTCTTTGGGCTACATGATCGGTCCATAAATTTCTGAGATATTTGAGGTTAAAATTTTTTTAACCTTTTTTTCAAATCGAAATTTCTCAAAATCGGCTCTATGTATCTGAATCGGATGAATGGCATTCGAAAGCGAATTTAAATACCTATATTTTCTAAAAAAAAATTATTTTTCTAGCTATCACGGTTCTTTTGTTATTAATAAAAACGTAAACATAAAAAAATGAAAAAAAAATGAGTTTGGTATGTCTAACCATTGCGGGAGTAAAAATTGACTTAATCGCTTCAAAATTCCTCGTAGAGGTGGATTTTGTATAGTTTTCGGTTGAGTTATTTGGGCAAAATGATTGGTCCATAGATTTAAGAGATATTTGAGGTTAAAATATTTTTAACCTTTTTTCAAATCGTAATTTCTCGAGAATAGCTCTATGTATTCGAAGGGAATGGGTTGCACTCGAAATAGAATTAAAATAGCTATTGGCAACTATACGATACTGGCGAGACCTCTGGTGTGAAACGCCCGAACTCGAGGTAACGTCGTGTTTTTAAAAAATAACATGGGAAATGATGTTAAAACATTAAAATAAAATGTTATACATGAACTTACACGACGTTATCATTTTTAAATGATAGTTTATATCTAAAAGTTATTTTAACAAAAAAAAAGTTATTGAAAACTTTTTTTTATCACTAGGTATTAATTAATTAAAAATGCGGCGAATTGCGCCCAGCCGCAGATATCATTTTTTTCCGTCTGCTATTATATTATGTTGTTATTTTTTGCATGAGTAAAAAAACAAATAAGTAAAAATGAATGAATTTCCCGAACTTGAATTAAATATGCAAGATGTAATTGCAATTTTAGGTAATTCAAAGCGACCTTTAGTGGAAGAAGAGGCAGTTTTATTAGCTGGTCATATTTTGATGTGCGGTATTACAACTCGTAGCAAAAATAATGCTTGCATAAAATGATATATAACGCAGACATCAAAAATCCACGATAAACCTCATGAGGTAATCATACAATTGTCAGTTAATAATAAAATTAAAAGTGTTTGTTCAAAGTGTTCTTGTGCTGCTGGTGCAGGTGGTAAGTGCAAACACATTTTTGCCACTTTTTTGTACGTTAATCGGTAAGTATCATTATTTGCTAAATTGAATAAGAATTTATTTATTTTTTTATCTATTTAACATAATTTGATTAATGTAGATACAGAGTTGCAAATTTAGAAGAAATTAGTTGTACAGATGTTCGACAAAAATGGAGTAAAATTAAAAAAAATATTGATCTTCCCTATAGTCGAATTACATCAATAGACAAATATTGTCATTTTTCAAAAGCAGATGTTTTTATTGATCATAGTAAAGTAGGTGAAGGCAGAAAAACATTCTTTTTTAAGAAATTATTACTCAGTAAGTATAGCCTCAATTATTAAAATCAAATATGTTTTTATACCACTCTAACCTCAAAATCACAACTTCGATATGATTTTTCGGCGCTTGTCATTAAAGTAATAAGACTGTGGGAGATTCTGACTTGGGACTATGTCTTGCGATGGTGTACTTAAGCGACGAATCGCCGAGCCCGAACACCCGCAAATAATAATAATCGTTAACCTCTAACCACTAGACTTCTTGGCCTTCCGCCAGGGTCCCTGGGGAACAAGCACATTTAAGATACATACATAGCACATTAAGGCTGTCCCCAAGCCTGCCCATTTCCCAACTTCGCTCGTAAGGAGGCACAGTTGGGACACGTCTTGAAGGTGACATTCGGCGCGTCACAATTTTGACAGCTCACTTGTGGAGGCTGAGCAGGCTGATTACGGATGGTGCAGTTTCGCACCGTATGTCCCTTCTGCTTACACCAGAAACAGACTACCTCCGGGTACACGGAGGCTTTGTGGTCCACGGCCTGACAGAGGTTGCATACTCCCAGGAAAGGTCTCTCCTGGCCTCCGGGAATCGGGGGTTGGCCTGGCCCCACAGGGCGTCCAAATCCGCCATTCGGACGATCGGCTCGCGACTCTCCTAAACCCGAATTCTGAGCCGTAGCTCCTCTCCACGGGTCACCTCCATAGCCGCGTCCTGCTCCGTAGGGGGACCTGGGGTTTCCCTGACCCCCTTGAACACCAGGCCCCCCCTGCATCATTGCCGCGTACGTCTTTGCCTCCTCCTTCTCCATTATCTGCGCATTCGACATCTTCGGCGGCGCAGTCTCCGGCTTCGGCTCTCCGTCACTCGCCTTGGCGGAGGGCTGAACGTTGGTTTTGGCCGCCTTCTTCGCCGCTTTAGTTTCGCTCAGTTTAGTGGGCTTTGGCGACACGTTCTCACTCTCGACTCCCTTCTCCACAGCTGCCACGGCTTTCTGGCGACCAGTAGTACCCGTAAACGCTGTTCCGGGCACCCTCATCTTGTCAGCAGGAGGCGGCGGAAGATAGCGACTATCTAATTCCTTCTGCCTCTCCCAACGACGTCCGTACTTCTCCAAATCTTCCATTGTCTCCACAATTTTGTCAGACATCGCCTTCCTGTACTCGGGGAGGATATTCCGGTAGGCTGTTTCCACCAGCTGCCTCTCCGACGGCGGCCGTTTAAACCGAGAGACGATGTAATTGAAATTGGAGAGGTACGTGGCAATCTTCTCGCCCCTAGCCTGCGTCCTTCGTCTCAAATCATCCAACAGATCTTCACGGTCGTATTCTGTCACGAACTGATGTTTGAAAGCCTTGCGAAATCCCAACCAAGAGGGCGCATCCAGCTTGATAGTTCTGAACCACCTGCCAGCTCTCTTAGTTAAGATACAGGGCAAGGCACCGAGCAGCTCTCGATCACGTAACCCTGCTCCCTCGCGGCAGTCTTCTAACTGCTCTAAAAACTCCTCGGGGTCATCCTTCTCGTCTCCACTGAATTTGATGCTCCAACTCTTCAATAGCTTGACTGCGCGAGCCTTTTGCTCCGCTGCAGGTGTCGCTCTCCACCGTCTTCTCGGCTCCACTTCACCATCATCCTCCGTCTCGCTGAGGTCTCGACGTCTGCGGTGGGCCAGGCTGCTCCTCTCTGAGTTTCCTCCACTCTCACTACTGCTTGCTATCGTGATGCTGCGTATCGCCGACTTCCTTTCTCTTGCGAATCTCCTATTCCGCTTCGGTTCTCGCACTCCCTTATCGAGTGTACCAGGCCTCTTCGATATGTTTTCCTGGCGATTTTCTATTTCTTCCTCATCGCTTAACCGCTCCATGAGGGAAGGATCGATAGGTCTCTGACGAGGACGCCCTGATGTCTTCCTTCTCAGTAGTGGCTTGCTTCCCTCGTGGTCCGAAGTACAGGTCGGCTGAGGATTCTTCACAGGTCGGTAAGTTGTGCCGCTGCCTCCTCTCTCCGAGTATGATGAGCGAAGGCTTCGCTCCTTCTCCTTCTTCAACTCTATTTCTGCCTCCACGTCACTCGCCTCTCCACTACTCGACTCCACATCATACATCCCTTGTATCTCGTCCCAATTCTGGCCTGGAGTGTACCACTCCCTTTGGGGCAACCCCTTCTTCCTCGCTGGAGTCTCCCTCTGAATGAGAGCTGGCGGTACTCTAAGCGGTGTCCGAGCTGGCAGGGCTGAAGGCGGCGGCAACGGTTCAGTAGGCGGTAGCCTCCGATATAATCGAGCTGAATAGTATTCCCACGTCGATGCCACGGGAGGTACGAATCGGCTACTATCAAACGTGGCTGTCACCCTGGGCGCACTCAGAACTGAGACCGAAGTAGTCACGGCCAGTTGTGCCCCTGTCGTCCGCAGGACCGAACCCGCGTTACTCCTAGTGGCTCTCGGCGAGCTAGTGACAGTCACCGTCACTGGCGTAGGCCTCTCCTGCTGGTGCACCATCACCCACCAGCTGCTCTCTTCCTCTCTCCACATCTTCGTCGCTCGCCCGCAGCGAGCCTTCACTACTCGTTCTAGCCCGAGACCGGACCGCTTCTTTCTTCTTCAAAGTCTTCATCCGTTGAATTTTCTCACCTTTCTCCTCGCCTCTCTCCACATCCACCCCTATAATCTCTTCAATGGCTTCAGACTCTGCCTCGTCGCAGGTGTACCAGGGGACCTCAACCCCCGGCACTTCCTCGCGCAAGATCGCACGCAATAAGCGATCTCGCAAACTCTCCAAGTTACCGTGGCTATTCGCCCTCCGTTCCTCGAGTTCCGCAACCAATTCTGCCGGCTGCAACTGGGCCACAGTTCGGGTCCAACGCCTGGCCGCACGAGATTGCGCCAGCTCCTTCATTCTCGCAGCGTGCTCACCCATGGCTCGCGCCCGCTTCTCCACGACTATTACTCGCTTA
The DNA here is from genome assembly GCA_036365515.1 of Torymus aiolomorphi. Classification (NCBI taxonomy): domain Eukaryota; kingdom Metazoa; phylum Arthropoda; class Insecta; order Hymenoptera; family Torymidae; genus Torymus; species Torymus aiolomorphi. The sequence goes on along the minus strand of CM070874.1, from coordinate 7,804,828 downwards.
CGAAAGCCGAGTAGTCCAACTCTTTCTCACTCTTTACTCCGTCTATACTCTCTCTGACTCCACAAATTACCTCTGAACGCACGGCTTCCGCCTGTGCGACTAGCAATTACGCCGCCAACTCTCCACAATAAATATTCAAAATCAAGTATTATATATAATATCAGGGAGAACAAATAATTTAAATATTCAATATATATATTTATTATTCGCACGCTTTACTATCGCTACGCCGCAATTACCGCTAACTCGCCACGACTCTGCCGCAACACTCATACTTACTCTCACTCTATTTCTTTATACTACACGCACTTCCCAACCTTTATCACAGCAGAACTCCCCACAAGGGATGCCAATTTGCGATGGTGTACTTAAGCGACGAATCGCCGAGCCCGTACACCCGAAAATAATAATAATCGTTAACCTCCTCCCTCTTCCTCTCGCTTTCTCGCGACACTTACCGTCCAAAAGGAGATTCCGCTGTGATGTCGTACGCCTGGGCGAGCTACGATGCTGAAAAAGGTTGGGAAGGGTACGCGATTCGGAGAATCGCTGCGCCCCCGAATCTCTCTCTCTCTTCACTCTCCACGCTCTAAATAGCCGCGAAAATCGTGTACACGAACTTAAGGGATCGCCGCAATGCGATTCCCGAAAACGCCACTCGATCTCTCTCTTTCTCTCTCTCTCTCTCTCTCACTCTCTACGACCGTTCTACACGCACGTTCACCCAGATCGCCGCGAGGCGAGCCCCCAACCGACTCACGCTATCTCTCTCTCTCTACCGGTGTTAGACGCACGTATCCACAAAAAGACATCGCCGCGCGAGGCTCGAGTGTTAATCGCGACACTGTTTTCTTTCTCTATCTCCACCGACGTTAGATGCGCGCACTCTCAAAAAGCATCGCCGCGCGATGCGCAATTGTTAAACGCGACTCTCTCTCTCTCTCTCTCTCTACTCTCTTTCTCCGCGCGAAATCGAAGATTCTCGCGGCGCGATTCCAAGAATCGCCGCGTCCGCGAACCTCTCTCTCTCTCTCTCCACTCTCGCCACGCTTCACTATCCGCTCTCGGGCCCACTGTCCACGTACCTTCCGTCGCACGAAGCCTTGCCCCGGTTACGAGGCTGGACCGCCGATCTCCCAGCTGCTTCTCCTCGCTCCCCAGCTACTCTCTCTCTCTCCAACTCTCTTCTCGCCACCGCTGCTCGTCGTCGTCCGGCTCTCGTTCTCCCTCACCGCTCTTCTTCCTCTTCCTCTGGCATACACTCCCAATTACCGCTCGTTCCACTCTTCGCGTACGCTGCCGTCTAGACACTGCCGATTTTCCGCTCGCGCCGTGCAGCCTCCCTCCGCGCACGCGCAGCAGAATGGCGGGTTGCATCAGCCCGGCACGAGGGGCCTGATTGCGACTACGCCACTGCCGCCCGTGAGGTGCTGCCATCTCGCACCTCGCAGCTGCACCGCTCACACGCGCGCGAGATTCAAACTCGCCTCATGCTCCACTCTACCTCTCTACTCTCTCTCTCTCTCTCTCTCTCTCTCTCTCTCTCTCTCTCTCTCTCTCTCTCTCTCTCTCTCTCTCTCTCTCTCTCTCTCTCTCTCCCCTCTCTCTCTGTCTCTCTCCACTTACCTTCTTCTGCGCCACAGAGCATTCCGCTATCGTTGTCATCTCTCATGGTCTCGCAAGTTATCAAAACTCGGGAAACAAATAAAGAATATTCCCCCCCCCCCGTTAGCTTTCGAATTATTCAATTAACATTCGGCCGCCTGAATCGGTGCGCCGCGAGTCCAGCGAGAAGAAGAGGCATTGGGGCGAAAATACATCGTCACAGTCTCGTTTCAGAAGTTTTCTTGTACCTTCTCTTGCTAAAAAAATTATTTAATGAACAAAAGAAACGAATACAATACTAATCTTTATCACAATATATATATATATATATATATATATATATAATATCACAATATCATAAAATATACCTGGATAGTAATCTTCAGGCAAAAAATGTTTACTACATACTGCAGCAAAAATTGGTAATTTCTTAACCTTCAATGCAATGCACCATTGATTATACGTCGCCTTATTTATAGGAGGTCTATGAAAAATCAGTTTATCAGTACTGTTCGCACTACTGCACCCACTCAATACACAATAATATTTTCTGTTAACTTTGATCTCCATTGTATGTCAAAAAACAAACAGGTAAAAATGTTATAATTGGTGTCTTGGAGAGCACTAGCAGAAGCCAAAGTGTTTGCGGATACAAACAGCTGATGGACTTTTACATTCTTATCGTATTTTCACTTTTTCATTATTAAATTTCTAAAAAACTGAACAACTTTTTAATAACTTTTTTTTGCTATAATAACTTTAAGAGTAAAACTATCATTTCAAAACGATAACATCGCGTAAGCTTATGTATAATATTTTATTTTAATGTTTTAACGTCATTTCCCATGTTATTTTTTGAAAACACGACGTTACCTCGGCTTTGCAAGCTGATCATCAGAGGTCTCGCCAGTATCGTATAGTTGCCAATATTTCCTAAAAAAATTTTCTTTTATAGGGTGTTCTGTTATTATAAAAAAAAACGTAAGCATTGAAAAATTAAATAATAAAAAAAATGAGTTTTGTATGTGCAACGATTGCTGGAATAAAATTGACTTATTCGCTTCAAATTTTCTTGTAGTGGTGTTTTTTTTAGATTTTTATGTCGATTTCTTGGGGCAAAATGATTGGTCCATAAATTTCAGATATTTGAGGTTAAAATATTTTTAGTAAAATTAATAAATGAAAAAAATTGAGCTTTGTATGTCTAGCGATTTTGGAAGTAAAATTGATTTAATCGCTTCTTTAAATCATTTATTAGATGCAATTAATAATGTGTCAACACAAAAGTATTTATGTTAAAATATAAATAATACAAAATAACCTACCTACTTGGAACGCAACTAATACACAATCAATTCACGATATATAAAAACACTTTTCATAATTAATATTACCTCCAAATTATTTTGCTGTGATATTTTGTATAATTAATAGATAATATTTCTTAATAAAATTTCACAAATATATTGTTTATTTCACACACAAATTTTTTTTATAAATTTCATTTTTCCACTTATAAAACAATTTATTATCGCTGTCAAGTGCGAAACCTTCTGCTATTTTCGTGTTCCGATTGTACGATCTAGTTTCTGGCAACGTAAGAAACAACGAAATTTAATTATTTTTGTGTTTAAACTGATTTTTTTGAATAATTTCTATCTAAAAAATGAATATTTTCTTCTACGCAATTTCGAGATAAAAATTTTAAAGTTGAAACTTCTATGGGGTATTCTGATGATAGGCCATATTTATATTGGCACGATAAACTCTAACATATAGATATACAAAAGTAATGTATTTACAAATGTGCCCTATCACTTGAGACTACTGTGTCAGAATAACCTTTTCAGAAGTTTATAATATATCAGTAAATCAACAATTCTTTTACCATTATTCCACAATATACATTTTTGACATCATTTGTTTATAATTACTGAATTTTTTATAAAAATATGAGATACATAATTGTAATAGAGTTTCGTAATTAGCATGAACTTATTTTTGAGTTTGAAAATATTATTATTAGATTAATATATTACACTTACTTGAAAGTATTCCATAAAAAGAAAAATCTGCTAACAGTTTTCGCGAAAATCTGCAGATGATGCGGAAATGTGACGCAGATAAAAGTCAACATAATCGGAGCTAAATGACGACTCCATGTATAAGCTCATAATTTATAGGCTATTTAGTTTGCCAGATAGGCAATATCTGTATAAAATTTGATCAAGATTATGTGGCTACTTTTTAAAATATTTTATATTTAACATTATGGTATTTCTGAAAATTACTTTCTCGGTTGCACAATAAATAGAGTAAAATTGTTTTAATTTCTTTGAAATTTTGTAGAGATGTTGAGTTTGTATATTATTTATTATATTAGTTCTTATGGTAATAAAAGAATTTGTTTATGAATTTGAGAGATATTTTAGGCTAAAACTGTTTTAGCCATCTTTTCATATCGAAATTTTTCGAAAACGGCTTTATGTATATGTTACTAGAAAGTGGAAATGACGTGCGATACGCATGCGTGAAGTTTACTTGCTTTTTCTAATTTAATAAGCTATTAGGTTCATTATTTAAAAGTATTGCAACGAGGTATAATGAAGGTAGGCTAATGAAATTGCCGATCACTCAAAAAACATGTATTTTTTTATGAATAACTAAAGACGGTATTATTTAAATAAAATTAAAAATATACCCCTACAGCGAGTTTTCAATCATTATGAAAGCAGATAAGATTATGAAAATAAACAATTTATTAAAATAATACAGATGTTCGTTATTTCTTAAAGAACTAATTATTTTAAAATATTTTCGAATACTTGTTTTTCAGAGAATATTTCATAAATCGACTCAAAATTTTAACCACTTATTACACTTATTAAAAACTATATTTGGTTAAAATTTCAATACATTTTCTTCATTTGTTTTTGAGAAAAATTATTTTATAAAAGTATAAAAAAAGGAATTGATAAATTAGTTTAAGGAAGCTACGTGCCAATGAATTGGCAGCGGTTTTTTTTTGGCTTGTTTTTCAAAATGTCATTTTTAGTGTAGTTTAGTGTAGCTTTTTTAAGAAATTATTCACTGGATTTTCATAGACTAACCATAAGCATAAATTACTTAAATGATCTGTAAATCTTAAAAACCACAAAAAAAACATCAAAATTCATAAAAATAATGAATTTAAAGTAGATTTTTCCATAAAAAAGAACCGCTGCCAATTCATTGGCAAGTAGCTTCCTCAAACCTAATTTGTTGATTCCTTTAATTAATTTTTAATAACAAAATTTATAATTTTTGCTAAAATTTATGACATAATTATAATTAAATTCATTTATGAAGATTAAAAAGTATTAATTTTTTAATTTATTTATTTATTTATTTATTTAGATCAATTGTCTATACATTTGGAGCTGATACATAAACTGATAAGAATTTTTCCATCGGTCTTACAGTCTTGCAATTTAAATTAAAATAATTAATATTTATGGCAGTCAGATTTCCCTTGTTTATAATCACCCCCGCAGAATCTGAAATAAAAACTTAATTAAAACCTGGAAAAGACTTTGTTAGCAAAGGACGATCTGACTGCCCCCACCACCAAATTTTGACTGATACATAAAGCCGTTCTCGAGAAATTCCGATTTGAAAAAAAAAGGTTAAAAAAATTTTAACCTCAAATATCTCTAAAATTTATATACCAGTCATTTTGTCCAAAGAACATGACCGAGAACTATCCAAAATCTACCTCGACAAAGAATTTTGAAGCGATTAATTCAATTTTACTACCGTAATCGTTAGACGGACAAAACTCATTTTTTTTTAATTTTTAAATTTTTTTCTAAAAAACTAACCAACAAAATGAATCCAAGTTATTAGAGATTATAGCTATTATTATTCTGCATTATCATGATTTCTCTCAAAAAATTGACCGTTTAGTTTGGGAGTTATGATCTTTTTAAAAAAAAAACGCGTTTTTGTTAATAACAAAAGAACCGTGAGAGCTAGAAATTTTTTTTTCTTAGAAAATATAGGTATTTTAATTTTCTTTCGAATGCTACCCATTCCATTCAAATATCTCAATCCTATCATTAAAAAAAAAACAATTTTGAGAAAATCGAAAATTTGAAATAAAACAAAAACGCATCTGCCTAATCAAAAAATCGATTTTTGACTCGCAATCATACAGAAAAGACACAAAAATGAGACCTGTCCTGTTGAAATCGAGCTAGTAGAAGCTGAGATCCAGGCGTACACACACACGCACACACACACACGCGCGCGCGCACGCACCCAGCCACACACGCGCGCGCGCGCACGCACCCAGACACACACACGCACGTACGCACGCACGCACGCACGCATGCACATACACACAGGCACACGCACACGCACACGCACACACGCGCACGCACGCACACACACACCCACACACACCATACAGACATTATTCAAAAACCACGTATTTTGATTCCTAACACCTCGGAATACAATTATAACATGTTTTTAGAACAACTCAAAAATTTACTATCACAAAGCTTCCTCTAGGAGGAAGCAATATTTGTTCAAAAAATTTGGTATTTTCAACTCTTTGTAGCATAACTACTTAAATTTCAGCTAATTTAGACATCGTCTCATGGAAATCCATGGGTTCAATTTTTTAAAAAGCTAAGCCAAAATTGTCATAATATTGAAAATGCTATATCTCTGAGTAAAATAGGTCTACAGATTATATCTTGGGTCATTTTATCAAAGATAGTTTACCACTGACAAGGAGAGTGCACACCCTCCGGGAAATGGATTTCAGCGGGCATTTGAGAGTCGATTTCTGATATCTAGAAATGAAGCTCAGTGTTTATAATTCTATCTCATAGGCCCTTTTCCTTGAGATATGGGTAATCTAATCTCAAATATCATCTATTTCGTTAAAATTACGGTCTCTTCTATTGACTGTTGCATTGCAAGTATTTATGATAAGAAAACGAGCAAAAAAGATTATAAAAATAGACAGCAAAAGCAAAAGTGTAAGCTCTGATTTGTTTGAAAAATATTGATTATTCCGGAAATTATAAGCAATCAAATATAGAGTAGATAATGGTTTAAAATACAATTCATTGAATTTTTGACCGTTTTTTACACTATCTTTGATTACTTATAATTTCCTGAAAAATCAATATTTTTCAAACGAATCACAGATTAAATTTTAGCTTTTGCTATCTGTTTTTATAATCTCTTCTGCCCGTTTTCGTATCATAAATACTTGCAATATAATAGTCAATAGAAGAGACTTCATTTTTTATCAAAATAGAGGATTTGTAGATTAGATTTTGCATATCTCAAGAAAAGCTTCATTTGTAGATATCAGAAATTGACCCTCAAATGCCCGCTGAAATCTGTTTCCCGGAGGGTGTGCACTCTTCTTGTGAGTCTAAGACCTCCATAATAAATGGAAGCTATTTGATTTGTGGTGATTTATTCATTCTGTCGAATAAATTACATTAAAACAGAAATGCGCTTTAAATAAAGATTTGAAAATTCTGATCATAAACAACTCCTTCAATGAATAAAAATATTTTCTTTGCAGGTTAGGGGGCGAGCATCAGACTGCATATGCAAGAAACTTCCATATGGTACAGGTTATATGTATTTTAGTTTCTATTTCACTTATGTTTTTAGAGAGAGTGAATTCATTACTTTCGTATTTAACAATATTAGGCAGAATCCATCTCAAATCAGGTCGTCTTCGTATGTCTTGTAACGGGGTACAGTTACGGAGAGGGTATTAATCCCTCTCAGGGGTTCGCGGGGTAATATACGGGTGTATTCTACGTCCGGGCAACTCACCGTTGTAGAATCACCTGTAGTCCGGCAGAAGCGCCTCGGCACAGGTTCCGAACATGCGAGCCCGGCTTCGATTGTAGAAAGCCTAGGCCGCTTTCCCCTGGAACCGGCGCTGCGCTTTGCCGCTGCTGCCAACTGCTGCCCGCGAACTACCGGCTGCTCGCTATGACCTAGCGTTACCAGCGCAGCCGGTCTTTCCCGCGTACAACGCCGCTCGGTCGAACCTCTCGAGTGGCTTTTAAACTTACTCCCGCTACCGATGATCCTCTAGCAGGCTACGCCTCGGCTAGCTGCAGCCACTGGAAAGGGTAGAGGGCGGTATTCGGGAAATCATGCACAGGCTAAGGTCTCCAAATAAGAACGCGTGACTTGAAGATTAAAAAAAATGAACGTGACTCAACATTTATTGGAATTCAAGGTGTTTGCTCGCGAAAGGGTGCGAGCTCCCGAACAACACAATATAACCAAGACGCGACAGGCCGAGACTGCTCTTACACCCGCTCGCTGGTGTCGGTGACGGGAGGGAATGCCCTCGCACCCCCGTCACCGCGCTACGCTAAGGCAACACGCGAAGTTCTAAACGCTACTTACGCGGGGCTGGCCAGCCATCGCACGCAACGGTGATTCTCGCTGTCTCTCTCTCTTTCTCGGCTTTGGCCGGCTGTCGAGGGGCTATCTCTCTCTTTCTCTCTCTCCCACTCCTCACAGTGGTGGCGGCGCAAAGCTGCAGGCTGTAGTGGTGGAGGCGCACGCACGCGAACCCATTCGCAATTCTCCCACACGGGCACCGAGCGCACTCACGACGCGACTTGTTGCGTGTCACGGCGGTCAACAACATGGCCGCTCGTTCCCGCTCACCGCGGCGCGGCCGCTTCGTCTTCTTCTCCGTCTACTTGGCGCTTGTTCCGCGTGGCGCTCTGCCGATCACGATACGTGCAAGCGCGCGAGATTCAAGTCTCGCGACACAGTGTACGTGATCCACTTACCATATATCGGCGCCCGTCACAGTCTATATCACCGATCATTTTGAAAGTAAAATATTTAATTTCTTCTCCAAAAATTATTTGACACTTATTTTTTTATTTTTTTGTTTCATCAAAATTTCATGCGTTCAGCGATACCGAAAAATTCCGAGAAAATCCTTACTTAGAAACAAAATTTTTCAATGTAATTTTCAAACTGCTACTGTTTCACCAGTTTTTTTAAGCTTTTAAGCCTGTAACACATAATTTCCCTCAATTTCGAGCTCTTTTTCACGTTTTTTATGTTATTTAAAAAAAAAATAAAAAATAAAAAATGCACAAGTCATGAACTTTTTTATTGAAAAATGCACTTTTTAGAAAACTTCATTTCTCTCGAAAGATTGATTTTCGTTTTGCTCAATTCTTTTTTTTCTTGACAGAGGACGTAAATACCTATCTAGACGTATACGAGAGATTCACGATATTTGTACTGTGATAGCGATCACTAATGAGATAGCACACAAACAAATTTTTCACGCTTAACGCTTATATACAGGGTGTCCCATTTTAAAATCACCAGGCAAATATTTCGAAAACTAACGGAGATGGAAAAAACTTTGTAGACAAAATTTATAGGGTTCCGAGGGGGGCATACAACTGTGACCTTGACCTTGACATTGACCTTCAAGGTCATTTTAAGGTCGAGTCGATTTTTTAAAATGGAACCCCTTATTTTTGACCCCGGGAATGAAAAGAGCGGAAAATTTTACGTCCAGCATGACCTTGAACTTGACCCTGACGTTGGAATTCAAGGTCATTTTAAGGTCAAGTCGATTTTTTTTAAATGGAACCCCTTATTTTTGACCCTGGGAATGAGAAGAGCAGAAAATTGTATGTTCAAACATGACTTTGACCTTGACATTGACCTTAAAGGTCATTTAAGGTCAAATTTTTTTTTTAGTGGAGCCTCTTATTTTTGACCCCGGGAATGAAAAGGGCGGAAAATTTTACGTCCGAACATGACCTTGACCTTGATATTGTCCTTCAAGGTCATTTTAAGGTCAAGTCGATTTTTTTAAATGGAACCCCTTATTTTTGACCCCCGGAATGAAAAGAGGAGAAGGTTTTACGCCCGAACATGACCTTGAACTTGTCCTTGACTTTCAAGGTCGTTTTAGGATCTTATTGATTTTTTTAAATATAATGTCAAATTTACTATTAATAAAAAATCGTCCGGCCAGTTAAGATAAGATAAGAGTCAACCAGCCAGTTAAGGCAAGGTTAAATTCATCCAGCCAGCTAGGGTAAGATAAAAAAGTCATCTGACCAGTTAAGGCAAGATAATAAAATCACCCAGCCAGTTAAGGCAAAGCTAAATTCATCCAGCCAGCTAAGGCAAGATAGAAAAAACTTCGGGCTAGTTAAGGCAAGATAAAAAAATTATCCAGCGAGTTAAGGCAAGGTTTAATTCATCCAGCATCTTTTATTTGAAGATGTTGGAACGTTCTACTATTTAGTTGTATGCAATGGTGAATTCTTTTTCTAAAGTGTGCGATAGTTTTAAGCAATACTTCGCGTGGAATGTTTAAATAAGCTACCGTGATCCTTTCTTGCATATCAGCTTTCGTTGTTAGTCTATTTTTATAAACAGTATTTTTTAGTTATCCCCATAAATAAAAATCTGGAGAAGATGGATCAGGAGACCTCGCTGACCACTGTATGGCACCTCCCCTTTCTACCCACTTATTGTTAAATCTAACATTGAGATAATCTTTAGCAATTCTAGCATAATGTGGCGGTGCATTATCTTGCTGCAACCACATTCTTTGTCTTGTGTAAAGGTCTACATATTCGAGCAAATTGTTAAGTTCATCTCTTACTAAATGTAAATATCTTCCCCCTGTTACATTGCCTTCGAAGAAGTAAGGTCCCACTGAACAACCGTTGACTATACCACACCATACCGTTAAAATCCAGCGATGCTGATAATCAATTTCTTGCATCCAGTGAGGATTAATAGGAGACCAATAATGGCAATTATGCCGATTCAAGGCACCAGTACTATAAAATGTAGCCTTATCGTTAAGGAGAACGTAGTTAAAGAAATCCGGATCCTCTGCAATTTTTGTGTAGCCCATTGGCAGAATACAACCCTTTGCTGATGATCAGCTTCACTTAAAGCCTGATTCAAGGTTACGAGATATGGATGATATTTCACTTTTCTTAAATATCTACTAGCAGTAGATCTTGGAACTCCAAGTGTGTTTTGTCCTTGATGTAAGCTTAAGTGAACATTAATATGTATCATAGCTAAAAGTGCTAATAAACGAGGATTGTTTTCATAACCTTCTTCATTAAAAGACCTTCTTTTTCAAACTAAATTATCTTATCTCACACACAGTTCAATGTCTTTTACGACCGTATGGTCAGGATGATGCTGTCTTCCAGGAAATTCTTGTAGATAAAGCCTTACTGCCGGTCGAAAACTTTTTTGACATTATCCTAAAATAATCAGAATATCAGCTACTTCATTAGGGATGTAGTCTGGCATTTTTTGCAAAGTTGAAAATGATATCTAAAAACACGAATTTGTATAATTTTACACAAAATAAAACGTTAAAATGTTAATCAATCTGCAAATTAATCTCTATTAATATGCAAGTTGAGAATGGATCTCAGAAAAACATGAATTGAAACATTGAAATAACGAAGTTTTATAAAATATAAGAAATCGAAGAATTTGAATGAAGAAACTAAAAATTTTTGAAAAAAATTTGTTATCCTTAAGAATTCAACTAAATAATTAATATGTAATACTAGTATAGTCACACTTAATGAAAAAAATGACTAAATGTCTATAATCTGGAACACAATTTAAAAACAATTTAAATAGGAAAATCTGTTTTTCATAACAATCAGAAAGAGATGATTATGCACATTTACGTTGATATAAAATTATCTTCTTTTTATCACTGAAATTATTCGAGAAATCAAGAAAGATACAAATATCACTTAATGGAAATAAGTTCAAAATTCTTATTCATTGAATTAGACATGAAGATCAAAGACGAGGTCATTTGTGAATGAAATTCCTTTAAACTTTGATATTGCAATATTTAAAGTACTGATTAAAGGTATCAATGGGCACGAATTTGTAAAACGAAATTTTTTGCAAGGCCTTAACGAGACAAAATATCCCGTTCTTTTCATTTCAGTGGTCAAAAGTATGGTTTTTGATTAGTAAAAATAAACTTAATAATAAAATAACTAGATAATAATAGTTATGAATAATAATTAATTTTTATTCTTTAATAATAAAATAACTAGACCTTAAAGTAACCTAGAATATCAAGGTCAAGGCCAGATTTCTGAATTAAAACGATGTAAAATTTTTTGCTCTTTTCATTTACGGGATTAAAAATAAGGGGTTCCATTTAAAAAATTGACTTAACCTTAACATGACCTTGAAGATCAAGGTTAAGGTCAAGGTTAAAGTCAAGGTCAAGGTCATATTCGGACGTAAAATCTTCCGTTCTTTTTATTCCCGGGGTAAAAGAATAAGGGATTCCATTTAAAAAAAATCGTCTTGACCTCAAAACGACCTTGAAGTTGAAGGTCAAAGTCATATTTCGACGTAAAATCTTCCGCTCTTTTCATTCCCCGGGTCAAAAATAAGGGGTTCCATTTAAAAAAATTGACTTGACCTTAAAATGACCTTGAAGGTCAGTGTCAACGTCAAGGTCGAGGTCACCATTGTATGTGCCCCTCGGAACCCTACAACTTTTGTCTTCAAAGATTTTTTCATCTCTCTTAGTTTTCGAGATATTTGCCTGATGGTTTGAAAATGAAACACCCTGTATATAAGCGTTAAACGTGAAAAATTTGTTTGTGTGCTATCTCATTAGTGATCGCTATCACAGTAAAAATATCGTGAATCTCTCATATACGTCTAGATAGGTATTTACGTCCTCTAATGATATAACAGTCAATACAAAGGCTTTTATCTTTATGCGTAAGCAATATACAGTGTCACGGGTTGGATTTTCGGGCTAAGGCACGTTTCACCTGTGTACCTTAGCGGTTCAAATCCATATCTCTCGGTTCAACTCCCGGAGATATAATAGCCAGATTAGGCAACAGACGCTACAACGTCGTGCAATGTTAACCTAATCTGGTTACTTAGCGTGCAACACGCAAGTCGAAGACTTGCGCTTTGTTTCTCACCAGTGACTCGAACTCTCCTCTCGTTTACTGGTTCGTGTACCAGCTGCTCAGATGAAACGATACGTTTTCTCTTACGTAACGACCGCGGAGGCGGCGGGGAGCGGGGAATGACTAAGGTCGCGGAATAATAACTCAAGCAGTTAAAGTTAATAATAAAAGACTATTGTTTATTAAATAAAAGATGATGAAGTTAAATGAATAATTAATAATTTAGACAGTGGAAGTGTCGCATTGAAATAGGTTAATTTCCCTACCTAACGGTGCGCCAGCACGTTATCTCAGACGTCAGCTGTCTCGAGGGCTGACGTCATACTCGCGGTAATATACGCAGTGTACGCGCGGTAACATAAGCCTCGCGTCTACAGTAATATACGTAGCGTACTCATCGTCTACGCGAGTGAGAGAGCGATCGCGCTCGCGTGTCGCGACACACACACACACACACACACTTAGCGTGAGAGCTGAGAGAGAACAGGCTACTAACGCATGTCGTCTGCGCACTTCTTATGCGCACTTGCTGGCTACAAACTGCCGGCAAGCTAAATCATTGTCGGTGACCTTCTAAGGTTGATGACCCGAGCCTGTGCTCTCTCTACGCTCGCTCTGTCCGCAGCACAAGAACGCCTATTCGGGGCCGCTGTCCAGGTGGCGACGAGCCTGGACAAACGGTTACGCGTACTTACTCGCGACGCGGTTGATACGTGCACGCTTACCGGTATTGTAGGTTAGATTCATACGGTGTGGTCTAGGTTTCTCGCAAACATCCTCGCTGCTAGGCTGGCTTCATTGTATCGCCTCTCGTGATACTCTCTGCTGCTTTCGTGCCAGGCGAACATGCTTACTGCACTAGGATGTTGCTGGTTCGGGAGTACGACAGGTAGTTCTAGCCTGTCGTACTATCTCTGAGCTCTCCTCGTGTTTCCGTCGAAAGTAAGGTATAACACATTTCTCGAACAATGATATTAGCCTCAGGATGCATCACGCCTGCATTCCTGAGGTTGAAACAGAGAAACACTTCACCACTTATCGCGAAAAACGCGATCTCTCCGCGAATTCACTCCCGCGCGCGTTTCTGTCCGAACGATAACAACCACATTGATGCCGGTCGCGTCTCCCGCGCCGGCTCGCTCGTCGTCTCGTCGATGCAGCTCCAATTCTGTATCGGCGCGCCCTCTAGCGTTCACTACCAGGAACTTACTAATTACCGACGTCGGTACGGTAGGCCGTGACAACAGGTACACATAAGCAAGCAGTTTGTACAAAATCTGTGAACGGATACACGCACCTCCTTTTATGCCTTTATACGCTCGATGTATTTTTTTTTATTTTTGTTTTTTAGATTTTTTATTTTTATAACTGCCTTTGTTCTTCTGTTTCATTGTTCTTACTTCAGTAAGCAGACGATCAGTGGTTTTGCTGTAAAACAATGTACTTTATCATTACATGTTTCTTTAATACATAAATAAGTTTTTTCAATTCCATGATACTTAGGAGTAGCAAGCCAATCAACATTTTTTAGTTTTCTAAATTCTTCTACGTCAACGTCTTGTAAATTTAATATTTTAATTGCACCTGTATATTTTTGAACGTGCTCTACAAAATCATTAGCATTTTGAATGGATTCTTCATGGAACTCCGAAGATTATGCGAAGTAGCGTAATGCTCTATAAGTCCACCTACACCATCTACAGCTTCTTTGGTGTGCCGACTAGCAGAGAACAACAATTTTATATCATATGGTGCTCGTTTTAATTCATATAATCGAAAATGAGTTTTAAAGTGGCTAGAGACGCCGTCTGATACAATAGTAATTTCTTTTATTGAATCACAACAATTTTTTTTCAAGTAGGTTATAATTTTTTCTACTGCTAGCAAAGCATACGCTGAATCATGTTTTCGGTCACCACTTATGACTGCGAAACTTTGTATCGAATCTACTTGATAAGACACTGCTGTGAAAATAGAAATTTGATCATTAACGCAATTATTTTCTTTAATAGCTTTATTATGAATCACAGCCCAGTTTTCAACGAAGTCTATTTGAAGAACTAAATGATGTGGGTCTCTTTTAGCATTTTCTCTTTCTGCTTTTATAGCTATAGGTTGTATATTTTTTATATATATATGTGAGTACTAAGCTTCATACTCCAAAACGAAAGTTCATCTTTAAAAGCAGAAAGTGACAGTGTTTTTTTAATCAAGTTTCCACTATCCCACAAAGCATATGTAATTTCTTCTGTGCCTTCTGGAAAAACTTCGGTAATGAATAACTAGTTGTCTATAGTGCTATTAATGACATACGTACGAATATTCTGTTACTATTTGATTATGAATTTAAAACTTTTATGTTAAATTTTTAATCCAATTGACAATAGTACTCCAAAGTATAGGAAGTGTAATCCTTTTATAGATAAAGAAAGATACATGGTATAACTTTATGTTTATAGATTTTGCGAGGTTATGTTTACTACAGACAACTCAGAGTAGTTCGGTAGTGGCCACCGAGGTCTTCGGTACAGCGTACCAGATGGCTCTCCATACACTTAAGTACAAGGCGAGCAAAGTGTGGGAAACTCCACTAGCGATATATGTAATTTCTATACAGCGGTCGGCCTCTCCTCTTGTCCTACTCCGCGACTCTCCCCACCTATGGACAGCGATGTGGCGGCATTACACATGAGAGAGGTAGGCGGGCGAGAGAGATCGATAGCCTTCGGGTATATTTACGATCAAGGCGCAGCGTCGCGCATGCATTTCCTCTCTTTAGAAGACAGTGGTAAGTACTCTGCGAGCACGGCTCTGGCTGCATTGGCTATGGCTATCTGGCTAGCTCTTACTATCCTCGTGTTAATTTAATAGAATCAATCTCTCTTATTTCTCACACTTATCCATCCTTAGGATAATAAGAGGGACATTAGTGCACCGCTATTTACCCGAAACTTCCTTTCTGCGGTAGACAACGAGTTCTTTGGCACTCGTCGTTTTTCCTGCCTGACTTGATACAGTAGCTGGGACCTTCGTGCACCACTACTGCACCAATCTTCTCCGATGGTACGACACCGGAGCATTCATGTACCGCTACTGTCACATACCCATAAGACACGCCTTAGACAATGATCTGGCGGCATTCATGCACCCGAAACTTCCCTAAGATACGTGTCTTTCCTCCTGTCACAGGGACATCCTGTAGATAGTATTCCACTCGAGTCCAGCACGCGAACACACGTTTTCTTATAAATTCTATCTCACATAAATATTTAATGAACTAAAATTTAAAATTCATGAAAACGTAAGTCTGGTATGTTACAATTGGCGCCCAAACAGGGGCTTAAGTTTTAAATCCTACCAATAGGACATCAAGCTAAAAGACAGTAAATATGATACCGATCATTGACAATATAAATATCGAAAGTCGCGTCGAAACGCGAGTAATTGAGCTACCATTGCGAGTAGAATATATACAGGAACTTGACGAAGATTTTTTTTTTATTTAATACGAATACCATTGGATAAGCGTAAGCGCTTTTCATGATCAGATAAAACTAATGAAGTCGGTAATAAATCGACAAGAACTGAATACTAAACATTTAACTGGAAGCTTAAATTGCGCGTTTAATGAAATAAATCGTATGGCGCGAAAAAAGGAAAAATTCTCATATCATCTCTCGTATATTACAAGTAGATTACGTAAATTTCAAAAATCGGTCGATGAACGGTTTTTAAAATTAGATAAAGACATTATTGTGATGACTGCAAAATTCAACACACGTTCGTCAAACTAAAATTGTTTCTACTTCTATAAAATTTATCACTGTTTTTCGATATATTTGCCATATTCTTGTAAAATGATGAAAAGACGTAGATCAGGAACCTTTATGCGGCAGATACAATTTTCAATGAACGAGAAGGAAATCAATGATATAGAACGTAAGAGTGTTAAATGGGAGCAGGCCGTAACGGACGAATTAAGGGCATTAGACGAAAAACAAACAGAACTCAATAATAATCTAGTTAGCTTTGATAAGGATCTGGACGAATCGGGTTCGCGAAAATTAAAAGTACCAACGGTATCCATCATAAAGCTCCAGATAAATGAGAAATTCGATTCACTTTCTACGTTAGTAGAAAAATTACGAACTGATAGAAATACAGAAATTCTCGCGTTAAAAAATAAAATTAAAGTTTTAAAAGAACAAATAAGCCTGATAGGTGAAGAAGACGATAGTTTAATTGAAAACATTTTCAAATTATCCGTGCAGAAAAATGGCTACGAAGATCGGAGTTATATCGATGCTTTTCTCGACGCTGTTAAATGATTCTTTACAAATGAAATTGAAAAAATAAAGACTGATCATAACAATGTGATTTCAATACTTAAGGAAACAATAAAAACCTTAAAAAATCTCCTTTAAACACATCAACAAAAGCGAACAAAGCATCGCATAAAA
Organism: Torymus aiolomorphi; assembly: GCA_036365515.1. Lineage (NCBI taxonomy): Eukaryota > Metazoa > Arthropoda > Insecta > Hymenoptera > Torymidae > Torymus > Torymus aiolomorphi. The sequence goes on along the minus strand of CM070874.1, from coordinate 7,787,742 downwards.
CAAAACTCGACATTAAACAATTTTGAGCTCTTGAGAATGAAAGGCCGATAAAGTTCTTAACAGAATTATATAAATATGTCAATGCTGTACAGCCAACTTTTGATTAATTCTTATGGCTTATCTCTTAGGCCCTCGAAGAAAACGCAAAAGGTTGGCGGTATCTAAAAGAAGCAGAAATAGTCATGCGAAGATTTTGTCACAAGATTTAAAGAACGGTATTGGAATACAAATACTCAAAAAGCCATAAAACAGAAAGTAGAATTGGGACAATATTATCAGGGGGACTCTATGACTCTTGTAAACTATGCGACAAAGATATTCGGATTTGCTAAGGAATTAGAGTTAAATTATACGCAGTCTGAGTTTATTCTAAGAACAAGCGAACCTTTTGAAAAAAATATTCGCTACGCCATTGCTGGGCAACAAATAAAAGTTAAAAATGGGCTATTAATAATTCTTAACGATTATGACAATGATGATTATCTTCAAAAAATAAAGCCGAATAAAGCTTAGAATCAGAATGAGCAAGGTATCACGATTCTCTCTAGCAGCCCTAAACCTTGTGATGCGACAAATCGCGGGGAGATTGACGTTTGCGGCATTAGTCTCGAAACTAATCGGTCCTCAATATCTAAAGACAATTCTAAAATAAAAAATTCGTAGCTTTTCAATATATCCTCTATACTAGGAGTGTTGCCAAAAATATCTTCTGAAAACGACGAACAACCTACGGGTTTAAATATCAATAACACTTTTCGCAGTCTTGTTTAAGAATTAAAAGTTCTGCATATAGAAACAAATATTGGTTTAAAAAATCACTTAAATTAAATAAATTAAAATTATGTATGCCAGGATATAAGTTGAAGAGATCTTTAAGGGGGCTAGACACCTTTCTTCTCTGAAATAAGAAGTCACATTTTAATACATAAATGTAAACTAATTATTTTATACTTTTTACATATAAAAGTGGGTATATTTACCTTACCTTAAAACTTTCTCCGATGGGCCTTTTATATGGTCCAGAACCATAGTCATCGATGAAACAAGTTTTTTCACTAACCGAAGCTTTCAAATTTTCCTGTGGATGGATTGACTCCAGATTTGAACTAAATTACTCCTGAATAGTATAATTCTCATATGAGTGTAGGGATTTTTGATATAATGAGAAAAAAAAATTGTGCTGTTTCTCAAGAGTTTTTTTTTAAATTTTTTTTAATTTTTTATATTTTTTCATAATTTTTCTGATGTAAAAATTTTTTCCGACATTTAATAAGTAAAAAGTATGAATTAATTAGTTTACATTTATGTATTAAAATGTGACTTCTTATTTCAGAGAAAAAAGGTGTCTAGCCCCCTTAAACTGTGACAGGTAATTCAAAGTAAAAACACTCTTTACGAGCAACACGTTCAAAACTCAGAGAAAAAAATACGCCCAAAATAGTATAAATCTACAAGAGAAAACTAAACGAAGTCATATGGATATCTTAGCATGTGATCAAATAAGATAAAAAAATCAAAGTGAATTGAATCAACTGATATTAAAAAAATTCCTACACGGAAAACCCCATGCACTCAAGAGTGCAATTTAAAGACGTGTTTGAAATTCTCAAACCTTTATTGACACCAAATTCTTGTCAAAATCTTGTACCTACAGTTAAAAAAATATAGTAAAATCATAAATAGAACTAAGAGTAATTAATGGCCCGTCTTCTCGCGGATTAAGTACGCCTTGTATGCATGTGTGGAGTGGCGCCAGTGTTGAGGCGCAAGGTCGGGAGATCATGTTAGCCGGTGCGTCTGATTACGCGATTTCGCGAATTCAGTCTGCGCCGTGGAGTATTCTAGTAGACAGATGTACTCTCTTGCTCTCTCAGTGCTGTGTGGCTTCATTTTCATGAGGCACAGTATTGGGGTGTAAGAAGTGCTCCTGTGTGACAAAGTCTCTACTGTCTACAACTCGTGCCTGTACACGACTGTGGTACGAGCGAAAATTAAGTTAATGAATGTTATTTTTCTGTAATTTGAAATCCAGAATCGAAACCAGAATAAAGAAAAGTTTTCTTTAGATATTTTGTAAAGCTGGTTGTCTCCTTCTTTTTTAAATATCCTTATTCCTTCAATCAGAGTAAAAGAAAGAAATTTACTTTCTTATTCCCTTGACCCTGAACCAATCTTAATAAAATTTTACGACACATATCTTATCTCTCACAAAACCATGCCATGCCCAAAACTGAAGAAGAAGCATAAAGTGTTCAAGGCATCACGTCAGCAAAGAAATTATCAAATTTTATTTTACTTTGCGAAAAATTTAAAATTTAGTTTGGGGAGCAATGTGGCGATCTTTACCTCATCGACCACCAAAACACACAACGCATATATACACACACATGCGTAATACATAAACTCGTATACCTTGCCCTACCCACTCTATCTTCTCCTCCTATGCCTTGAAACTGCGCACTGTCATATGTAAGACGGCTCCCCGTACGTAACTACAAGGCTAGCAAAGCGGGGAAAATCCCACTACCGATATAAATAATTCCTACACGGTGAGAAATCGTGAGCGTTAAGCGCATTACCTTGTCGATGAATTAACTCTGTGCATGTTTCATGAGATAACTCCATGTAACTAAAGAGCGAGCGCCATGGTACACTCTCTGTTCATTTCGCTCGGGATTTGATGCCCGAATTTCATCAGCGCCTTGCGTTTTCAGGCAGAGTAGAGCAGCACTACAGCGCGTTCCGTATGACTGGCTCCATCGGGGGGTGGGGGGAGAGAGGGGTACTACTACCTCGACCAAAATGAAAGAGCTCATTAGTTTTGGGTATAACGGTCGAGCGCTGTGAGCATTCGGCTATAGATGCGAGAAATGCACATGTTGGAGACTTACCAGCATGACGTTAAGGCAAAAAGCGTTCGACACCAGGCTATGCGCGCACATCATACTAGTTGATGCGCTAAATTCTCAGGATTTCTCATCATTTATACAGCGGTCGGTCTTTCCTCTTGTCCTACTCCGCGACTCTTCCCACCTATGTATAGCGATGCGGCGGCACTGCACATGAAAGAGGTAGGCGATCGGAGAGATGGACAGACTTCGGATATAAATACGGCTAACACCCATCGTCGAGCACGCATTTCCTCTCTTGAGAATACAGTGGTAAGAGCTCCGTGCTTTGGCCTTACTCCACTTGCTGCCCTGAGTAAACTTTTGTATATATAAAGCGTTCAATAAATTTTGTTGTACCTATACCCTGTTGTTAATTTAATAGAATCGATCTCTCTCTCTCTCTCTCATTTCTCTCACATATCCATCCTCAGGATAATTAGCGGGACATTCGTGCATAGCTATTTACCTGAAACTTCCTTTATGCGGCCGGCAACGAGTTCTTTGGCACTCGTCGTTATCCTGCCCGACGACCCGCGGGAATTTGAGCACCGGAAGCCTCCGTAAGATACGCGTCTTTCCTCCTGTCTGAGGGACATTCTCTAGGTAGTATTCCACGCTAGTCCAGCACGCGAGCACATGTTTTTTTTATAAATTCTATCTCACATACATACTTAATAAAATAAAATTTAAAATTCATGAAAACGTAAGTCTGGTATGTTACAATGCATTAGACTTTTAGTGTCGTATAAGATGCATTTTTCATTTTTGCACTTTTTCCTATTATGCCCAGCCAAGAATATCGAATTATCTCTATAAATCTTATTGTATTCAAACTTCTATGGAAATTTCCTATTTCGACAGTAATAGAGGAATTCGACTCGGCTCAACGCTGGAGAGAGAGACACTTCTGTCTCTCTCTTCACACAACAAATGAAGCTTTCGGTGCGATTCCTTCGATGAGGTAACCCTTTACGGACGAATCAGCAACACCAACGTCGACGGCGATCAGGGTATCGGCGAGAAGGACGACGGAGCGCTTGATGACACTTCCTGGCCACCGATGCACAGTGGTGCGATAATTACTTTTTACATTCAAATCACTCTATAGATCTGAATTCTCCACCCACATGCACAGACACCCACACACACCCACACACGCGCGCACACGTACGGAGACACGCACTCCTACACACAAGCACATTCACATGCTGACACACACATATATATATAAAATTATGTGACCTAATAGTTTTGACGGGTCTCGTCAAAAACAATCTGAACTGGTCAAAAAAGCTATCACGTGCCTTATAAAATCGCGAGACCGTAAATGATATATTAATATGGGAATATCTTTAGAATTTTTACTATTCAAGTTTTACAACTTTCTAGATCTTTTTAATAAGAAATATATACTTACAGCAATGTAAATAGATAAGAATAAATGTGTATTTTCAATGTATGAAACAATCGTTCCAGTTACGTATAAAGCGATGAGAGCAAGGAAATGTGCTAAATTGACTCATTTCGTCACCGCGATTGGCGACATTTTTTACAGTATTTGCTCTATAAAAACAGTAAGAAAGTTTTTTGTCTATTAAGACTAGCACAGTACATTATTTGATCTCATATCTAAGTAGAAAAACTTTAATTCAGATATGTGCCTGTAATACAATTGAAATGGAAAGTCTAGAAAGTAGCGTGACTCATTTTTCAAAAATAAAATTTTCCGTAGTAATTCTGTTCGATATCTTGTAACGTGAGATTTTGCTCCCTCATAGAGGAAGCTTCGTAAAGGTGAAAAAAATTTTCTAGACAAAAAGTATTGAAAACGATGTTCTAAGGCGACATGTGTCCATATTTAGAGATTGGAAAACCCTCTTGAAAAAAGTTATACATGTTTTAAATACCAATAGAAACCAATAATTTGTATTTTTGACAGCCGGATGGATTTGAGAACTTAATATTATTCATACATCTCGTGTCATGGATCTTGTCACTGAATCTTGCCAAAGCATAAAAAAAAACATTAAACATCTATTTTTCAACAGTATTTCCAACTGAACAGGCTCATAATAACATTTATATTCACTTTCCTCAATTTTTAATGGGATTCGCTTACACTGCAAATACACTCTATTCGCATTCTTCATATCTACTCAAAATTAAATTTCATAAGTAATCTATTATTATGTGTACAAAAGCTGATGGTAAATTACTACATTCCCGTACGTTTTGGTATTTTCAGTACGTTTCCATACTTTTCGGTACGTTTCTGTACGTTTAGTATGGTAGGGTACGTTTCGGTACGTTTCCGTAAAAAGATATTTTTATCTGGTTTCGTTCATACATGTATGTCACAATACATTTTTGTAGATTTTTGTAAGTTTTCGTAAATCGGGGTACAATTCGGTACATTTTGGTACGTTTTCGTACACAATGTCCCAAAGTACAAAAATGTACGCAAACGTATCGAAACGTAGCTGACTGGAAGCAGACGTACCGAATCATGCAACAATTTACGTAATAGTACGGGTTATCTTGTCAATTCTGGAATCGACAAATTTTAACATATGTCGCCTAAAAAAATCTTTTTGAACATTTTTTGTTTCATCAATTTTTTTCATCGTTCCAAATCTTCCTCCTCTAGGAATTTATCACATTTGCAATTTGTATAAAATTTACCTTTTATTAACATATTGTCGCGCGGTACGGACAAAGCCAACTTTAAAGTGACAGGCGAAGAAAAGCCAAAACCGCGTCTAACGCGAAGTCAGTTTGACTTTTTCCAGGCGAAGGAAAGTCAGTTTGTGCCGTCCCTGGATGAAAAATGCCAACTGATGAAATTTCGCGCGAGAAAAAAATCCAATTCTGTTAGCGAAAATACTTTTACTTACGCGTATTGATAAGTAATGATGTATATTATGCTTGTAAATTCCAATTATCATAATAAAATTACTCTTAATACTATTAATAAGCGTTACGAGGAATCTTGAATCAATGTACTGACAGTTCCTGGTTTGTCAGTGGTTTTGAACATATATGTAAAAAGTACTGCAACAACGTTCTTGAATTATAGTGTACTTGCAATCGCAGGTTTGTTATGCTTTCGGATATATCCGAAAAAAAACAACGACTTCGAGCTGCAGACCCGCAGCCTAGCCTTCCCTGCGTTTGACGCAGCAGTGCCACCGGCCGGGGCTCCTGCGTTCCTAAGAGTTTTTCTATGTAAGTAGTACAATAAATGTACAATTGCACGTAAGCTATCATTCATGAACGACTTATGACAAAGGTTCAAAGTCAATGATAAAAAAACTGTAATTATCAGTACACTGATTCGGGATTCCTAGTACCGATTATTAATAGTATTAATAGTAATTGCATTCTGATAATTAAAATTTACAAGCATAATATACAGCATTATTTATCAATACGCGTACGTAAAAGTATTCTCGCTAACAGAATATCAATTGCCACGAGATGGTGGCTAAGGAGGGTGTGCCTCCTGACAAGCTCGAAAAGAAAACGTGTTGTAAAAGGAAAATCGCAGCAGTTGTATGCATGATTTGTGACAAGGTGTATCATGTACCCTGCTATAGTACTGTAAGTGAAAAACTTTTCATCAGTAATTCACTAGTTATATGTCCAGATCACGAAGACATTAAACTAACCTCAAAACTGACCATCAACGAAGATTTGCTGCGTAATAATGCAAGATTTTTGATTGCACAAATAAAATAAAAAAAACAAGAAGAAGCAAAACAAGATATACTAAATGAAATAGCAAATGAATCACTCAATGATCAAAACACAACAATACATGATGAAAAAATGGAATCAGAAGTGCTATAAATAGAAAAATCAATACTAAAACCACTCAACCCTGAACTCAGAGACAAGAATTTATTACTTAAGGAGTTACTGGCTGTAGAATAAAAGTAAAGATAATAAATTTAGTGCAACAAAGTCTTTTGCTGAAATAGTAACGAGTTCAAAGTCTCCTCTAAAACGCATACCTAAACTGATTGTAAAAAAGAATAAGAAAAACGAAAAGCTTAATATAAAAAACTATATTACAGAAATGATTACTAAAGACACTAACATAAACGCGAATGGAATAATAGTAAAAAGTTAAAATGAAGTAATCACAAGCTGTGTTGAAGAAAATAGTGTCATCATTACTGAAGAACTACTAAATGAAAATTTGGCCGAGCTCTGCATAATTGAAAAAGAACAAATGCTTAACCCTAAAATTAAAGTGGTTGGCAAAAGTAACACTTTCGACATGAGTTTAAAAGAAATCGAACAAGACATAAACGAAAGAAATTTCAAAAACTACAACACAAAATGTCAAGCAGTACATATGTACACAAACAAAAAAACAAATTTAAATAGTGCTATTCACAAGCAAATAATGGAATACAGCAAAAGTATATTTGTATATTATAAAAAATGACGAGTTTTTGACATTATAAACACTAAACCCTGTGCAAATTGTGCTGGTTTCGGGCATAGTAGCATCAAGTGCCGGAATGAAGCTACATGCTTAATATGTGCGGGAGAGCATAAAACAGTGCAATGCGATAGTGTAAATAACCTCTAATTTGCTAACTGTGCTTTTAGTAATCTAAAACATAATACAAAATACGACTATAACCACGAGACGACAGATAGTGACAACTGTGATATTTTTAAAAATAAAATAAAAAAATATATAGCAAGTTTAGATTGTCTAATAAAACCAAAAATTGATACATACGTAAATAAAGCCGGTAAAGAAGAACACAATAATCTTTGGAAGATAATTGATGGTAACATGCAGCAGTAGCACCTGGTAAAAAATCTTTCTAACCTATCTACAAATTCAACACTAATCGTAAACACAAGTACTCCAACTATTATACATCAGCATCTACACCTCAACTAGTCAACTTGAAAGCGAATACGCATCAACAAGTCAACTCGAAAGCAAGTAAGTTTACAGTAAAAAATGTGATTAAATCTAAAAAATAAATAATGGCTTGTAATTTTGATGTTTTAGAAACAATAGAAAAAGGTACAATTAAGCGTGAAGCACCTTTTACTAGTATTGAAAATCTCAACAAAACTTTAAGCAATAAAAATGATTTGATACTTCTTGTAAATATTAGAAGCATGAACAAAAATTTTGACAAATTAAAAATATTAATACAAAGTATAGCGACTAAACCATCAATAATAATTTGTACAGAAACTTTTAACCAAATAAATTATAAAGAGTATGATCTAAATGACTATCATAGCTACTACAATGAGAGTAGAATAAACGGAAATGATGGAGTAATTGTTTTTGTCAATAAAAATATTCGTCAAGTAACCAAAACTATTGAATCTGGTAAAGTTAAAATAATAAACTGTCAACTGATAAGAATTTTTCCATCGGTCTTACAGTCTTGCAAATTAAATTAAAATAATTAATATTTATGGCAGCCAGATTGCCCTTGTTTATAATCACCCCCGTAGAATCTGAAATAAAAACTTAATTAAAACCTGGAAAAAACCCTCCACCACCAAATTGCCCAACGTTTCGAGCCCGCTCCGGCTCCTCCTCAGGGACTGAAATGAAACCCGCGATACACCTCCTTATATACCCTCATGCCCCCTTCTTTTCTCTTACCCCCACCACCATCCACTTTCCCCTCTCCAACTTTCCATTCTCACTTAAATTAATAAAGAATGATAAATGCTATCTAATTTACTTGACTCTATCATTAAATTTACATTATTCCGATTTCTTAGAATGTGAATACTTTCAAGGCTTTCCCTCTTATATTTATTCTTAATCCCCTGTACCAAAATATCCACACTCCCAAAATCGAAAGAATACAAACTATTTAAACAATGTTCTTTCAATAAACTATATTGATGTTCATATATTCTCTTTTTCAAATATTTACCTGTTTGACCAATATAACAACCATTACAGTCCCTACAATTAATTTTATAAATTACTCCCGATTTTAAACATTTATCATCCTTGTCTTTACAATTACTAAATAACGTTTCTAAATTATTATCGTTTCTAAAGAAAACTTGAATATTATGTTTACTAAAAACACTTCTAATCCTTTCCGACAAACCTCTAACATATGGTAAACTAAAATATGCGTTCTTTCCATTTCTATTCCTTGTTTGATTATCTACCCGCTGCTTCAATCCACCATTATAAATTTCCCACACTCTCTCATCAATCATTTTATTAATAAATTTTACCGGATAACTATTCTTAATAAATGTTTCTCTAACTAAATTTAAATTCTTTTTCCTAAAATCTTTATGTGACAATTTAATGGCTCTGTCAATGACACCCTTGATCGCACCTGTCTTGTTTCCGAATTGGTGGTGAGAATCAAAATTTAAAAATCTACCTGACCATCTAGGTTTTCTATACCAATCTAATTTCACTCTATTATTATTAACTCTAATGACTCTAATATCTAAAAAAACTCAATTGATTATCTTTCTCAACTTCTTCTGTGAATTTAATTCTATTATGGACAGAATTAAACACATCCACCATTTCAGCCACAAAACATTCAGGTACAACTGCAAAAATGTCATCAACATATCTTTTAAAAATAATTGGCTGAAAAACCAACTTAGACAAAGCAACACTTTCCAATTTTTCCATTACTAAATTCGCTATAACAGGTGACAAAGGTGATCCCATTGGACATATCTTTGCTCATATAAACTATTATCAAAAAAAAAAATGTGTTTTTAAAAACCAAATTAAGTGCCTTTATAAATTCATCTTTTGTTAAACTAGTATGTACTTTAATTTCAGACCATTTATCTTGTATAATATCTTTATAAACTTTATAAAGTAATTATAAACAAGGGCAATCTGAGTGCCATAAATATTAATTATTTTAATTTAATTTGTAAGACTGTAAGACCCATGGAAAATTCTTATCAGTTGATATTAAAGGAATAAGCAAATTAGGTTTGAGGAAGTCACGGGTCGATGAATTGGCAGCGGGTTTTCTCTAGTTGTGATGCGACAAAGAAAGTGACTTTGCAAAATACGAAAATTTTAAATTTCAAATATCTCAAAAAGTAATCGAACGATCTTGATGTAAATTCGCCCACATATTACCAATCTCACACACAAAATTGTCTATAAATTTGGAGCTGATTCATTAAACCGTTCTCGAGAAATTACGATTTGAAGAAAAGGTTAAGAATATTTTTACCTCAAAGATCTCTGAAATTTTATCTTTAATTTTATATTTAAATATCTCTGAACTTAGCCGAGAGCTATCCCAAATCTACGTCTACAAGCAATTTCAAAGCGATTAAGTTAGTTTTACTAAAATAAACGTGCTTCATACAAAACGCATTTTTTTCATTTTTTATTTTCTTTCTCAAAAACCAGTGGAGAGAAGGGATTAAAATTTTTACAGATTATAGCTATTTATATTCTGCATTATCATGATTTTTTTCAAAAAAATTGACCGTTTATTTTTGGAGTTATAAGCTTTAAAAAAACACTTTGTTAATAACAATAGAACTGCAACTGCTAATGTATTTTTTTTTTGGAAAATATAGGTGTTTTTATGCTCTTTCGAATGCTATCTGTCCGATTCAAATATCTTAATGATATCATTAAAAAAACGCAAAAATGAATTTTGCAAAAATCGAAAATTCGAAATAAAACAAAAACGAATCGGCGAATCAAGAAGAGGATTTCCTTCCCCCATTCACACAAGAAAAATAAAAAAAATGAGATCTGTCCAGTTAAAATCGATCGAAAGATCCTCAGATAAAACGGTATACGCACACACACACGCACACGCACACACACACATCCATACAGACATTTTCTAAAATCATGTGGTTCGAACTTCTATCACCTCTATACGTGTTTCTAGAGCGATATAACGAAACTTAAAATTTTACTATTACAAAGCTCCCTCTAGGCGGAAGAAAAAAGTTTTGTCACTTTTAATTTGGTTTAAGGGGGTCAGACACTTTTAAAATGACGAAAAATCGATTTTTTATTTATCTACATATTTCACTAGAAAAACACTAGTAGAATATGTTCCAATTTGTTCCAAGGCATTATTTATTTTTGTTTTAAGGAAATACACAAAACACCGACAACGTCTTTCATTTGTTTTTGGTTCAAATGACACTTTTCCCCTTGTTTAGGATATTTATATAATCGTACATTGATTTCTACTAATTTTGTCTTGATTTCTCTGGTCATAATATACTCAAAATTCTCATTTCAAATATCTATATATACTGTATAAAATCCAAAAATAATATTTTAAATATTAATATAGAGATAAAAGATAAATAATATAATTTATGAACATTTTTGGGATTTTTCACAAAAATAAAGTATTTGAATTTGAAACTTATAGCAGTTAAGTTGGCACCGTAACAACCTGACTTATCGACAGTCACTTATTCCTTTATTGTAATATACACGGTGTCTAATTTTAATCTATGCAGCCAAATATCTCCGAATGCAGACCAGATACAGAAAAAATGGTTCAGATGAAAATTGTTTGTGACGATGGGTGTCAACTTTTGGTCACCTTCAATTTGACCTTGAGATCATTTTTCAAGGTCATTTCAAGGTTAAGATCATTTTTTCAAATTATAACCCCTATTTCTGACCTCGGAATCGGGTAGAGCGGGAAATTTTACGTCCAAAACCGCTCTTTAAACATTTTTTTGTGACCTCCAAAAGGTTATATCAAGGTCAAATGCTTAAAAATTGGTCAGAACGCGAAATTTCATAGTTGTCTCAAGCAGAACAAGCCTTGATAAACCCAACCAATCAAAGGATGTCTTCTTTGTAAATACAACTCAGTATGCCGCCTAGCTGCTGCACGATAGTTGCCATTACATTGTTCTAAAACCATTATCATGTCAACTATTTGATCAGCTGGATAATTCACAGATACAATAAAAAAGGGATCTGTACCCAACACCAGACCCATCAGCTCTTATGAATTTTGATGTGCTAAAACCGTATCTGGGGCCAGAATTATGCCATCACCTTCCATGTTTTATTAAAACTTAAGAAATCACCCTCCCACTTACGAAATTCATGATTTTATGGGAATAAGCGTTACGTAAAAAAATATAAAGTAAAAGAAATTTTTATCTTTATCACAGGAATAACGATGTCAAAAGTTTAAAATCTAATAATTGATAACAAGATTAACTAAGTAAGAGGTTAAAATACAAGTGTTAACTATTACATTGTTGGAAATAAGCAAGAATTGAATTTTCAACAATTTGTATTGAATTTGTAACTTAAGTTAAATTTCCAAGACACGAAGGTTTATTTGTTCTCAATATTTTAAAAATTAAATCTTTTTCAATTGTCTCGTCTATAAGTAAAGTTACATCATGGCTGATTATCCAGCTAATCAAATAGTTGAAATGATAATGGTTTCAGGACAATGTAATGGTAATTATCGTGCAGCAGCTAGGCGGTATGTTGAGTTGTATCCACAAAGGAGACATCCTACTGATTTGACAATCAGAACTTTAACTCAAAGAGCTCGTGGTGGCCACCTTATTCGTCAGCGCAGGCACCATGAATACGATGAAAACGATGCTCGTGTCGTGACTATTTTAGCAATTGTTCTTCTCGACCCGCATATTAGCACACGCCAAATTGAAAGAGAAATTGGTATTTTCTCTCCGACGGTTTCAAGGATTCTGAGAATTATTGACTATCGTGCCTATCAGATAGAACTAAGGCAGAACCATATTCAATTGCGCATTGAATTTTGTCACTGGGCTTTAAGAATGATAGAAAATGATCCAGACTTTTTCAAATACGTCCTTCTTTCGGATGAGGCAAAATTTTGTAGCGATGGGCGACTGAACAGGCACAATTGCCATTATTGGTCAGATGTGAACCCCCGCTGGCACAGAGCGATGGATCATCAAAATCGGTGGAGCATAATGGTGTGGTGTGGAATAGTCACTGGTTACTTGATAGGTCCGTATTTCTTTGAGCGAAATGTCGATAGAAACAGCTATTTAGAGCTAATAAGAGATCATTTGCCAGTACTTTTGGAAAACGTCGACCCAGCTACAAGACAAAGAATGTGGCTTCAGCAAGATGGTGCACCACCACATTTTGCACGAATCGTTCGAGAATTTTTAAATAACAACTACAATGACAGGTGGATTGGACCAGGAGGTCCAGTTAACTGGCCTGCTAATTCACCAGATATGACGACACCAGATTTTTTCTTGTGGGGGTACGTAAAAAATGTAGTTTTTGCTCAACGGCCTACAACAAGGGAAGATTTTAGGGATAGAATTCGTAGAGCTTGCGAATCCATTTCTAGAACAACGTTGCTCAGGACCGTGAATCATTTCCAACGGCGATTACGCCTGTGCCTGGAAGCCAATGGAGGTAACTTTGAACATGTACTCCGTGGATAGATAATGTCAACTACAGTAATAATGGTGAGAGGCAAGGGAACTCACGTAAACAAGCACCCCAGTGAGAGGCAAGGGGACTCACGTTAAAAAAGCACTCCAGTGAGAGGCAAGGGAACTCACGTTAAAAAAGCACCCCAGTGAGAGGCAAGGGGACTCACGTTAAACAAGCACCCCAGTGAAAGGCAAGGGAACTCACGTAAACGAGCACCCCAAAGGAAACAGGCCTTACTACGTCCGCGTCGTTGTTTCTGGGTAACGCTAAAAGTAAGGACCCAGTATTATCAAAAAGAGCTTAAAGCCAATAGAGCAATATTGCTGGAACTTCTGTAGATAAGTAACCCCGAAAACTCCCAGGATAGTATTTTTAGGGATTTTCATGGAAATTAGAAAATTGACGCCACTTAAAGCGATTCAATCTCCATGTGGTACTCCGGCGTCGCATCTGACTTCGAATTTATTATCAGCGACCCTTGAAGCTCTCAGAATATGTTTTTAGTGATTTTCATAGTGATTTCAGCCTCCATGCGGTACCATCGCATCGCACCCCACAGAAACCTAACATCATATTCACAATTGGCGACCACAAAAATTTCTTAATTGGTTGGGTTTATCAAGGCCTGTTCTGCTTGAGACAACTATGAAATTTCGCGTTCTGACCAATTTTTAAGCATTCCACCTTGATTTAACCTTGTGGAGGTCACAAAAAGATGTTTAAAGAACGGTTTTGGACGTAAAATTTCCCACTCTATCCGATTTCGACGTCAGAAATAGGGGTTCTAATTTGAAAAAATGATCTTAACCTTGAAATGACCTTGAAAAATTATCTCAAGGTCAAATTGAAGGCGACCAAAAGTTGAGCCCCATCGTCACGAACAATTTTCATCTGAACCATTTTTCTGTATCTGGCCTGCATTCGGAGATATTTGGCTGCATAGATTAAAATGAGACACCGTGTATATAGGTATATAAAAGCCAGTCCAAGTATCAGTGTAAACACGCACAGCTGTCATTTCACATTCATATAACTACTGTGATATAAGCAGCTTCTGTATACAAAGTGTTGATCTTAGTTTTCTTTTTTGCGTTTTTTTGCGTTCGTGAATGGATTCTGGAGTAAACATTTAGAGTATAAGATGTGAAGATATATTGGAAAAGTCATTGAGTGGAATTGAAGTTTTAGAAATAGCTTTTTAGTACTTGAACTGTTATTGGGAACTTCATTCTTAACATAACAGGGATCGATACTAAAGAAAAATTAAGTCCATACTGATTCTTACAAAAAAAATTTAGTGTACAGATTCAAATCAATTTGGAAAGGAAGCAAAAGATGTGCTATTGTGTAGAAAAATATTATGGAACCTTCGTTTCTGCCAGAAAGCTACCATCATTAACGAACGACTGAATCTCAATATGATATAATTGTCATTTTATTTACTGAAGTGAAAACTGTTATGCACTGTAATATATATCTATTAGTCGTATTCTCTTTATTAAGTAATAATGTTTTATGTCAAAAACAATAATGAAGGAAAAGTAAAAAGGTTCACCATATCAGACATTAAAAGAAGATCAATATAGGAGTGTTGCTGCTATAAACATTTCTTTTAAGAATTTGGCTATGGCAATACTGGATTCGCAACATGCATTAAAGATTTTAACTTTCTCAATACACTCTACATTTACTTCAGTATATAATTATGTGTAAAAAAGTTTATTCAAAGTGTGTTGCACTACAGGAAGATTATGTTTGACAATGCAACAATGCTTAACTGACTGATGTAGCTATGACTGTTGCTGCTACGTGTATTCATATAGCTTACAAGTCTAAAGGAATATAAACTGAGATATCAGAATATTTGTTTCAAATATAAAAGATTTTAAGCTAAAAAAATATTTTTTTATATTCCAGGGCAGAGAAGGAGTTACAGAAGAAATAAAGAAGTATTTTAGTGATTTTATCTTTAAAGCTGTTTTCTACATAATGTAAGATTTTGGGCTCTGCCGTCGACTCCAGATCCAGGAGCTGCATATATTTTGATGGGACAGGTTCTAAAATCTTGGTATTTATACGACTATTGACTGAAGAGTTGTATGTATCCAAATTATTTAAGTAAATATTTTTTTGCGGTCAAAAACTGCTCAAAAATCATAATTTTACTTAAATTTGAGATTTTTTTGCAATTTTTGGCCGTAAAAAATATTTACTTTAATAATTTGGATACATTCAACTCTTCAGTCAATAATCATATAAAATACCAAGATTTTAGGACATGTCCCATAAAAATATATGGAGTTCCTGGATCTGGAGTCGACGGCAGAGCCAAAATTTAGAAATGACCATATCTTCAGTTAAAATAAAAAAATTTTTTTTTGGGTCTCATTTCATCATAAATTAAATATATTTTTAAAATATTACTTCTACATATTTCTAATCAGTAAAATTAATTTTTTTTAGATCATTTTATGAAGAAAATTTTAAAAGTGTCTGACCTCCTTAATGTAGAAGCGAAAATTTAACGCTATTTTGCAAATATTTTTTGATATCGTAATATCATTTTCTTGTTATTTTACGTTATTATTACGTTTTACTTTCATACATAAGTAATTATAGCAGCACTATGGCGAGACCCAAACAATGACTCATCGGCGCCAGCCGAGGTCAATGGGCTTCGAAGAGTTATTGTTTGGCTCTCGCCATAGTGCTGCTATATCAAAAGTTTGTGCATAAAGAGAGAGAGAGAGAGAGAGAGAGAGAGAAAGCGAGAGAGAGAGAATGTGTGTATATGTGTGTGCGTGTGTGCGGGCATGTGTGCCACTTAATTTAATTAAAATATAATTAATAAAATTAATTTAAATTTTTAATTGAGAAGCATAAAACAGAATATAATTTTTATACGTTTGATTATAATTTTATAAATGTAAATTAAAACTCAATCTCTTTGAAAATATAATAATTCGTGTCAAGAGGACCAAGGAATGGTAAAGGAAAAATAAGAGCATGGTAAGTACAATTAAACTTTCTATTTATTGTCAGATAATTTAATATTTAATACATCAACAATTCTTGGCATATGCAACTATAAAAACTGATACAATACATCGGTAACATCGGACTTAGATAGAGACGCTAATTTTTCCTCTTTACACTGGTTTTCTACGTTAGTGATTATATCATTTATTACATCATTGTCAACTAAATTTACAACATCTTTAACAATATTAGGTGTATAAAGTTGTATTTGTGCTTCGTGCATGGGGCTACTTTTATTTGTGAGGAATTCAATAATCTCGCAGGTAACACGTCTAACACTACTCGCAATAGAACTTAAATATTTGAGACGCGTGTCGATACACTTTACAATAAATTCTTGAAGTCAGTCAAAAGTTACTTTTTTAATTATTAAGCTATGACGAAATCGTTTGATTCCACCAACGCCGGGCCTTCTGTCTTGTTCAATCTCGATTGCTTTATCCTGATGGCTTGTGGTGAATTTCAAGGTCCAACCATTGCCGTAAATTTTCTGATCCTTTGAGCCATTATCTAGTCCACGAAAATATTTATCAATGTCATCGAAACTAGTTTTAAATTCATCCCAATCGTCGCATGAAAACGCAACACCTTCAAAATCATTTGACACTAGTCGAACCACAGGTTTGTAGCACTCGTCGTCAAACTTGTCGACAATCTCGTCGTATTCCAAGCCGAAAATTATCTTCTTAGTAAACGATGTATTCAAAGCGTATAATATACAAAAGAATTGATGTGAGGGATGTGCAGCTTATCGTATGTTTGCCATGATGATTCGCGTACCTCTCCGAGCAGAAAGCGACTGATGCGAAAGGCTCTGGAGCGATCGTTTAAATACAACTCTTCAACTGACGGGGAGAAGTTAAAAAGTGCAAGCATTTAAGAAGTAAAGCGTGTGCCGATCAAGACTAAACAATTAGACATCTGTAGATAAAGCGGTTAAATTACAGCTACGATTTTATAAATCTCGATGACACGTATTGTATCGTCTTACATCAAAATATTTTTTGCGCGATAATAAAAGTGCTGACAAATTACACATCTGTAGATAAAGCGGTTAAATTACAACTACGATTTTATAAAACTCGATGACACGTGTTGTATCGTCTTACATCAAAACATTTTTTGCGCGATAATAAAAGTGCTGACAAACTATATTATAACAAAGAAATTTTAGAGCGGCAGTTTTGTAAACATCTGACAAAGCACCCGCCGTTACTAGTGAAACTTCCGTCAGCATTTTTATAGCATACATAGCGTTTAACTACGTTATCATTTTTCTGCAAGTTGTCAGAAAAATTATCGAGAAACTTCTTGAAACCTAAACCATGAATCATATAATATAAAAACATAATACAATACTGACCACATACATCTGACTCGTCATTTTGAAGCTGAATTGCGTTCCAACGAAATGTTTTACAATTTTTTCGCAAGCGGTTTACGTGATCGGATATAATAGGCGGTAATCCAAAACTATCAAAGTATAGACCGTTAGAAGATCTATCAACGTAGAATGCAACCCAATGCATACCAGGCTTGGTATGGCCGTCAGTGTTAACGATGAACGTCGTCGGTTTAGTCCACACCCGCGGGATTTGATCGGCTTGGAATACACCTGCAGTATGCGACTAGATCGGTGAAAGAATCTTCAATATTTGAAGGCTGTTCATTGTGAAGATCGATTAAATTTTTATTTAGATAACCAAGGTGTGAAGATAAGTGGCCTTTCAAACGATAAGCGTGATTTAACGCACATCGATATTTATGACCCGAAAATTTTAAAGCGTGATGCATACAATATACATTAGATTATAACTTATCGAACGGAGGACATCTACGTCATACTTCAAATTGATGATTTCGTTTGCTAAATTTTATGAAGCATCAACCACTTTTCGCTGCCTCTAACGTAAATTTTTCGAGCACTTTTTGATAAATCTTGCAGAGTTATATGAAACACTTTTAAATCAACTTCACCTTCCAAGTAATTAATGCCGTAACAATGCTGAGTTAACCAATTATTTTGTCTTCTAATTTCAGCGCTCAAATCATCTACACAAGCCGCAGAGCCACTAACGAATGACTGTGAAAATCACCATTAAGAGCAACAACAACGATTTCCTTTGGTGCATTGTTATTGTCAGTATCTTTGAGACATTGAATATCTATAACTAAATCCATCGTTTTTATGTACCTTGCAGTGACGATCACGACTGGAAACGTACTGGCTACCAAAAAACCAGTCTTCCACGTATATGTAGTACAACAGCGCCATCTGCACTTCGTTATTCTAACCACTAAAGTCTACAATAGCTTGACGCGATGCATCTACTTCCAAAATATTATCGTACTCAGTAAAGACAATACAATTTATAATATTGGCTAATGCTTCAGCGAATCGTACATCGAATCTGACGCTACCGTGCTTAATCAAATTACAATGAGTGCATTCGTTAGCCGATAGATTGGGAGTTAAATCAAACGCGAAAAAACAATAGCCATTAGGATATGATTCACGCAAGATTTGGTTACCCTCGTCAAGAAAATGTACGCCTGTTTCAGAAAATAACGTATGATAAGCATCAATGTATAATTTGCTAGCTCCGAAATTAGGTTGTAGTGGTTTAGAAGGTATTTGTACGCCGTCAACGTATAAGCAAAGAAAATTTATATTAAAATGTTCAAAGTTAAACGGATTTAGAGCTCGACCGCCATTGAAAGCCTTATTGTCAACAAACTCGATTATAATTCCTTTTGGCAGTTGTCCTAATATTGTATTATCTAAAGTTTCACCGTGAATACCTCTATGCATTGTTACAGCTTTAACCTCAACCCTCGTGAGAGGATATTTCGCAGTTGTCTTTGAAAGTGTTTGGGCGTGTGTTAGTAATATACCCGGACTAATTTTGACTCGCCTAACTAAAAGATTGGCTTCGTCGATATGTACAGAGTAACAGCCTAAAACTATCGCAAGACCTTACTAATCGCACTCCTTACCTCGACACTGTTTATTAATAATTTTTCTTGATTGAATATGTCGCAGTCAAGATGGCCAATCATGTCAACTGATTTTGTTGTCGACAGTAATTTGCGACGTTGCACAAGGCCTGCATTTGCATCTTGACCGTCGTCCATTTTTCCAGCAGTATCGTTGTACCACAGCACACTCGTCAAATGTGAATTTTTTGCAGCAGGTCCATAATTTAATAAAGTTTCAAGGTACGCTCTTTAAGCATACGCGTTTGTAGGCGGCGATACAGGGTTTTGATTAAAAAATACATCCACTTGATTAAATAAAGAATGCATAAAATTCTTGGCAGGAGCGGCTTTGGGCTCCAGAGCTGTAGCGGCTTGTGGCGCGTCTACCGTAGTTTGTAGACATACACGCAGACTAAGCATCGCGTGAGCAAGATCAAAATATTCTTCACCATTGCCCGGTAACACACATTCTATAGGTGAGTCATCAGTTAAAGACGATATTGGTTTATATTGTATCCAGTGTGAATTTTCAATCGTTGTTTGAGTAGGAGGATTTTCAAACAGAAACAACTCCGACTTGAGACACTCGCACGAATGGGTATGTAAAAATGCCATCTTATCTATCCAAAAATATCTCTCGTGGTTCTCTTTTTCTTTTGTTTCGTTTGTTTTCTCTTAGCCTTGCCTTTTTTTCGAACTATTAGACTTGCGTTTCTTGTATTCCTCTTTCTAGAGCTGCTCTTCTTTTTACCTCGGTGATTTATATCAGAGTCAGCGCCCATTCGCAACTGAAGTGGTAAGTCGTAGCGTGGTAATTCATATCCAGACCCCTCCATTAGCTTATCCAATTTCTCTTCTGCTTTCCGTTTGAGAATATCGACAGATTCTTTAAAGCGTTTTCGAATCGACTCTTTAAACGGAGTGTTTCGCTCGGTAACATCAGATATAATGTTTATACCAGTACACACAGACTCCTTCCCAACAGCCTTGGCTCCACGAGTGAAAAGTAAGAGAATGCGACGGAAAATTGCAGCCAAAAATGAACCAATACCACCGTGGCCCCTTTGGTAGGGGGATCCAACGTAAATACGTCCGACCCCACCATTAATCCGTTGACCCCCACCAAGCACCTTCCCCCCGCTATATCCGCCGCCAACTTGTATATTGAAGTATTCTTGGTAACGCTCCATCACTGTATTAAAAATGAGCTCTAGTCAAGTTTCTTGAAATGAAGTGTCACCGTCAAAGTACCGTAATCGAATGGGATCGCACGGCCACTTTGGTCCCTTATATCGATTTCGATTGTCTGAAATGAGTAGAATAATAAAGGTGTGTACATGGGTGGGGGGAAACTCTTGATTCTCGTACTACCATACGTGTAATCGTCGTCTATATTTAACGATACTGCTCGCAACAATCGCGATTGAACGTCACCTATTACGTAAGGTTCGCAAATATAACTATAAATCATAAGCATGGACGGAAGCCCATTGGAGAGATGAGCAGGTCTATCACTTACTACTGATTCTTCATACCTTATAAAAATACTATACGTGCTTTCGAATCCCAAAATTTTTCGCAACTTCTTGGATAAATAAAGCTGGTGACTGAATTCAGAGCAAGTTATCTTTGTACAAGCTCTATAGACTGTCACGTAGCTACCGGGATCGACACCGAATTCCAAATCGTTCTCTATACAGTTTAAATTATTTAGCTCGCTTACTATACTGTTTACATCTCTGTAAATTCCTGGACGAACCAGCGACACTGTAGTACTAACATTTTTTGCCATTGTCTCTAGAGTCGAGTGTGGAATGAGATTAAGCGAAACTGTTCTATCCGGTTGCTCGGAAGACAGGTCTTGAAACGTCAGCGGAATTTGAACCTCCGTAAGCGCGACTTACCATGAACCTTGAAGATGTATCTGCTGGGGGAGCTGCGTGATGAAATGTGTCGTGGTATTTTCCGCAAAATAATTCATGCTGCTGTTGCTCGGCAACACAATATAAAACTTATATTTCATTTCAAAATTTTTTTATATATTCGTCAATTTATTCGCTCTAATCCAGGAATTGAACTTATCGCCGTAACCTTTCAACTTTACAAAATATTCTTTAGACGAACCTTTGTCTCTAGTTTTCAAAATTTCATCTATTTCAAAAACGTCTATAATTAAATTTTTACGTACTCTGCACAATTATTCGGCGTAGAAAATACCGTCAATTTCCTCACCTGCCAAGTCTTCTAAATAATGAACTGCAGGGGGACGCGTCAGCAGTAAGCAGGACCGGTATAGCGAGACGGCCCCCCGCGGTGCGGTATGTAGGAGCCATATGGCATCCCATTGTGCGGTGTGTATGGGACCCCAAGTGTGACAAGGTCATTAACTCAAGTGTTTACAGTAGCAAGTGTGGCCACAAGCTAATTAGTGCAAACAATGGGGGTGATTTATTACCCCATAAATAATGGCCCACTTATGGCGCCCAGGCATGACGTCATGCCGCTATACATGCCCCTACGTACGCTATACGTGTGTTGCCGTATATGCCTTGACTCGAGGTGGTGGGGGGCGAGCGCTTTGGCTGTACGCGCTACACCATAAAGACCCATAGGGTGCGAGACCTCTCGCTGTATAGACCGTGTGCGGTGTGTATGGATCCCAAGTGTGAACACAAGTTAATTAGGGTAAACAATGAAGTGAATTATTACCCCATAAATAATGACCCACTTATCGCTCGCGCCATGACGCTATGCCGCTATACCTGCCCAGCGCGTGCCGTCGTATATGCCCCGACTCGTGGTGGTGGGGGAAGAGACCTTTGGCTATACGCGCTACGCCATAAAGACCTCTCGCTGTATAGACCGTGTGCTGTGTGTATGTGTCTCAAGTGTGCCAAGGTCATTCATTCAAGTGTTTACAGTAGCACGTGTATGTGAACACAAGCTAATTAGGGTAAACAATGACCCACTTATCGCTCCCTCCATGACGCCATGCCGCTATATCTGCTCCGCGCTTCCCCCCGTATATGCCCCTGACTCGTGGTGGTGGGGGAACGAGACCTTTGGCTATACGTGCTACGCCATAAAGACCCTGCTGGAGCGAGGCCTCTCCCTATATAGCCGTGCGTGTGTGCGTGTGTGCATGTGTGTGTGTGTATGTTCGCAATGATAAGTTGTGGGGGAGAGAATAGGGAGTTGGTGTAAAGGAGGGGTCTGCAAATAAAGAAAGCATGTTGAGGAAAAATAAATTTTTATTTATTTAAACGGGGTGAAATCCCCTATTGTTATGAATAGTTTTTTCTCATTAACATAAATGTTGTCCTTAAAGGGACCGTTTATTATTCGTTATATTTTGAATAACCATCTTTTTTTGGGAAGGAGAAGGAATTGGTGGAAAAGGAATGGTGTGGTGCAGAATATTTTTTGTTTGTCCAAGAGTCTTCCTTGTCTGCCTTGTTGATGAGAGGTTCTTTGTCGTCTGGTTTGGCCTAGTGCTTGCTGAACGGGGGCCCCATGATGTTGCCTTGTCGGTGGTCTTTCGACGAATGACTTATGTATAATGTTGCATATATAAATATATGCATGCTAGCGCAATGAGAAGTTGGGGGCGTGAATAGGAGTAGGTATAAAGGAGGGGTCCTTAAATAAACAAGTGTGATAAGGTAAAATACATTTTATTATATAAAATTAAAAAAATTATTTTTGTACATTTTTAAACTTTTAACGCACTAACAACATTTTTTTCTAGAATTGTTAAATACTCGGCATATACTTCCAAAAACATTATTTCAAGAGAACTCTCGCTAAAATTTGCAAACATTAATTGATTTAGCGCGAGTTCTTTCATTTTGTCTTCTAGTTCATTAAATACAACGCCGATGAATGTATGATCTAGTAAATGCACGTCGTTTTTGCTAATTGCTTCCGTTTTAATAGCATCGATCATTATACCGAAAACCTTGTTCACAAAACCCGACATTTCTTCTAACTTTTTTAATTTATAGTCTATACACTGTTGGAACTTTTTCAATCCGTTGAAAGTTGTATACTGCATCACAATCTTCGGTGGTTTTTCAGACTTCTTCTTTTTTGTAGCAGGTTCGTCACTGGTAGTGGAGGCGGCTGCGTCCTGATTGGTGTTATCGTCTTCAAAGTCGAACTGTTGAGCCTCGTGTTCGTACTGTAGGGTGAACGATGGCGGTGTTACTTGGGGCTTATCGGTGATTGATACGGTTCTATGACCGTAGGCTGTGGTCAATTCGACGCCGTGGTGCGGTAAATATATTTTTGCATATTTTCCTTGCTTAACAAAATCGCTTGATGCACATAGATACTCTCCGAAGGTCTTGAAGAGTTATATATTTATGCGGTGATGTATGCCCACCGAACCTGATGACGGGTCGAAAATAGCCACCTGCATAATCCAAGCCGACGTAAACGAATTTGGAGTACGAATTGTTGAGAACGTAAGTCGAATTGTACAATAAATTCGGCACTAGCTTTGTTTGAGACATTTTTAAAAAATACTGACTTAACGTTGGTAAAAATGTCACGACTTCGTCGAGGTAGAGCGACTGACTGAGGGTGGCGCGGCTAGACCCGTACTTATTCTCTCTCCAGCGCGAATCCCCCTCCTTTCTACCACGAGCTACGATTGGCTGCTCGATTGTTACGTAAAATCCGAGCGTCCAATCATGAACATTTACGCGTATGTATCGGAGAGTGGGGAGAAGCGCTGGGAAACTCGCGGAGCCCTTGAGAAACAGAACCATAAATTTTCCCGTTAAGGGTTTTGAGCCTCAAAGAAGAAAACGGCTCATGTGTTTTTGAGCACTTAAAAAAAGGAAACGTCTAATGTGTTTTTCACCGCTTGAAAAGCCGTTACGCATATGCTTTTCGGTGACTCGAGCTGCTTATGTTTCAAAGCCTCAAAGAAGAAAGCGCCTCCTGTGTTTTTCACCACTTGAAAAAAGGAAACAGCTAAGGTGTTTTTCACCACTTGAAAAAACCGTTACGCATACGCTTTTCGGTGACTCGAGCTGATTATGTTTCAAAGCCTCAAAGAAGAAAGCGCCTCCTGTGTTTTTCACCACTTGAAAAAACCGTTACGCATATGCTTTTCGGTTTCTTCATGGAATAGTACATATTCGTTTCAAGATAAAAAAGGTAAGGAATTAAATTTAGCGGACAAGGTCGTTAAATGAATACGATGTTTGTTTAACTTTTTTTATTGTTTGATCAAATTAAAAAAAAATACATTTTAAACTTACAAATATATGAATAATATAAAATTACAAGCTAAAAAAGGCCAAGACAAACGTAGTATACAAAACCTTATAAACTAAGAAAGACGGATACACGCACACATCAGCTTTTACAATTCTAAAACTTACAATGTACATAAAGTGTAAATATAAACTAAAAATTGAATCTGTTTCTGGATAAAAAAGAAATATTACAAACTAAAAATTGAATGTGACGCAGCATTAAATAGAAATATTATAATAAAAATTAAGTCACACACACACACACACACACACACACACACACACACACACACACACACACACACACACACACACACACACACACACACACACACACACACACACACACACACACACACACACACACACACACACACACACACACACACACACACACACACACACACACACACACACACACACACACACCCACACACACATTTTATATAAAGCTTTACATGTTTGAACGAACGAGCCAGCGCCCTTGGAAATAATGCTGGGGAAATTGTTCGCACGTCGGAGTCTTTTTCGGTGATTTTTTCTTTTTACATTTTCATAAAGTTGTGCGGCCAGTGCGTCGTTTACATGTGAATCACGTGAAAAGACGTTACAAAACGCGCGTAAAGTGCGACCGCTACACATATAGCAAAGAAACATAATACAATATTCGCCGCAAACTTTAGAATTAATACTCTGCAGTTTCTTCTCGTTCCACTTGAAGCTTGCGCAATTTCTTCGAAGTCTATCGATATGATGTCGTGACACAGGGGCGACTCCATAGCTACCGAAATATGTTCCTTTTGCATTTTTGTCTATGTAGAATGCCACCCAGTGGGATCCAGGCTTATCTGAGGTATCGACATTGGTTACAACAGCGGCTGGAAGACTCAAGGTTCTGGGGATGTGATCGGCTGTGTATACACCTATCGAGTTTGCTCTGAAGCCACTAATGGCCCTAGTGATTTGTTTCGTATTCATTTTGCGTTTTCGCTAAATATGAAATATGTGCTGCTGTCGCTGTCACTTGCTATTTCTGTGACCACATCCGCCTCGTCGCGGCCGTCGTCGTTCTGCTCCTCCTCCTCCTCCTCCTCAGTGGACTGCTCGGTCCCCGGGTGAAAACGGAGTAATTTGCGCTGCTTCTGCTGATACTGATGAAGTGCAGTGTAGAACATTTGACTTTGTACTTGGTCTTTGTTGATCATCTTCCACTCTTCGGATAGTATAGAGCGCATCCACTTTTTTATTTGGTGCGCCTTGTAGAGCGCGCAAAAATCTTGTTTATTTTTAAACCTCTGAGTCGCGTGCGTAGAACATACCAGCACATCAGAAAACATGTTGTTGAGTTTTCCGAACGTCGGCGAGTCATATTTTTCTAAATTACATATGTTTCGGCCGAGTAAAGATTCCAGGTACTAGGCCTTCTCCTCGCCGCGAATGTAAATCCGTCTTGCTGCTCTTGTGATATTGAAGAGATAACGATATAGCTGTCTGAGTGATACTTCGCCCTCGAACCAGTTAATGCCGTGAATATCGATAGCGCAGTAGGAATTTGTATTTTTTACGTCTTCGGGCAGCTCGATGAAATTGCACGGTGCTTGTACAATCCAGTGGTCGACAATGAGTTTCTGTAGGCAAATGATCGCCACCTCCTTTGGTAAAAACTTCCTTTCAGTGTCTCGAAATCCTTGTATATCTACGACGTAATCCATTATACGTGTGTGCGTAGCGAACTCCGAGAGAAAAGTGAGGCTTGAGGGCGCCGCCCGCGTCCTCTCGAGTCCTGATCCCCCCACCTTTTTAACGACTAGGCGCTAAAATCGGATAATATTTGGTGGGTGGAGTCTATTTCGAGAACGTTATCGTACTCGGCATAAACAACGCAATTTATTGTACTCGTTGGAGCCATCTCAATTCCACCTCTATGCGTAAGCTACCCGAGCGAACGAGATTCCAATGCGAGGCGCAGTGAGCCGATAAATCGGGTGTGAGATCGAAAGCCGTGAGAAAGTAGCCCAGTGAATAGTTGAAACGGTTTATGCCAAGGCCCTCGTTGAGGAAATGTATACCTATGCCCGAGTAAAGGGTTTGAAATGCATCTATAAACATACTATTGTTAGCAGCAAAGCGTGGCTGTAACGGTTTGCTAGGAATTTGAGACCCGTCGACGTAGAGGGAGAGGTGATTTATTGAAAAGTGTTGAAAATTAAACGGGTTAAATGTTCGATTGCCATTGAATGCCTTATTATCGACAAATCCTATTTATTATTCTTTTAGGCAGTTGCCCAAGAATGGCATTATCGATGGTATCGCCATGTATACCTGCGTGAAGCGTAAAAGTTTTGACTTCTACTCTCGTGACGGGATATCTGGCCGTTGTTTTAGCGAGAGCATTGGCATGCGCAATTAAAATTCCCGGATTTATCTTCACGCGTCGAAAGATGAGCGTAGTTTCCTTTATTTTCAGGCTGAATTTACCATCTTCGGAGGCGTCCATTAGGCAAAAGGCATCTTTGCTTCGTACTAGTCGTACTCTCATTTCTACACCATTGATGAGCATTCTGTCTTGATTAAAGACGTCGCAGTGCAGATGGCCAATCATGTCGAAGGTTTTTCTATTGAGTGTGAAATGCTGATGATGGAGAGCCCTTGTTAGATATTTCACCTTGAATGTGCGGCAGGGCTTCGAATAAACCGGGCGTATCATCGTACCACAATCCGGCCGTTAAGTGTGATTCTTTTGCGATTGGCGAGTAGTTGAGCAGTGACTCTATGTATGCTCTGTAAGGATATGCATTATTGGGTGGAGAACCGAGTTTTTGATTTAGAAAAACGTCGATTTGATTAAACATTGAATGCAGTAAATTATTTACTGGGGCAACTTTTAAGTTTTCAGCAGGGGTTTCGGCATTCGGCTGTATTCTAGCTTTGACATAGAGCATGGTGTGCCCGAGATCTATATAATGGTCGCTTGCGCTCGGGATGACGAACTCTATGGGTGCGTCTCCTTCGTCGCTGAGCGAGGACACAGGTTTATAGTGACAAAAACTACTACTCTCAATCGACGTTTGAGTCGCCGGAAGAGTGAAAATGTCGAGCTCACTCGACATGTACTCGTTAGAATGCGAGTGCAAGAAGGCCATTTTTACTTTGGACTAAAAATATCGTTTATGTTGCGAAGGGCTTTCCTCTTCTTCTTCTTCTTCTTGCTCGTTCTCACAGCGGGCTTTCTTTTGCCGGGTTTTTTCTTACCGCCTGCCGTGTGCGTCCGAGTGTGTTTCTTTCTCGACGCCGCTTGCCATTCACGCCTGTTTTATATCCCGAGCCTTTCATTATTTCCGACATTTTGTCAGCAGCTTTTCTTTTGAGGTTGCGTCCAGATTCTTTGGCCCGTGATTTGACAGCCTCCTTGAAATTGACACCGCTGTTGGCAAGGTCGTCAACAACCTTTATACCTGCACATAGTGTCTCTTTACCTACATCCTTGGCCGCGCTCGTGATGTATGGCAGGATGCGACGAAAAAGGCCTCCTAACCAGGCTCCTACCCCACGATCTCTCTGAAAAGTCGAACCCGCAAAAACATTTCTCACGCCACCCCCACCTAGCTGATCGTGGTAGTAGCGCGCGTAATGACTCATCTTAACGTTTGCGCATAAAGTGTAGCGTGACCGTCAACGGGCCGTACTCGAATGGTATACGTCGCCCATGTTGATCTCTTATATCGATAACGATGCTACGAAAATTGTGATAGAGAAGAGGTATATAGTGAACGGGTGCAAAACGCTGTACAGTACTGCATCTGTACTTAAAGCTGGAGTTGTCTATAGAAACTATGCGCAGTAGGGCAGCTTGGGTGTCACCTACTGGATAAGGTTCACATATATCGGTATAGACGTACATCTGGTCGGGCAAGGCTCGAGAAAGCGAGTCAGGCCTGTTGGCTGCAATGTCCCGGTAACCCTCATTAAGCGTTGTAAACGAACCTTTTTGACCTGCTTCGTCGAAGCCGAGTACACGTGTGATTTTTTCGCTGAAATCCGTAATGTGTATTTGTGGGCAGTCACACTTGCGTCTTATGATGTAAGACCTCTTACGAGTTTTAAGTGGCTCGAGCATTTGATGCCTATAAGTGTCATTCGCCGCGTTTATAGCGTCTAGTAGTTGTTCGAGGGAATCGTAAATACCTACGGGTATACGACACAGTTTTTGGTCGATGAGACTCCCATTGTCCTCAGCCGTATAAAAAGTGTAACTCGCTTCGTCATCTTGAAAATGTACGATACTGTGTGGTATGTGAATTTCAACGAGGCCCACGTGCCACTCGCCGTGTAATTTGATCTCGCGTTGCAGCTGGGTCGTAAAACAACATGTTGTGTTTTCGGGAAAATACGTCATGCTGCTGTTACTAGGCAGTACCATATAAAAATCGTCGCTCGTTTCCATTTTTTTCAGATGTTTTCAAGCTCGCTTGCTTTTACCCACGAGTTAAATTTAGCAGGGTAACGAGTGCTCTCTTTTTAGCGCCCCGGCCTTCTGTGCGTATGACGCGCTCGATTTTGAAATGCTTATCGAGCGCGAGGCGTTCGTGACCGACTAACACGAGCTCCTCGGGATAAAAGAAACCGTCGATAATTTCTTCGTTCAAATCTTCCAGCACGTATGTATAGAGATTTTGACGCATCGAAACGCGGATTATCTTGAACACTTCTTTGCTAAAATTTTTTTCGTATCGTCTCTCAAAGATGTTCTTGGTTCGACTGATGCGCATGAGGTTGCTCACCTTGAATTTAAGCAGCGCCGGTGCTCGCCGTCGATAATTGTAGCTCGCACGTTTGGCTTAATTTTCGATCGCTGTCGGCACGTTGTACAATGTGATATCGATAGGTCTCATGCGCGTACCACTGTGTAGCGTGCGATTGTATGCGTGTACAATCTTTTGCACGACATCGATGTATCTCTTTGTGTTACTATGAGAAAAGTATCGCCAGATTCGCTCGCGTAACGTTCTGTTGAGTCTTTCGACCACAGCTGCTTTAATGTCGGGGTTGCGAGCGACTCTGAATGTTATCTCTTTTCGGCGGAGGAGCACCTGAAATGCTGAACCGGTAAACTCTTTGCCTCGATCGGTTTGCACGCATACAGGCAGTCGGGGATGTGCTTGGTCGATAATCCGTGCGAAGGCGTCGGAAACGTTGCGCGCGGTCTTATCTTTTATCGGTTCCACCCATGCGTACTTACCGAGTACGTCAATCACCACTAGAATGTAGTTGTAACCGTCGTTGTAATCTTTTATCGTCGTGAGCTGTAGCAAATCGGTCTCCCAAACATCGTCAATGTTCGTCACGTTGTAACGTAATCGTGGAAATCGCCTTCGTATCGGGTGATGGAGCGTGTAGGCATCTTGATTGCTCAGCCACGAGTAAATTTTTTTCTTTTCCTTTTTAGCGTTCAAGCACACAAGATTGCATGCCCCAGCTTAGCCTGCTTCATGCTCAAGGTCGTAGTATTGTTTTTCGTATGTCAGTTTTTTTTTAATTTTACAAACCAAGCGTGAGCCACTTTTTTTTCGCTTGTTTTTTACTGCGAGTCTGTATAGACGGCTGGGGTGATTCGTGCTGTATAGGTGTGGATAGGCGACGTTTGGCCGAGCGCTGAGGATCCGTCAATATTTGGCCAATTTTTAAAACTGTTGGATTATTAATTAAATTTCCCGGTGTTTCGGAAGTTTTGAGAAATTTTGCAAATTCAATGCGGCCAACGGGCGCCTCCTCGTCCTTACTGTTCTTTTTCAATGCGTCGATGATTAACTCTGTTATATTGGACCGAGCAATTACACGACCGTCTATAGTACAGTGACTTTCCAATGGCGAAGCAAGAGACACGCTTTGCGCGCGTGTACTTTCGGTACGCCCACGAATATGTCGTCCTCGGACAGCGGTGCAAGCGCCTCTTCGACCTCGTCTATTTCAGGGTGCTCCTCACGCGCAGCGCTACGCTCGTTATCACGGAAGAAAAGATAGCGATGTAAAATCTGTAGATATTTTACGCACTTCTCGTCATCGTCTCTAGCTGCTTTTGAGCGTAAAACATCATACATTTCACCATCCAGGCGAGAAAAATGATCACCTGGTGTTTGCAGAGTTTTTTCATTCATATTCGTCGCCCCCTCCTCCTCCTCCATGACTTTAGATTGCGATGTCTCTGGCGGCTCCGGCACAAGGATCATCTTACGAGCTCGCTCCATGTTTCGAGCCAAATAT
Source organism: Torymus aiolomorphi (assembly GCA_036365515.1). NCBI lineage: Eukaryota > Metazoa > Arthropoda > Insecta > Hymenoptera > Torymidae > Torymus > Torymus aiolomorphi. Next base: position 7,756,852 of record CM070874.1, on the reverse strand, counting down.
TTTTGAGATAAGCGCTCCTACGATCGGAACGAGTAAGAGTGGTAAAAACGACCCGCCGTTTTGTATAATGACACGTTTCTTCGATTTCCAAGTACCGCTGCCTCTATCACCAGTACGGATCAGCTTACGCAGCGTTTACTTATGTTTACGCAATCGGCCCTTTTCGGAATCGCTTAGTTTTACGGCACCCTGCAAAACGTTCAACACACACTCGCATATGCATCTGACAAGAGGTTTATCAGCTGTGCGCGCTATAGCAACGCGGTGTCTTTTGTCCCCATGACAAAGAGCGTTCAAGAGAGCAAGGTTTCTTTTCGAGAAATGTTTACCGCAGGCTACCGCTTTACGACCTATCGGCGCCATAGTTTTTTCCCGACTGATTAACGCACGCCTCATTCACCGCGATTTAAAGTACTTGGGCACGTAGGCAACGTGCGTTCCGGCATTGGGAAATATTTTTGCTCGAAATCTAAACTCGTCTAAGCAGGCTTAAGAGAGATCGATAAAAAGATAGGAGTGAGGTTCACGCGTGGCGTCTAGATAGGCCTCGCGCAAAAAAGCCGAATCTTCTGGAAAAATTTGTCTCGCGAGGTGCTGTATTTGTGCTATGTCGCGAGGATTTTTGAACAATACTTGGTATTCAAACTAATGTCGCGCTGTGCCTTACCTTTGTGAAATGCATTTTGTGTAACGAATATTACGCTCATATTTTTGTTATGACTACCCTTTGTAAATAAATCTAAAATAACATCGCTCGACGATTCACGCATGAGGTCGTCGAGAATGAGTAACTTTTTTTTCTCATTGTCACTCGAGTAATCCGCCATCTGTGGAAGGCCCTCTCGAAACTCGATGGGTGGCCTGTTGGGTTTAAAATCTCGTCTGTAGGCGTCTTACCGTTCGGCGTAATAAAATAGGACGCGGTCGAAACGTGCGTCGCAGACCTCTGACAGGTAGGCGAGAAAGCTTTTAACGAATAAAGTTTTACCGCAGCCTGTGGGGCCGCACACGCAGCAAGTAAAATGATGCTTCCATCGCGTGTCCATGTTTACGACTCGAATAAAGAAAATTACACGCGTGCAGCCTTTTTTAAACCCTTAACTCGCTCACGCGCTCAGCTGACGATGAAGTACGTGGAAAACATCTCCGCATATAGCAATGTTACGATATTTACGATCCCCGCGGTGGCGGCGGGGCGGCGGGCGCGCGCGCGGAGATCACCATATCACCGCGATGGTGACTTCCGCGGTGGTGACTTCCGCAGTCATTAGCAGACTCCGGCCCGCGCGCGCGCGCACGCGGATAAGTATATTTACCGCGTTGATCAGGTGACTTTCGCGGATATAAGCAACCATCGTTGCGTGTTTAACGCATTGTTCCGTTTATCTCCGCGGCGCGCGCACGCGGGTTAGCTGATCACCGCTATGAATAGGTACATGGGATGAGGGGATATGGGTGGAAAATAATTAACACGTAAAAAAAAGTTTACATATCTACAATACATTTTTTATTATTATGAAAAATATACAAAAGTTACATCATTCATCGCATTAAAATATACAATTATTCAATTGCGCTTATAGCCGAAAGGAAGCGAAACGTCGTGTTGGAAATATCTTCGCTTTCTCAGAACTATGGAACAGGATTTTTTTTCGCTGCGCGTAACGACCTCGTGCGTGCGAGTGCGTCTGATCGCATTGTATTTCAAAACGATAGGCGAGCTCTCGTCGTCGTTATCGAAATACTCTGCGATCAAGCGCTCGATACTAGCGAAATTGATCTTGCTCGTATTGGCGCTATTAAGAGAAATTCCTTTTACTTTACAGCACTCGTGAGTGATGCCGGTCGATGGGACGAGCGCACGAAATGCATAAAATTTCGGACCCCCGGAGAGAAAGCTGGTAATATAAGCTCCCTCTCCGTAGCCCTTGAGCTCGTCCGTCATGCTGCCGAGAAGAGTGCCTAAAGGAGGTCTATACTCTGAAGGGTCTTTTTCGCTGCACTTGAATATACACGAATCGGTATCCAGGTAGAGAACGCGGTTGGCCGAAAGCTTTTCTATATACGAGTAAATCTCGAGACGCACCAGCTCGGTGGTGTAGGCTGCTAGTATCACATTTGTGTTCGGCGACGACTCTACAGAGTCCTCTTTATAGCGTCAATTTGCGTACAAAAGATCCTCGCTAACCGGGAGCACGTCGAAAACTTCCTTTTCAGGCGTCGTGAGCAGTTTCAGCAGCCCCTCGCGCGTTTTGACCACTTCCGTTTGTTTTAAATTCGACCGTTGCCCAAACTTTCCCCAAAATGAATTTAAGCAGAGTTTTGCGACCGAACGTAAACCCGAATTTTTTTCAATCTTTTCCCGGTCTAACCTTATTCCTTTTTCGCGCTCGTACGCGTCAATATAACGCTCTTTCATAGTATCGTCCGTACACCAAAACGGCCACCCGCTCGCTTGTTTCAACCGAAGGAAGGTATTTACGTACGCGGCAAACAACCCACCCTCGCCGCTGCACTGGTCATACTGCGTGCTCTTATATTGCCATATGACAAATATCTCAGTCACGCTGTAGCCCAATTCCCCGCTAAACTCACGCTCGGCGACTTGTTCGTGGTTGCAGTCCTCCTGACGCATTTCCTCACAGGAACGACAGAGACCAAAAATAAGGCGCCCGTGCATTTTTACCGGTAATACGGGCAATAATAAATTTCGCAGTGGCAAAATTTTGCATTTGACGAGCCCTTCGACGCGCGCGAGATTGTTATTCTGGACATCCGTTAACACGGCGCATTCCGAGCCTATGTAAATGTGCGGGTGACCGATAGGAAAACGGCCTCGCTTACATATATACGGGTAAAGAGAGCAAATATCAGTATATTTGATCTCTTCACCCGGCTCTACAGTGCATGAGGTGACTATATTTTCAGTTCTCCCACCGAAAAACGCATCCCGCGGATTGAGCGTTATTCTACTCATTATCGGGTGAGTATCCAGATACCGTACGAACTCGGGCTGTTGCCTTTTTATCACATCAAATTCACACTCCCACATCTCGCGCACTTCGTAGCCGAGACTCCTCATTCGACCGACTTCTACCTGTATATTTTCGTATGCCTGTGCATACGTTTGATTAAACTTATTTTTTACCGATTCTCGGTTGTTCGTAAAACAACGCGGGCAACCGTGCATGTAACAACCTTGAAATTCAAAAACGATTCCCTTAGCTGCTTCCCCCTCTCCGGGAGGGAAAGCATGTAGGTAACCGTCCACTAAAAATCCCTCGGGCAAGCGAAACTTACGCGTCCTCCCTGCATGTACGATCTCCCGACCGATCTCGCGCTCGCAATACAGCAACCACTCTATTGATTTGTACGAGTGTTTGTCAGCGCGCCTATAACCGTTCGGTGGAATTATTCCTATAGTATTCGGAACTAAAAAATTTTTACGAAAAACGTACGAACACGCTGACGCGATTGTACACGCTGATACGAATGGGTCCGTTTCGCCTACCTCGAGAAAAATTTTTCGAAATTGTATATACGCGCGCCTCAGTATTTCCACGTCCATCTGGCAATATTCGACTATCTCTTTTTGAAAGTCGAATATATAGCCAGGACTTGTATTTTCATGCCACTCGAGAAAAACGGCCCGCTCAGCTGGCAACATAGTGTCAGGGCAATAAAATTCTAGCGCTGGTAGAGGCCCAATGTACCGCTGGTTCTCGAGGGTGTTAAACAGATGTGGAAAATAGCCCTTCCTACTACTTTCGGGCAAACCGAAGGTAGCAGGTAGAGCACTCAATTTCATTAGAAAATAGTTGATGCTGTCGATAAACTTGGTTCGTACGTACATCAACATTGTAATATTTTGACCGTTAAAATGATGCTGGGGGCTGTGCGCTCAGAGTTTTCGGCCAATTCTTTTAAAATGAATTGAGTATCAAAAGCCTTGGGATTGTGCGCGATGCATACAATTTCGGAAAATTCAGTGCTTTCCCGAATGCACAAGCACAAGAGCTGTTTTAGCGGATCGTCTGTGAAAATGAACTCGCGCACGCCACATTTGCTACAAATGATTTTAAGGTCGTCCACGTCTATGCAATTCGTGCAAACCTGATGCGCGACACAGAGATTCGGCACGTGAATTCGGGCGTTTTCTCCATACGGCGTATCCTGACGGGTCTCAAAATCGTAAAAAATGTATAAAAATTTTTTTTCCGCTTTCAAGTTCCCACCACCACCACCACCAATTGGTTGCATGTGTTACGTGTGAGCCTATCTCGGTTCACGCACGTACGAAGGGTTCTGAGGTGTTCGTGTCGTTCCAAGCCAAGACTCGAAACGATGCAGTGAAATACAACTAGAGTTAAAGTATACTTGGGTTATTTATTAAAATACTTATAGACGCGAGAGAGATAATCCTAACATGCGTTTGCGATACAACCGGTCGACGTCCTCTCGTAAATTCGTTATCCGCTCGTCCTCGTCCCTCGTACCTCACTTCCGTCCTCTCTCTGACCCCGCTTTCGTTCTCTTTCTTTCTGTCCCCTGGATGCGCTTCCCTCGGTTTTTATATCTCTGCCTTGGGGCTCGTAAGTGGGGGATCATTGCTCATCGGCTGTTCGTTTCTTCCCCCTAATTCGACGTCCAGATCTCGTGCCGGTGATTCAGTGCCTCGCGGATTCGCTGTTCTGCTGACTCGCATTGGTTGATGTCATGCACCTTCGACATTCGACGTCCTCTATCAACGCTCGATATATTGCTGACCGGGAATTTGTGTTGGGCTACGTGTCTTCGTTTTTCAAGAGTCTGTATGAGTTCATGGCCGCACGCGCTTTCTCTCTGGAAGCTACCACTCGTAACACGTCTGAGGGCCGCGACATCGACCTCCGGGGCGATGAAACAAGTGATGGGGCGGGAGAAAAATTTTCCTTTTTTTTCTTGATGTTAGGGTTAGATGCGGTAGATTCGTAGAATTGCTGCTAGGATTGGTTGGAGTTAGTTCAATACTAAAGTCTATATACTGCTAGAGTTGGCTAAGGTTGACGTCGAGCGGTCGGGAGTGTTAACAAAATTATTCATCTTTCTAGGGTATGATGTGAGTATGTTACAGTCTTAATATTCGTGTGTAGTGTTGTGTCTGCGTGAGTGTACCTAACAATACAATGCTAAACCTAACGATTTTTCTCTCTCGCTTCTTATTATATTCTTCTTGTACATAGAGTCTGTTAATACTTGGATACATGATATACTGATAATGCAATAGATATATATATATATTTTTTCTTTATTTATGACATGTTATAGGATCGGGTTTGCGGCTCTGATTTTTCTCAACCCGTACTTCGTGATGACGGTGTGGCAGGGTGATAACTCTCCTTGTGGTAGTCGTATAATGTACCACTGAAGGTAGTAGCGCTTGCGATGGTGTAACTGGAAAAAGTTCTTTATTGATTAGTAGCGGGGGCTCCCTTCCCCTAGGCCAGAATTTCCAACCCAACGCGAGGACGATTATGATCGCGACGATTGACCCGCCTGAATACGAGGCTGCTTGTTTTAGGGCTATAAACTCGCCGTCCACGGCGTCGCGTTGTTCTAGTTCCTGCGCGCGGTTGATTATGTTCTTCAGCTCGTTTCCCAATTCTAGCAAAGCGGGCTGCGCGAGCTGGCTTTGTGGCATGCTATCAGATTCTCTCATTGTATTGCAGCATCGATCCTCCGTCGGTAGTGACTATTAGAATAAATTATGTCAATAATATACAAAATTTTGTGTTTGTTAAGATTAGATGTCCTACAGTATTACATCAATGCTTAAAGATACCTCAAAATTGAAAGAAAAGGATTTCCGACTCATAAGTTATACGGAATGCCAATTGAAAGCACATATAACGCGCGGCGCGCCTGAATTTGGATAGTATTTTGAAAATGTAGATAAAAATAACGTAACACATGGCGCAGTCAGTAAACTGTTCGCCTGTCCCCCTGAATTCCTATGGGAGTCTTAATATCGCATGCCGATGGTTTCATTGTTACTGTGGCGTCATTGGAGGGTGACATCTAAATGATGGTTGCCATTTAGTGGGTTTACTATATAGTTATTTGTGGTGCATACAAATTTCATACAATGTCAAGTAGTATAATTTCTACCTTCACAATTTCTTAGCAAGATGACTTAAAGTTGTTTTATTATAGTGATTTATTGTGAAAAGGTTTATTAACTTTTATTGGATGTTTAAATAAAAAAATAATAAAACCCTCCCCGAGGAAATGGTGAGTGCTTTACCTTTGATCGTAGTAAAACTTAAATTCGTATATGACTTGGGTCAGTTTCATTGCAGTGAGAGTTCTTAATTGTGCTGGTATGTATGTACCGTCCACCCTGTAGATATCCTACGTTAGCTCCTCCTTTTCTCGTTCTGGATTCCTTTTTCGTTTTTCTTTTCTTTGTTCCGTTGCAACTCAGAGACCGCCGTGCGTGTTTGCCTCTCTGGTACGATTCAGAGGCTTTAGGACATGCTTAACTTTTCTTATATTTTCTTTCGCAGCTCGGAGGCCGTTGCGCGAGTTCGCATTGTAGATACGACTCAGATGCTTTGGGGCGTGTTTGACCTTTCCCTTGTTCCTGTTTTCTTTCGCAGCTCAGAGGCCGTTGCGCGTGTTCGCATCTCTGATACGACTCAGAGGCTTTGGGGCGTGTTTGACCTTTCCCTTGTTCCTGTTTTCTTTCGCAGCTCAGAGGCCGTTGCGCGTGTTCGCATCTTTGATACGACTCAGAGGCTTTGGGGCGTGTCCGACTTTTACAGGTAATCCAAATGTATGCGGCCGTACGCTAGTTAACCATTTGATGGTTTAATTTCTTTATCATCGAGATCCATAAGTGTTTCTGGATCTATAGTCTTGAATATCCTCAGGGCTCTATCTTTATCTTTTTGTATCTTGGTTATGGCCATTAGTATATTGGCTAGTTTAAGTTATGTTCTCATTAATATTCATTGTTAATATTCAATCAACTTTTCGTTCTTTTTTTCGTGCGACCTCGTATGGTTCCAACGTGATGGTGGACAAATTCTTGTTTTTTTCGGCTTTCAAAGTCTCACAAGCGGAGTTTACGTGACCTTCATATTTGGATAGCAAGTCCTGTTCAAGGAATTAATCTGTTTTTACGGAGATTTCATCATGTGCTACGAATTCTTCGCATAGCAGGCAGCACAATTCTGTACGAAACATTTCAGGCGTCCAGCATTGCTCTGGCAAGCATCTACTCTTTTATGGTTGGCAGGTGTATGGAAATCTAGCACTCTAGTTGGGATAATCTTATAGTATGTTTGGGTCTACTCGCGGTTACCTCTTCCTTACAGTCCTAAGTCCTGCAGGACTCTAGTACCGGGCATCCTGAGAGTTTAAATGACCAATCACATTCTTATTATTTGTCTCGTTATTGTGGTTATATCTTGCGTTATCTCGGCGATCACCATTGCGTCAATCACTCCTAAGATCCGTTCTATAATGATGCGGCTGGTATTTATCGTTATTGAAGCTATGTCCGCCCTCCGGATGAGTGCTATATCTTCGATCACCTTCACGACCTTGGTTATTGTTTTGCTGATAGCGATTAAGACGATCGTCCCAGACATTTCCATTGTAATAAGGTCGATGATAGCGTGTAGCGCGGTTTCCACTGATTCGGTAATCCAATCTCCGATAGCGGTTAGATCGCCATTCGTAGTTTCTTGTATATTGCCTATTCGCGTCAGGCGGATCTTCCTGCGATTTCACGTTTATGGATTACGCGGTATATACTACTACAGGGTGCGATAACGCGATAACCTGTCTCATTGGGTGTGTGGTATATAACACTTGCGGTGGCGGTGGCGATGGTGCTCCTCCCAGTTTGTCCAAATTCCCTAAGGTGACTTCCGTGTTCTTCAGGCTCCTTTGTAGGGCGTAACAATCACCATATTGATGTCCTTTCTTTTGGCAGAAGATGCAAAATTTTGTCTCCGCGTCCCTATACTGGCACCTACCCTCGGGGTGATTATCCATGCCACATACACTGCAGCGATCCCTGGCGGGGGCCCTCCTAATCGTGGCCTGCGGATTATCATCTTTTAGTTTAGCGTATTTTTCCATGAGTTCTGTTAGAATACCTTCGGCGGAGGTGGGGCCTGCCTGCGCCCCCACGCGTCGTGCCCCGGTTCTCTGTTCAACTCTTACGGCTTCTGTTATCGCCTCTACCAGGGTTTTGGGATTCGCGGCTCTTACTTGGTGTTGCAGATCCCCTTCAAGTCCGTACAGAAACTGATCGAGAGCTTCCAAGTCACTCCTGTTTTTGTAAGTTAGTTTCTCGAAATCTTGTAGGGATCTATCGGCATCGTAGGTATTCAGTAGTCGATTCAGCAAGATTTCTACGCACTGTTCATAACTTCCGACGCTTTCCCCTTGCTCTTGTTTGATAACCTTAAGTTTGGCGAGTAATCTGTCGGCGCCTTCGGCGTGCATGTAACTCATTGTAATATCTTCGAGTATTTTTTCGACCGATGTAAAACGGTTCATACGGCACATATAACCATCCGCAGCTCGTCCGCGAAACTTTGAGGCTAATCACTCATCAGCGAGCATTCTGCTGATGGGCCAAATTCGTTCAGTACGTTGCGCACTACGCGGCAAAAGAAAGCCACCGAGTCGGGATTTCCGTCGAACGGGGGAATCGTATTCATAGCCTGTTGTAGCGAAAATGTCCACGCAGCGTCTCTCGGCCGGGAGACGCGCGGATGTGGCGGTGGGCGGTCGATGGACTCGGGCGGTGGCTCGGCGAGGGGCTGACGCATCGGTATATAGCCTGCCCCGGAACCTGGAAGCTCTGTTTTTAATTGTGACTCTATATTTCTTAATCCGCTAGCCCTTTTGGCGTGCGCGAGGAAATGATTGTAACCCGACAGTCTTCTCACCTTAAATTCTGGTATTTGGTCAGGCGTTACCCACTTCGCTATGTAGTCATTGGGTGCTTCTGTGGCTGTGTGCGGAGCAGAGAGTAAGTCGCGATCCACGCTCGGGGCGTTGGGTGCTGCCGGGAGTCCCCTATTATTAAGTTCACTTTTCCCAGGCGACGACCTCCTGGTGGAGTACGTCGCCTGCAATAGTTCTCTTGGCGGGTTCGGGGATTTCGATTGCGTTTTTGGTAATTTTTGTAATCTGGCCGCGAGTTCTTCTCTATAGTTCGTAATAATTTGTACCTCGTCGATCCCCAGATCTCCGGCCCCCACAGATAAAACGTGATCGAGCTTCCGACTCGCGATTTCCAAAGCCTCGGGAGAGGATAGAGCTATTGCCATGTCGGCACAGGCAAGCGCACCATTAATGTCGGCCTCCAGCTGATCCGTCGTTCGAAACCCGGGGGTTTGACGGTGTGCCCCTGAGCATCGCGTTACTTCTACGTCGGGATCGAATCCGGCGGCTTCATTTTGCCACGCGGAGTCAAGGCTATATTCTTCGTTATTCCTCATGTTTCGACGCGACAAGAGTTTCTTAAACATGATAGATTTAAAGTGTTCCGCGAACCAAAATCACTCAGTATTCACGGCCCGTAATTTTACCTTCTTTTAACTCGCTCCTTATTGGTCACGTGATTCCCCACGAGAGACAGGGTGCAATAATTGGGTATTAAAAGTTTCACTTACCCTTGTAGGCAGACCACAATAAGGATGATGGAGACGTGTAACATCCTTCCTTCCTGTCAAGCGTTGAGTGGCACGTATTCGGTTCGTACTTCGCGATTTTACTCAGATGTATTTCTAACGAACACCCCACACCTAGCACCAAAAAATGGTTACGTGTGAGCCTATCTCGGTTCACGCACGTACAAAGGGTTCTGAGGTGTTCGTGTCGTTCCAAGCCGAGACTCGAAACGATGCAGTGAAATACAACTAGAGTTAAAGTATACTTGGGTTATTTATTAAAATACTTATAGACGCGAGAGAGATAATCCTAACATGCGTTCGCGATGCAACCGATCGACGTCCTCTCGTAAATTCGTTATCCGCTCGTCCTCGTCCCTCGTACCTCACTTCCGTCCTCTCTCTGACCCCGCTTTCGTTCTCTTTCTTTCTGTCCCCTGGATGCGCTTCCCTCGGGTTTTATATCTCTGCCTTGGGGCTCGTAAGTGGGGGATCATTGTTCATCGGCTGTTCGTTTCTTCCCCCTAATTCGACGTCCAGATCTCGTGCCGGTGATTCAGTGCCTCGCAGATTCGCTGTTCTGCTGACTCGCATTGGTTGATGTCATGCACCTTCGACATTCGACGTCCTCTATCAACGCTCGGTATATTGCTGACCGGGAGTTTGTGTTGGGCTACGTGTCTTCGTTCTTCGAGAGTCTGTATGAGTTCATGACCGCACGCGCTTTCTCTCTGGAAGCTACCACTCGTAACACATGAAACATGCATGATTGAACGGCTGCCGCTTCGAACATTGTTTACAATAACTAATACCACACTCGTGTTGACTGTGCTGCCTATTTACTATTTTTAAACAATTTTCGCATAGCCGCACGACGTCGCACAATTTGCGATTATTTTTTTTGTACGAACCCGCGCGCTTGTGATTAATGAAACAACCATGCCCGAAAAATTTACGTCCGCACTCTGCGCACTCTATCATTTCTACACCATCACTCCTACATGGAGGTGTAACAAAGCAAGATTCACAAGTTCGTTTACACTTGTGTTGCCCAATACGGCGAAAACCCTTGTTACAATAAGAGCAAAAAAATTTTGACCCGGCCGTAGCAAATAAATTAATGATTACGTTAAAGTGTCTAGACTGCTCCTCAAAGATTAAATAAATGACACCGTGAAGCGGTGCATTTAAATCTTGAATCTTGTTTCGACCGTCAAATAACGGAGGTTCGCCGCTCCCCAAGTTACACTTTTCAAATATAACCATAGCAATACCCTCCGCAGCAAAAAAATCTTGAAACGCCGTCAACTCGCGGAATCCACACCCCTCTAGCGGTAAAATTACTCCTGCATCGTGTACGAGTTTCTCTGCGCGCTCTTTCTGTAATTTTCGCCGACCGTCGCGGATTACGCGCCACTCGTCGCGCGTCGCAGCGCATTCGGATGTTTTAAGAGCTAAGTGTGCTCTCGCTACTACGAGCGCGCGCGGCAAACAAAAATTGTCCTCTTTTTTTATGGTACGATCGAGCGTTTACGAAGACTACCTATGCTTAGCCCTTGTTTTGGTCATGTTCCCCCTGCGCCAACAGGCATTTCAACGTAATATATTTGTAAGGCTAGTATGTCATCGATACTTAAAACTGCGTTACTTCTAAGTAACTGAAATTTTCAATAGGCCTGAACGACAACCCTCCGCGCAAACCGATCACTACGAATACTCATGCCGATTAATGTGCTAGGTGGAATGTTAGATGTAATATATTCGTAAATGTCTCTAATGCTTTCCTCGCGCCATAATACAGGGTTTTCCCTGGCAGGCGGGTCACGTATATTAAAACTAACCGTGCGGTCGTGAACAGCAAACCTACGCATGTACTGTTCTCCCTCGGCAGCTATAATAAACCGCTCGGGCTCAGCGTCAGCCCCATCGTCGCGCGTGATGCTGCTACTGCTGCTGTGTCTGCTGTTGCTTCTGCTACGACCTTCACCAGCGCCTACCTGAAGAGGAGATTGACGGGCCTCTAAATGAATAAAATAAATTGTTGTCAGCTTTTAATATTATTTAAACATTTCTCTTATTTAGTCATTTTCTATTCTTCCGGTGGCCCGCGAAAACGCTCGCTTACACGTACTAATAGATCCGCGAGATCTATTTCTGTATACAGCGGCGAAAATATATTTTCCGCCTGGTCATGGAACCAGCGCAATATCTGTGCGCGTGGTGCATGGAGTATATTCAAAAACCGCTCGTAAACCCCAGGTATAACGGGAATGTCATAGGGATAGTGGTACGATATACTATCCCGATGTCTTATGACTAAAAAAGAAAAATATTTTTTTTCAAAAACATGCTCTTTTTTTACATTACAAAAAACCGCTGCCAATTCATTGGCACGTAGCTTCCTCAAACTTAATTTACTGATTCCTTTAATTAATTTTTAATTCCAATATTTAAAATTTAATACTTCAGAAAGACAGAAATAATAAAACTCCAACATAATTTATTCAAATTTTTATAGATTATATATTTCCACAAAATTTCACATATATAAAATATATATCACAATTGCCAATAAATTTGCAACTGATATTTAGAGCTCTATGTATTTGAATGTAATTTATAGCATTCGAAACATAATTAAATTACCTATATTTTCTAAAAAATATTAATTTCCTAGCTATCACGGTTCTTTTGTTATTAACAGAAATGTAAAAATTAAAAAATTAAAAAAAATGAGTTTTGGATGTTCAACTATTACGATAGTAAAATTGTCTTATTCGCTTCAAAATTCATTGTACAGGTATATTATTGATAGTTCTCGGCAGAGTTTTTTTGGCAAAATGATTGGTTCATAATTTTCAGAGATATTATAAACTAAAATTATCTTTTTATAAATTAAATTAAATTTAATTATAAACTAAATTAAAATAAAATTATAAATTAATCCTCAAGAAATAGATTTTAAAAATGTCTAGAAAAATTTTAACCTCAAATATTTCTGAAATTTATGAACCAATCACTTTGCCAAAAGAACTCATCCGAGAGCTATCAATAATATACCTCTACAATGAATTTTGAAGCGAATAAGACAATTTTACTCTTGTAATAGTTGAACATATAAAACTCATTTTTTTTCATTTTTCAATTTTTACGTTTTTGTTAATAACAAAAGAACCGTGACAGCTAGAGAATTAATTCTTTTTAGAAAATATAGGTAACTTAATTCTCTTTCGAATACCACCCACCCCATTTAGATACATAGAGCCGTTCTCGAGAAATTACGATTTAAAAAAAAATTGAAAAAAATTTTAACCTCAAATATCTTCGAAATTTATGGATCAATCCTTTTGCCCAAAGAAGTCACTCGATTGGTATACAAAATCTACCCCTACAAAGAATTTCAAAGTGATTAAGCCAATTTTACTATAGTTATTGAACGACAAAAAAAATCACTTTTTTTTATAAATTATTTTTTTTCTCAAAAAATAGTGAATAAAAAAACCTACAAATTTAGTAAGTTATAGTACTTAATATCCTTTATAACCACAAAAATATTCATGTTAATATCTTTTTTTAATTTCGAAATATAACGTATTTACAAAAAATTACGTTTTCATCAATAACTTATGACGAAATATAGCTACCGACTTTTTTTTTTTTTAAATTGTAGATAATTTTATCCTACATACAGAGAATTCATGATATACAAACAATATTTGTTCTAAAGATTAAAAAAATTGAAAAAAAAATTTTGAAAATAAAAAAATGGCTATAAAAAAAGTTAAATTTTACAAAAACAGAATATTGACCCCAATTGTGGAAGCAAAATCTAAAAAAATGATCACTCTCCCGTTAAAATCGGTCGAGTAGATCATAAGATATCAGCGCATACGGACATACATACACAGACACACACACACACACACATACACACACACACACACACACACACACACACACACACACACACACACATCCATACGGACATTTTGTAAAAATAGTGTATTTCGATTCCAAATTTGCTAAATAACATTTCTAACACATTATCTCATAAACTTTTTTTTTACTATCACAAAGCTTCCTCTATGAGGAAGCAAAAGAAAAATTAATTTAACTTACACTGATTTATACGCAGATGAACTTCGTCCCACGGGTTAAAGTTATTATCGTATGCTCCGGGATCTCCAAGGTAAAAATTGCTCAAGATGTTGTAGCGATTTTCCGCGGTATTCGCGATGCCTACATCTGCCGACGTCTGAGGAGGATCGCTTAAAAACGCCCGGTGAACGACTTTCCCCGGCTCCACGTATGGCGATTACGCCTCCAGTATATACTCGCGCTCATTTTCTGCCGCCTCCATTTCTAGATTCGCCCTTTCACGGTCCTCCACATTAATAAGGTTCGGGCTTACGGGGAGCTCCTCTTCACTGTCAGACACCGCTTCTGTAGGATGATTATCGACGGAAAGATGTACGTTGTGTACGTCGGCAATCCAGATTTGCTGCTGCTGCGGGCTACTGTCATCAGCCTCGTCGCTATCAGTGTCAAACGATAGCCTGCGAGCTACAGGATTTTGTCGTCCATCAGTGCGGGCCGAACCGCTTGTCACCCCAGACGGCCCTGGTTGAGACAGTATATCATCTGCATTCCACTCAAAGTGAGTGGGGTCGCTGCTCTCCTCGTCATCAGCTTCGATATTTTCGCTATCAGAATCGCTGTCGCGCAATAAATCTTCTAAGGCTGGAAAAAAAAATGTTTTTAGAGAACTAAATTTTTTTACCCAATAGCTCCTCGTACTCGCTCATGAGCTTTCTAAAAACAGGCAATCTGCCCAAGTTGTACTCGACCACAAATTCCCCGATGGTACACTGTACATCTCGCGAATGCCTGAACGTACGGAAGAATCTTGCTATCGCCCGATAGCCAGTCAGCCGTAACAAGCGTCGTAACTGATTGACAAGTTCCGTGGAAGACAACGTCCTCAGACGTGCACGCCACGTGTCGCCTCTACTATAGCGTGATTGCGCTGCGAGACGCAATACGGCTTCCCGTAAACTTTTAGAAACGACAAAATTCTCCATGGTGACGCTTCTCGTTCGAATGAAAAACTGGTAGGACCATAAGTGGCCCTCACCTCTTTTATAGCGCGACTGTTTGGCGGCGTCAACGGCGTCGAGTGTTTTGAATACAGTATACACGTGGTATTAGAAAATACCTTTCCCTTGGGGTTTTTGACCATCTTTTTATGTTATGTACTCGAGCCGTCTCTGAAAAATCTCACCAAAGCGCAAGAGGTAACTTTTTTCCGTTAAAAATGTGTAGCTGTGTGAAAAATAACCCCGAGTATTGCTATGCGAGATCGCGCGACAGAAACCCTGGTGCATAAGCTTTACACGCGAAACATCCTGTTGCGGGGCTGCTACCGTAATATATTATTTCGAAAAAACAACGGGGTCTTACTTTCTTCGCAGCGGATGCAAGTTTCCAGGATAACCCCTTGGAATTATTGCATGGTCCTGTCACGTACTGATTGTTAGCTCGAAAGGTTTTCGTCACGCGTGCCGACGGGTTTGAAGAAAAATTGAGAATCCCCGCGAAGCGGGGTACGAATACTATGGCGGTCGTTCAGCTTTATCGTTAAGAAAAGAAACTCTACAGATGTTAAAAAATGTCTTCCTGTAAAAACCCAAAGTGTCCTTCCAAGTGCTGTTTTCTACGCCTACGCACGTTTCTGTTTTTCTCACGTACAGGTACTTAACTACTCGAGCCGCGCGAGTTATATGAGTCACCACATAGGTACTTAGACGCATCGGCCAGCCAGCCTCCTTATCGCTCCGAATGGAATCTGCATGGACAAAGAGAAGCCAGAAGACAATGAAGATGCAATATATACTTTTCATATATACTTTATACATATACTCTCTTTATACTCTCTTACTGCACTTCGCATCGACGATCGCCAGTCTCTGTCGGGCATCCAACCTGTAACGACGTTTTAATAAATCATTATTCTAATCAACACCCTTTGTTCGATTACTTACTTTGGCGAGTGTTACCTGTGTGTGTGTTACCTTTCCTTGGTGATCCACCGGGGCCTGCCACATAACTGGCGCTGCGGAGACAGGACCGTGAAGCTGCAAATACTCAGATTCTCCCTCAACCTGGTGACAGAAATCTTCAGCGAGGAAGCAGTTGGCGTTTCAACGTCCATCATCACGGAACCTACTACGTTAAGATTGGAGTCCACCTGCAAGCAGAGATTCACCCGAAATCATTAAAGACAAACTAGTAAGTCTTTGAAATTTCCTATATCCTACCTAACCCTATCCTTTTAAGTGCAATTGATTTTACGTGAAGCGTAATCAAAGATAAAGCAAAATGGCAAATAACGGAGATAATCAACCAAATCTTACGTTAGAATAATTTAAATTACGACTATTAATATGGCGCGACGCGATCCCCATATATGAAGGAGGTACAAGACTCCTTTCGCACTTTATACAAACGTGCGACAAATTCGTCGAAAATGTGGCGACTGCAGATAATGCAATAAACGAGGCATTATTCGCATTAATCAAATCAAAGATTCGCGGTGAAGCACTAGATCTAATAGTGGCAAATAACCCGGCTACATATGCCGCATGTAAAACGCTCTTAGTTAATAGATTCAGTGACCCAAGTTCGGAGGAGTTACTATTTAACAGACTAAGTGTATGTTATCAATTGACAAATCAGTCTTACGAAAAATACGCGGACGAAATCAAAAGAAGGCTAAATAAATTGAAGGAACACATACAGTTAAATAATCGAGACGCTAATGTTATAAGTATTAAAAATACATTTTATGAGAACGTAGCCAAAAGTACTTTTATAAATGGTATTAAAGAGCCTTACCATTCTTACTTGCTACATTTTGATTTAGACGACGTTGAGGCATGTATAATAAAATGCCGTAAATACGACAACCATGAACAGCAAAGTGCTTTCCTCAATTTCGCACGACAACGTGATAACAAACCTAAGCCCAACGTATTCGATACAATCAATGCTAAAAGTACAAACCCATTTGCGACTAATAATAATCCAAAAATTATTCACCCTTCAAATAATTTACCAAGTACTTCAAGAAATGTAAATTCATTTTTTTTGCAACCGACACCCGCATTTGCACAAACACAACCTGGATTTATCCCCACAAATTATCGTAATAACAATTTTGGTCAAAATAATAATAATCTGCCAAGACAACAAAATTACCAACCAACACCAATGTCAGTCAGTACAAGAAATACTAACAAACAAGGCATTAATCCAACAAATAGATCAAATAATTCACCAGCACAAAATAACTTTAAACCAAGAACGAACTTCTTTAAGAGCACAGAACCAGCAAACTTTATCACTGAAGAGTCGCATCATCAACAAGAACAAGGAGAAGAGGAAGCAATCAATTATAAAAATGACTCACCTGTACCAGACCATGAAGAATTTAATCAAGAAAACGACGAGAGTGATAACTGCCAAAATTTTCAACAAGCTCCCGATACGACAGAACCGACGTGTTAAATTTAAATTCGATTAGCAATTCACCCGAATTACCACAAATAATAACGACAAATCACCTCTTAAAATTCTCATCGATTCTAGAGCCTCATCATCCATTATCAATCCAGAAATTGCATATAAACTATTTCCAAAATTTATATTTCCTTACGAATTCGAAATTAAATCGGTACACAAAACGATGAAACGTACACATGCGCTTACCTTTCCTATATTACGTGAATACGGTGATGACACACCTATAACTTTCTTAATAGCAACATGGCACTATACGTAGGATTGTTTAATCGGAAATAAGGATTTGCAGAATTTGGAAGCGAATATTAATTACAAAACTCAAATTTTTAGCACAACTAAATTTGAAATAAATTACTTTAAAAATATATCGGACGATCATCAACATGTTAAAGTGAATCATCATCAACGAGTAGAATTACCGATAAGAACTGATCACATGAGCGAAGAAGAAAGATATAAAATTACATCACTATACCAGAAGTACAAAGACTGTTTCTACAATGAAAATAAAAAATTATGAGCGCCTTCTGCGGTTTCACACAATATAAGAACAAAGGACGATCACCCTATCTATGTAAAGAGTTGTAGATACCCATACCATCTAAAAGAAGAAATTCAAACTCAAATCAGAAAACTGTTAGACGAAGAAATTATTCAACCAAGCAATTCGCCCTACTCATCCCCCGTATGGATAGTTCCGAAGAAAGAAGATGCAAGTGGAAGAAAAAAATGGAGAATGGTAATAGATTATCGTAAATTAAACGACAACACCATCGAGGACAAATATCCATTACCTAGACTGGACGACATTCTAGAAAATCTGGGCAAATGTTCTTACTTTAGTACATTAGATTTGGCACAAGGTTTCCACCAAATACCCGTCAACAAAGATTCAATTGAAAAGACAGCGTTTACCATAGAAAACGGACACTATGAATATGTCAGAATGCATTTTGGTTTAAAAAACGCTCCGGCTACTTTTCAACGTCTGATGGATAGAATTTTAATGAAATATGTACATAAATTCTGCTTCGTTTACATGGATGATATAGTAATATTTTCGAAATCACTCCAAGAACATTTACAACATCTGAAGCTAATATTCGAAGAACTAGAACAATATGGTTTAAAAATTCAATTCGATAAGAGTGAATTTCTAAGGGAAGAAGTTCCATTTTTAGGCCATATAATAACAGCAGACGGAATCAAACCAAATCCCGACAAAATCAAAGCAATTCTAAAATATCCGATACCTAAAACGCAAAAAGAAGTTAGAATATTTTTAGGACTAACCGGCTTTTACAGAAAGTTCATAAGAAATTACGCAAAAATAGCGAAACCAATGACAGAAGCACTCAAGAAAAAAGAAAAAATAGATCCAGAAGATAAAGACTATAAAGAAGCGTTCGAGAAACTCAAAGAATTGATCACTAATGCACCAGTGCTCGTCTACCCAGACTTCACCAAACCATTTACTATCACAACCGACGCCACAAACTTAGCAGTAGGTGCAGTTTTATCCCAAGAACAACATCTTATCTCGTGTTATTCACGAACATTAAACTTAGCAGAACAAAGCTATCCGACGATAGAGAAAGAATTACTGGCAATAGTGGAAGAATGTAGACAATTTAGACCATATATCTATGGTAAGAAATTTACGATTGAAACAGATCATAAGCCATTAACCTGGCTCTATTCTTTAAAAACGCCTAACGCTAGACTGATTAGATGGAGACTAAGATTAGAAGAATATGATTACATAATAAAATACAAAAAGGGTTCTGAAAATTATGTCGCCGACGCACTGAGTCGAATTGAAATTAATGCTAATAAAACAATAGAAGAAGACTCACTCTCAATGGTGCCTCAAACACCTGACGATGCACCTGTCACACCTGAAGAAATAGACGAAATATTTGACAACGACATGGCAACAGTCCACACAGCTGAAGAAAATCCGACCTTTTCACTACCTATAACAGACAAAAATGTTCACGCTTTTAATTACAGCATTATCATAAAAGAGGAAATGATTACAACTTAAAAGTAAACAAAGATAAACTTAAAGTACAATACACGGTGAAAATTAATAAATCAAACGCAGAAACACATTTACTTAAGTTTTTCAAGGAAAATATTAAACCCGATAAGCAATATGGTATCTACTTTACGACCGAAGAATTGGAAAGAATTACGTATAGAATATTGAAGGATCATTTCAATGAAAAATTAAAACTAATCAAAACAACCACGTATACACCTACGATTGATAAAAATAATTTCATAAAAGAAGTCGAGACATATCATAATCAAAATCATAACGGTATTCGAGAGACCTTATTACACTTTAAGAGAAAACTCTATACACTTAATATGGATCGACTTATTCAAAATTTTATAAATCAATGTGAGATATGCTTAGAGCATAAGTATGAGAGAAACCTATATGAAACAGAAACATACGGCCCTATTATAGCTAGAAGACCGCTCGAACATATACACATGGACGCATTTCATTTCAACAAGGATACATTTTTAACAATTATAGATATTTTTTCCAAATATGCTCAAGCCTATTATCTACCAGATGGAAATGCCACGATGATGATAAACAAATTGAGACACTTTGCCTCACACCATAACTTTCCGGATAAAATTACGACAGACAACGGAAGTGAATTCAACTCAACAGTATTTAAGAAGTTTTGCCGCATACATAAAATTCAATATCATCAAACAACGATAAACAGACATACATTGAATGGACCCATAGAAAGACTGCATTCAACCCTAAAGGAAAAATTAAGTATTTTATCCAATCAAAATCCAAAAGAAACAGTAAAAAATCTTATGATCACCGCTCTCTTAATATACAATCAGAGTATACACTCTACAACTAACTATACGCCTTTTACACTGTTATATGGACCTTATGACGAACTACAGAAACACATTATCGAGCCCGATGCCGATACCATAGAAAGATATAATGAAATCAGAAAAAATGAAATTTTACCTTTTTATGACACGCTATATAGAAACCAAAAAGAGCAACAAAAGTTACCTAATAGTCCTGACAAATCGTTAGAAAATAAAGAAATTTACATGAAAACACATTAACAACAACGCGACAAAACCGCACCACGATATCAAAAATTACTTGTAGAGACACAACAAGGCCTCTCGTTAGGTTGCTATATTCATGGTCAAGAACGCCGATATAATTTACGAAGTGCCAAAAGAATAAGAAAAACTTCTTCTTTACAGGACAATGAAGACGGCACTAATCTTGATGCTCATAGCTCTGCTCGCGGAGAGTAGCGAAATCAACCAAAATAAGACGCATTACGATTACCAACAGGAACTGGAAGAATAGTTGGAAGTTATCATTACCTACATTTCAACATCGATGTTACTACGCTTTTGAAAACTTTTAAACATATAACAGCTAGCTATACAATATTATCTAACCAAGGCGAATTAAGAGAATCGAGTTTATTAAAGCAAGCCGAAATTCTATGTAATGAAATACACCAGAATCTACAGATAATAATGCCATCTAACATGAGAACGAAAAGAGGGTTAATAAACGGATTACACACAGCAATAAAATACATTTTTGGGAACCCAGATGCAAACAATTTAGAAAAGATAAACAACTACTTAAATTCTCTACAAAATCAACAACAGGAAAATATATTTACTTTAAATAAGTCAGTAAGCATAATAAATACGATAAGTAAACAAATAAATAACAACACAAATATAATTAATAAAAATTTAAAAGACATGTGGAAAACTGTAAATGACCAAACTTTGCAATCAAATCTATTTGAAGCGATCATGACCCTCATAACCCAGGAGCAACATTTTCTCGGATTACTTAATAAAATTAAAAGATCATTTATTTTCAATGAACAAATATTCGACTTAGAATTGTTAACATATGACCAAATATCGGATATACGTGTACATTTATTGGTAATCTACTCTCAGAAAGCGTTAATATTACACTACCATAATTTGCTAGATTTTCGCTTTGCTCAGGGATCAATTGCATTCACACAAAATCTTATTGTATACACCATCAAAATCCCTATCCTTAATCCTATCGAATTTTCACTCCATCAAAGACTTGCTATAATCAATTACAACAATCAGACAGAAGTTATCACCGCGCCATGGAGTTTGACCGGGCCATCTATAAAACTATTTGCTAATAAGTGCCGACAGATATATGAAAAGAATTTTTTATGTCAACAAATTATAACGGAAAAAGTCAAACCGATTATCATTTCAATTAGTCCACCTTTAATACTGACATACAAATTATCTGAAAATTTAACGTTAATATCAAGTAATTATACTATCAAGATTACACATGATAATGATCAAATGATGATCCGAGGAACATATGTAATACAAGGAAATCATGTACAAATACAGGGATACCGAATTGACGAAAATCTTGGTGAAATGGAACAATCCAGCCTAATTTCACCTTTAGTTATCAAGAACCTCTAAAAACTTTGACATCACCTACACTAAATATGCTAGTTTCTAATCAAATTAGAACTGAATTCGTCCTGTCTACAACTTCAATTATATTAGTACTGCTGTTCATAACGATTACATCGATTTACTTAATATACAAAATAAAAGTCAAGAAACAACGGCCGCAACTTACCAAAAAGTCCAAAGATAAGGATATCAAAGACGAGGACGTCATTGAACTTGGCCATGGAGGAGTTATATGAGTCACCACATAGGTGCTTAGACGCATCGGCCAGCTAGCCTCCTTATCGCTCCGAATGGAATCGGCATGGACAAAGAGAAGCCAGAAGACAATGAAGATGCAATATATACTTTCCATATATACTTTATACATATACTCTCTTTATACTCTCTTACTGCACTTCGCCGACGATCGCCAGTCTCTGTCGGGCATCCAACCTGTAACGACGTTTTAATAAATCATTATTCTAATCAACACCCTTTGTTCGATTACTTACTTTGGCGAGTGTTACCTGTGTGTGTGTTACCTTTCCTTGGTGATCCACCGGGGCCTGCCACATAACTCGCGCGCGCGCTCGTAGAGCTCGAAGCTTCTGCGAGGTCGCTGTGCTTAAACCATGAAAGAGTAATAAAAAATTTTCATTCGGGAAAAATTTCGCCGAGGTTCTCCGCGGCAAAACATATGCGCTTTTATCAGAGCGTTTGGAAACCTCGTCATGTCGTAAATTTCAATTTCGAAAAGCGTCGAAATACAGTCTGTCGTGGCATCCCCGAAAGAAAAATGTACCGATGACACATTGCTTCTTTACGTTTTTTACTCATCCCCACTCTAGCTGTCCTCACTAACAGCAGTTTAACCCCCACCATCCCCGTACCAGCATCCCCGTGAAACTCCAACACTGTTAGCGAACATCGAGTCAGTCAGTCAGTCAGTTATGGGCAGTCTCCAGCAGCAACTAGCCAGATTCGAAGCGCGTCTCGCCAAGTGGCGAAGAATCTCACTCAGAAATCGGCAAACATTGACGATTTCAACTTCGAAGGAGGCCGTATACACGGAACGGATAAGGCACGTGAAAGTGCTAAAACGCTTGCGCCAAAGACATCTCCGGCAGTGGCGGTGCAACCTGTTGGAACACCAGGCGAGAGCAGCAACACCAATGCCACCACCACCACCACCACCACCACTACCACCAGCACAACCATCACCACCTACAGCACCAACCATCCAGGAGTGGTGTTTCGACTGTGGGCTGTATCAACGTACAGAACTGAATTGGGCGCGCTGTTGGCGGTGTGATATTCTATGGTGCCCTCAGTGCAGCAGCAGTGCGAGCTGTCCGTGCTTGAGCGAGCTGGACAGGCCGCGTTCCCCATAAAGCGGCTCGGTGATTAGTGCGTGTAGTATAGTATTCCAGCGCGATGAAGGCGATCAGTGCGCGCCAACTCGCGTACTACGACAAGCTGTCGTACAAACGCGCCAAAATACAACAATATATCAAAGTTAATTTTGGCGCGTTTAACGAAGTGCAGCGAGATTCAGCTTTTATGGCGGAATTTGTAGGCGAAATTAGTTGTCGGTTTGCCGCGGCAACATCGCCGCATACCCGCGAATACTACAGCGAGCTCCTGGAGGAGATGACGGATGTGCTGTGCAAGATAAATACCGCGGCGAATATCGCCCTAGAAAAATGTGATAAGGCGCACAGGCATGCCATGGCGTATACCGAAAAATTACCTTCAGGATGGCGATGGTGTCAACATACGCAAGAAGTACTCAAAAAACCGTTGCGCCCGTGCTCTATTTGCGAGCTACGATACGCACCGTGCAGCACGTGTCGCCATCGACGGTGCGTTTGCATGCCTCGAAAGTGACAGGGAGCAACCAGTATCAATGCGGTGTGTGTATGTGTGCTAAGTAGTGCTAAGTGGCAGCATCGTTATTATTAATACAAATTTTATATTTCGCGCTTAAAAACAATGATTAAAAAGTGAAACCGAAATAAAATGTTTGCGATTGACTGAATGCTTATGGTGTGCTTGTAAAATAGTAATTCGTATTATAAGTTAAAATAAAAATTATGCGTTAGTGATGTCGATATTTATATTTCCGTAAGACCAACTGTAAAATAGTAACTCGTGTATAAGTTAAAATAAAAATTGTGCATTCGTGATGTCGGTAGTTGTGTTAACGTAAGACTAACCTTCTCCTACGATTAAATAAATAAAAATTTCTTTTTTTCATCAACAGCTTTTTTATTTGCAGACCTCTCCTTTACACCAACTCCCTATTCCCATCCCCAACTTCTCATTGCGAACACACACACACACACACACACACACACACACACACACACACACGCGCGCGCGCGGTCTATACAGCGAGAGGGCCTCGCTCCAGCACTCTATGGGACTTTATGGCGTAGAGCCTATAGCCAAATGTCTCTCCCACCACCACCACGACGAGTCGGGGCATATACGGCGGCACGCTCCGGGTAGGTATAGCGGCATGGCGTCATGACGGGCGCGGTAAGTGGGCCATTATTTATGGGTAACAATCCGCCCCATTGTTTATCTTCATTAGCTTGTGTTCACACCTGCTAATTACCTTGTCACACTTGGGACCCACACACAGCACGTGGTCTATACAGCGAGAGGTCTTTATGGCGTAGCGCGTATAGCCAAAGGTCTCTCCCCCCACAACCCCGAGTTGAGGCATATACGCCGGCACGCGCCGGGTAGGTATAGCGGCATAGCGTCATGGCGGGGACGATAAGCGGGACATTATTTATGGGGTAATAATTGTGTTCACACTTGGGGCCCATACACACAGCACACGGTTTATACGGCGAGAGGCCTCACACCCTACGGGTCTTTATGGTGTAGCGCGGACAGCCAAAGCACTCGCCCCCCACCACCTCGAGTCAAGGTGTATACGGCAACACACGTGGGGCATGTATAGCGGCATGACGTCATGGATGGCGCCATAAATGGGCCATTATTTATGGGGTAATAAATCACCCTCCATTGTTTACACTAATTAGCTTGTGGCCACACTTGCTACTGTAAACACTTGAGTTAATGACCTTGTCACACTTGAGGACCCATACACACCGCACAGCGGGGTGCCACATGACCCCTACAGACCGCACCGCGGGGGGCCGTCTCGCTATACCGCTCCCCTTACTACTCGCGTCGTTGAGATTCGTGTTATTTTAAAAATCTCTAGTGTCCAGCCACTCTCATATCCTTTAGCGAAAACGTTCTTTGCACGGCTGACGCGCACAAAGTCACCGACGCAGTATGTAAGAGTTTTAAAAACACGATTGCCATATCGACGTTGTAAATTTTCACGTGCTTTGGCTGCATTGTAGTATTACGACTGCTGGCACCATTTTTGTGGCCGAATGTTTCATATGACTGTACGCCTCTACGATATTCTGCAAAACATCAACATACCTTCGAGTATTTTTATGAGTAAAATACCGCCATGTTCTTTCTTTTATACTTCTTATGAATCTTTCCACAATGGCAGCTTTTACGTCTGGACTGCGTACCACTCTAAACGCTATACTGTGCTTTGAGAGGTCCCTCTACAGCGCCTCGCCGATAAATTCTTTACCTTTATCAGTTTGAACACATATTAGTTTCCGTCCGATACTTCTCGACAAAATACGCGCAAAAGCATCCGCGACGTTTCTCGAAGTTTTGTCCTTGACAGGTTCAGCCCATGCGTATTTGCTGAGAACATCGATAACAGTTAAAACGTAGCTGTAGCCATCGTTGTAAGATTTTATAGATCTCATGTCCATCAAATCAGCTTCCCACACGTCGTTGAAATTGCGCACATTACAATTACGTCTAGGAAAACAATGCGGAACAGGTCTATGCAAGTTATAAGCGTCTTGACTCTTAAGCCATTCAATAACACTTTGATGATCGTATTTTTTACGCGCAGCTCGCAAAAGTTTACCAGCACCAGCGTACGCCGAAGGTCGATGTGCTTCGTAATAAAGTTTTTCAAACGTTTTATTCATTATTTGCGATTATTATTTTTTCTATTTTCTTCTTATCCTTTGGTTTCTGTTCCTTCTCCTTCTTATCGTTTTTTATTTGTCCACGCTTTGATTTTTTATCTTTCTTGTCTCGTTTTCTGATAACATTCTTGATAAGCGAAAAAAATTTCAAAAGTTATCTTGCTAACCATGCAGCAAGCTGTCATCATCGCGACTGTTCTTTCGTCAGACGGCGTTTCCTCGGCGAGCATGCGAGAGAAGGCATATCGCGCTAAAACTCGGTTGGCTTGACGACGGTCACTGTTCGAGTCAGCATAAGCTAGACCGTGCTGTCGGCAGGCCTCATCCAACGGATTGATTCCAAATTTCCAATGATGCCACATTCGATACGCTCTGCTTAGTTCCAGGTCCACAAAATTTGTAATGCGGTACATTCATTTCAAACGGTAATACATCAACGAGTGCATCTAGAACGCTGTTTTTCTCCTGTTCTTCTTCTTGAGAATTTATTAGCGCAGCCCGAATGTCTTGCTCATTCCGCGCCATGACAGTATTTCAGGTGTGATGGCTTTTTTTTCAGCTGACTTTTTTTTTCTTCTTTTTTCGGGTTGCGTTGAATCTGTTTCATCACCGACACTGTCGCCGCTGCTCTGAACTCTCAAAATAGGAGCGGAAGATGGTATGGTAAAAGCACTGTTTTCTGAAGGCTCACTGGTCGATGAAGGTCTGGTAACGTCGTTCCAAACACGCTTGTTACCTATAAACTCTCGAGGTACAATTGTTTGGCGAAGAGCGACAGCGAACTGAAGATGACCAGGCGGAGCGCTCGTTTTTCTATCTCTCATTGCGTCATTCACCAACTCGAAAATGTTGGCTCCGAGCACAATTGTGCCATCTATCGTTACAGCCCCGTTGGCATTCCAAACCACTTTACCACCAGCTCGCAAGCATCGCACGAGCTGTTTGGCTTTCGTTTTGTACTTTGTCGGGATGGTATAGATAATGTTTGTGTCAATTAGCGGTTTCCTCCTCCTCTTCCTCCTCCTTCTCCTTCTCCGGCTCGTCCTCCTCCTGCTCAGTATCGTCCACCGTATTAGATTCATTGACTCTGTCATTCTTTTGTTCTTTTTTATACTTATCTCCTACTTCGGTTCCTTTAAAGTGAAGATATCGCTGTAAAACTTGACGGTAGAGAGTCCACTTTTCACGCTCGTCTTTGTATGTTGGCGAGTTTAATATTTCGTTCATTTCAGCATCGAGTCTACTCGTTACCGATCCCGGTGTTTGCACAGACTTTATCTTATTTTTTCCAAGTGTGGTTTGCAAACATTCAAGGCTCTCTTGCGGTAAGAGAATCATCTTTCTCGCGTGTTCCATCTTTATTTATTCATGAGATTAGCAAGAAACGTGCCAATCAGAGGTGCTAGCAGAGTAGGCAAAAAACCGCCGCGTTGCACTATAATGTTTTTTCTTCTTTGTAAAGTGATATCCGGTGATGCTAGCTTTCGCAGAACTTTTGCGTTCTTACGCAGCCGTCCCTTGTGACCTTTACTTAGCGGGACGATACCTATCATTACGTTTAAAGCGCACTCGCAAATACGACGAACCAATTTTGCATCAGCTTTCTGTAAAACTGCTTTTCGCTGTTCTTTTTTGAAATGATACAATGCCGCCAAGACGATAGCCTCTTTTCGACCAAAAGGATAACGCGCTTTTGTAGTCATTACAACGACACGATTGGAACTTGATTTTGACTATTTGTCAGTTGTTTTCGCGGTACGTAAACATACTGGTACTCATCATCGGGGAAAATACACGTTCGAAGTCGGCAGTTATCCGATGTGGTTTGCTTCAGATCCAACAAGAGGTAGCTAAAAGCTTGCGATATTGCATCCCGGTAGGCTTCTTCTAAAAATCGAGGATTTTCAGGATATACTTGCCTAGCAAGATGACGTATCTGGACACGATCTCGTAAATTTCTAAAGATTGCAATGTATTGAGCGTTCAAAGATACGTCGCGCTGGCCTTTACCTTGATGGAAGATGTTTTCAGTGATAAAAATTACGCTCAAGTTGTTGCGATGACTGCCTTTCGTAAAGAGATTCACTATGGCTCCTCCAGAGGACGGTTCGCGCATGAGGTCGTGGATGATGATTAACTCAGGTTTTGGATCGCTAAACCAATCGATGTTTTGCTGTAGACCTTCACGAAATTCAACGTCTTTACCCAGATCTCTGTATCCCGATTGCCATTCGCCGTAATAAATAATAATAGGCTCGGAACGAGTGTCACTCAAGCGGTTAATGTGATTCAGAAAATTTTTAACAAATACTGTTTTACCGCTGCCGGTTGGCACACTCAACGTACAAGTCCACGGATGTTTCCAGCGAGTGTCCATAATTCACACTGACTGTGCACTCTGAAGCTCTTCTCCCGAAGAGCTCGTAACCGCGTTGGGCGTCCCCCGCGCGCGGCCGCTCGTGAGTCCGCGAGCCTTGTGGTGGGGCTAGCTCCGCGGCAAAGCAGTTCTTTCGCAGGCGCAGCGGTGGCCAATGAGCTCTTAGCCGCTGCGCTTTCCGCAGCCGCTAAATCTGCTTATTGGGGGCGCACCAGCAGCAAATGAGCTGTTTTCTGGTGTACCGCGAACCTCGTGGTGGTGCTAGTTCCGCGGCAAAGCAGCTCTTTCGCCGGCACAGCGGTGGCCAATGAGCTCTTATTGTTAGCCGCTGCGCCTCCCGCGGCCGCTAAATCAGCTTGTTGGGGCGCACCAGCAGCCAATGAGCTATTTTTAGGTGCGCCGCGAGCCTTGTAGTGAGGCTAGCTCCGTGGCAAAGCAGCTCTTTCGCCGGCACAGCGGTGGCCAATGAGCTCTTAGCCGCTGCGCTTTCCGCAGCCGCTAAATCTGCTTATTGGGGGCGCACCAGCAGCAAATGAGCTGTTTTCTGGTGCACCGCGAACCTCGTGGTGGGGCTAGCTCCGCGGCAAAGCAGCTCTTTCGCCGGCGCAGCGGTGGCCAATGAGCTCTTATTGTTAGCCGCTGCGCCTTCCGCGGCCGCTAAATCAGCTTGTTTGTGCTAAGTCAGCATGGATAACTGAAACAGTATTTGAAACAGCTACTTCCTGCAGTCGGCAGCCGATTTCCAGCAGCCAATGGCCGACTTCCAATAGGCGACAGTTGACTTCCCGCTGGCCATCAGCTCGTCGAGAAAGATTTGAAAAGACCTTGCGGTCCTTCCTCTATCAACGAGCCGAAAAACAGCAGTGTCTGGTGTATGTTTGTTGGAACGTCAAAATATTGACGTGCGTGCATCTGTGTATGTGTGCGTATGTGTATGGGTGTATTTGCTTCTATGTGTAATTCCTTTCCTTGAGCCTTTCCTCGAGAAAAAATGTTTTCCCCATGTAATTCAATAGTCAAAATAATGTGCAGCTGCAACTCGATGTGCGTGACATTTTCTCATTAATCAGCAAAATTCCATAGTGCCGTACGATTAAATAAAGGAGAAAAAAGTCGATGCGTATATTTTAATCTTTGTGAAAAGAGTAAATTCGTGAATTTAATCTGTATAAAGTGTAAAACGTACAAAGAACTCTTTATACAGTAGAAAATGTTCGTTTTACACTTTGTAAAGAGTAATACTAACGTTTTATACTTTTAACTTCCAATTTTTCCTCTTTTGCGTTTAGAGTGTATATATATTGGGACCTTAAATAAGTTCTCGCTGTTTTTTTGTGAAAATTGATGCATTATTTAAAGTATGTAGTAAAAACTATGTCACTCAAAATATTGCCCACCACTAGTCACTACTTTCTCCCATCTCTCTGGCAATTTACGGATTCCATCTCGAAAGAACTTCTCGTCTTTTGAAGCTATCCAAGAATCGACACATTTTTTGGCATCTTCATAAGAATGGAAGTGCTGCTCAGCCAAGCCATAGCCATCGACCGGAAGAAGTGGTAGTCGAAAGGAGCAATGTCTGGGCTATACGGCAGGTGAGGTAGGAAATTCCATTGAAGCGCCTCCAAAGTTTCTTTGACGACTTTTGCAACATGTAGCCGAGCATTGTCATGTAACAAAATCACCTTGTCGTGTCTCTGCTCGTACAGCGGCCGTTTTTCCTTTAAGGCTCGGCTCAAACACATCAATTGCAGTCGATAGCGATCTCCCGTAATAGTTTCGTTCGGTTTCAGCAGTTCATAATAAATTACACCCTGCTGATCCCACCAAATGCAGAGGAGAAGCTTCGAACCATGGATATTTGGCTTTGCGGACGATGTTGATTTATGGCCGGGCTTACGATTTTTTACTCTTAGGATTATCGTAATGTATCCACTTTTCATCGCCAGTCACGATACGATACAAAAAACCTTTCCTTTTCTGCCGTTGAAGCAGCACTTCACACGTGAGAAAACGCCATTCGACGTCTCTCGGCTTCAACTTATACAACACCCAATGTCCTTGTTTCTGGGTCATTCCTGACGTTTTCAAACGTTTCGAAACTGTTGTCTCATCTACTCGTAATGATTTTGCAAGTTCAGCTAGCGTCTGACATGAGTCTTCATTCAGAAATTCCAAGATAAAAATCGTTATTTTTGAAACATCGAAACCAGTCTCTGCATGTCGTTTCCGACAGAGCATGGTCACCGTAAGTTTCAACAAGAATCCTGTGCACTTCAGCTGCAGGTTTTTTTTTAATAAAATAGTGCAATAAAATTCCCAGCAAATACTCTTTACTTGGCACAAAACTTAATATTTTTAGTAGTAAGAACAAAAAACGCTGTTTACATTATGGCGAACTAACATACACTTAAGTTCAAGCTTACCGACAGTACTTCCTTATAGATGCGTTAGGAACTGAAATTACATACGCATAGTTCTGGTAACGCCATCTGTTAGGAAATAGCGGGAACTTATTCAAGGACCCAATAACTTTTGGCAATTACTACGACAGTGTATCAAATCAAATAGATATTAAGATAAATGATAATGAAATAAACAGAGTTGAGAGTTGTAAATACCTGGGAATCATATTTGATTACAACCTTAGATGGGATAAGCATATACAATATATCATCAAGAAAACAAAATATTTAATAAATATTTTTTATAAAATTTCCAAGTCAATGAACATTGAAACATTGAGGATATACTATGCTTATTTCTACAGTATCATTAACTATTGTATGATAGCATGGGAAGGAGTTTATAATAACAATTTAAACCTACTACGTAACTTGCAAAAAAGAATTTTAAGAATTGTTCATAAAAATAAGTTTATAAGCAAGGATTATCCCATGAACCTAGAACAATCATTTACTTATGAAGCACTAGGATATCATTACACAAACCGTAAAGACCAATACATTATATCAAGCAGTATTACTAGAAATAAACCCTTAATAATTGTACCGAATTGTACCCCGACTTACGGAAACTTACAAAAATCTACAGAAATGTATTGTGACATACATGTATGAACGAAAACAGATAAAAATATCTTTTTACGGAAACGTACCGAAACATACCGTACCATACTAAACGTACAGAAACATACCGAAAAGTATTGAAACGTACTGAAAATACCAAAACGTACGGGAACGTTGTAATTTACCATCAGCTTTTGTACACATAATAACAGATTACTTATGAAATTTAATTTTGAGTAGATATGAAGAATGCGAATAGTGTGTATTAGCAGTGTAAACGAATCCAATTAAAAATTGAGAAAAGTGAATATAAATGTTATTATAAGCCTGTTCAGTTGGAAATACTGTTGAAAAATAGATGTTTAATGTTTCTTTTATGCTTTGGCAAGATTCAGTGACAAGATCTATGACACAAGATGTATGAATAATATTAAGTTCTCAAATCCATCCGGCTGTCAAAAATACAAATTATTGGTTTCTCTTGGTATTTAAAATATGTATAGCTTTTTTTAAGAGGGTTTGCTAATCTCGATCCAAACCTTGTTTTAAAGGATTTTTAATAAAGAATCAGAAAAAATTTTGTTGAACAAAAAAAATTCTGCCGCATTATTTTTTTTTTAGATCAAGGTATACTATGAAGCTATCAATCAGAAACTTTCAAAATTGGTCATAAAATAAATATGGCCACATTCTACAACTGAAATGCAAATTTTTTTCCAATTAATGTGCTATACAAAAAGTTTCAGGATTTTGAGTAAAAAAATTACAAAAGTTGAGTTTTCACCCAAAATTGCAAAAAATAACAATTTTTCATGTGCTATAACTTTTGTAATTACTAAAATACTGGTCTAAAAATTTAGGATCATGTTTTTTTCACCAAAAACTGTAAACTCGCCAGGCCTAAGCGATTTTAGAATTTTGAGCTGCTGACTTCATGTGAAATATCCCATATGTATGTTTACGTATGTTGTCGCATGTTTCTATACGTTCACATATGTTGCTGTACATTTCCGTACTTTTTCGTACGATTCGGTACATTCCCGTACTTTTTGGTACTTTTTAGTACGTTCCCGTAAGTTTCGGTATGTTTTTGTACGTTTGGTACGTTTCGGTATGTTTCGGTACGTTTCCGTACAAAGATATTTTTATCTGTTTATATATTCATATATTTATATTTATAAAATTAGAGATTTCGTAGATATAAGTAAGTTCCTGCATGTTTTCGTACGTACATGTATGTCACAATACGTTTCTGTAGATTTTCGAAAGTTTCCGTAAGTCCGGGTACAATTCGGTAGATTTCGGTACGTTTCCGTAGACAATGACCCAATCGTAATCAAAACGTACGCAAACGTACAAAAATGTACGCAAACGTATCGAAACGTAGCTAATTGGAAGCAGACGTGATAGTACGGATTAGCTTGTCCATTCGGGAAACGACAAATTTTAACATATGTCGCCTTAAAAAATCTTTTTAACATTTTCTGTTTCAACAATTTGTATAAAATTTACCTTTTTTATTAACATATCGTCGTGCGGTACGAAGAAAAGCCCACTTTGAAGTTACAGCCGAAAAAATCCAAAAACGCGTCTAAGGCGATGAAAAGCCAACAAACGGCTTTGCCACAAAAAAGTCAGTTGGCACTCTTCCAGACGAAGATAAGCCGGTTAGACTTTTCCCAGGCTTGGCAAGAGAGGAGTGGGGAGTTTTGGTGTGAGAGAGAGATGAGTAAGCGCTCGCTTGTGTGGATGGGGGGAAGTACTCTATAACTATACAAAGCAAGGGATATGCTTGCAGGTGGCAGCACGTTTAATCGTATTTTTCTAGTCATGTGTATATGTGAAAAAAAGGGAAACTCGATTATTATTTTTTTCAAGGAAGCAAAGTGGATTGGATAATTTACTGGCCGAATGTGAGGTCGATAAATGAAAACAATTATTTTGGTAAAAATCATACACCCCATTTTATTAACACACCATACATGCACACACACACATTTACATAAGTAACACATAATAGTGCACGCAGACACTAAGAAATTTTACAGTTGTGCTGTCGTTGTAGTGTCGCGGCCGGTGGTAAATGGCGCGAGGAGCGTGTAGTGGGCTATCTAGCATAGTGTAGTATATTTGAGCCTTCCTTTCTTTGGTTGTTATTAGGTTTTAATGATGATGATGGTGACTAGCTGTATCTGGAGTAGCCTTCTTTTTTGGGGAAAGAGTAGGTTTGGTGGAAAAAGATTTAAAACGGGCAGAATCTTTATCCATGGAGGAATGGTCTTTTTTATCGACGAGAGGTTGTTTGTCTTCCGGCTTGCCGGTTGGTTTGCTGAACGGCGGTCCCATGATGTTGTCTCGATGAGGATCGCAGCCCTACTGTTTTATCGCAATGTTGCGCTTTACTTATATTTATGCGGTGGTGGTGGGTGATGAGAATGATGATGACGCAAGTGAGGAAAGGTTCGTACAAGTGAAAAAGCAAATGTGCCAATAATGTGTATTTATTGGATGCTTTCGTGTACTTCTTTTTCCAGAATGTGTAAATACAGAGTGCGTAATTCTAAAAACAATCTATCTACGTCGGTTTCTCTAAAGTTTGAATAACCTAACCGTTCGTTCATATTAGATTTTAAATTTTCTTTTAGTTCGTCGAATATTTTTAGAAAAGTTATACCGTCAAAAAATGAGTGTATTATATTCTCGTCGTTTTTTTCATGAATGTGTATTTTGATATTATTAATAATTAACTCTACCGCAGAATTAACAAACACCGCGATATTTTCTAGTTGTTTGAATCTAAAATTTATACATTCGCGTAATTTTTTCAAGTGCACAAATGTCTTTAACAGCATCACAACACTCGGTAAAATGTCGATCTTTCTCTTCTTTTTGGGCGGTTCGTCATCGTCGGTGGTGGTGGTGGTGGTGGTGGTGCTGACGGTATCGTCGTCGTGGATTATGCCGTGAGTGACACAGGGACTGCGTCCATCGACGGTATTCCAGTCCTGCGCCTCGTGTTCATAGCAGCTCGAGAAGTCAGGCGGTGTAATTTCCCGACTATGGTTGACGGATACGGCATTTGAGCTGTAGCAGGCCATCAATGAAATGTCGTGAGCGGGTAGGATGATTTTTCTAGGTGTTCGATTCTCGTTGATCAGATATTCTTGAATGGTGACAAAATGTTCTGTGAATTTTTCCCAGCTAGGTTTGTCCATAGTGACGTATTTGTGAGGTGAAACGCCTCCACCAAGTTGAATAACAGGGCGAAACTGCTTGCCGAAGTATTGTAAGCCAAGATAGACAAACTTTGAGTGCAATTTATTGAGAGCGTAGCTCGTGTTGAATAGCAGTGTGTGCGGAATATTCTCTTGATTCATTTTAACACTCTTTGCGCGCACTTTTAATAAAAAATACTGTCGGCAACGCCCGAGATGCTGATGATGATGTGTTTTTTAGATAGTGCACAGTGCGGTTCGTACTTTCTTTTTAAAAAAATACTGCTTGACGGTAGAGATGTGGTGCTTTCAGCTGCTGTGCTTCTACTATATTATCCCGGTCGCGATGCCCTATGGTTCTTTATTCACGTGCGAGCGTGTACCTCCCTCTGCTCCTTTGTGCAGTGGGTGGTGGTAAGCCTTTAGCCAATGACAGAGCGCTACGTATACATGCTGTTGGAGCATGGCGGTGGTGGGGGATGGCATTGTAGGAAAAATTATTCTCAAAGAGAAAGATATCTTTGTTTTCAAAATATTTATCGATAAGCCAGATTTTAACGGTGCCTTCGATACATCGATGCATATCATAGTTCAAGAGGTATTTTATTACGCGTGAGTTCATCGGCAACAGCGGAAATGAGTTCATCGGTTTTAGGCACGTATGTGTAGATAAGTTTTGTACAAGAGAGAAACACAATCTATTCTCAAAGAGAAAGATATCTTTGTTTTGAAAATATTTATCGATAAGCGAGATTTTAACGTTGCCTTTGATAAATCGATGCATATCGTAGTTCAAGAGGTATTTTATTACGCTTGAGTATTCGGTAACAGCGGAAATGAGTTCATCAATTTTAGTCACGTACGTGTACATAAGTTTTGTACAATAGAGAGAAACGCGATCAGTGCGTAAATATCGATAACTACTCCAAGAAAGTCAGGACTAGACTTGCAAGCAACGCGTTTCATCATGTTTTTTTAGTCATGTGTGTGTGTGTGTGAACAAAAATGAAACTCGACTATTATTTTTTTCAAGGAAACAAAGTGGATTGGATAATTTACTGGAAGAGTGTGGGATCGATAACTGAAAGAAGTTGTTTTGGTAAAAAATTTTAATCGATCGATCAGATTATTAAGAAAAAACTTACATAGTAAAAATACACAAAAACTTACAAACTATGATTACATAAATTTAAAGCAGCGCGTACAACCGAGACTGATTACTTACAAACTAAAATTGAATGTGTTTTGCTCCAGGGATATTAATCTAAAGGTTAAAAGTACAAAGCGCATAGAAAAGCCTACAAACTATTCATACACACAAAGAAGAAAAATCATTAAAATTAACATCATACATTAGTACAAAAACCGGCGACATCATTATTGCGACAATGGTTTACACGATTGCATACAAAATCCTGCCCCTGTGGAAGTTGTCCGCGGAAAATTGTTCACGCGACGCATTTTCTTTTGTTTTCTTAGTTTTTTGCAGCGGCCTTTCTCCTGACATTTTTACAAAACTTGGCAACTAATTTGTCGTTTGCATTAGAATCGTGCGTAAAGACTTGACAAAAATTGCGTAAACTGCGCCCACTACACATAAAATACATAAACATAATACAATATTCGCCGCAGACTTTCGAATCGATGCTCTGCAACTTTTTTTTGTTCCATACGAGTCGCTTGCAATTTCTTCCGAGTCGGTCGAGATGCCAGCGCGACTTAGATCCCAGACCATAGCTGTCAAAGTAGGTGCCGCTTGCATGGTGATCTATGTAGAATGCCACCCAATGAGATCCAGGTTTATCCGCCATGTCGATATTAGTCACGATGGCTGCGGGAAGGCTCAAGTGCCATGGTATATGGTCAGCGGCGTAGACTCCGATCGAATTAGCAGCGAGTCCACTGATGGCTCGTGTTATTTCTCGGATGTTCATTCTTGAGACAATGATGCAGAGTCTCCTACAGCTGTGAAGTATATGTTCTAACTATTCGGATCGTTGCTATTTGTGTCTTTTGCTTCGTAGTCATCATCGTCCGATTTCTCTGAAATCCCAGAGCTTTTTTCTTCTCCTTGCTGTGGTATCCGTGAAGCGCTGAAAAATACATTTCACTATTCACCTTTTCCTTCGAAGCATGCTGCCATTCTTCGGGTAGTAGCGAGTGTAGCCATTTCTTTATTTGATTAGCCTTGTATAAGGCACAAAATTCTTTTTTCTTTTTCTGCGAATGCGTGGCGCACACGATGTTTTTTGGAAAAATATTGTTGAACTTTCCAAATGTTGGAGAAGCGTATTTCTCCAAGTTACATATACAGCGTCCAAGTAGTGTTTCGATGTAGCGGGCCTTCTCCTCACCGCGTACGTAAATTCTTCTCGCCGCTCGTGCGATATTGTAGAGATGTCGATGCAACTGGCGAAGGCTCACTTCCCCCTCGAACCAATGAAGTCCGTGAATGTCAACAGCGCAGTAAGTATTGGTCTGTTTAACCTCATCAGGCAAGTCATCGAAGCTGCAGGGCGACTGTACTATCCAATGATCCATAATTTTTTTCTGCAGACAAATGATTGCCACCTCCTTTGGCAAAAATTTTTTTCGGCATCACGGAAGCCTTGAATATCCATTACGTAGTCCATGCTGTTTGGGGCGCGCGCAAAAGTGCGTGTATGCTGACGGGTACGAGAGAAAAAACGAAGTGACTCGAGGTGGCATAGAGCGTACGTTGTTAGCGCTCCCTCCACTTTTGTCCCCCCGCTTTTACGCCCTGCGAGACTGGCGCCACCTGTAGTGGTGACGTCAGCATTTAGGCACTGAAATCCGATAAAATTTGTCGAGTGGAGTCGATTTCAAAAATGTTATCGTATTCGGCATAAACAATGCAGTTTATCGTAGTTGTCGGTGCGACTTCGAAGCCTACTTCTATACGCACGCTACCAGACCGAACGAGATTCCAGTATCTGTGACAGTGAGCTGATAAGTCAGGCGTGAGATGTATACCGACCGGTGCCCGAGTAGAGTGTTTGAAAGGCTTCGATAAACGATGCATTGTTCCCGGTAAAGTGTGGCTGTAATGGTTTGCTCGGAATTTGGACACCATCGACGTAGAGAGAGAGGTAATTTATGTCGAAGTGTTGAAAGTTGAAAGGAATAAGTCGTCGATTTCCGTTGAACGCTCTGTTATCTACGAAACCGATGATTACGCGTTTCAGCAGTTGGCCTAGAATTGCATTATCGATGCTGTCGCCGTGTATACCGGCGTGAAGCGTGAAAGTTTTGATTTCGACGCGCGTTATGGGATACTTGGCAGTTGCCTTGGCCAAAGTATTGGCGTGCGCGATTAAAATACCGGGGTTTATTTTCACGCGGCGAATAAGGAGCGTAGCTTCTTTTATCCTTATGCCAAATTGCCCCTCGTCTGTGTTGTCCATCAGACAAAAGGCGTCTTTGCTCCGCACTAGGAGCACGCGCATTTCGA
Organism: Torymus aiolomorphi; assembly: GCA_036365515.1. Taxonomy (NCBI): domain Eukaryota; kingdom Metazoa; phylum Arthropoda; class Insecta; order Hymenoptera; family Torymidae; genus Torymus; species Torymus aiolomorphi. Next base: position 7,718,952 of record CM070874.1, on the reverse strand, counting down.
CACCATTGATAAGCATTTTATCTTGATTAAACAAGTCGCAGTGCAGATGGCCAATCATGTCGAATGTCTTTCCGCCGAGCGTATAGTTTTGACGATTGACGAGGCCCTTGTTAGAGCCCACTCCTTGATTTTGTGGGGTGGCCTCGAAGCAAGCCGGTGTGTCATCGTACCAGAGGCTAGCTGTCTGGTGAGACTCTTTGGCTGCCGGTGAATAACTCAAAAGCGACTCGATGTAAGCTCTGTAGGGATACGCATCGTTTGGCGGCGAGACAAGTTTTTGATTGAGAAAAATATCGATTTTTTGAACATTGAGTGAAGAAGGTTGTTTACGGGCGCAACTTTAAATTCACGTCGCACAGTGGGAAAAAATGGACAAAATTCTTGTGACAACTCAATTCTCAACGAAACTTCACCAAAATTGGTATACGTATTCAGAGGATACTACAGAACAACCTCTCACTGCGAAAATCATGTTTTTGTATTCATAAAAATTTTGAGGTTAGGTACGGACCTTATAACGATATTTATACAGGCAATGTAGACTAAAGACATAAATTACTTGATAAATGATAAACATAAATACATAAATCTTAAACCCAACAAAGCCAAGCCCACAAAACCCATAAACCCTAAACCCATAAACCCTAAACCCATAAACCCTAAACCCATAAACCCTAAACCCATAAACCCTAAACCCATAAACCCTAAACCCATAAACCCTAAACCCATAAACCCATAAACCCTAAACCCATAAACCCTAAACCCATAAACCCTAAACCCATAAACCCTGAAACCATAAACCCTAAACCCTGAAACCCTAAACCCTGAAACCCTAAACCCTAAACCCTGAAACCCGAAACCCTTAACCCTGAAACACTAAACCCTGAAACCCTAAACCCTAAACCCTAAACCCTAAACCCTGAAACCCTAAACCCTGAAACCCTAAACCCTGAAACCCTAAACCCATAAACCCTAAACCCATAAACCCTAAACCCATAAACCCTAAACCCATAAACCCTAAACCCATAAACCCTAAACCCATAAACCCTAAACCCATAAACCCTAAACCCATAAACCCTAAACCCATAAACCCTAAACCCATAAACCCTAAACCCATAAACCCATAAACCCTAAACCCATAAACCCTAAACCCATAAACCCTAAACCCATAAACCCTAAACCCATAAACCCTAAACCCATAAACCCTAAACCCATAAACCCTAAACCCATAAACCCTAAACCCATAAACCCTAAACCCATAAACCCTAAACCCATAAACCCTAAACCCATAAACCCTAAACCCATAAACCCTAAACCCATAAACCCTAAACCCATAAACCCTAAACCCATAAACCCTAAACCCATAAACCCTAAACCCATAAACCCTAAACCCATAAACCCTAAACCCATAAACCCTAAACCCATAAACCCTGAACCCTTATACACCAAACCCTTAAACCCTAAACCATAAACCCTTAAACCCTAAACGCTTAAACCCTAAACCCTAAACCCTTAGACCCTAAACCCTTAATCCCTAAAGCCTACCCCCTTAAACCCTAAACCCCAAACCCTAAAACCCTTAAAACCTAAACACTTAAACCGTACGAAAACCTAGCAACCCATAGACCCTGAACCCTTAAACCCTAAACCGTTAAACCCTAATCCCTTAAACCCTAAACCCATAAACCCTAAACCCATAAACCCTAAACCCATAAACCCTAAACCCATAAACCCTAAACCCATAAACCCTAAACCCATAAACCCTAAACCCATAAACCCTAAACCCATAAACCCTAAACCCATAAACCCTAAACCCATAAACCCTAAACCCATAAACCCTAAACCCATAAACCCTAAACCCATAAACCCTAAACCCATAAACCCTAAACCCATAAACCCTAAACCCATAAACCCTAAACCCATAAACCCTAAACCCTAAACCTATGAACCCAGAACCCACAAACTTTACGTATCTAAAGTACATAAAATAGATGATAGAGTTAGAATTTTTCCGTTAAAAATATATTATCGCCGCTATTTATTTTTGGACAATATTATCGTAATTTTCGCAGTGACACATTATTCTCTAGAAGATTAAGAGTATTTAAAAATAAAAATTATCAAGATTCGTCAAAAACTGAGCTGTCACAAGAATTTTGTCCATTTTTCCCCACTGTGCGTCGGGATGAGCGAGCGGTAATATCTGTGCCCTTACGTACAGCATGGTATGAGCAAGATCGATGTAATGCTCGCTGGCGCTAGGTACGACAAATTCGATCGGGGCGTTGCCTTCATCGCTGATCGATGACACAGGCTTATAGTTCAGAAAACTGCTGCCTTCGATCGAAGTTTGAGTCGCGGGGAGTGTAAAAAGATCCAGCTCGCTCGACATGCACTCTGATGAGTGCAAGTGTAAGAAAGACATTTTTTTTCTATTTACTTTGGCCCGAAAATATCGCTAACGCTTCGAAAAGTCGGTGTTTTGAGCTTTTTTCTACCTCCTTTGCGTGATTTTCGTCCGCCGGCTGCTGGTGCTTTTATGGCCCTCTTGTGTTTGGTGCGTGCGGTACGAACAGTGCTACGTGACTTTCGCGACTGACGTCGACGTTTGACGCGGTTGGTTGTTTTATAGCCTGAACCTTTCATAACTTCTGCTATTTTCTCGGCCGCTTTACGCTTGAGATTTCGACCCGATTCACGGGCCCTCGTTTTTACAGCCTCCTTGAAACTGCTGCGTGTGTTGGCAACGTCGTTGAGAACTTCTATATCTGCGCGCAGCGTCTCCTTACCTACTGCCCTAGCTCCGCTCGTGACATGTGGCAGAATGCGTCGAAAGAGACCGCCTAGCCACGCGCTTACACCGTACCCCCTCTGAAAAGGTGAGCCGGCAAAAACGTTTCTCACACCGCCACCCCCAATCTGTTCGTCGTAATAGCGAGTATAATGGGCCATGTTAACGAATGCGGCTAAAGTGTAGCGTTACCGTCAATGTACCATACTCGAATGGTATGCGCCGCCCGTGCTGATCTCTTATATCTATAATAACATTATTAAAATTGTGATAGAGAAGCGGTATGTAGTGAGCGAGTGCAGCGCGCGCTGGACAGTGCTGCATCCATATCTGAATTTAAAGGTATCCATGGAAACTATGCGCAAGAGTGCCGCTTGGGTATCCCCCACTGTGTAGGGTTCGGATATGTCTGTGTACACATACAGCTGGTCGGGAATTGCTCGAGAGAGCGATGCAGGTCTCGCGGCGACTATGTCCCTTTTACCCTCGTCGTTTAGAGTGGTAAAAGGTATTTTTTGTTTTTCCGGAGTGTCATCGAAGCCAAATATACGTCGAATTTTTTCGTTGAAATGAGTCTCGTGTAGCTGCGCGCAGTCGCACTTGCATCTTATCGCGTAATAGCCGCGACGTGTTTTAACGGGTTCGAGCATTTGATGCCGATAGGTTTCATTTGAGCTGTTTATCGCATCCGCCAGCTCAAAGAGTGAGTCATAAATTCCAACGCGAATATTACAATATTTTTCCTCGACGAGTTGCGTGTCGTCGTCGTACGTGGAAAACTTGTACAAGGCGTCCTCCTCTTGAAAATGTACGACGCTGCATGGTACGTGTATTTTCACCAGCCCGACGAACCATTCGCCGTGTAATTTGATCTCCCGCGGTAAGTGTATCATGAAGCAGCTAGTCTTATTATCGGGAAAGTAATTCATGCTGTTTTTGCTAGGCAGCACCATGTAAAAATCTTCGTACGTGTCCATGCTTGCTTTTTACGCGATTTATTCGAGCTGACTCACTTTTACCCAAGAATTAAATTTATCCGGATAGCCGAGCCACTTGACAAGCAGCTGCTTGTTGGCACCGCGTCCTTTCTCGCGCACGACGCGTTCGATCTTGAAATTCTTATCGGCCGCCAGACGCTCGCGCCCGACGCGTACGAGTTCCTCTTTGTAAAAAATCCGCTGCCCGCTGCCATAGTTTTTTTCCAACTGACGCGCGGCTAGCGTAACTTAAGGTGCTTTAAGGTGCTTTGATACGTACGCGTAATGCGGCTCATCGTCGTCGGGCAAGATATTGCTACGAAATCTAAACTCGTCCAAGCTGTCCTGCGAGAGATTGACAAAGAGATAAGAATGTGGTAAACGCGTCGCATCGACGTACGCGTCGCGTAAAAAAAGTGAGTCCTCTGGGTGAATTTGTCGCGCCAGATGTTGTATCTGTGCTTTGTCGCGCGGATTTTTGAACAGCACGAGATATTTGGTATTTAAACTTATGTCGCGCTGTGCATTTCCTTTGTGAAAAACATTTTGCGTGATGAATATGACGCTTATATTTTTGTGGTGACTGCCTTTCGTGAATAAATCCAAAATAACATCACTCGAAGACTCGTGCATGAGATCGTCGAGGATTAGTAATTTTTTTTGTCATTGTCCCGTGAATAGTTGACTGCCTGCGGTAGTCCCTCTCGAAACTCGATGGTTGTGGGCGCTTGGGGCTTAAAGGCTGTTCGGTATGCCTCCTGCCATTAGACGTAATAAAATAATATACGGCGAATGCTAGCATCGCACATTGCCGGGAGCTGTGCGAGAAAGCGCTGCACGAACAGGGTTTTTCCGCAGCCTGTGAGCCCGCACACACAGCAAGTAAACGGATGCTTCCAACGAATGTCCATGTTTTTTCACGAGGACCTCGCGCACGACGAGAAAGACAAAGAGTACCACAGCTACTCGACAGCTCGACGTTTTTATAATACTCGCCTGTGCAGAGCCGAGGGGCCAAAGAACATTGGCGTCGGCGGCGGGCGGAGGACCGCTAGTCGACCGCGGGGGTGAGCGAATCATCAACAACAATTAGAACTTTTTTTTATCTGTAGCAGCAGCTGGGGGACGAGGAGAAATGAATGAATGAATTTTTTCCAAAAGAATAAATATATTTTTATTTTACTAGTTATATATTTTTACATTTATTTTACAGCAGGAACGTCGCATACAAATATATAAATTATTATTAATATTATTCCGCTTTGTAGTCAAAAGGGAGCGAAGTACCATTTGCAAAGTACCTTCGCTTCCTCAGCACTACAGAGCAGGACTTCTTTTCGGCGCACGTGATGACTTCGTGTGTGCGCGTGCGTCTGATGGCATTGTAATTGAGAACGATAGGTGTAGCGTCGCCCTCAAAGTACGCCGCGATCAAACGCTCCACGCTGTCAAAATTAATTTTACGCGAATTTGAACTATTTAACGAGACGCCTTTCACTTTACAGCACTCGACAGTCTCGCCGCTCGAAGGAACAATGGCTCGAAAGGCATAAAATTTCGGCCCCCCGGAGATAAAGTCCGTGATGAATGAGCCCTCGCCATAAACCTTGAGCTCGTCTGTCATATTGCCGAGTAAACTACCCAGAGCAGGCCTGTATTCGTTTGGATTATTTCGTCTGCATTTAAATATATGCGAATCGGTGTACATGTAGAGAACTCGCGCAGCTGTGAGATTCTCAATGTAATTGTAAAGTTCTAGTCGCGCCTGCTCTGTTGTGTACGCGGCTAATACAACACATGCGCTGCGGGCAGATTCTACAGCGTCATCTACGTAGCACCAATTCACGTACAAGAGATTTTCGCTCACTGGCAGTACATAGAAAACCACTTTTTCCGGCGCCGCTCACAGTTTCAACAGGTCTTCGCGCGTTTTTACAATTTCCGTTTGCTTTAAATTAGAGCGCTGCCCAAACTTGCCCCAGAATGAATTTAAGCAGTACTTGGCGAGCGAGCGCAAACAGGAATTTTTTTCAATTTTATCAGCATCTAATCTGATCCCTTCGTCGCGCTCGTACTCGTCAATGTACCGCTGCTTCGACACGTCGTCGACGCACCAGCTCGGCCACCCGCTGGCCTGCTGTTTCAGGCGAAGGAAAGTATTTAAATAGTTGGTAAACAAACGCCCGTGCGCTGGTCGTACTGTGTGCTCTCAAATTGCCATATCACGTAAATCTCGGTGATATGGTAGCCCAGTTCTATCGCCTTGCGCAGCTCGCGCACAACCCATGTGCCTGTAAATTCACGATCTTCCGCTTGTTCGTGATAGCAATCCTCCTCGCGCAATTCAGCGCAACAAGAACGACAGAGCCCGAAAATAAGGCGATTATGCATTTTTACAAACAGTACAGGCAGTAATAAATCACGAGGCGGTAACACACGACATTTAACCAGTCCCTCGACGCTCGCGAGATTGTTGTTTTGACCGCCCGTTAGCGCGGCACATTCTCCCCCACTGTAAATACGCGGGTGACCAATTGGAAAACGGCCTCTTTTACAAATATGCGGGTAAAGAGAGCAAATATCCATATATTTGATCTCTTCGTCCGCAGTGACTCTGTACGAGGTGACGATATTCTCTGTGCGCCCACCGAAAAACGCGTCGTGCAGGTCAAGTGTGATTTTACACATTATCGGATGGTTGCTGATGTAACGCACGATATCTGGTTGCCGAGCTTTTAACCGCTCAAAATCGCATTCCCACATCTCGCGCACTTCGTAACCGGCTCTCCTCATGTGTATAATTTTTTCACATGTGCTCTCGTAAGCTTGTGCGAAAGTTTCATTGAAACGGTTTTTTGTCGAATCGCGCATATTTGGAAAACACTGTGGACAACCGTGCCAATGACAGCCTTGAAATTCGAAAACAATTCCTTTGCCGTGTGCATCGGGCGGCGGGGCGGCGGCGACGGCAGGTAACCATCCACTAAATAGCCCTCCGGTAAATGAAACTCGCGCGCGCGCCCCGCGTGTACAATCTCTCGGCCGATTTCACGCTCGCAACAGAGTAACCACTCTATAGATTTTTGAGAATGCCTGTCGGCGCGTCTATAACCGTTGGGCGGTATTATACCGATGGTATTCGCGGTCAAAAAGTTTTTTCTATAAACGTACGAACATGCAGACGCTATAGTACACGCTGATACGAATGGATCCATATCAGACACAACTAGGAAAATTTTCCGAAATTGTATGCATGTCCGCCTGAGAATTTCCACATCCATTTGACAATACTTGACAATCTCCTTTTTCATGTCGAATATATAGTCCGGACTCGTTTCGCGATGCCAGGCAAGAAAATCCTCACGAGCAGCTACGCTCATCGAGTCAGGACCATAAAACTCAACGGCCAGTAGAGGACCGATGTAGTCCCGAGCGGCGAGAGTGTTAAACATATGGGAGAAATAGCCCTTTTTAACGCTCTCCGGTGAACCAAAGGTCACTGGCAAAGCACTTAATTTCATCTGAAAGTAATTTATGCTATCGATGAATTTGGTGCGCCCAAATTTAAGCAGTGTTACATTTTGACCGCTCAAAATGACGCTGGGCGAGCTATACTCGGGATTCTCGGCCAGTTCTTTTAGAATAAATTGCGAGTCAAAAGCTTTGGCATTGTGAACGATGCATATAATTTCCGCGAAAGCAGTGTTTGCCCGAATGCACAAACCTAACAGCTCTCTCACCGGATTCCGCGTAAAAACAAACTCGCGCACACCGCATGTGTTGCAGATAATTTTTATATCGTCGATAGCCATGCAGTCGGTACAGACCTGATGCGCGACGCAGAGATTCGGCACGTGAAGCCGTATGTTCTGAGCGTACGGCGTGTCCTGACGTGTTTCAAAATCATAAAAAATATACAAATATTTTTTAGTCGCGTTCGCGTCATTTTCAATAATAGGCTGCGTGAAGTACTGATCGTTAAACGGAGGGTGTTTCATGCATTGCTTACAGTAACCGATACCGCACTCGTGTTGCCGCCTGAAAATATTCACGATCTTTAAACAGTGTGCACACAGTCGCACGACGTCACAGACTCTCTTATTATTTTTTTTGTACGACCCCGGCTGCTTGTGCTTCACAAAACATTCGTGTCCAAAGAATTTGCGCCCGCCGTCTGTACACTCAATCATTTCCACACCATCGCTCCTACAGGGCGGACTTACGAAACAACATTGACAAGTACGCGGACAAGTATGTTGGTCGACACAGCGATACCCTTTGTTGCAATAAGAACAAAAAAACCACGCACTAGCCGCAGCAAATAAATTCGTAATTACGTTGAAATGACGCCGACGCTCTTCAAAAATGAAATAAATTACACCGCGAAGAGGAGTATTTAATTCTTCGAACGTGTTTCGGCCGTCGAAAAGCGGCGCCTCACCATTACCAAACTTTTCAATTTCGAAAACAACGATCACGATTCCCGACGCGACAAAAAAATTTTGAAACGCTAACAGCTCGCGAAACCCGCACCCCTCGCGCGGTAAAAACACACCAGCATCATCAACGAGTTTTTCCGCGCGTTGTTTCTGCAGGGCGCGACGTGAATCGCGTATGTTTTTCCACTCTTTAGGTGACTCCGCGCAATCCCGCACCTTAAGCACTAAGTGGGCTTTCGCTACTACGAGCGCGCGCGGTAAACATAGATTATCGCTGTCATTTTGTATAGTCACTATTGAGCGCTTCTGAAGGCTGGTCGCCGTCAGAACTGCTTTCCCGCGTATTCTACCTGTATCAACGGGCATTTCAACGTAGTAAGCCTGTAAAATGAACGTGTCATCAATGCCTATAATCTCATTACTCTGACATATGGAACTAATTAGATTCCATAAATCAGCGATGGTGAAATTTTCGATAGGCCTGAACGAGAGCCCACCGGGATCTTGCGCAAACCGCTCGCTTCGTACGCTCACACTAATTAAATTATTACCCGAAATATGCTCCGTTATAAAGTTATGGATATCGCTAACCGCAGCTTCCATTCATAATACAACATTTTCCCCCTCACGCGGTTCACCTATTCTAAAACTAATCGTGCGCCCTTGGACACCAAACCGGCGCAGGTACTGTTGTCCTTCGGCTGCAACGATGAAGCACTCGCCGACGGGTCGTATAACTTCATTGTTCTCGATACTGTCTGCCTCGCCGATGCTGCTGCTGCTGCTGCTATAAACGTCGCCACCACCTACCTGTGGCGGGGAATGGAACTCGGTGCTCGCTAAATAAAAAAGTCAAAAACAAATTATATTCTTAACTTTTTTTTTATTTTTAAACGTTTCTGATTTTTTTTACATTTAAGGCTCAGAATAACTGGCAAAACTTTCGAGTAATCGCATTACAAGATCGGTGACGTCTGCGTCGGTATATAACGCCGAAGTCTCGTCTTGCGCTTGGTCACGAAATCAACGCTGAATCGCTGCACGCGGATTATGCGCTTTTAGCTGATATAACTCCGGCAAACCGTCAACATCGGGGAGCGATGAACGAATTTCCCGATACATCATATCACGCGTGCGGATAACTATAATACAAAATATTTGACTTTTAAAAACAAAATCAGAAACGCTCTTAAATAAATATATTTTTACTTACATTCGTTGACACGCCGATGCGACTGGTAATTGTGGTTGTAGTTGAGGCTAACTGTGTTTGCCACAGCTTGCAAGCGCGTCGGCAATCTCGAGGTTCCTGTGCATCATCTCTTCTAGTCGCTTATCAACCTCGATTCGCATCACTTGTTCCTCTTCCGTCTCCGATTCGACCACCTCATCCTCATCGTGGTCGAAACGCTCCCACGCGATTAACGACGGGCTTTCGGGCTGGGCGTCTTCGGGGTGGTCATCTTCGGGCCTGTGCACGACGGCCGCGACAACCAGCTGTACGCCAGCGCCAGTGCCTTCGCTCTCCGTATCACTGTGGTCAAAGTTGAGTTGCCGCGTTACAGGATTAAATACACCTGCCATGCGCGCCGAGTACTGCGGAGACATGGCGGACACATTTGGCTCGAAATGCGTCTCATCGCTGGCCGCACTCGAGCTATCGGATAGTCCCGTATCTGAATCGTCGCGAATGAGGCTCTCGTAAGCTGTAAATAAAAAATATGTAAATAAAAAAAGTAAAGGAAAATTATTTTGAAAAAAAGTTTTAGACTTACCTAAACGTTCCGTGCGTGCATTCGCAATACCGCGAAACACGTGCAACCCACTTAATCGGCGCTCGAAGACATCATCTTCAATGACAGTCTGTACTTCGCGCGAACAAGCGAATGCGTTGTAAAGCCGCACTGTTGCGCGATACCCTGTCATTCTTAGTAGTAGCCGTAATTGCGCTTGATAAGTTTTCACGTGACATACGCCGTAAACGGCGCAGCCACGCGGGATTTCTGCCGTGACGGTCTCTAGCCGCGAGCCGTAACACAGCTTTCCGTAACGAACTATTTATGTGATTATCCATCTCGAAACTTTTGAACAGACTGAGTGTAACACCCGAGCGCTCGGACTTCTTATACGCGCACGTCATCTTTGAAACACACCCTGACAAACGCATGATAAAAAAAAATTAGTCATCTAGTCATCTAGTCATCTCGTCGAAGTTTGCGATGACGTCCACTCCGTGAGCGCATTTTCTTCGAAACATTCCCGAGATTCAAAATAAACATTTTATGAAAAAAAGGGTGGACATCGAAAAGAATAGCGATACTATACGAACACTTCAGATGTGAAAAAGGAACAACACTTCCTCAAACGTACGTGCATGGGGCCAGCGCCGTAAAAATCCGACCCTATTGATGCATGAAAGGCGAGAAGCACACTTGAGATAAAAACTATACAGTCCGTTGTGTCGCACCAGTCGGGGTATTGTTTTACAAAGCATTACTCACCCTGCCTGGCGGAATTCGAGAAAACTCTAAAGTACGTTCGAAATAAATACAGACCGTCGTGACGGACCCGCTAGGTCGTAAACACCTCGTAAATACCTCGCAGTGGCAAAAATGCGCAGGCTTTCCCCAAGCAGGCCACTTTCTTCGGTGCGCGCACCAACAGCTGGAAATTTTCTTGCCTTAAGAATACTTGAAAAGCGGCCTAAGACTCTGGTACTTTTTTTTTCGCAACCCACGCTGTTCCATGAGAATTTTCTCGCCCTAATACAAATCGTAAAACCGAGAGTTTCTGTAGGAAACACGTGTGCTTAGTCTGTCCCCCTGGACAGTTTCTCGTCGCTTTATCCGCCATACTATTCAAAAAGATAGATGCGTCAGAGGAAGACGCTGATCGAATAGCACACCACATATCAAATAAGAGCGCAAAATGTGTGCGTAGTGCCAAGCAGCGTTTGCAGAGTATAAGAAGATACAATAAAAACGCTCAAGCAGCGTACGACCGTTTAGCACAGGACATAGCAGTACTCCTGGGAGCGTGGTCGGACAATGAACGACAACATGTACGGGCTCGATGCATGAGTCGTATAGGATTTGGAGATACACTGGAGATACACGCCAAAAGCCGTATTTATTACGCACGCATCATAGCCGGTAAAATCGGCGTGATCTACATGGGACTAACGAACACCGAGCCCCCCACCATCGAGACCCCCACTACCACCATCACCAGCGCCACGCGATATCACGTCATACCACCGCTCGCCAACATAGCTGGCCGTCAGTATTGGAGCGATGGAGCATACAAGCCAAAAAATTGCCGCTATGCGCCAGCAGCTCACTAACACAACCAAGAGGCTGGAGCGCTATATGGCAGGCGTGAGGCGCACTGCAAAAATAGTCGAAGGCATACAAGCCGATGTACTACTCCTCGAGCAGCGCACGCTAGAGGAGCAGCGACAATAACAACAACAACAACAACAGCAGCGGCAGCAGCCTAACCATTGTTTTCATTTATCGACCTCACATTCGGCCAGTAAATTATCCAATCCACTTTGTTTCCTTGTAAAAAATAATAATCGAGTTTCCCTTTTTTTCACACATACACATGACTAGAAAAATACGATTAAACGTGCTGCTACCTGCGAGCATATCCCTTGCTTTGTATAGCTATAGAGTACTTTCCCCCCATCCACACAAGCGAACGCTTACTCATCTCTCTCTCACACACCAAAACTCCCCACTCCTCTCTTGCCAAGCGGCTTGCAGGCACGCATGCACAAACGCGCACAGCAGTACGCTCAAACCGCCCGGAGAGAGAGAGAGAGAGAGCACGCACGTGGCCGATACAGTGTAGTCCCCACTCCTACGGACCGCAACACCCACCACAGTCCCGCGCTCAACCTGCCCGCGGTGAGAGGAGTGGGGCGGCCAGCTAGCAATACACGCGTGACGGGTATAGTGTAGTCCGCCCCTCCCGTGCGCCAGCCAGCGGTGCCCTGCACTCAAGCTGGCTGCGAAGGAATGGGGGCGCCATGACTGGTATAGCGCACCAGCTGGTATCATGTTACGCCATAACCGCTATAGCGAGACCGTAGGTATCAGGTTACGGCGCCATCAAGTGGGCACTTTACAGTATCTATACAGTAGCTCATTAACAATAGACTATTAATCATTGTTTATATAAATAAACACTAATTAACTACTGTTTTGCTACTGTTTTGCTACTGTTTTGCTACTGTTTATATAAATAAACACTAAAGATAAGAGATGTTTATATAAACACTTGAGTCAAGTGCCCACTTGAAGATGACACCGGTGCTGTAACCTGTACTACTTACGATCATACTGGATAGGTCCAAAAAGATACGATCGTACAAACGGGGGACGTCGATTTTTTTTTTTTTTGTTATGTGAATGGGGGAAGGAAATCCTCTTTTTGATTCGCCTATGTGTTTTTGGTTTATTTCGAATTTTCGATTTTCGCAAAATTAATTTTTGCATTTTTTTAATAATAACATTGAGATATTTAAATCAGACACATAGCATTTGAAAGAGCATAAAAACCTATATTTTGCAAAAAAAAAAAATTAATTAGCTATTGCGGCTTTTTGTCATTAACAAAAACGTATTTCTTTTAAAGCTTATAACTCCGAAAATAAACAGACAATCTTTTCGAAAAAAATCATGATAATGCAGAATATAAATAGCTATAATCTGTAAAAATTTTAATCCATTCTCTCGACTAGTTATTCAGAAAAAAATTAAAAAATTTTAAAAATGCGTTTTGTATAAGGCACGTTACTTTAGTAAAATTGACTTAATCGCTTTGAAATTCCTTGTAGATTTTGGATAGCTCTCGGCTAAATTCTTTGGGCTAAATGATTGGTAAATAAATTTCAGAGATATTTGAGGTTAACATTTTCTTAACCTTTTCTTCAAATCCTAATTTCTCGAGAACGGTTCGATGAATGAGCTCCAAATTTATGGACAATTTTGTGTGTGATATAGATAATACATGTGCGAATCTTCATCAAGATCGTTCGATTACTTCTTGAGATATTTGATATGTAAAATTTTCATATTTTGCAGTCATTTTCTTTGTCGCATGATAACTAGAGAAAAAAATGGTTTAATAGTGAGTTTATATGTTTATCGTATAAGTTCTTTAGGTAAAAGAATTGTCTCATCATTTTTAGAGATAATTAATGTTAAAATTTTTTTACGTATTTTTCAAAATCGTTATTTCTCAATGACGACTTAATATATCAGTTTCAAATTTATAGACGATTTTGTATGCAATATAGGCAATACCTACACTGAAAACAATTTTAGGCTGTAGAAAGCATAGTTCCGATTTGCTGTACTAGCACTATTTATACTGATCATTTACCCTTATAGACGGCTGAAACAATCTATTTATTTCTATAATGTAACGGCACTATTGGTCAGATGCGCAAAATGTATTTGTACAGCTCTGACAACGGTGCGATTTAGTTGACAACGCTACAATGCGAAGCCAACATTTATGTTATAACCTCAAAAAGTCACAAAATCCGCCGATCAACCACGTGTTCAAAATCCGCTTTTGCATATTTAATCTTTAAACCAGTATATTTATCAATCGAGATTATTTTAATGAAAAATATGTAAGTATGTCGAATCATAACCTATTTAATGCTTCGACAAAAGAACTCTATACATTAGTGCTTTCAGTGTATCTTGTACGGCTCTCACAGCTGTACCGATACAATTACTGTACCTAAAAAATTTAGCGAAAAGAAAATCAGCCAAAATGTATCGTTGTTAGAGTCGTACTGTCAGTTCTCACAACGTAAAATTTTTTTCAGTGTATGTTAAATTTCATCCACATTATATGGTTAGTTTTTGAGATATTTGATATATAAAATTTTAGTATTTCTGGAAATGACTTTCTATGTCGCACAATAACTAGACTAAAATTTATTTACTTTGAAATTAGATGGAGGTGTAGAGTTTGTATATTATTTATGACATGAATTATTAGCTTTTGTTTTTTATTGAGGTTAATTTACATCGAGCTCTGCAGAAACATGAAATTAGTCAGATAGGCTGGCCAATTATTTTAGTGTGAATTAATTTTTCAAATAATCCCTATTTGAAGTGAATGTATTAAGAATTACCCTCTTTCAATTTTGAGATAAAAATTTTAATGTTCAAACGGTTATGGCTCGTGGACATAAAATTTTATATACACTCATTTTGTCTTTAGAAATTTATGTAAATGTTTTTATGAGCTGACACTGATATTTGTGTTTATATAATATTTTATTTGCTTTTGTTTTTTATGAAGATGGTATAATACTCATACATTATCATTAATCCTGTTTTATCGGTTGTACATGTCAAAATCATTAATATTAAAAATAATTATTTGTATCTTAAACAAATTGAATACAATAAGTGTGAAGAAACAAAAAATTTAAATAATAAGAAAAAAAATATGAAATTTACAAATATGAATACATTATTAAATTATAGAAAAAGTAAATTGGAATCGTCCAATGACATTGCAGGATTTTAAAATTGACTAGGCACGTTCGGAAAGAATCAACTTCTCTCGGGTATAAATAACTGGAGTAAAATTGTTGTAATTTTTCATTTTTTGATAATGTGAGTAAACTTAAAATTTTACTCGGGTAAAACTGACCGCGAGGGATAATTAAATTTACGGTAGTTGACCGGACAATGCCGTCATAAAAATTACAACATTGGAAAAATTGTACTATAAGCATATTATGTATGGTGAAAACTCCTCATTTATCGTTATATACTATTGTGTAAACATTAACCTTAAATTGGAATCGTCCAATGAGATTGCAGGATTTTAAAATTGACTACGCACGTTCAGAAAGAATCAACTTCTGTCGGGTCTACACTAATTTTTAAGAAAATTTAAAGAAAATCAATTTTTTGGTGAACTACCTTAATTTATATTTGAGTTTGAACTAATTTTCCAAATAATCGCGATTTAAAAAGTGAATATAGTAAGAATTACTCTCACTCAATTTTGAGATACAAATTTTAAAGTTTAAACTTGTTTGAACTAATTTTTCGAATAATCACGGTTTAAGAAGTGAATATAGTAAGAATTATCAACTGATAAGAATTTTTCCATTTAATGATAAAACTAAGGTCTATTAAAGGTGGGGTAAAATGTTTTTTAGAGATATATATGGGATTTATGGGAAGGTGGTGAAAGATTATTGCTCAAAATGGGTAAAAATGGTTTTAAGGATTGTAATTTTAAAGGAGCAACTCACTTTTCTTCTAAGGTGTAAAAAATCAAATATTTTTCCTAAACATATTGGAAAAAAATTTGATGATAAGGGTTTTTATCGGGATTACAATAAAAGAGTTTCTTATGATCTACGGAAAAATATTTTCTTTTTCAAAAATAAATTACTTAACTTAGAAATTAGAGATTTGAATTTTGAAATTAATCGTTTGAATAAATATTTATTAGAGCTTGAAAGATATTTATATAATAAAATAGAACAGAATGATTTGCAAGAATTTTTTCGTGGTCAAAAGAGGCACTTTGAAAAAGTAAAATATAACCATAGGAGTAAATTAAAAAGAAAATTTGAATATTTAAAGCATAGAAAACACTCTCAGGTCAATCAAACTAACAATGTTAATAAGGATTGGTTTAGAAATTTAACTGACAAAGTAATACCAGAAGAAGTGGTAAATATCATGTCAAAGGGTGCTAAATTTGGAATATCATATTCAAGTAAATCTCTTCCGATCAAGAATATCATCGCTGAGGTAGAAAGTAGTATGAGTAGTTTTAATCTGGAGTTTAAAAAAGAATGTAGGAGTTCTTTAGTTAAAGTTGTTGATAATTTTAAAAGAGAACATAGATTTGATAATTATTTGAACAGTAATTTATTCCATGAATTAAAAATAACGAAGAAATTATTGAGAGAGAATCCGAATATGATCTTCCAAAAAGCAGATAAAGGAAATGTAACTGTAGTTTCAGATAAAAGGGATTATATTAATAAAATTCAACTTATGTTGGAGGATGATACCACTTATGTGAAAAATAAGGAATCCACATATCAATAGACTACAAGATAAATTGAAAGAATTATTGATGCATTGGAAAACAAAAGCTTATATTAAAGATAGTATGTTTAAATATTTAAAATGTGAAAATGGCACTGTAGCTAAATGTTATGGGCTTCCTAAGATTCACAAAGAACAGTTGACATATAGAATAATAATATCATCGATAAATTTTCCGACGTATAGACTTGCTCGATTTTTGTCTAATATATTGTTCAAGATAGTGGGTAAAACAAATTCATATATTAAAGATAGTTGGAGTTTTTATGGTATAATGAAAGATATTATTATTCCGAATGATCATAGGATGGTTTCATTGGATGTAGTATCTTTGTTTACAAATATACCTTTAGAGTTGTTGAATGATATTATACAAGATAAATGGTCTGAAATTAAAGTACATACTAGTTTAACAAAAGATGAATTTATAAAGGCACTTAATTTGGTTTTTAAAAACACAATTTTTTCTTTTGATAATAGTCTATATGAACAAAGATATGGTTGTCCAATGGGATCACCTTTGTCACCTGTTATAGCCAATTTAGTAATGGAAAAATTGGAAAGTATTGCTTTGTCTAAGTTGGTTTTTCAGCCAATTATTTTTAAAAGATATGTTGATGACATTTTTGCAGTTGTACCAGAATGTTTTGTGGATGAAATGGTGGATGTGTTTAATTCTATCCATGATAGAATTAAATTCACAAAAGAAGTTGAGAAAGATTATCAATTGAGTTTTTAGATATTAGAGTCATTAGAGGTAATAATAATAGAGTGAAATTAGATTGGTATAGAAAACCTACATGGTCAGGTAGATTTTTAAATTTTGATTCTCACCACCAATTCGGAAACAAGACAGGTGCGATCAAAGGTGTCATTGACAGAGCGATTAAATTGTCACATAAAGATTTTAGGAAAAAGAATTTAAATTTAGTTAGAGAAACATTTATTAAAAATAGTTATCCCGTAAAATTTATTGATAAAATGATTGATGAGAGAGTGTGGGAAATTTATAATGGTGGATTGAAGCAGCGGGTAGATAATCAAACAAGGAATAGAAGTGGAAAGAATGCATATTTTACTTTACCATATGTTAGAGGTTTGTCGGAAAGGATTAGAAGGGTTTTTAGTAAACATAATATTCAAGTTTTCTTTAGAAATGATAATAATTTAGAAAGGTTATTTAGTAATTGTAAAGACAAGGATGATAAATGTTTGAAATCGGGAGTTGTTTATAAAATTAATTGTAGGGATTGTAATGGTTGTTATATTGGTCAAACGGGTAGATATTTGAAAAAGAGAATATATGAACATCAATATAGTTTACGCAGCTCAAGTTGTACATCGGGTTTGAAAGAACATTGTTTAAATAGTTTGCATTCTTTCGATTTTGGGAGTGTGGATATTTTGGAACAGGGGATTAAGAATAAATATAAGAGGGAAAGCCTTGAAAGTATTCACATTCTAAGAAATCGGAATAATGTAAATTTAATGATAGAGTCAAGTAAATTAGATAACATTTATCATTCTTTATTAATTTAAGTGAGAATGGCAAGTTGGAGAGGGGAATGTGGAGGGTGGTGGGGTAAGAGAAAAGAAGGGGTATGGGTGCATGGTATATAAGGAGGTGTATCGCGGGTTTTATTTCAGTCCCTGAGGAGGAGCCGGAGCAGGCTCGAAACGTCGGACAATGTGGTGGTGGTGGGCAGTCAGATCGTCCTTTGCTAACAAAGTTTTTTCCAGAATTTAATTAAGTTTTTATTTCAGATTCTGCGGGGGTGATTATAAACAAGGGCAATCTGACTGCCATAAATATTAATTATTTTAATTTAATTTGTAAGACTGTAAGACCGATGGAAAAATTCTTATCAGTTGATATTAAATTGCAGTCGACATAAGTAATATTTTTAATGATAGTAAGAATTACCCTAACTCAATTTTGAGATAAATATTTTAAAGTTTAAACGTTTATGGTTTACGTGCATATAATTATACATATACTCGTTTAGCCTTTACAAAGTTATGTAAATGTTTTTATTAGCTGCCACTGATATTTGTGTATAGATAATATTTTATTTGCTTTTATTTTATTAAGATAGTGTAAGAAATGATAAAATCAACAATCAACGATATTTTATTGATAACAAAAGAAGAGGATGACGAAAACTATATCGGACCATTAACAAAATCAAAATTAGAAGTATAATTTCAATTTCTATAATATGTACACAATTATTTATAATAAAGATACACAATTATTGAATAATAATATATGTATAATGTAAAAAATCGTGTTATTATATATGATTTTAAAAATGTGAGTAAGTTGATCTCAGGGTAGATAGCAATTTTTTAATTTTATATTTTAAAATATTACTTTTCTTTTAACTAAAATAAGTGTCAAATAACAAATAATTTCAATAATAAAAAAAATGGGAAATTTTTTAAATACTATAGAATGATTAAATCATTAAAGAAGTATAATGAATAAACATATTTTATATTTAAAATATATACTATACATACACGGAGAGAAATTTTGTAGTGAAAATTACAAATATTCGAGACAAAATTACCAGTTTCTATGGAAATGGATGGATAGACTGACAATTTCAAACTTTTTACCAAAGTGCCTTGGTAAAATTTTTTTTAGTTAATTTAAATTTAAAAAATTACCTTTTTTAATCCATATTGATGGATATATAGTATTTTAATATATAAATAGAAACAAAAACAAGGATGAAAAAACATTAAACTGAAAAAAATTTTTTACGGAAGCGGGATTCGATCCGACGATCTTTGGGTTGAGAGTCCGACGTTCTACCGACTGCGTCACGGAAGCTGTTACCAACAGTCATTTGAATCGCCGTTATTACTTACTGAAAATATGTGTATTGTTTTCATTTTAACGTCACGCACGCCTCTAGTATCAATCTTCTGAAACACAATAATGCGCAGTGCGCATGCGCGAGTACACAAATACCAGGTTATTTGGTAAAATTTATCAGTTTTCTTAGTAAAAATTCTTAGGTTACCTTGTAAAAATGACTAGATCTCAATTTTTACCAGTGTGTCTGGTAATTTTTATTCAGATAATTTGGTACTTTTTTTAAGTGGTTATGGTAGTTTTTCCTGGGAAACTTATAAATTGTATTAGAAACCTGGGAATAACACGGCTTTTGACAGTCTGTCCATGCGCTACCAAGGCATCTTGGTAATTTTTACTCTAAAATTTCTCTCCGTGTATATGAACGATAAATTAATTTGGAGGAAGCTACGTGCCAACGAATTGGCAGCGGTTTTCTATTTGCGTGAAAGTTTATATTCGATTCAGATGAAATCTCGCCTAAGAAACTCACGAGAGTTTTAAGAATATTCTGCCTGTTAATATTTCGTAATCACATGAGAATCTCACAGGAGAATCTCACCTTAGTTTTTGGAACTTTGCTAATTTTTCTGATTCACATGAGTATTTCATCTGAGAATCTCACTAATGTTTTAGGAACTTGCAAATGTTAATAATTCATATACACATGAGAATCTTGCCTGAGAATCTCAGGTAAATTTTACGAACTTGTAATCTTTTACTTGGTGTAATAGTTTCTACTCATTTCGGATGAGAACTCATCTGAGAATCTCATGTGAGTTTTAGGAACTTGTTATTTTTATACGAAATATTAACATGTGCAAGTTTTTAAAACACACGGGGAACTCTCAGGAGAGATTCTCATGTGAATCAGAAAAATTAATAAAGTTCCAAAAACTAAGGTGAGATTCTCAGGTGAGTACTCATCTGATTTGAATATAAACTTTGACACAAGTAAAAAATACAAGTTCGTAAAACTCTAGTGAGATTCTTGTGTGAGATTCACAAGTAAGATTCTAACATTAAACTGAAAAATTAACAAAGTTTCCGAGAACGCACATGAGATTCTCATGTGAGATCTTACATAAATAATTACTATATAAACATTTACACAGCTTTAATTATACATGTTCCCGAAAATCATGTTGGATTCTCAGGTGAGTTCTCATCATATATGAATACA
The DNA here is from genome assembly GCA_036365515.1 of Torymus aiolomorphi. Lineage (NCBI taxonomy): Eukaryota > Metazoa > Arthropoda > Insecta > Hymenoptera > Torymidae > Torymus > Torymus aiolomorphi. Next base: position 7,698,588 of record CM070874.1, on the reverse strand, counting down.
AAATATTAACAGGAGCAAAATTCCAATTCCTAAAAGTCACATTAGGTTCTCAGGTTAAATATCATCTTGAATATAAACTTTCACGCAAATAAAATACAAGTTCCTAAAACTCACGTGAGATTCTGAGGTGTATTCTCATTTGAATCGAGTTTAAATTTACAAAAGTAAAAAATACATGTTCCTAACACGTGAGATGTTAGCTTAAAATTTTTGACTAAGATCACATGAGTAATTGACCCCAGAAATAAGATGAGATCTCAATTGAGATTTTTTAGTAGGGGACCGCTCTAATAAAAAGCATTTGAGTTTAATAGCGTTGTAGTAGAATATTTTTTATATATACATATATATATACATATATATATATATATATATATATATATATATATATATATATATATATATATATATATATATATATATATATATATATATATATATATATATATATATATATATAAATTTCTCGGAAATTTCTGTGACCATAAACCTATCCGGTCATCATAAACCCCGGTATATACAAAAACGGTTACCATAAACCCCTCAAGAGAAATTTATATATATATATTAAATAGTCGAGGACGATCTTTGGAGGCAAAATGAAATGATCTTATTTCTTTATGGCAACGTTTCGTTGGCTTAGTACGCCAACCTCATCAGGCCTTTATTCAAAACACAGAAATAAATTAACATATAAACCTTTTTTTTTAAAGACAATTAAACCACAAAGTGTAAATACCAAAATCAAAATTACCGAAATTATAAACGTATCAAGGAGCGCGGGAGCGCTCCGAAGGCAAGTATAGAAGAGCCTTAGGAGTGACCGCGCGATGATATACATTGAAATGGATGTACGAGAAAATCAATACACTTATATACCTATTGCGTTAGTTTCAACTATATAACATATCCCTCTTAATCGAAAGCCATTTCATTACTATACACAAATCAAAAGATTTTATTTAAAAAGATTATCTCGTTTAAAAGATATAGAGAGCTGAATTTTTTTATGCCCACTTTCCGATTCTAAATTTTCTCCATAGTTTCAGACGCTCATCCGGTGTTGCGACTTCCTGTCACGTGACCTACACACACACACACACACACACACACACACACACACACACACACACACACACACACACACACACACACACACACACACACACACACACACACACACACACACACACACACACACGCCCATCATAACGACCTAACCTTACGCATCTCTCAACATATAACATATATATATATATATATATATATATATATATATATACATACACACAATATCACGGATGATTGTTTATAGTATAGGTATATATATTCGTTTCAATAATCAAAGATCTGATGAAGTCGACTGACGTAAAGAATAAAAGAATTTATTTACGAGCATCAATGAGGCAACAACATTTTTTAGATAAGTATTAAAATGACTAAATGTTAAATAGTAATTTTTTTAAAGATTTGATACTTTGTGAAAATTTTTATTTACAGATAAGTAGTCAAGATTAATATATATTCAAAGATCTCAAGTAGTCAACTGGTTATCGAAGAATTCATCTTCCCTTGTCTTATATATATATATTCCCGTGTCTGGGCGATGACGACCTAACCTTACACATCTTTACACACACAGATGTTACAAATGTTATCATATCGTCGTGAGTTAGTTTAAAATTAAAATTAATTAATTATTCAAAGATCTCAAGTAGGTAAGTGGTGACAGAAGAATTCATCTATTCATATATCAATCAACGGGGGTTTTATTAGATAAGTATTGAACAGCAAAATGTTAAATGGCTACAATCATTTTTAAAAAATTGATAATTTTTGTGAATTTTTTTTATATTTACAGATTATACAAGATTTGTTTACAGTCATTGAAATTTGATGAGGTGAAGAATATTTATTGATATATACGTACTACAATATAATTTATGATGCCGATTTGAAATATTGGTTTGAGCGTTGGTTTAAAAAGCATCGTGTCATCTTTAAAAAACTTAGCCGATATCAGTGTTGTGCATATTTATTCAAGTGCCAATGAAAAAATTATGTCTAATGAACATGGAAATACGGAAAAGGGGAAAAATGATGTGTTATTGCGAAAATTTCAAGGAATGAAAGTGCTCAGTTAATCTATTTTATGACTTTCTCATGGTAGGAGATGTCAAAATGTTTCAGAGACGTTTTTAGTACATATTTTTCTATACAAGATTCAGATAATAATAATGCTTAATTCATCAACTGGTTGTGTTTTTAATCCCAGGGTGGAAGACGTCAAAAGTTTGATCTATACAAGAAAATATCAAGAAAGTTTTTAGTGATGATTCTCAGTTCATAAACTGGTCGTATAATATATACAAACAATGAAGAAAGAAGATGTAAAATAAGTGTAAAATAAACAATGGAAATTTTTTTAGTATACAGAAACTAAAAGATTATGCCAAATAGGAAAAGCGAAATGGATGTGTTATATTGTGAAAATTTAAAAAAATAAAAGTGCTCAGTTATTCTCGTGTATGATTTTCCCAGGGTGGAAGACGTCAAAAGTTTGATCTATACAAGAATATCAAGAAAGCTTTTAGTGATTCTCAGTTCATAAACTGGTTGTATAATATACAAACAATGAAGAAAGAAGATGTAAAAAAGTGTAAAATAAACAATGGAAATTTGTTTAGTATACAGAAACTAAAAGATTATGTCAAATGAGAAAAGCGAAAAGGATGTGTTATATTGTGAAAATTTCAAAAAATAAAAGTGCTCAGTTATTCTCGTGTATGATTTTCTCAGGGTGGAAGACGTCAAAAGTTTGATCTATACAAGAATATCAAGAAAGTTTTTAGTGATTCTCAGTTCATAAACTGATTGTATAATATACAAACAATGAAGAAAGAAGATGTAAAAAAAAAGTGTAAAATAAACAATGGAAAATTTTTTAGTATACAGATTACAGATAGAAAGAAATATCGGCTATGGATGAAATGACTTGTTTTTGTAACATAAAAGCCATGAGGTTTTTCAGTGAAATATATTTGTCGACTTTTATGGAAGTAAAAGTATATGCTGAACAATTAATTATATGTAAGTACATTCAAGTTGTTCACTGCAAATCAAACAAATGAAAGTTGTGAAATCAATTATCAATAGTCAAGTAATGCAAACAACTCTCGGAAACTACTGTATGACTGTTCTCAGAAATGTATTAAAATTTGTTCATCTTTCTATACAAATTAAACACGAGAAAGTACTGAAATAATATAAAACTTTCTACGAAAGTATAAAAAAAGGCAAGTATAGACGTTCTTTTTGTATAATCTATAAAATAATAATATTTATGATTTTTTAAAAGGAATCAAATAAATACCAGTGAAAAAGTCTTTTACTTCTTTGAGTCATTGTATGCTGAACAAATTATATGTTAGTAAGTACATTCAAATTGTTCACTGCAAATCAAACAAATGAAAGTTGTGAAATCAATTATCGATAGTCAAGTAATGAAAAAACTCTCGGAATCAACTGTATGATTGTTCTCAAAAATGTATTCAAATTTGTGCATTCTTCTATACAAATTAAACACAAGAAAGTACTGAAATCAATTTATTGTAGTCAAGTAACCGTAAGTTAACTTGACTGACATATTTGTGCATTCTCCTATACAAATTAAACACAAGAAAGTACTGAAATCAATTTATTGTAGTCAAGTAACCGTAAGTTAACTTGACTGACATAATAGAACTTTTAGTACCTTTTGTGTAAAATTACATTTTACGCCCACGTTGTAACTTCAAAAATATTTAGCCAGCGGGCATAAAGTACTACTTAACGCCTAACAAGCGCAATAGCTCACATACTCCTACAAAACTTTATAGAACCTACGCACTTTACGCCCGTGTGGGTGAAAATTATTTTAATTATATAACTATTATGCCTTCCTTTTATTTCTAAAATTCATAAGAATTTTATCAGATATTTACGAAAAGTTAAAGCCTATATAAAAAAATTACATAGTTACCAACACATCCCCATTTTTCATTATTCTTTCTCAATTTTGAAATTTCTATAATATTACGCATCTTGGGAGGACAATAGAAGTCTATATAGAGCTGCTCTAGCAGTGGTGGTCCTCCAATCTCCCATACATACTTGGCGGGCCCGACGGTTTGCAGTTTTTGGTTATTTTTAGTTTTTTTGAAAAAGCTCTGTCTGTATATGGTATATGTATATCAGTATTAACAGCTTTTTTAAAGATCTTGTGACTTTCTTCCGTATTTCATTTTTCTCGTCATTGTTAATATGTACTGAATTGAGACACTTTTCAACATTTTTTATTGTATTAACTATATCGTTATTAGAAATTTTTGAAATATGGCTAAAATTTGAACCCAATGTAACAATATCAATAACTTCCGACGGAATTTGAACATTCGTCAAATTCTTAAGCCACGTACTTTTATTACTATTGACACTTGCGTTTGACTTTAAAGAGGCGAGCTTATTCATATGCATAGAATCAAGTTTTTCACGCATCGTTTTAGATTTATTTGAAGTGAATAAGAAAAACTTATCTATAGTCAAAGCGTCTAGCGTGGAAAGTGTAATTTTTTCTTTTATAACATTTAGGTTTTTTTCGATAAATTTTATATGAAAGTTGATATCTCGGATTTCTAAATTTAACAACTTAGTTGCGAAATATTTCATAAAATTTTTTAATTTTTTTTTACATGTCCTACTATGAAACCTTATATTGAAAAACTTTTTACTTAAATTTTTAATGTGTTGTGGTGTCACTCCAAATTTTCTGCATTCAAGAAGATAGCATCGTTGTGAATTACTGTTCGCCAGTAGTCGATTTAATCTTGTCCATCTTTGAAGAAGCTTCCATGTATCTATTCCATGTGTTTGTCTAATATATTCAAAGAAAGATGATGTTGTAGGGGAGTCTGTTTCCGATCGAAGACTCAGGTTCAATGTTGAATGTATAACGCCATCCATTTTTATATTAAATAGTTGAGGACGATCTTTGGAGGCAAAATGAAATGATCTTATTTCTTTATGGCAACGTTTCGTTGGCTTAGTACGCCAACCTCATCAGGCCTTTATTCAAAACACAGAAATAAATTAAAAAAGTTTTATATGCTAATATAGAAAATTTGGAGTGACACGACAACACATTAAAAATTTAAGTAAAAAGTTTTTCAATATAAGTTTTCATAGTAGGACATGTAAAAAAAAGTTAAAAAATTTTATGAAATATTTCGCAATTAAGTTGTTAAATTTAGAAATCCGAGATATCAACTTTCATATAAAATTTATCGAAAAAAACCTAAATGTTATAAAAGAAAAAATTACACTTTCCACGCTAGACGCTTTGACTATACATAAGTTTTTCTTATTCACTTCAAATAAATCTAAAACGATGCGTGAAAAATTTGATTCTATGCATATGAATAAGCTCGCCTCTTTAAAGTCAAACGCAAGCGTCAATAGTAATAAAAGTACGTGGCTTAAGAATTTGACGAATGTTCAAATTCCGTCGAAAGTTATTGATATTGTTACATTGGGTTCAAATTTTAGCCATATTTCAAAAATTTCTAATAACGATATAGTTAATACAATAAAAAATGTTGAAAACTGTCTCAATTCAGTACATATTAACAATGACGAGAAAAATGTAATACGGAAAAAAGTCACAAGATCTTTAAAAAAGGCTGTTAATACTGATATACATATACCATATACAGACAGAGCTTTTTCAAAAAAACTAAAAATAACCAAAAACTTTTTAAAAACGCATAATGATATTTTCTTTACAAAAGCAGATAAAGGTAATGTAACGGTTTGTTTAGAAAAATCCATCTATAACGAAAAGAAGGTGAATCTATTATCGGATAATAAAACATATAAAAAGATAAGTAAAAATCCACTGAAACGTTTAAAAGATGGAACATATAGTATGTTAAATTATTTAAATAATAATGTTTTTTTGTACAAAAATTTTCATAAAAATAGTTTAACTCAATCTGATACGACACTGACAAAATGTTATGGATTACCAAAGATTCATAAAATTGATGTACCGTTACGTCCTATTGTTTCATTAGTTAATAGCCCCACGTATTTCTTAGCAAAAATAGTATATCAAGAACTTAAGAATGCGATACCTAAGCCTAGTTCACATATCAATAACAGTTTTGAATTGAAAGAAAAATTAAAAAATATAATAATAACGGATGAATACACTTTACTGTCATTAGACGTAACGTCGTTATTTACAAACATCTCGTGCGAATTAGTGTTGGATAGTTTAGATAGAAGAGCGGTTTCCATCGATAATCACTGTAAGATCCCGCTAGATGAATTAAAAGAATGCACCGCTTTTCTGTTTAATAATACGTTTTTTATTTTTAATGGTCAAACCTATCAACAAATTTATGGAACCCCGATGGGTTCACCGATTTCACCATTATTTGCGGACATTGTAATGGATGATTTGGAAAAGAATTGCTTACGAGAATTACCCTATTGAAAAATCTCAGGTGAGATCTCAGGTGATTTCTCAGGTGAGATCTCATGTAAAATCTCACGCCAAAATCTCACCTGAGATTCTGGCGTGAGATTCTGCATGAGATCTCACCTGAGAAATCACCTGAGATCTCACCTGAGATTTTTCAGTAGGGTAGAACTACATTATGACTGTATCCCTATTTTTTATTACAGATATGTTGACGACACGCTTATTTGTGGTAAAAAACAACACATTGACACAGTGATAACAATTTTTAATGCTTATGACATAAATTTAAAATTTACTTATGAACTAGAAGAGAATAAAAAAATTAATTTTTTAGATATGACATTAATTAGAACTGATAATAACATTTGGACAAATTGGTACCAAAAACCGACATCATCGGGACGTGTAATCAATTATTTTTCAAATCATCCAACACAGCAAAAAAAGAATATTATTTTTAACCTAGTTGATAGGGCGTTTTTACTCTCAGATTCTAATTTTCACTTAGACAATATAAAACTCATAAAGAAAATTTTACTTAACAATGATTATCCTATGTGGTTTATAGAAAACATATCGAAATTAGATTTAAAAAACTGAAGTATGGTTATACATATAATACGCACCAAAATTGCTATGAAAAATTACCAAAATTGTCTTTACCGTTTACCAAAGATTTTAATAGTCTATCTAATATGTTAAAATCTTATAACATTTGTACAATCCCATTATTGAATAAAAGTTTGTCTTCGATCATTCGGTTAGGCAAAGACATAACCAAAAAATGGGATCGTACTAACGTGGTGTATAAATTTGATTGCCTAAATTGCTCTGCTACATACATAGGAGAAACTAAAAGATCATTACACACACGCATTAATGAACATAAAATAAACAAAAATAAAGAGTCTGTTGTCAGTACACATCGATTAGAAAACAAACATGAGTTCGATTGGGAAAATACATCCATTTTAGATTTTGAAAGCAATTACAAAAAAAGACTGATTTCCGAAATGATCTATATAAAAAGCAATCAAAATAGTATTAATAAAATGGAAGATATCCAAAGACTAAGTACAATGTATTTTCCTATTATTAACGAACTTGATGCTGTATAACTCTTTATGTAAACATTGTCCAGCGTATATAAATACAGTGTAAATGTTATTGTTTTCAGTCGAGAATAACATCTAATCGACGTATGATATATACGTTTATAATTTCGGTAATTTTGATTTTTGTATTTACACTTTGTAGTTTAATTGTCTTTAAAAAAAAGTTTTATATGTTAATTTATTTCTGTGTTTTGAATAAAGGCCTGATGAGGTTGGCGTACTAAGCTAACGAAACGTTGCCATAAAGAAATAAGATCATTTCATTTTGCCTCCAAAGATCGTCCTCAACTATTTAATATAAAAATGGATGGCGTTATACATTCAACATAATTATATATATATATATATATATATATATATATATATATATATATATATATATATATATATATATATATATATATATATATATATATATATATATATATATATACTAGGGGGGCTTCGCCCCCTGCTCGCTCCGCTCGCCAACCCCCATTTGTAATGTGTAATTATTAAAAAAGAATATTATAGAAAAAGGTAACACAAATGGAAACTGAATTGTGTTTTTTAAATTTAGAAAATATTTATTTTTCTCTGTTTAAAAAAAAATTCTTTTTTTTTGTACAAATTTGCTAGACATACATTAAAAATAAAATTGGAGAGCTAAACACAGAAGTAATCGAGACTGAAAAGACATAAAAAAGATAAATGTGATGTTATCTATTAATATAACAAAAGAATACATTATGTATGTTATTCATGTAGTTTATTTTCGGTCAGAATATAAAATCATATTATTTATGTAAAATTTGTATTAAGTATAATGAATAACAATTACAAAAATTTAGATAAAATAGTATGGAAATTTAGAGAACGCAATAAACAATTTGATGCGGTTGGGCGATTAAATATTGTTTCACCCAAAGATAATGAAAGATTTTTTCTTAAATTACTGTTGAACCGCATAAAAGGTGCTACTTGTTTTAAAGATTTACGAACATTTAATAACGTCTCATATGAAACATATAAAGAAGCAGCACTTGCTATGGGTTTAATAGATGATTCCCAAATTTATATTATTTTTGATGAAGCAAGTAATATCATGCTTCCTTTTCAATTAAAATTCTTTGCATAGTTTATCTTAGCTGAAAATATTCAAGGTAACTTAATTTGGAATAAATTCAAAAAAATTTTTACTGAAGATTTTAAAGAAAGTAAAGAAAATAATGCTTTGTCACACATTCAAAATATCTTACAAACTGAAGATAAAAGTTGTAAAGATTATAGTTTACCTGAACCAACAATAAATAGTATCGAAGAAAGTCCTGAAAATTTAGCAAACAGTAAAAATCTTTTTGAAATTTTGTTTAATCAATTAACTACTAATCAAAGATTAATTTTTAATGAAATTATAACTAACAAAAATAAAATTTATTTTATTGATGGACCTGGAGGTTCCGGAAAAACTTTCATATACAAGACTTTAATATATCATTTTTTATCTTCGAATACAAAAACCGCTGCCAATTCATTGGCCCGTTGCTGCCTCAAACTTAATTTTGTGATTCCTTTAATTAATTTTTAATAACAAAATTTATAATTTTTGCAACAAATTATGCTATAATTATAATTAAATTTATTTTGAAGATTAAAAAGTATTAATTTTCAGATTTATTCATTCATTTATTTATTTATACGAGGGTTATTTGATAAGTACCTAGCCTACAAATGAAAACACCAAAATTTTACAAAAAATAAAATTTATTTTTCAATGTAGTCTCCTTTTAGTTGAATACACTTGGTCCAGCGGTGTTCCAATTTTTTTAACCTCGTTGAAAAAAATGTTTTCTCTTGGTTTGCAAAATAGGCCTCCGTGGCGGCGATTATTTCGTTATTGGAGTGGAATCTCTTCCCGGCGAGCGAATTTTTTAAGTTCGGAAACAAAAAAAAGTCGCACGAAGCCAAATCTGGAGAATACGGTTGATGGGGCAGCAGTTCGTAGCGTAATTCGACCAATTTAGCCGTGGCGAGTGCAGAAGTGTGAGCCGGTGCATTATCGTGGTGGAAAAGCACTTTCTTTTTAGACAAATGGGGCCGTTTTTCTTCTAACACGGCGTCAAATCGGCTCAATAGTTCGGCGTAGTACTGTCCTGTGACCGTTTTGCCCTTCTCCAGATAGTCAATAAAAATCACACCTTGAGAATCCCAGAAAACAGTGGCCATCACCTTTCCGGCCGACGGGACCGTCTTCGCCTTCTTCGGAGCAGGTTCACCCGGTAAGGTCCACTGTTTTGACTGCTCCTTGGTCTCTGGAGTGTAGTAGTGAATCCACGTTTCGTCGACGGTCACGTAACGACGCAAAAACTCTTTTGGATTGCGATTAAACAGCTCCAAACACTGCTCTGAACTGGTCACACGGATGCGCTTGTTGTCTGCAGTCAGCAAACGCGACACCCACCTTGCTGACAGCTTCCTCATGCCTAAACTCTCATGTAGGATATGCCACACGCGTTCTTCTGAGATGCCTACTATCGCAGCTATCTCGTGCACCTTTAATCCGCGGTCTGACAAAACGATATCGTGTATTTTTGTCACGTTCTCCTCCGTAGTGGCTGTTTTCGGAGCACCTGGGCGTGGATCATCAAAAACCGACGTACGACCACGTTGAAACTCGTTATACCAAAATTTAACGGTCGCCATCGAAGGAGAAGCATCCCCATACACTGCATCCAAGCGTTCTTTAATTTCACTGCGCGATTTCCCTTCCAAAAACAAGAATCGAATCACCGACCGATATTGTTCTTTCTCCATTTTTTCAAAAATCAACGGACACATTTGCTTTCACACGCTCTCAAAAATAAACTACAACTCCGATCCGGCTGAAATTTCGTCTGTAACCGTTTACAGGAAGATACTGCACTGTAGTGTATTTCTGGTGCGATAGTGGCACCATCTGGCGGTGAGGCTAGGTACTTGTCAAATGACCCTCGTATCAACCGGCAAGAATGTTCCAGGTTTAACATAATATATACATATATACATATATAACATCACTAGTATTCTCGAAGCGCGCGGTGAGCGCTGTGATTTTAGCAACCCGTTACACCCACCAACCAAACCACTAATAAATTGATATCATAACTAATTCATCATTTTTTGAAGATAGGAGATAGGATTAAGGAGTTATAAGCTTTTTTGAAAAAACACGTTTTTGTTTTTGTTCATAACAAAAGAACTGTGATAGCTAGATATAAAATTTTTTTTCCAAATATAGATATTTTAATTCTCTTTCGAATGCTATCCATCCGATCCAGATACATAGAGCCGTTCCCGAGAAATTACGATTTGAAGAAAAGGTTAAAAAAACTTTAACCTCAAATATCTCTGAAATTGCTAGACCAATCATTTTGCCCAAAGAACTCGACCGAGAACTATACAAAATCTACCTCTACAAGAAATTTTAAAGCGATTAAGTCAATTTTACTTCTGTAATCGTTGGACATAGAAAACTTGTTTTTTTCATTTTTCAATTTTTTTCTCAAAAACTAACCAAAAGAATGGATTCAAATTTTTAGAGCTTATAGCTATTTATATTCTGCATTATCGTGATTTTTCTCAAAAAAATTGACCGTTTAGTTTCAGAGTTATAAGCTTTTTTAAAAAAAACATGTTTTTGTCAATAACAAGAGAACCGGGATAGCTAGAGAATTTTTTTTTTTGGAAATTATAGGTCTTTTTACGCTCTTTCGAATGCTACCCATCAGATTTAAATATCTCGATTCTATCATTGAAAAAAAGCCAAAAACAATTTTGAGAAAATCGAAAATTCGTAATAAAACAAAAACGAATCGGCCCAATCAAAAAACGGATTTTTGACCCGCCATCACACAAAAAAAACAAAACGAATGAGACCTGTCCGGTTAAAATCGATCAAGTAGAAGCTGAGATCCAGGCGTATACACACACACACATACATCCATACAGACATTTTTCAAAAATCACGTATTTTGGTTACAAAAAGCAACTCAAAAAATTACTATCACAAAGCTTCCTCTAGGAGGAAGCAAAATTTTATCTATGGTTTGGACAGGAATCGCATCTATTTTATTACCTAGAGGAATGACAAGTCATCGTACTTTTAGACTTCCTTTAAATTTAAACAGTATTGAAAGTGCTTTTCTAAAATTAGAATCAGATAAAAAAAAATTACGGGAAGTAGATATTATAGTTTGGGGTGAAGCATCAATGATCCCAAAAAAAGCTTTGGAAATTGTTGATCGAACACTCAAAGGTATATGTTACAGTGATGTTCCATTTGGTGGTAAATTGATATATTAGGAGGCGATTTAAGCTAAATTCTGCCAGTCCTAAAATATGGTTACCGAGACAGTATAGTACAGGAAACAATCAAATTTTCTCATTTATGGCCTCTCTTTAAAGTTTTAAAATTAACTAAAAATATTCGCTCAAAAAATAAACAATTTGCTTCATTTTTATTAGAGTTAGGTGAAGGTAAAATTAATCCATTTATAGTTCCAAATAAATGGAAGACCGAAAATGTATGTAATAAAATTTATGATGATATGAATCTCAAAAATTCCGTAGATCGTATAATATTAGCTCCACATAATGACGATACTAAACTTATAAATAATAAAGTTTTGAACTTATTACATGGTAAAACACATACATATTATAGTTTAGATTACGCAACTCACAAAGGAGTTGATCAATGAAAATATACACTTAAATTACCCAATAGAAATGCTTAATAATATTAGAGAAGGTCTACCACCATACGAATTGAAATTAAAAATAAATGCAATTGTAATGTTAATCAGAAATATAATTATAGACGACCTTTATTTTCACATGGCCAATTATATGTTGCTTTGTTCCAATGTAAAAATCCTAACAATATATTTATTGAAAACCTTTTAGAAAATTCCTCAATAATTGATAACATTGTTTGGAAAGAAATTTTTGATGTTTAATCTATACTTTTTAATATATTTTTTTAAGAATTATTATTATTTTTTTTTGTTTCTTTATATATTTATATGTAAATTTATATAGATTAATATCCACAAATAAATTTATATCAATAATCATTTTATTTATAATATTATTCTTTTACGAAAGTATAAGACATGTTGTACTTTCTTATAAGCATAATATCATATAAATAATCTGATTGTTTTGTTACATATAATAAAAAAAAATTCAATATAAATATATTTATATGAAATATTTTTTTTATTACATGTAATAAAGATGGGAATCAATTTTCATTACATTTATTAAAAATTATTAATACAAATTAATTAAAATTAATTAAAATTGATAAAATTTATTAATGAAAATTGATTCACGTCTTCCATGGTGGAGCAAGGATGGGATAGGTTGGAGTCAAGGAGAATGGAGGGACGACTCCCATGGTTTTTAGGGCAATTGGCGATGAATTCCATGGTTGTGTTTAGACTTATTATATAAAAAATGATTAACAATAATTTTATATGATTTTGGCATGTCTCATTATCATATATAATTATTATTATTTGTTATATAAAACACCTAAGCACAATAAAATCAAAAATTCAACGCGCCCATAATAGTACCTCAGTGGTGGTGTGGAAAACTGTTAAATGTAGTAAATAAAAAAAGCTGAAAAACTGTGACGTAACTCAAAATTGGAGAGGATGCGGAAGGAAGCTTAATAAATAATTTGCGATAATTGATATTATCAAAAATAGAAAAGTAATTACGTTTGACGCGCTAGAGCTCGCGTAATTTTCCCATAGGCGGACCGAATAACGACGCGGATACGAAACGCGAACGCGCGAGATACTCCAGCGAGTCACCATGAAATCTTCCACCCGACCGTTCCTCGAGCCCTTGGCAGAAAGTTTGCCCTAGGCGAGAAAGGAAGGAGGACCCCGTGTGCCGGAGGCGAGCTCAGGTCGCCGTCGGCGGAGTTCAGGTCGGAGGTGCTCTCAGGGGAGAGATCTGGCGCGAAGAGAGGAGGTCCGTCTCCTTCGAGTCCGGACGAGCAAGAGAGCGCTCCGAAACGGATTTCGAAGCACGACCGTCGCGCGGCGGCTCGAGTGGGTGCGCGCGCGTCTCCCACGCTGATTGGTCGGCCATCGGCGCGCGGCCGCCAAGACCAGAAACAATCCTCGTACGGGCCCGCGGACTGTCGAGCGGTGCCGCCAGGCCTGCGGCCGGCGGCCGGGGCTTCCGCGAAGGCTGCCGCGGCACGCCCACTACTAATTTCCGAAGAAAAAGTCGAGCGTTATGAACCCTATACGGCCGATATAAGTTTACACTCTCTCTTTTTAATGTTAGCGAACGTCAACTGTATATAATATAAAAAAACGGGCTTTATAAACCCCTTTCCAGAAATGTATAATATATATATATATATATATATATATATATATATATATATATTTTAGAGTCTATTTCTAGAGTCTATAACCCCAGGGTCCATATTTCTTTAGTCAAGTTAACATAGGCAACTCTGAGAAAAAGAACTATACCTCTTCAAAACCGGTTCACCCACATACTTATATATATATATATATATATATATATATATATATATATATATATATATATATATATATACATTTGTTTTAACAGATTTACGGAGCCCTTTTATACACATGAGCATATTTATGGAGCCCGTTTTCTTTTATGGAGCCCGGGTCCCATAAAATATTTTTCTCGGGCGTTTATGGAGCCCGATCTAGAGTCTATAACCCCAGGCTCCATTATTTTTTTAGTCACTTGCCATAGGGATCTCTGGGCTGTAGGTACTAATATACAGGGATGGGCTCCATAAACGGATGGGGGGATAATTTTATATATATATATATATATATATATATATATATATATATATATATATATATATATATATATATATATATATATATATATATATATATATATATATATATATATATATATATATATATATATATATATTTGTGTGTGTGTGTGTGTGTTTGTAAATTGGTACTTTTGAGGAGATGTGAAGCTTTCCGCTCAGAGTTCGGACAATGTGACTAAAGAAATAATGACCCTCAGGTTACCGACTCTGGGAAAAGGGAGTATAGATTTCTCCTCAAAAGTCGCGATTCTTGCTTTGAGAAATTTGAGGAGTCTCTTCAAAATTCCGACATCTCTTCAAAAGTATCGATCTATACGTTTATATCTCTTTAAATATATCAATTCCCATAGTTATTTATATATATATATATATATATATATATATATATATATATATATATATATATATATATATATATTGTATCTTTGCGTATCCATACTTATGCAGACTGGTCTGCATAAGTCGGGTTTCAGTTATGCAGTGTGTCTGCATAAGTCACGCTTGACTAAAGAAATAATCCCTCCCTTATGCTCACGTCTGCATAAGTACCTCAATGTCTGCATAAGACTTTCCGTGTGTGTGTGTGTGTGTATATATATTATATATATATACACAAGCGTAAGATAGACGACAACCAGATGTGTCGTAAGAGCTGCAAACCGGATATCTTAAAACCATGGAGAAAAGTTCGGAAAGGAAACAGCACACAAAAAAATTCAGCTCTCTATATCTTTTGAACGAGATAATCTTTTTAAATAAAATCTTTTGATTTGAGTAGAGCAATGAAATGGCTTTCGATTAAGAGTGATTCATTATATAGTATAAACTAACGCAATATACGTAATCTTGTCAAAATAGTTGATAGGTTTGTTCAAATAAACCACTAGTTAAACACAAACGATAACGAACTTTATTTAAACTTTTGTACAGCTCTCTTTCTGTAGGTAAAATTATCTCGTACGGAGGACGACATCCGAGTAACGCTCCCGCTCACTGTCGCTATACGCTTACTGCTTTACACGCGTGATTGCGCTGCGCATAAACTTTTGTGGGGATATGAGCCCCACTTTCTCCACGTTCCAGGAATTGGAAGGGGAAGGAGAGAGAAATTAAGAGAGTCAGGATTAACAGTACCGAGGAGGTTTTATTCAAGTACTGGGAGGTAGTACAGTAGACAGACGTCCGCACGCTCGGAGACTTGAGCACTGGCTTCCGCTCGCAGGTGGCTTCTTGCCTTACGCAACATGGCCGCTTCCCCCACTCTCGCAGAGAGCGAGAGGGAAGATCGCAGTCCCTATACACCCCCCCCCGAGTGCCAATGCAATACATAATTATAAAAATATAAATAATAATAATTACTGTGCTCGATAGCACTTACAAACTAAGTGATTAATGTATATCACAGTTACGTTACGCTCTAGTCACAGGAGCAAAGTACACTTTCTTCCTAGCCTAAGTCTTTAATAATGGACGATCAACGGTGGTTGGCTGATTGCCATTTGAAAGACCACCGGCAGGTACTTCAGGGAGATCATCGCAGATTATATACGCGTGTTTTAGGAGTTCCACAGATACACAGCGTGACGCTCCGTTAACTTCGATATCAAAGACGCGATCGGACGGACGCTTTAATACTTTATACGGGCCCGTATATGGCCTTTCTAATGACTTTTTAGCCATGTTACGCATAAATACATGTGTGCAACTATACAAATCTTTGAAATAAAATGCACGCTTTTTATAATTATGTGCGACAGGGACTGGACGGATCTGACGCATAAATTCGCGGAATTCTTCAATACAGGAATTTGGATCTGGCGTAAAGTCTTCAAGGAAAAAATTCCGCAGGAGACGCATTTGTGTCTTGCCGGAGGTGACAACGTAAACCTAATAATACAGTACTCAGTGATGTACGGGTCCAGTCCTTGTCCACATGACACATAATCGCCGCTTTAAATGTACGGTGCCAACGCTCGATTAGGCCATTCGCCGCAGAGTGATACGCTGTAGTGCGTATGCGTTCGTAACCTATTAGGGATGGTAGAGCCGTGAATAAGCGCGATTCGAACTGGGAACCCTGATCAGAAGTGATAACCTTGGGCGCGCCATAGCGAGATACCCAAGTGTCATAGAACTCTCTGGCATCCGTCTGCGCTGACAATTCACGTAGCGGAACCGCTTCGATCCAGCGCAAAAAGCGATCAATCATGGTGAGGATGTATTCAAAGCCGTTACGATTAGGAAGGGGACCGACTAGGTCAATGTACACGTGGTCGCATCGACCATCGGGTGCGAAGAATTTATCAGGAATAAGTTTGACGTGGCGAGAAATTTTGGACTGTTGATAGTCTAAAAAGTTTTTACAAAAACGAGGTATATCACGGTGCATGTTAGGCCATACGTAACGCTGCCGAATGAGTCGATCGGTGACCTTCGGACCTGGATGAGCAGGCTTGTGAAACATGTTCAAGATGGTTTCACGAAGGGGCTCAGGAATATAAAGGTGAATGGCCTCATCAATAATTTCGCAGTATATTGTAGTATGTGCAGGGCCCCATTGGATACGTTTTAAAGATAACGGGTAATCCGAATATTCGCGAAGGGCCTTGAGCTGCTCATCGGCTTCCTGTTTTTCAGCAAGGTCGTTAAGATTAATCTCCGCGGTAAGCCTGATGGTTTCTACACGCGGTAGTGAGTCTGCTACGGTATTGTCTGCACCTTCTATATATTCAATCTGAGTGATGTATTGTGCGATAAGGGACAACTGACGCGTTTGACGCGGTGAGGCCTTATCGGACTTTTGCATGAAAGCATAGATGAGTGGTTTGTGATCTGTTAAGATTTTGAAGTCTCTGTCTTCAACTAAAAACGAGAAGTATTTTACAGCTTCATATATGGCCGTGAGCTCGCGGTCATAAGCGCTGTACTTCCACTGTGAGGGAGAGAACTTCTTGGAGAAGAAATCTAGAGGTTTCCAAATTCCAATGAGGGAAAGCTGTTCAAGGGCAGCACCCATTCCAGAGTCAGAGGTATCGGAAACAATGCGTATCTCCACACCAATACGGGGGTGAACAAGCAAAGCTGCTGCTGATAACTCCTCCTTAACATGAACAAATGCCTCTTCAGCTTCAGGCGTCTACAGAACGGGACGCTTATCATTTTTGGGAGAATCACTAGAAAGAGCATTGAGAGGGGCTTGGGAAGTCGCAGCACGTGGCATGTTACGGCGGTAAAAATTTACGGTGCCAATAAACCTACGAAGTTCCGCTATAGCCTGAGGTTTGGGGAAGTTTAGAATACCTTCAACCCTACTGGGAATAGGGCGAATGCCTTCACCATTCACCAGATAGCCTAAAAACTCTAATTCTTCAGCAGCAAAGGTACATTTTTCGACGTTTAAGCGAAGATAAAACTTCTTAAATCGTTCAAAGACCGTGCGAAGGTGAGCATAATGTTCTTCTTCAGGTGAAGATGCAATAAAAATACCGTCAATATACAGATAAACGAAATCGAGATCGCCTAACGCACTGTTAATGTAACGCTGAAAGGTTTGGCTCGCGTTGCGAAGCGCGAAGGTCATATACATGAATTCAAAAAGACCGAAAGGGGTTATAATGGCCATTTTCGGTATGTCCTCGGGAGCAACAGGGATCTGATTGAACGCTTTATGAAGATCAAGCGCCGAAAAGATTTTCTTACCATGAAGGTTGTTCGTGCAGTCATGAATGTGAGCAGTCGGATACTTATCTGGGACTATAGCAGCATTTAAGCGCCTATAATCGCCACATGGTCTCCAAGAGTTGTCCTTCTTTAGCTCCATATGGAGAGGGCTTGCCCAAGGGCTGCTGGAGGGGCGGCAAATGCCTGCCTCAATCCAAGCATCAAACTCGGCCTTTGCCGCTTTAAGTTTGTCCGGGGCAAGTCTACGAGGGCGCACCGGGACTGGAGGACCAGAGGTTAAAATGTGATGAAACACATCGCTGTCTCTAGGGACCGTCGGCTTAGAAGAAACGCCTGTGATTTCCGGAAAATCAGCAAGGATCTCCGCGCATTTTGAGCCGGGAACTACTGTGAGGACAGAGTCAACCGGAACTTCTTTTACAACTGCAAGAGTATAAATATTGGTGGACGAATTGACAAGACGATTTCTTTTAGGGTCAACAAGAAGGCCATAATGAGGTAGTAGATGAGCACCTATAATAGGATGAGGAACATCCGCGATACAAAAGCTCCAGCGAATGGGGCGTCGAATGCTCAGGTTAAGTGTGAGCAACGATTCGCCATAAGTATTAAGTAATGAATTATTCGCTGCAAAAAGCTTAAAGTAGCTGGGCTTGCCACATGCCTTAGGATTTGCTGGCACGAACGAAATGTCCGCACCAGTATCGATAAGAGAGGACCTGCCCGAGATGCGATCGTGTACATGGAGACGTTTAGACATACGAGAGCCTTCTGAAGACGTTTCCTCAACAGAAGGTTGAGTTAGTTTTTTTATTGAGAGTTTTGTTTCTGCCACTCAGCGAACTTCGAGCACCACTCCCTGCACGATAGGGGATTATCGGGATATTTCCGATGAGCAAGGCACAAACCTGAACAATCACGACTGGAAGAAAGGCTGCACCTGCTCCTACTTCTGGATTGAGAGTTGGCGGAGTTATTAGAAGAGCCTTGGCTACCCTCTACCTTCTTAGCTAAAACGTCGACTTTCCGCTCCAGGCGCTTGAAAGCAGCTTCAGTATCAAAAGAATTCGATTTATATGAAGAAACGGCGCTGACTTGATGGTTATAATTGCCGGAAGCCTCAGCAAGTTTGTCGGCTACCTCCGCAAGTTCATTGAGATCAGTAATATCCGTAGCGACAAGAATCAAACGGTGATGTGGGGAATGCTGGTCGAGGAAGACGGACCGAATGATTTTATCGTTACAGGAGCAAGGATTGAGGCCACGAAGCCTTTGAAGAATTCTCGTAGGCTTGCCATCGGTGATCACTCCCCCTTTAAAAGCTTGCGCAGGTTATGTTCAGCCGAGCTAGCAAAAGTCGAAATAAGGCATTCCTTTACCTGTTTGTATATGTCAGCAGGAGCGGGGTCTTTCGAGATTATATCCCTAATAGCTGATAAAGGTTCTTAACCGAGTGAAGGGCAAAGATAATCTACTTTTGTCGAATCTACCGTGATGTTGGAGTTACGAAATGTTGCTTCTACTTGCAAAAACCACAGGTCGGGATCGGTTTGGATAAACGGCGGGATCTTCGGCAAACGCGCGCCTTCAACACGGTTACCTGTGTTGCTAGTTAAAAGCCGTTGCATCTGCTGCTGCAGAGCTCTGAATGCTGCCTCGTCTACAGGCATTTTGGCGAAAAGGAATGTGCCGGAGCCTAGAAACTAATGCGTGAATAGTTACTCCTACGCTCCCCGAAAGTGACGTAGGAAGTAAGGTAAGAGATCCGACTCTTCCGGTGAAGTTTGCTAACGCACCTGAATTACCTTACGCCGCTGTATATTACAAGCTTCCTAGTTAGTGCTTGCAGGCACAAACAATAATTTTTAAAAGCTAAGCCTATACTAAAACTGTAACTAAATTGTTTTTTTAACGCGTACCGCGAAAGAATTACAAGGGGAGTACCGTTTCCTCCGCGTGAATCACAGTTCTGGAGAGGAAAGCGACTGCCTCTCCTGCACCAGCGATTGAGCTAACGCAAAAAATGAACATAGAGATTCGCGCAAAAATCTAGGGGAGAAATCACTTCCTCTCCGTGAAGCTTTTCTAATTTTTTAAAACAGAAACTTTATTTGCTAATAAGACTAGACAACGCGCAAATACGTTAAAATTATGACAATATAATACGCGTGTCTGAAAAAACACTAAAACGATGCGCGCAGAAGCGTTTTGACACGCATAGGTCGCGGAGCATCAACGAAACCAAAGCGCTGACGCCCTGGCGAGATGATTGCAACAACACCGCCTTAGTACGAAAGCTATGAGGAAATCAATCAGACGATCAACCGAAAATGCTGACAATCCGAACCCGCGGTTGCAGCAGGATTAGCTTCCACCTATCGATAGGAAGAGAAAGGGAGACCCGGCCGATCGGAGTTAAATACGACCAGACGACGGAGAAACAACAGAGTAGAGAGGACCACGGACAACATCAGGAATCACGAGCCCACGAGGAGAAGTCAGTAATCCATTTACATACCTCTCTCTCTCTCACTCTCGTTTTCGAGAAGTAATAATAAACCCAGATATATTTATAACTCATATTTGATTGCACCGTTCCATTCGTGGAACTCAACCCACTCAAATCGTAACATAAATTCGTGCTAGGTGTAGGGGTTTCCATTAGAAATACGATGTATCTCGAATAGTCGTGAGCACTACACATTGATCATCATCATTGCCCTGTGCCTGCAAGCGTAAGTTAAGATTTAATTAACCACATTTTAAATCCCTCGTAGGCATTTGCGTGGCTGCTAAAAGAGCATTAGAATCATCGTAGACATAACCACGGCTACAAAAAATAAAATTAAAGTCACATCCTCGTTATTAAAACACATATTAACAAAAGAAAATGTTCAAAAGATTTACCAAGAAATCCGAATCACACGCTGAGGTGACTCATGCTTTAGTCGCGGCAGACGCACTTCAGCGCGCTCTAAATACCACACAAGTCGCGTACGATCTTCTATTAATAAACATCATCGAACCCACGCTAGATCAATTAAAACACGCATTCGCGATCGGGGAAGGGGTGCTCGGTTCCAATGAACTGAATCTAGTCAAGACATATATAGAAGCAATGGAGAAGCTACATCTCGAGCTGGAAGCCAAAACGAACAAACCACAGAGTAGTCTATCTGTCAACGATCTGTTACTCAAGTAGGAGTCAGCTGTATATAAAGCCGATAACGCCTTTCAGCCACAATTGGCGACCCCAGGAGAGGATCAAAAACGACCCGGCAACTGTCTACCGTCAACCCAGGCATCCAGAGGAGCATCATATCCTGGCTGGGATAGTGTCCACTTCGCACCCCCGCCACCCAATGCGCTACGAGTAAAAAGGCAACACCAAACGAAACTTCTGTTCAGCTTCCAATCTCAAGGTGAGCCCGCCACTCAACTTCATCGTAGATAGGGGTTTGGTGTATGCCACACAACCACGCCGTTGGTTACCAGCAAGAGTTTCCGCCGCAAGGGAGACCAGGCAATACCTATATCAGAGAAACCGGCTTGCGAGTATATCCACCTCAAAGTGCAGCAGAATAGTTTTACCACCAGCAAGGAGGTAGGGGCTCAACCTGCACCTTTTCCATTCCTCAAGCGATAAATATGATCCCTCAGTTCGAAGGCGAACCAGAAAGTGTTATGCTTTTTTGCAGAATAATACGAGGACTACAGAAAGAACTTGGAGCAGGGAAAGAGGGGTGACTAAAAAGTAACGTATGTCTAAGCCTAAAAGGCCAAGCGGCGAAGGATTTTCTGCCGTACGTAGATATATTCAGCTCACCCGAACAGCTGCTAGTTGCCATTACTGAAAAGTATAGCAACAACGAAGATATGGATCAAGTACGGTATCAATTAAAAATTATAAAACAAGGACCATCAGAGAAGGTTATCGATTATGGACAGCCAGTGATGATCCTTCTAAGTAAGTTGCAACAACAGGACCAGCAGGAGGCCCTGAAACAATTTTTCTATGGGTTGAGAGTGGAGATACATTATTTCGTCAGCATTCGTCAACCGAGAAGTCTGGAAGAAGCGATAGGTGAGGTCAAACGCATAGAAAAAGAGACTAGTATACGCTTTAATATGGATAAATATCGGAGTCCGTACATAGAAACGGCAGCAGTTAGACTCGCTCTCACAAAACTATATTGCCACTATTGCGAAAAATCAAATCATAATGAAGATGACTGCAGAAACAAAGCTAGAGATGCAAAATTTTGCGACTATTACAAAATTCAGGGTCACACATTTGAAGAATGCGGGTCAATAAGGAAAGACATACAAAATGGAGTGATCGTCAAGGAAAAGATAAGAACTGGGTTGACGAACGCGAGTGCACCGGCGGAGGCGAAAGCTGCTTACTCAGCTCAAACAGCAAGAGTCGTTGAGATGCGCGGTTACAATAAATCGGAGCAACGACATTATAAGGTAAGGCGACAAATCGATTCGAGACAGGAGAGAAGTTACAAAAGGTATGAAGGCCAAAGAAGCCGAGATGGAAGGACAGACCGACTCCGCCAAGATCAGGAGTATCGAGGACCATGGTGCTCTAGCGATAGACGAGAGCGTTACCGGAATCACTACGGCATTCGCAAGGGCAGAAATCGACACACTGACAAAGAACAACGTCACCCAAGAAGTGACAGCAGGGACCGCAATGGAAGTCACTGATCATTCAAACTTCTAGGATGCTCGGCGCCAGAGTCCTGCATGACCGAGCGATTAAAAAAAGAGGTAGCAACCGCACAAATCCACATTATGATGCGAAGGTTCCCCAAGCAGGACGCCGACCTCCCATGATGAACATGACGAGTTCTATTTTAAAGAAAAGCAGAGGTCGATTGTATGTAGATACAGGTGCGAATGTATCGCTGATCAAGTAGAATTGTGAAAAGGGAAAAATATCCAAAAACAAAGAAGGCAAAGCACATGCACCTCACCACACTGTTAGCGATAAGCCCGCAAAAAGCGCGGCCCCAGTCATCACAGTAGAACACTGCAAGGTAAAGCGAAAAAAGAATGAAATATTCGATTTAAAAAATAACGATCGCTACGAGCAGGATGGAATCGAACACGTAAAGGCGGTACAAGTATTTTCTAATGACGTAGCAAATGGAGCCAAAGCAGCCCGAAGTTGTTTACAAGTTGATCGAGCTGTGAATTCTCACGCAAAAGGCGAACATATTTACAGCCCTTCTAATACAAAACAGATTAACTATGCACACATTTCGTAACCGAAAACAGTTGCTGTAAAGCAAATACTTGGAATTGCTGCAATCGGAGCAGTGAAATGGTAGTAATAAATTCACCTACTATAAAAATTGAACCTTGCAATTATATGCCAAGGTTCTTACTGATTTTACTGAACGCAACGATGTCACTGACATTAATTCGCAACGCGTAAATATAGTAGAAGTTTTTGGAAACGATAAGGATAAAATAAATAAACGAATCAAATTAAGGGATTCCGACTCATTGAAAGTGAACGAACTAACCAAACATACTGACGAACCAAAGAATAAACATCACATGCTTTCTATATTGTTACAAAAAATGCGTGTCACCCAGAGGAATCATCTTCAAAGAAAACAAAGGGGTGAAGAAAGATTAATACCGAGTATTGAAGATTTGAGAAGTCTGCAAGGAAAACAAATTCCAACGTTGAATTCTAGAATAGAAGATTTGAAAAGTAAAGGCAAGGCAATAGAAAGAAACTTTATAATCTATTCTACTATATTTACGTCTCTTCTTACAAAGTGCATCATAATAAATTGAAAGATCAGAAACAAGAAAAACAAACAATTAGTATCAATTAATAAAACTATTAGTTTAGTGTTATTATACTATTGACGAGGTACGTTAGGGCAATAGATGGCAGTCGTAAAAATTACAAAAACTTACGTTAAAACAGCATTTTATTTATTATTCGCAGTTCTTCTGACCTCAACTTTTAAGTAAAAAAAAGGAAAAAAAATCCCTGTCAAATTGTGAACTCTAAGAGAATTTTCAATTAGAAGAAACAAATGTTTTTTTTTCGTTTTCTCATGGCCCCTCAGACGCCGTGAGACATATTACGAGAAATATTTGGTATGGAAAAAATTAGTATGTATATAAAGCGCAAAGTTGAAAATCAATACTAGAAGAATTAAGAGGAAAATTATTCTACCGAGTTTTAATTTCGAAGTAGTATATCGATTTTCAGCTATGTAAAAAGAAAAAAAAACGATAATAATAATATAAAGAGAAAAATATATAAAGATATATAAGGAAAGCAAAAAAAAAACAGCAATAAACAAAAAAGAATAAATGGAAAGAGAATAAACTATAGCGAACTAGAAGAGAAAAAAAAATGTGGTGCGAACCTGCACACTGCATACAGGTGCTTACGGTATCGTTACACGCACGAGAACGCACACAAGGAAGCTCCGTCTGCCACTTGGATACATATAAGGAAGCAGCGTTAGTTAACCCTGCATAGAGAGCACACGGATACTCACACCGATGACACATGAGAAGCTCTATCTGCCACTTAGCTACATATAAAGAATCAGTATCCGTTAGCACAGAGTGAATGTGCAAATAAGCAGAAGAGCGGACTACGCGAAAAACCACTGCTTGATTCTATTGACGTAATTATGTTCAGAAGAGATAGCCGCATCTCAGGTCCATCCAATGCTATTAGGTACGCCCAGTATGAGAAAGATCGATTGAACCTTGATAAGGGATTTCTTATAGAAACAATACAGCAATACAATTTTAGCAATTTCTTTTTGTACAATTTCAGCCCTTACCAAGAAAATTTGGTACTAATTTCTGAACCTCAGCACTAACGCCCTAAGCACAGCTAGAGGCACGAAACTACCTAAAGGGCATGTAAAGGGACAATTTAAGTCCTTATTGAGAAAAGTTGGAATTACGTGCCAGTGACCGTCTAAGCACAGCTACGGGCACGAAACGACCTAAAGGGCATATAAAGGGACGATTTAGCCCTTATCAAGAAAATTTGGAATTACATGCCAGGGAACGCCCTAAGAGACACAAACCACCTAAAGGGCATGTAAAGGGACGATTTCAGCCCTTATCAAGGAAAGTTGAAACTACATGCCAGGGAATGCCCTAATGCACAACTAGAGGCGCAAAACGACCCAAAGGGCAAGTGAAGGGACAGTTTCAGTCCATATCGAGAAAATGTAGTATAAAATGCAGAGAAGCAACCTAAGCGTAGCCGAATGCAAGGAAGGACCATAAGGACACGTGAGAGGATTATTTCAACCTCTATAAAAACAATATATATTTAATGTCAACCTTATAACCCTTATACTCCTTAGTATTTTAACGTGACTCTCGATAATCGCGATTATAGACGCAATCATTAGGGAACTGTGGTTAAGATGGGGGTCCCCCACTACCAATCAGACAGAGAATTTTTTCAGCAAACCCAAAACCAACGCTAAGTAGAGCAGCCGAGGTATCATACCACTACGAGGTAACAGAAGGGCGCATTCTCAGTATACCTCAACACGCTAGTGTATCAAAGAATGCTCGCGCTTTCTGCAGAAGCAACACGAACGAGGTCCAGAGCATAGCATAGAAGGTGCCGCAGCGACGAGCATAGGCGCCGCAACATTACAAGTTCAATAAAATGATAAAATATGAATTATAATTTTTGTAATAATACAGAGAGAGATAGAGAGATGTCGCCAATAGAAATAATTATAAACGTAAGGCACACCTGCACAAACATGTCATAACACGTCACAAATTATTGTAATCAGAAATACATATGCACTAGTCAGAAAATTGTTGTAAACGCTCCTAAACCGCAAGTTAACGCCAGCCCTGGCAACCACTCAGAAAGGTTACGTCAGCTACCGCTCTATGAGGCTAACCTCAATCAAGAAAACGATCAACCTTAGCACTCAATAGGTCACCTCAGCTATCGCTCGATGAGGCTAACCTCAATCAAGAAGACGATCAACCTTTGCAAACACTTAATAAAGTTACCTCAGCAACAACTCAATGAGGCTAACATTAACTTTGTTTAAGTACCAACCTCAAAAACTGCTCGATGAGGTTATCCTTAAATTATCCAAAGGACCTGGCACAAATTTGAGTTTCGCAAGATGGTGCGTATCATCCAGGAGAACAATGTCACGGCCCTCAAACGTGTTACGAGTAGGAGCTCACAGAGCTCAGGAATGCAGCTGCGACTCAGCAGCTCACAAAGCATTGACCGCCGAAACAGGCATCAAGCGATGAAGCAATACCTCGGCGAATGCGGCAGCGCGGCGGAATTCGAACCACAATCAGCAGTTCAGGAGGCGTTGAACCTCTTAATAATTGGGCCATCCCGGCGAGAAGCTAAGGTGAACATTGGATTGCCAAACCAAGAGCAATCAATAACCGTATTTCTATCCCCACTCAAGACGGATGGAGACGGGTATAAATAATGAGAGATCAGGACACACAAAGGAGAGTCCCACCAACGACAGAGAAAGAGAGGGTACAACACGTCAGAGGTAGAAGTACCCCGTACCGAAGAGTTCAAGGATCACCAAGACATAGAGAGTGTATAGAGGATCACGGACAACACCAGGAAGCACGAGCCCACGAGGAGAAGTCAGCTGCGTCGCGAAAGTATAATCCATTCATATATCTCTCTCTCACTCTCGTTCTCGATAAAGTTTAATAAACCAAAATATATTTATAACTCGTATTTTATTGTACCGCCCCATTCGTGGAATGGCCCGGAAAACCTTACCTCTCAAACCGTAACAATACGTACTTATTTTACCTAAATCTTTGATTTGAAATCTTTCTTTTGACATACTTTTTATGAAATCCAAATTTTGTCTATTCTTACAACAAATCAATAGATCATCCACACATATAATTAAATAAATAATCTGATCTCTTAACGTATACAAACAATAATCATGTTCGCTTCTTACAAATTCTAACGATCTTAAATAACTATCGAGACACTTATACCAATCTCTCGGGCTCTCTCTCCAAACGTACACTGCTTTACTTAACATACACACTGTTTCTGTACCATCTTCATATCCTTCAGGCTGTTTTACAAACACTCTTGACTTAACCTTGCCATTTAAAAACGCTGTCTCTACATCCATCTGCTTAATTAACAATCCGTTTTGGCAACAATACGATAACAATACTTTCAAAGTTTGGGTTTTCGCAACTGGTGAATAAATATCATCCAATACATCTGTTTGTTAATATTCACTTACAACAATTCTCGCTTTATACACATTTCAGCTTTCTTAGTATAAATCCACTTTAAATCTAATACGTTTTCATTTTTTGGTTTTTCAATTAATTCCCAAGTTATATTTTTCTTTAAACTATTCATTTCCTTATTCATAGCACCTACCAAAAAACTGGACTCATCACTTTCAATAGCCTCTTTAAAATTTACTGGACTATCAGCACTACAATAATTTACATATATACAAAGTTATCATCATATCTACGTGGTCTTTTAATATTTCTTTGAGACCTTCTTATTTCAGGTACTTCTACATTTTATCATTTCCATTTAAATTTTGTAAATTTTCATTTTCTTGATCGTTTACATTTTCAATCTCTTCCTTTTCAAAATTTTCATTTAAATCCTCATTTTCTAAATTACCATCACTTAAGCTAATGCACTTTATATCCTTGACAACATCGACATGCCTTGCCACAATAACTCTATTGTTTATCAAAACTCTATACCCTGTCACATCACAGCCTATCAAAATTCCTAAATCAACTTTTCTATCCCATTTTGAATTCTTTTCTGCTCAGGCACTCTAACAAATACTTTACTTCCGTACAATTTTAAATACTTCGTATCTGGCTTTTCATTAAAAATATCTCATAAAGAGATGTATTCCTTGCTAACGTGTATTATGTGCAGCTAATGGCCATACTAACAGGATTTTATTTTAAATAAAACAATTATGTACCACGTTTCGGACATCTATTATGTCTCTCTTCAGGGTAAACCGCGTGTGGTTAGAATAAATCTTATTCTGAAGAGTATTCCGTTAGTCAATACTCTTCCGTACAAGATTCATTCTGACCACACACGTTTTACCCTGAAGAGGGACATAATAAATGTCCGAAATATCGGTACATAATTGTTTTATTTAAATCAAATCCTGGTAGAATGGCCATTAGCTGCACATAATACATAACTAATCAAATCTACCATCAGCTCCAATAACCAACGGCCCTTACAAACGTGTTTGCAATTGTTCTATTCTTTAAATATGCTGCGGCGCAGACTACTTCTAGCCAGTACCTTTTCTCTACGTTGGACGCAGCTAACAAGCACCTAGCACTATCCATAATTGTCCTATTGTACCTCTCTGCTGTACCGTTAACCTCATACACATAAGGTGGGCACGGCTCTAACTTAATCCCCTTTTTTCTAAATAATCTATACATATCTTTATTCAAATATTCAGTGCCATTATCACATCTCAGTTTTTTCATTTCCTTCCCAGTCTTTTTCTCAACTAAATTAATATATTCAATAAATTTGTCATATACCTCATCTTTTGTCCTAATCGGATAAACTTTAGCTACTTTACTATAGTCATCAATAAAAGTGAGAAAATATTTTTCCCCTTTATAACCTACTGTATTGTGTGGTCCATTTAAAACTGTATGTACTATTTCTAAAATATCCTTCGCTGTCTTTCTATTATTTTCAAAACACGTATGAATATTATATGTCAAATATGAATATTATACATTTTATTTTCAATACACGTAATACACTTAAAATAATCTAATTCTATCTCTTTAGGCAAACCTTCCAATATATGATTTTTACACATAGTATTTAAGTAATTAAAGTTAACGTGTCCTAACGCTCTATGCCTCTTCTCTTTTAAAGTCATTTTATAATTTTTAACTATCAAATTAGATTCTTTAACTCTTTCAATAAAACTAGTCATTTTATAAATTCTATTGCTTTTCCAAGCTATTGCAATTAATTTATTATTTTCATTATAAGTTTTAGAACTATCTCCAATTGATACAACTTTAAAATTATCAGTTACTTTAGCAAAACTAATTAAATTCCTGTCCATATCTTTAACATAGAAAACATCCTTCATTTCAATACTTATCACATTATCATTAAACGTTTTACATTTACTATTTACGTGACCTACTTTAGTCGCCTTCAAAATTCTATCGGCACCTACTCTTACGTTAATCGGTTCTTTCAATACAATCAAATTATTAAAATAATTTTCATTATTTATGACATGATCCGTGCAACCGCTGTCTCAAATCCACTCTATTCTGTTTTCATTTACACTATCATTTTCAGTGTTCGCAGACTTAACCTCTACTGATGCGCTGAACGTTGGATTATTCTTCGCGCTCTGTTGGCCTTGAGTGTTTTCTTCGTAGACTCTTGCGCCTCGGCCACATTGTCCATTACCGCTACTGCCGCGCCAGTTAGAACTCGATCCTCGCTGTTGACTGGTACCTCGTCCGCTAGCGCCTCCTCGTTGCTGCGACTGACCTCTGCTGCCTCGCCGGTGTGACGTCCGTTGATTCCACGAACTCTTGTTCGTTGGATAATCATACTGTATGGATCCTACACCACCACATACGTAACATGTCCTTTTCTTTTCTTCTTTCTTTTTTTCGAACACAGAAGCGTTCGACTTTGGATTTTCACTAGTACTTTGTCTTTTCTGAAACTCTAATGCTAGTTTCGACTTTACATATTCCACTGTTTTTTTATTTTCCCATAAAGAATCTACTATATCAACTATATGCGACATATTGTCAGGCAGTGCTAACAAAAAATAATTCAATTTATCTTCCTTTGTCACTTTTTCTCCCGTATTATTTAATTAATTCACTAATTTTTCAAAGTTATTATAAAAATCTGTCGGTTTTTCATTTTCTTTCATTTTCAAATCGAGTAGTTTTCTTTTGTATAACAATTTCACAGCACTACTTTTAATTAAATAATTTTTATCTAACTTATCAATCATTTTTTGGCACGTTCTTCTGAAATAATTAATTCTAGTTGTGTATTCGTAATACTGTTCACAATATCATTTTTAGCTTTTATCTCTTTCTTCTTCCAGTCATTCTCTCCTATCGTCATCGGTCTTTGATCATTCTCAATGATTTCACTACACTCTTTAAATTCTAAGAACAATTTTAACTTATACTTCCATTTGTCGTAGTGTGTTCCATCAAATACTTGCAACGCGAATCCTTTTTCTCCGATGCCGTCTTGTTTTCAACAGGAACTTCCTCTTTTACTTCTTTATTTCTGTATCAAAAAACTCTTCTTCACTTTCACTTTTAATTTCTACTAACTTTTTTTCGTTTTGACCCATGCGTTTTCCTTCGTTCTTACGCTTACCACGTGCTTTACTTAAAAGCAGTTTCTTCTTCGCAGAATTTGAGTATGTTAGCGCTCTCGAAAGAGACAATAACCATACTAAATAAAAACTAGGTACTCTGCTACCATGTTAGAATAGTTGATAGATTTGTTCAAATAAACCACCAGTTCAACACAAACAATAACGAACTTTATTTGAACTCTTGTACTGTCTTACTGCTTTACTCGTGTGATGCAGGTGTACTGCGCATACACTTTCTATCTCTCTGGTTTAAATGCGCGTACTGCGCATACACTTTCTATCTCTCTGGTTTAAATGTACCTCATATCTTAACAACTCTAATGAATTGTCGACCCAACTAGGATCGTTATATTCATTTCTCGGATCACCAACAGAGATTCCCAATAGTAGAGCAATTGAAGGCCTCAAAGTGTGTTCGGAAATTGTAAGTATCCTCCTTTGACGGATCCAATATTCCACTCAAGGATTTTCTTCAGGATGTGCAGAATGTCGTCGTGGACATATCGGACCTTAACGGGGCTAGAAATCTTTTTTTTTTTAAATCGATTTTTTTTTGCCTTTTTTATAGGAAAATATCTATAGAATATACTCCATTATACACGAGAACGATATCTAGTTTTTTTCAAAGCTATTGATAAAATACTCATTATACTTTTTATCGATTTTTCAGTGTAAGAATCCGAATACGAAGAAACGTTCGAGGCCAAACAAGAAGGGAAAATGGCAGGAAGATGTGACATTACGATTCCGTGTATTTGATGGAGAAGACTACAGTATGTGGAAAAAACGAATGACAATGCATCTGAAATTCAAGAATTGTGATGAAGTCATTAAAAGAGAAAGAGTCAATATAGATAAGGAAGATTGGGATGAAAAAGAATTTAAAGCAATAAATCATATACACAGTGCGATCTCAAATAAGCAAATGAAAATTGTGTGCGATGAAGAAAGAGCCCACAAAGTTATGAAAAAGTTAGATAATATGTATCTAAAGGAGTCAACGGCTTTACAAATTGTATACAGGAATAGACTGGAAAAAATGAGATTAAGAAATCATAGTGTTTCAGAGTCATTTTTCAGTGAGTTTGAAAAAATAGTGAACGAGTTAAAAGGCGTGGGTGCTAAAATAAGTGAAAAGGAAAAATTAAATTATATGCTCAAGACGTTGCCAGAGTCATATAGTTATATAGGCGCTTTGATCGATACGTTAAAGGAAGAAGATCAAATGGCTGATTACTTCAGAAACAAAATTAAGCTAGCTGAAACAAGAAATCGAAATGAGTATGGCGAAAAAAGTACAAATGTGTTTGCAGCAAAGAGAAGTCCAAAAGAAGGATGCTACAGGTGTGAAAAATCTGGGCATTTTGCACGAGAGTGCCAAGATGGCGGCCAAGCAGGACGCAACGACGGAGCATGGCGAGGTTTAACACGTGGTCGCAGACGAGGCAGAGGCGGAAGAGGCAACAGCGGCATATTATACCTATATAATTACTAGTACAATCTGTGACATTCGTAATTCATAGTACTTTATGGTCGAAATATCTCGAATAATATAAAACAATTGAATATAAAACGATTGAATATAAAACAATTATTATACTGTACCGAATAATATATAACAATTAGGGATCTTCCTTCAAAATGGACCACGTCTTTTTAAAGCTCGCTTATGATTGGCTGTCAGGCGTTATTCCTCGCTATTCCTCTATTCGTGCAAGAGCCCTTATTGTATAGAATGATTTGGAGCAATCGGGTGTGAACTATGTTGAACTAAAGACATTTGGACTATATACACCATGAATTACGTATGCTATAGATTGACAACTCCATTTTTGTTCTATACGACACAAGAATATGTAGAAAGGACCCTGAGCATTTGAGATGGTAACCTACTTTTAGCCCTTTAATTTGTGTAAACACAGCTGACAGTTGAATGGAATGCTTCGATTATTACGATTCGTTTTACACCGCTTTTAACGTAAAAAGTGTTTTTCTTTTATTTGCGGTTCGTGTATTTATTTGACAGAATAATTATTGTGTTTATAAGAATTGTGTTCTTTCATAAATATAAAAATAGTGTTTTAAAAATATAAGTGAAGTGACTTTTAACAAAGTTTGAAAATGGCTTCATGAATGGGCGAGATTCGAAGGGAAGATTTAATAGTACTCATCCTGACAACAAATACTCAAGAGGAAGGACTAAGAAGAGGGTTAGAATTTTTGGAGGAAATGTGCATAATGAGGAAAATGACAGAAAGCGAAGAAGAATATCAACTTCAGCTAGAAAGGTGAGAGATATATCAACATCTTCTCACAGCAACACGCATAATAGAATACTTGACATCAGCATTCAGTTTCCTGAGATTGAAAGAGCTTTATGTTGTAGTGAGCGCCATGGACCTGTTCATATAAGCGAATCCAGCCTTCAAGGTTTTGGATTTAAAATTGATTTTATATATATTTGATAGCGTGTGATGTGGCCAAATTGCAGCCATAAATTCTTGGCGACGGTCACACTGGATTATCAACTTACTGTGGAATCATGGATCTATCACCACCAGTGGCTCATTCTGTTTACGATAAAATCAATGAGCATCTTGGAAATATTTGTGCAGAAGTGGCTCAAGAGTTCATGGACACAGCAGTGAAAGAAGAAGTCAAGTCAACACCACCAAATGCTGGACTTACTGTTTCTGGTGGTGGCTGTTGGAGGAAGAGAGGCTTTTCTTCCTTACAAGGTGTCACCAGTATTATTGGCGACAGATCTGACGAGGTTCTGGATGTTGTTGTTAAAAATAGCTTCTGTAAACCTTGCTCAGTCTGGGAGAAAAAGAAAGGAACAGTCGAATATGAAGAATGGTATGAAGAGCACGAACCCGATTGCGCAGCGAACCATCAGGGCTGTGCTGGAAAAATGGAAGTAGATGGTATGAAGGAAATGTTTTCAGGATCTGGAGAAAAATATATAGTGAAGTATGAGTATTGTATCGGTCATGGTGACTCCAAAGTGCTCAAGTCTGTGTCAGAAGCAGAACCCTATGGTGGCAAGCTGCAATTAAAGAAGATAGAGTGCATTGGGCATGCCCAGAAGAGGATGGGCACTGGTTTAAGGAACTCCAAGAAGGCATCAGGGAAGGAGCTTCTGTCAGATGGAAAACCAATGGTTAGAAAAGGTCGTTTGACCGGGCAGATGATAGGAAAATCATTTTCCTATTATGGAAAGGCGATCGGAGACAACTCAGCATCTGTTGACGATATGTAAAATTCTATTTGGGCAACGTATTACCATCAGATGTCTACTGATAGGAGCCCACAACATCAATTTTGCCCAAAAGGACATACCAGCTGGTGTAAATGGCAAAAAGCAAAGACCGAAAAGAAACTCAAGAAATTTAAACACAAAGAAGCCATACCACTGGCCGTCATGAATCAGCTCAGACCAATTTATGAAGAATTATCAAGTCCAGATCTTCTCCAGAAGTGTCTTGGAGGTTTCACGTAAAACTCTAATGAGAGTTTCAACAACTGCATGTGGAAGATAGTTCCAAAAACCTCATTCAGTGGTTTGAAAGTCTTGGCAATTTGTGCTTACATTGCTGTGACCTGTTTCAACCAATGAAAAACAGGCATACTTTACACCATGGAGAAGTCTGAATGCACTCCTGGATCTTCTGCAGTTCAATGGGTGAAAGAAAGCGACAAATTCAGGTTTGCAGAGAACAAGACTGAAGCCAACACCAAGGATGCTCGCATTATGAGAAGACAAGCACGAGAGCAGCTCCAGGATGATTCATATGCAGTACGTGCATTTTAAATTATGTAAGTATATTTATATAATATATTATATGATTTTGTGTTTGTATATTAAATAAATAAGTAAAATATGTATATTTATGTGCATCATATTGCAAGTATAACTGTGCTCATTATAACACCTCCTATTGTATTAAACTACTTATGTAAAAGGGCAGCCATGTCCGTTTATTGAATAAATGAATAAATAAATGAATAAATAAATAAATATTTTTTGTATCGAAAGGCGAAAAGCCAAAAAATGTATAATTAATAATAAACTTATATTTAACCTACTGGTTTAAATAAAGCAATTATTATTGTTATTCTTATTATTATATAATACATACATATAAATACATCAAATGCAGATTTTGAGGATCTATGTCAGCACGGATTCGATACTTTGAGGATTTTTCGGACTTTTGAGGACATCCTCAAAATTCCTTCGGTATGAAACGGTACTTTTGAGGATTTATATTAATACCTTCAACGCAGAGAGGGAGTTATTTCTTTAGTCAAGCATATACGAACTCTAGAGAAAAAGACTATAGATCCTCAAAAGTACCGGTTTCTTCAATGTATATATATGTGTATTATATTTTTCAAATTTCTTTTTTACTTTTATTTATTAAAGTAAATTTATCAAGTTTCTTTATACTATCGTTTTTTAAACCAAAAATTAAAAAACATATCGTATCTGATTCAGTGATTTCTAGGCAAAAACACTTATTGACAGCCACATCCTGCGACTACCATGGGACCATGGGTTTGACAGATGAGGTTAAGGGAACCACTGGCAACAAGAAACACATAAAAGCTTTTGACCTAGGGCGAAAAAAACGATAAGTATCAAGGAACGCGGGAGCGTTCCGAAGGCAAGTATAGAAAAGCCTTAGGACGACCGCGTGATTATATACTTTGAAATGGATGTACGAGAAATTCAATGCGCTTATATTCGCCTTGTTAAGACCAGAGTCAGCGCCCTTCGCGGCTAAAATTCGAATTGCTTATTGAAGGATAAACACAGCTGATTAGCATAAGCGGTATACGAACCAAAGATTATTTAATTAAAAAATAAAATAAGTAGTGATCCGATGAACGTCTTTAAATCATTTATTGATTTGTCTGATATTATCAGATATATTGGCAATGGAACAAGGCCTTATGTGGAAGGCGAAAGAGTTTATAAGGTTAATCATATAACATTTTGTGGGTTAGCCAAAGAAAGTAATGATTGCTCAGCAGAGATAATAGCACCGTGCCTAAAAACGTCGGGTTTACAAGAATCTCCTTATGAAATAAGAGTAAAGATCTCTTCAAATGTATGGGCTGATGAAAATATCATTCATTGTGTGTGCTCTTGTAAAGCTGATATTTTGGGAAAATGCAAACACTCTTTTGCAGTTTTAATTCACCTTCGCAAGTCAGTTCAAAATTATTGTTTTGTTTACTTTCATAATGATGAGTAAATATTTAAAGCATTTACTTATAGAATGTGTTAATTTTTTTAAGAACTCCATCATGTATTATTCAAGATGCATCTTGCACGGATTTAAAACAACAGTGGGGTAAGCTAAAACAGACAGCTTCAAAAATGTATGAAGCTGTAGAATTGAAGCATTTTTGCCACTTGAAGAAAACAGATTCCAAATTCCTCAAAGTGAAATGTTCTTGTCAACCCGACGTTTTTAGGCACAGTGCTATTTATTATCTCTGCTGAGCAATCAATACATTCTTTGGCTAACCCACAAAATATTATATGATTAGCCTTATAAACTCTTTCGCCTTCCACATAAGGCCTTGTTCCATTGCCAATATATCTGATAATATCAGACAAATCAATAAATGATTTTAAGACGTTCATCGGATCACTACTTATTTTATTTTTTAATTAAATAATTTTTGGTTCGTATACCGCTCATGCTAACCCTGTTAAAAAAAAATCAGCTAAAAAATTAGCTAAAAAAACAGCTAAAAAATATTGCTATATCGAACTGAAATACAGCTGTATTTCGTTGGATATTTAGGTGTATTTTTTATCTGAAAATTTAGTTAAATTTTTAGCTGTAAATCTAAGTAAACGATTACGACCTATTAACAACTGAAAATTTAGCTAAAATTTTTAGCCGTAAATCCACCTGTTAACAACTGGAAATTTAGCTAAAATCCACCTATG
The DNA here is from genome assembly GCA_036365515.1 of Torymus aiolomorphi. Classification (NCBI taxonomy): domain Eukaryota; kingdom Metazoa; phylum Arthropoda; class Insecta; order Hymenoptera; family Torymidae; genus Torymus; species Torymus aiolomorphi. Next base: position 7,661,966 of record CM070874.1, on the reverse strand, counting down.
AATAACTGGAAATCCAGTTATATATTTAGTGGCATGGTAATTTCCAGCTACTAATAGGTAAAAATTTAGTTAATTTTTCACTTGTAAATACACCTATAAATTTATTATTAAATGGAAATATAGGTAGATTGAAAGGTGAAAATATAGCTATATTTTTTAGCTACAAATAGAGCTATATTTTATTCTCGATTTGGTCATATTTTTTAGCTGTAAATAAATGTATTAATATGGATTGGATTGTTAATTTCATTTTATGCTAATAATAACAAAATTTACAGATCATATCTGTTTAACATAGGTATATTGAAAAAGATATATTTATATACATAATATTACTATTTAAAACTAAAAAGAACTTTTCTGCTTCAAATATATTCAAATATATATTTGAGCCGTTATTTACATGGTTTAAATACTATTGGCATACCCCAGATCACCCATACACACTATAAGTACACTAGTCTATTGACATGAACGACGCCTGAGTTGAAATTATCCAAACTGTGCTTTTTATGATTTGATATGTATGGTTTGCAAGTGATATTAACAAGTGATACTTAATTATTATCACATACCATTGAATTAGGAAAAAATCCACACAGAGAAAAATTTATTTGTAAACATCACTGTGTTTATAAGAAAATTTATTATTTTATAGCGCTGGGACACACTCGACATGTGGGAGTTTTACTGTTTGAAACAGTAATTTTTATGATTTTCGTAGCAAATTTTTGTTTTTAAATAATAATTTTTAGTATTTTTGTAGCAAATTTAGTATTTGAAATAGTAATTTTTATTATTTTTCAGCAGTCATAAAAAGTACTATTTCAAATAGTAAAAATTTCATATGTCGAGTATGTCCCAGCGCTATTATAAAAAATAATATATTTTTCTCCATGTCTGTAATAAATATTATATTGTTTTAAATTTACTGCTAAGTTTCATCCTTCACTGTAAGTTATATAACAATAACTTGTACTTGTACTCTAGTATGAAGGAACACTGACATTTCATAACCTTACACCTCTGCCAATGTAGAGAAAGGAGAAACGATGGTCAACGAGTCTCGCGCTCGCGCTACTCGATGCCGACCCGCGATAGCAAAATCACACGAGGCCGGCGCCGAACGCGCCCACGTGTACTCGATATTAGCAGCCATCAAGAACAGTCATGATAGCGACGGCGACAGCGCGAGGAGGCGACGTCTTGGCGATGATGTCCCCGTTGACAGAACTCAGCTAAAATTTTACCCCACGTCTCATATAACAAAATAAAGTAAAAAGTATCTTACAAAATTTGAGTCCTCACTAGTCTTGGTGAATTCAGATATACTTATAAAAGCACTTTACATATGAAAGAGTATTTAAATGTGGATGGCTTTACTAGCTTATTAATTGTAATCGATTTTTAAATAAATTGTTTGTACATTCATTATTATTTATTATAATTGAAGTTTTTCTCCACCCCTGACTGTGGTACTGTGAGGTATATTTAAAAATTTTTTTAATATATTTATTAATTTTGTTATTTAGTAAATATTGTATACTTATAGGTACAGTCTTTAGGCTGTAATTATAGGTACATCTCCTTTGAGATCCATAATTTAGTTGCTCGTTGATAGATTCATGACTTGGGTGGTCTTAGCGTAGGAAATATATTTGGACGCAATGAACGACATGTGTCCAGCGGTAAAGTCACGCAGCCTATATAAATGTGGATTTTTTATAATAAATTATGGTATTAATTTATTTATATTATGACCAGTTCTATTTATAAATTAATAATGTGAAAGAGTTAAAATTATATGATTAATCATATTAAAGAGGATTGACATGTGCGTAGCTGGGGCTGTAATTTTCTAAATGTTATATTTATGCTTTGCAAGTATTTTATATATAACACTATACAAGTTATTGTTAAAAAATTGACAATGAAAGAAGAAACTCATGCATTATTGCTAAATGCTACTTGATCATTAAAATGTAGCTTACAGCTTGTTTGCTAAATGCAGCAGTAAATTTAGAACAACTATATTATATTTATAACATAACCTTTAACAAACTGTAAGCTATACTGTAAGCAATACTGTATGAGACAGGGCAGAAGCAAAAATACATAAAAGTGTACGGGCTTACCTAGATATAAACCTGGAGAACATAACTTCAGGGATGACAGCGCGAGCACGGACAGCAGCAGGTCTTTCTTAACGTTGAAGCCACAATGACCACTCACTTACGTTCGAACTCTCGCTGACTGCTGCACACCTGCACTTCTGAAGGCATCCCTCTCTCTTCCTCCCTCTCTAGTGACTAATTATACGTGTGCATGGTAGTCATCGAACAAGGAACAACGTATGGCAACCAGCGCTTTCGCCCTTCATGTATTAGGAGTTACGACTAACGACGACGAAAGTTCGAACGTGAGGGAGTGGTCATTGTGGCTTCTACGTTTAGAAAGACCCACTGCTGTCCGTGCTCATGCAGTCATCACTGAGGTTATGTTCCCCACGTTTATTTAGTACACTTTTATGTATTTTTGCTTCTGTCCTGTCACATACAGTATTGCTAAATGTTATTTAATCATTAAACTATAGCTTACAGTTTGTAAAAGGTTATATTATAGATATAATATAATTGTTCTAAATTTATTGCTGCATTTAGCAAACAAGCTGTAAGCTATATTTTAATGATCAAGTAGCATTTAGCAATAATGCATGGGTTTCTTCTTTCATTGTAAATTTTTTAACAATAAATTGTATAGTGTTATATATAAAATACTTGCAAAGCATAAATATAACATTAAGACAATTACAGCCCCAGCTACGCACATGTCAATCCTCGTTAATATGATTAATCATATAATTTTAACTCTTTCACATTATAAATTTATAAATAGAACTGGTCATAATATAAATAAATTAATACCATAATTTATTATAAAAAATCCACATTTATATAGGCTGGGTGACTTTACCGCTGGACATATTTGAACTCGATGGACCAAATGGCATCATATTTGATATTTTGGAGTTTATTAGATGGACGGATGAAATGAGTATCTCACGAGGTACAAAACAATACTTATATTTATTAGACAAGATCAATGTTAAGTACACGCGGACACGAGGTCAGCATCGACACGCGAGGTGCGTGTGCACGCGGTGGTGGCCATTGCCGAAGAGAGCGAGAGTGAAAATCTTCTCCGTCTTCTCGCTCCAATGTCGCTGCTGTAGCGCCTGCTTGCGCTGCCGGTGCGCAGGGGCTTTGCACACAGTCGGTGTCCCCACAGGTACTCCCCCCTCAGTGACCTTCGTGGAAGTAGAAGGGAACGAAACCCTTTTCTTGAGCAGGATCGGCGGGGCTGGTCTGCTGGGCAGGGGGGCGGTTGTCTGTTGGCGGGGCTGCGGTGCGGTCAACTGCTTGGCTTGCTGCTGAGCGGTTGTCTGCGGAAGGGACTGCGGTGCAGGTAGCTGCTCCGCTGGCTGCGGTGCGGTCAACTGCTTGGCTTGCTGCTGAGCGGTTGTCTGCGGAAGGGACTGCGGTGCAGGTAGCTGCTCCGCTGGCTGCGGAGCGGTTATTTGCTGAGGGGGCTGCGGTGCAGCTGACTGCTCGGCTGGCTGCGGAGCAGTTGTTTGCTGAGGGGGCTGCGGTGCAGCTGACTGCTCGGCTTGCTGCGGAGCAGTTGTTTGCGAGGCAGGCTGTGGTGAAGGCTGTGGACCTTCTTTGACCGTGTCGTAGTCGGCCGCTGGAATGCCCTGCGGGGGCGCTGGTGCTGGTAGCGGTTGGCTCTGCTTGGGTAGCTCGTCCGCTGCATCCAGGTACGCTGGCTTGAGGCCGTCAGTGGAGACGGTCCTCTCGGTCATGTTCACCTTTATGATGTATACCTTGTCGCTGATCCTCCTCATGACCCCGTGAGGGCTAGAATACGGAGGCTGCATCGGTTTGCGCACCGCGTCGGTCCGGAGAAAGACATGCGTACAGGTGTCGAGGTTATCGTGCTTGGAGGCACGGTAGTTGGCGTGCATGGAGGCTGGCACCGCCCGGATCTGCTGGAAGAGGGACTTCAGCTTTCCTGTGAAGGCACGGGGGTCTGCTGGGACGCTGTCTGGAACAAAAAATTCTCCTGGCAGCCTGAGCGGGGTGCCATAAAGCATCTCAGCCGGTGATGCTTGGAGATCCTCCTTCCAGGCACAGCGGAGACCTAGCAGTGTGACGGGGAGTCGTTGCGGCCACTGTGTGTGCGGCTCGCACATGAGTGCAGCCTTGAGGGTGCGGTGCAGCCTCTCCACCATGCCGTTAGCCTGAGGGTGATACGGCGTGGTGTGTATCTGTTTGGCTCCTGCCAAGCGCGCGAGCTCCTTGAAAAGCGCTGACTCGAACTGCGTGCCTTGGTCCGTGGTGATGGTAAGGGGGCAGCCGAATTGCGCGATCCAGTGTTCAAGCAGCGCTGCGGCCACAGTCTCGGCCCTGATGTTGGTCAGGGGCACGGCGATGGACCACCTGGTGAAGCGATCCATCATCGTGAGGCAGTAGCGGTAGCTCTCTACCTGCGGCAGGATGATGATGTCCACGTGGAGGTGCTCGAAACGGTTGTCGGGCACGTCAAACGAGCTGAGAGCAGCTCGGTTATGTCTGCCTACCTTGGCTCATTGGCAGGGCTCGCAGCAGCGTGCAGATGAGCATCCTTCCTGATGCCTGGCCACGCGAACTTCTGAGCCAGAAGCTTGGCCGTGGCGCGGGGGCTCCGATGCGCTGGCTAGTGGAGTGCGTTGAAGGCCTGCCGACGCAGGGCGTTCGGCAGGTACGGCTTGACGACGCCGTCGCTGATGCAGCAGGCGATCTCCGCGCCGTCCACGGTGAGCTGCTGCACGTCTAGGAGATCCTTCTCCAGCAGGTGAGAAAGCTCCTCGTCCTGCTGCTGGGCTGCACGAATGTCGGCTGCGAGGAGGCCGGACGGCATGCTGATGGTGTACGTCCACGTTGAACTGAAGCAAGAAGTCCAGTTGTCTCTGCTGACGTGGGGAAGCCTTGTGCGACGGTTGCTATCCAGCAAACGTGAGCGGCTTATGATCCGTGCGTAGGACGTAACTGCGGCCCTCTAGGATGCGCTGAAAGTGTTTGACGGCTGCGAATGCTCCCAGCAGCTCCCTGTCGTAGGTGCTGTACCTTCTCTCAGTCGGAGTGAGCTCTCGGGAGAAGAAAGCGATGGTCCAGCGCGACCGGCGCTCTCGGCGACAGGAAGGTGTTGGTGGTTGCGTCTCTGAGTGCCTCCTTGCTGGCTTGGAAGGCGGCTTCTGCTTCGGCGGTCCAGGTCATTGGGAAGCGTCGAGTCCTTCCTCTGCCAGCCAACATGCTGTTGAGTGGAACCTGCAGGTGAGCTGCTTTCGGGATGCAGCGCCGGTAGTGATTGATAATGCCAAGGAACCGTCGCAGCTGCGTGCTTGTAGTGGGCTTCGGAAAGCGCATGATTGCTTACACCTTGCTCCGGAGGCCGAAAGCCCTGGCTGGAGACTGTGTAGCCGAGAAAGTTGACCTGACGCCTCCCTAGTGCACAGTTACCAAGATTGATGGACAAACCTGCTTCCTGTAGCACCTGAAACAGCTTGCGCAGATGTTGAAGGTGCGCCTCGTGGCTGTTCGAGGTGACGATGATGTCATCCAGGTAGCAGTGAGCAAAAGGTATTTCCTTGAGCAGTGAGTCCATGAAGCGCTGAAAGGTTTGCGTGGCGTTGCGCAAGACGAGCGGCATGCGCAGGAATTCGTACATTCCAAACGGTGTGGTGATCGCAGTCTTGCTGACCTGCGCCTCATCCATTGGAATCTGTTAGAAAGCTTTCTCCAGGTCAATGATCGGCAAAATTGATGCGCCGTGGCACTTGTAGATAAGATCCTCTATGACAGGTATGGGGTAGCGGTCTGGCTGAGTGTTGGCATTCAGGCGACGGTAGTCGCCTGTCGTGCGATGTTCTCCCTCTTTCCGCTCCACCATGTGCAGTGGACTCGCCCATTGGCTGGAAGAGGGGCGTACGACGCCTTGATCCTGCAGCTCTCTGAAGAATTGCTGTGCTGCCTGGAGACGCTCTCCATACGGCCGCGTGGGCGCTCGAATACGGGTGGTCCAGACGTGTGGATTGCGTGTTTGACCGAGGCACCGCTCAGCGTCGCCTTCTCCTTCCTGGGCTTTGTGAGTTCAGCGAACTCTGTCAGCAGCTCGTCGTATGCTCGTCTGGTTCGCATGTCGAGGTCTGTCAGTCCGTGGGCTGCGACAGTGTACACGGCGGCTGCGTGCACCTCGCCTGCGACGCTGAGCGTAGTGCAGGAGTCCACGAGGCGTCGGTGCTGCATGTCCAAAAGCAGTCCGAAGTGTATGAGGAAGTCCGCTCCGAGGATGGGATCTCGGACATCTGCGATGAAAGGCCAGGAGAACGCTCTCCTGAGCCCAAGGTCCAGCGAGAGCATGCGGCGGTAATACGTGCGTATCGCTGACTGGTTGGCAGCTGCCAACTGAAGAGGTTGAGCGCTGAGTCTCTGCGTGGCTGCGCTGAGAGGGAGCAGCGACACTACGGAACCCGAATCCACCAGGAAACGCATCCCTGTCTGCTTGTCCGTCACGTGCAGGCGGTTCTCGCTGAGGGTTTCGCTGCCAAAAGTCGCCTGAACAGCTGGCAGCGAGATTAGTTTCCCGCCTGTATTGCTGAGTTGTAGTCGCAGGGCAGCTCGCAATGACGCGCGTCTGCGTCGAACTTGCGGTGGAAGTAGCAGGCTCCTCCCTTGGATGCACTGCTGTGTCGTTGTGAGCGGAAACTGCTGCGACCGCGTGTGTTGCGCTGCTGGGCTGATGCCGGCTGCGAGAGTCTGTCGAGCATCAGCCGATTTATGGAGAGCAGTTGGCTCATACTGCTGCGTAGCGCGGCCATGTTGGCAGCCATTGCGTTGAGCGCGCCGCTCGCGTCCGCGGACACGAACGCAGCTCCGTTGAGCTGACGGCCGGCTGGACGATGCGCTGTGCGAGTCCCTGCCTCCTGGCGAAGGCGTGCCCCTACCTGGTGAAGGCGTGCGGCTGGTGTTGTAGAATGGACCGGTCGCGTGGACGCCGGGGGTGGAGTCCATGAACTTGTCCGCTGCCTCTGCTAGCTTGTCGAGTGAGACGGCGTTGAGCACGCTCAAGACGCCGCGAGCCGAGCTGGGCAACAAGTTCAACCACTTGATTTTGAGGAGGTCGACCGTTGCCTTGTCGCCGGCGAGCCTGCGTATGTGATGTAGCACCTGCGAGGGTTTGCGTCCCTCCGTACTGACCGTGGCCAGCAGCTTGTTGAGGCGTTCCTCCATCGTGTCGCCGAAACGCCTCGTGATGTGTTGTTTGAGGTACTCAAACTTACCTGTGGCCGGCACTGCGCGAAGCACGTCTAGCATCTCCTGCACGGTGTCGCCGTCGAGCTTTGCGAGCGTGACGTTGTAGCGCGTATTATCGTTCCGGATCTGGTTACCTGCTAGAGCTGCTTCCACGTGGATGAACCACGCTTCGGGTGAAGCCTTCCAGAACAATGGCAGCTTGCAGGAGTGCACGCTCTCTATGAGGCCGGGGGGCTGCTGTGCCTCCTGGGGCTGCTGCTGCAGTGGCTGTCGCTGCTGCTGCAGCTCGTCGTCGTCCACCATGTCGAGCTGATTATCGAACAGTGCCTCTAAGTTGAAGGCGGCTGGGCGTGCGCGCGGCGGCCGTACCCGCTGCGTTGACAATGGCGTGCGAAACACGTCCTCTTCGTTTGCCACGATGCTGCCGCTAATCCATCCTGATCATGTCGGGGTCACCAGTTTGGAGTTTATTGGATGGACGGATGAAATGAGCAACTCACGAGGTACAAAACAATACTTATATTTATTAGACAAGATCAATGTTAAGTACACGCGGACACGAGGTCAGCGTCGACGCGCGAGGTGCGTGTGCACGCGGTGGTGGCCATTGCCGAAGAAAGCGAGAGCGGAAATCTTCTCCGTCTCCTCGCTCCAATGTCGCTGCTGTAGCGCCTATTTGCGCTGCCGGTGCGCAGGAGCTCTGCGCACAGTCGGTGTCTCCACAATATGATTCTTTGTGACCGTAATGGTTAAGAATGTTTTTGAAAACATTGCTTTAAATTAAAAGAAAATGTATGATTTGGTAAAAATATCATGTTAAATATAAATTTTATTTGAAAAAAGCAATACGTACAAGCCATAACTATTATAGTCAAATATTGATCAAGTCATTTAGTCCATACGGTCCCAATGTTTCCTGCGATAAAGTCAGCAAAGCCCATAAGTGACTTATCGAGTAATAAAAGTTGTAACTAAAGGTACTACCTATGAGTAAAAAAATATTCTATGTAATTACAAAATTTTGTATGCTTATAGGTACTTAGTATCTTTAGCTACAATTTACATACAATCAAGGTTGATTTTGGTTCTTTCGTATAAGTTATCTACAATATTATTTAGTTCATTGCACCCAAATATATTTCCTACGCTAAGGCCACCCAAGTCTTGAATCTATCAACGAGCAACTAAATTGTGGATCTCAAAGGAGATGTGTCTATAATTACAGCCTAAAGACTGTACCTATAAGTATACAATATTTACTAAATAGCAAAATTAATAAATATATTAAAAAAATTTTTAAATATACCTCACAGTACAACAGTGAGTGGTAGAGAAAAAACTTCAATTATAATAAATAATAATGAATGCACAAACAATTTATTTAAAAATCGATTACAATTAATAAACTAGTAAAGCCATCCATATTTAAATACTCTTTCATATGTAAAGTGCTTTTATAAGTACATGTGAATTCACCAAGACTAGTGAGGACTCAAATTTTGTAAGATACTTTTACTTTATTTTGTTATATGAGACTTGGCGTAAAATTTTAGCTGAGTTCTGTCAACGGGGACATCATCGCCAAGACGTCGCCTCCTCGCGCTGTCGCTGTCGCTATCATGACTTTTCTTGATAGCTGCTAATATCGAGTACACGTGGGAGCGCTCGGTGCCGGCCTCGTCTGATTTTGCTATCGCGGGTCGGCATCGAGTAGCGTGAGTACGAGACACGTTGACCATCGTTTCTTCTTTTTCTACATTGGCAGAGGTGTAAAGTTATGAAATGTCAGTGTTCCTTCATTCCAGAGTACAAGTACAAGTTATTGTTATATAACTTACCGTGAAGGAGGAAACTTATCAGTAAATTTAAAATAATATAATATTTATTACAGACATGGAGAAAAATATATTATTTTTTATAATCGCGCTGGAACGCACTCGACATATGAGATTTATACTATTTGAAATAGTACTTTTTATGACTGCTGAAAAATAATAAAAATTACTATTTCAAATACTAAATTTGCTACAAAAATACTAAAAATTATTATTTAAAAACAAAAATTTGCTACGAAAATCATAAAAATTACTGTTTCAAACAGTAAAAATCCCTCATGTCGAGTTTGTCCCAGCGCTATAAAATAATAAATTTTCTTATAAACACAGTGATGTTTACAAATAAATTTTTCTCTGTGTGGATTTTTTCCTAATTCAATGGTATGTGATAATAATTAAGTATCACTTGTTAATATCACTTGAAAACCATACATATCAAATCATGAAATGGACAGTTTGGATAATTTCAACTGAGGCCTCGTTCATGTCAACACGCTAGTATACTTATAGTGTGTATGGGTGATCTGGGGTACGCCAATAGTTTTTAAACCATGTAAATAACGGCTCAAATATATATTTGAATATATTTGAAACAGAAAATTCTTTTTAGTTTTAAATAGTAATATTATGTATATAAATATATCTTTTTCAATATACCTATGTTAAACAGATATTGTCTGTAAATTTTGTTAGTATTAGCATAAAATGAAATTAACAATCCTATCCATATTAGGCCGAATCCGTTTCAAATCAGGTGGACCGCGTATGCCTATGTCACCGATCATTTTGGAATTAAAGTATTCATGTTCTTCTCCAAAAATTATTTGACCCGTATATTTTTATTTTTTTGTTGCGTCAAAATTTCATGCGTTCAGCAATGGCAAAAAATTCCGAGAAAAACCTTACTTAGAAAAAAAAATTTTCAATGTAATTTTCAAACCGCTACTGCTTCACCAGTTTTTTAAGCTTTTTAGCGTGTAACACATAATTTCACTAAGGTTTGAGCACTCTTTCACGTTCTTTATGTTATTTAAAAAAAAAATAAAAAATGCACGAGTTATGTACTTTTTACTGAAAAATGCACTTTTTAGGAAAGTGCATTTTTCTCAAAAAAGCCATTTTTTTTTGCTCAATTTTTTGTTGTCCTGATAGAGGACCTAAATACCTATCTAGACGTATTTGTGAAATTCCCGACCCGTGCCCAGGAATAGCGATCATTAATGAGATAATACACAAAATTTTCACGCTTAACCCTTACATATAGTCAATGGTATAACAGTCAATATAAAGGTTTTTATCTTTGTGCGTAAGCAATATACAAGTACACATAGTATCTGTTGTATTTTTTATTTTTGTCTTTTAGATTTTATATTTTTATAACTACCTTTGTTTTTAGTAGTTAAGTAATACATATATGTACATGAGCGTAAGTAATACATATATGTACACGTATGAGTTTATGTACTTATACATTGGTCCGCTAGATGGCTATCCCCTTACTGAAGTAAGAACAATGAAGCAGAAAAAGAAAGGTAGATATAAAAATAAAAAATCTAAAAGACAAAAATAAAAAATACAACAGATACTCTATCAGGACAAAAAAAATTGAGCAAAAAAAAATGGCGTTTTTGAGAAAAATGCACTTTTCTAAAAAGTGCATTTTTCAGTAAAAAGTACACAACTCGTGCATTTTTTATTTCTTTTAAAAATAACATAAAGAACGCCAAAGAGGGCTCAAACCTTAGTGAAATTATGTGTTACACGCTAAAAAGCTTAAAAAACTGGTGAAGCAGTAGCGGTTTGAAAATTACAGAAAAATTTTTTTTCTAAGTAAGGTTTTTCTCGGAATTTTTTGCCATTGCTGAACGCATGAAATTTTGATGCAACAAAAAAATTAAAATATACGGGTCAAATAATTTTTGGAGAAGAACATGAATACTTTAATTCCAAAATGATCGGTGACATAGGCATACGCGGTCCACCTGATTTGAAATGGATTCGGCCATTAATACATTGATTTACCGCTAAAAAATATGGCCAATTCGAGAATAAAATATAGCTCTATTTGTAGCTAGAAAATATAGCTATATTATCACTTTTTCAATCTACCTATATTTCCATATAATAATAAATTTATAGGTGTATTTACAAGTGATAAACTAACTAAATTTTTACCTATTAGTAGCTGGAAATTTCCATGCCACTAAATATATAACTGGATTTCCAGTTATTCATAGGTGGATTTTAGCTAAATTTCCAGTTGTTAACAGGTGGATTTACAGCTAAAAATTTTAGATAAATTTCCAGTTGTTAATAGGTCGTAATCGTTTACTTAGATTTACAGCTAAAAATTTAACTAAATTTTCAGATAAAAAATACAACAAAATATCCAACGAAAGACAGCTGTATTTCAGGTCAATATAGCTATATTTTTTAGCTGTTTTTTAGCTATTTTTTTTAGCTGATTTTTTTTAACAGAGTAAGCCCGTAGTCTTTTATGTATTTTTGCTTCTGTCCTGTCACATACAGTATTGGGAAATGTTATTTAATCATTAAACTATAGATTACAGTTTGTAAAATGTTATGTTATAAATATAATACAATTGTTCTAGATTTACTGCTGCATTTAGAAAACAAGCTGTAAGCTACATTTTAATGATCAAGTACCATTTAGCAATAATGCATGGGTTTCTTCTTTCAATTTAAATTTTTTAACAATAACTTGTATAGTGTTATATATAAAATACTTGCAAAGCATAAATATAACATTAAGAAAATACAGCTCCAGCTACGCACATGTCAATCCTCTTTAATATGATTGATCATATGATTTTAACTCTTTCACATTATTAATTTATAAATAGAACTGGACATAATATAAATAAATTAATAACATAATTTATTATAAAAAATCCACATTTATATAGGCTCGGTGACTTTACCGCTGGACATATTTGAACTTATTGGACCAGATGGCATCATATTTGATATGATTCTTTGTGACCGTAATTGTTAATTATGTTTTTGAAAACATTGCTTTACATTAAAAGAAAATGTATGATTTGGTAAAAATATCATGTTAAATATTAATTTTATTTGAGAAAAGCAATACATACAAGCCATAGCTATTATAGTCGAATATGAATCAAGTCATTTTGTCCATACGACCCAATATTTCCTGCGATAAAGTCACCCAGCTGATAAGTGACTTATCGAGTAATAAAAGTTGTAACTAAAGGTACTACCTATGAGTATACAAAATATTCTATGTAATTAGAAAATTTTGTATGCTTATAGGTACTTAGTATCTTTAGCTACAATTTACACACAATCAAGGTTGATTTTGGTTCTTTCGTATAAGTTATCTACAATATTATTTAGTTCATTGGTCCAAATATATTTCCTGCGCTAAGGCCACCCAAGTCTTGAATCTATCAACGAGCAACTAAATTGTGGATCTCAAAGGAGATGTACCTATAATTATTAATTACAGCCTAAAGACTGTACTTATAAGTATACAATATTTACTAAATAACAAAATTCAAAAATATATTTAAATAAAAAATCCACACTTACATAGGCTAGGTGACTTTACCGCTGGACATATTTGAACTCGATGGACCAAATGGCATCATATTTGATATGATTCTTTGTGACCGTAATGGTTCAGTATGTTTTTGAAAACATTGCTTTAAATTAAAAGAAAATGTATAATTTGGTAAAAATATCATGTTAAATATAAATTTTATTTGAAAAAAGCAATACGTACAAGCCATAACTATTATAGTCAAATATGAATCAAGTCATTTTGTCTATACGGTCCCAATGTTTCCTGCGATAAAATCAGTCAAGCCCATAAGTGACTTATCGAGTAATAAAAGTTGTAACTAAAGGTACTACCTATGATAGAAAAATGATGTTTACAAATATATTTTTCTTTGTGTGGATTTTTTCCTAATTCAATGGAATGTGATAATAATTAAGTATCACTTGTTAATATCACTTGCAAACCATACATATCAAATCATGAAAAGGACAGTTTGGATAATTTCAACTCAGACGTCGTTCATGTCAACAGGCTAGTGTACTTATAGTGTGTATGGGTGATCTGGGTATGCCAATAGTATTTAAACCATGTAAATAACGGCTCAAATATATATTTGAATATATTTGAAGCAGAGAAGTTCTTTTTAGTTTTAAATAGTAATATTATGTATATAAATATATCTTTTTCAATATACCTATGTTAAACAGATATAATCTGTAAATTTTGTTATTATTAGCATAAAATGAAATTAACAATCCAATCCATATTAATACATTTACAGCTAAAAAATATGGCCAAATCCAGAATAAAATATAGCTACATTTTCACCTTTCAATCTACCTATATTTCCATTTAATAATAAATTTATAGGTGTATTTACAAGTGAAAAATTAACTAAATTTTTACCTATTAGTAGCTGGAAATTTCCATGCCACTAAATATGTGGCGTTTCACGTCAGCACTCCAGGCGCGGCGCGCGAGCGCGAAATCATGCTGTTTTCAGCTTGTGTTTGAAGGGCTGAGATGTATCTAAAAAAAAAAATCCCCAATTGATTTCGATGTATTTTTTCCTCAGCTTTCCGATGGTGCTATTAGTTTCTCAAAAATTTTCAATTCTAAGTATTTCTTGAATAATATCTGAAAAAAATCAAAAAACCCCTATGTAGAAAAAGGCTATATACATGTAAAATTTCCTCCTCTTTCGATCTAGCAGGTCAAAAAAAATATTAAAAATATAGTTTTTGAGATATAACACGTTTTATGTTTTTTTGAGATTAGAATTGAAAATTTTTGAGAAACTAATAGCACCATTGGAAAGCTGAGGAAAAAATACATCGAAATCACTTGGGGATTATTTTTTTTAGATACATCTTAGCCCTTCAAATACAAGCTGAAAACAGCATGATTTCGCGCTCGCGCGCCGCGCCTGGAGAGCTGACGTGAAACGGCTCATATATAACTGGGTGCATATGTAGATTTTAGCTAAATTTCCAATTGTTAACAGGTGGATTTACAGCTAAAAATTTTAGCTAAATTTCCGGTTGTCAATAGGTCGTAATTGTTTCCTTAGATTTACAGCTAAAAATGTAACTAAATTTTCAGATAAAAAATACAACTAAATATCCAACGAAATACAGCTGTATTTCAGGTCGATATAGCTATATTTTTTAGCTGTTCTTTTAGCTATTCTTTTAGCTATTTTTTTAGCTGATTTTTTTAAACAGGGAATCAGCTGTGTTTATCCTTCAATAAGCAGTTCAAATTTCGGCAGCGAGGGGCGCTGACGCTGGTCTTAACAAGGCGAATACCTATTGCGTTAGTTTCAACTATATAACATATCCCTCTTAATCGAAAGCCATTTCATTGCTCTACTCAAATCAAAAGATTTTATTTAAAAAGATTATCTCATTCAAAAGATATAGACAACTAAATTTTTTTATGTTCTTTTTCCTTTCCCAATTTTAATCTTTTTCTTCCGGCATCCGGTTTTTAGATTTGCAGCTCTGACGACACTTCCGGCGTATATATATTATTATGAACTGCGTTCGCGTGAACGAATAATACGATATTCAGGGTGATTCTACAATGATAATTTGAAGTTTAAATATTAAATATTAAATATAAAACCAATTAAATAATAAATGTATTCCCATAAATCAATAATCTCGAACTAGGAATCATTAATTAGTTAATTAATCGAATTATAAACAAGTAATAAATAATAACCCGAATAGGAAGTAATAATAATAAAACAAGCGATGACGAAATTATTAAACTATTAACTTTGAGAATGAATAATAATTGCGCTAGTAATTTAACTATTAATAACGAGGCAGACGCATTAAACCATTACGAATCTAAGGAAACAGTAATTTAATGATATTCGATTAATTAATAATTATTCTGAGAAGTGACAATTACGTGATAGGTAATCGAGACGATCCGTGATAGTTAAGAATTCGATAAATAATAACAAGCACGTGTATAACAATAATGAATTAGGAAAGCTTGCTCAGGTATGAAGAAGCTCTGTTACAGAAATGTCCAAGGACAACCAGCAGCTCGAGAAACAATTCAAGGACAAACAAAAGACGTGAACACTTCCGAGAATCAATTAGCGAAGGGCTAGAAACAGTGAATTGGCTCGAGAGACAAACAATTCCCAGAACTATGGCGCAGTGGCGCAACAGCCCAACGGCCCGAACCATCGTCAACAGCCAATCATCCCCTCCATCGCCACTCTCCCCACTTGGGAGTGGGGGAACGCTTCTGCGGCAACCTGGCGCCCTACAGCCTCTACATCATACTGCCTTCCACCACCAACCTGAAGCTGCCGACCAATAGCGTTTTTCCTAGGATCATTGTTAACGGCCTGAGGTCCGCATTAGGGGTATAAAAGAAGAGCCCCGAGCCGCCAGAGTCAGTCGCTACCGAGCACATGAGACGCTTAGTAGCTAGAGCTTGGGTCGTTATCAATATTTTTGGTACTCTGCTGCACATTGTGCATGTTGCGTCCAGAAGCTTTAAATAGTCATTGAATTGTATAGAGTTACAGTTCTAAAGTTCATTGGTTGTCAAAATTAACAAAGTTCTGAATTAATTCAATAAATTCATGTTAAAGTTTATTGTCTCGAATTCGAGTTTTATTTTGAACGTTCCTGCAACTCCATGCGCTTTAGCGCTTAATTGAGTAAACGAATTCCACGTTCCGACTGGTCAACTTGGCGACCATTGCAGAAACGCCTTTCTGCTCGCCGAGCCCGACTCGGGTCGTAACAATATATACACACGCGTATCTGGGCGACCTATTATCTATAGTTATAGTATTGCTTGCAGTATATAAGTATACTAGAGTTCGACACGCGCGCTTCGCGCGCTGATTTTTTTTTTTAAGTTACAAAAGAAGCTGTATAATTAATGAACGGTTTCTTTTTTATTTACAAAACAAATGTTATTATTCAATTCATTATTTAAGTTTGTATGGGCTATATGTAAAAAATAATGTCAGATCAATAAAGTTTCGTCAGTAGGTCAATAATATCATTATAAACGTCTCTGCCAAATTTGAATATGATTTGCGAGATAGTTTTCGAGATATTGCAGTTTAAAATTAACGTGGGTTCTTATGGAGATTCTCTGAATATGGCTAGACTCGTCGTAGTTATTGAAAGAATTAAGTTGAAACTAGGGGGGCTGCGCCCCCCAGCGTGCCTTCCGCACGCCATCCCCCCCCGCCCCCACACACAACTGCTCCTCGCTTCGCTCGTCGCCTGTCCCCTCCCTATGTAAAAACTTCGTTTTTACATAATAGGCACGACCGCAATTCTCAGGAGAACCTTGTATTTTTATAAAAGCGAAAATTGATTAACAATGTCATTACGAAGGGCAATGCACTCATGATTTTGCATACTATTAAAAAAAATAGTTTTTGTTACCATATGGCAAACAGTAAGGGTGCGATCCCACATGCGTTCCGTAAAATTAAACGGAACGACAAAATCGGAGTGAACTTGCAATTCGAATAATGGCGCGCGGATTTCCGTTACGTTTTTACAAAGCCCTATTCCCATGAGAGTGAGAAAAAACACCGGAATGAGGATTGTAGTGCTTCAAGAAATTAATTTGATAATAATTTTAAGGAAATATAATTTTATTTTGTTCAGTATTTATTAAATTGTTGTTTTTTAATTTATTCTAATGCAATTTTAGCATTACATCAACAAATTTTGATAAGTTTTAACCGAAAGTGAGGTTAGAAAACCATTCCGCTAAAAGAAACGTACTCCATGGGACTAGGGTGTTGAAATTTTCGTACGGAATAGGCCCGCTCATTATGAATTATTACCATGTACATACTGTTAAACAACATTGTTTATTGTTTATGAACAATGTTTTTAATAAGAAAAAGAAGATAAATATCAATTAGATTGTGCACAAAGTGAATATTAAAAAATTATAAATATGTAATGTTATTAATTAATTTCGAGTAACTTTTATGGAATTAATTATTTTATTGTTATTAAGACTATTATTGTTTTTATTTATTAATATGATAATATAACTAATCAGACCCACATTTACTACGTATTATTTAATCATGTAGTTAACACATTTTAAATTTCGCATGACCGCCATTACGATTTTACCATTCCGTAAGTTTTTCCGTAACGCATGGGAGCGCACCCTAAAGCTAATAAGCGAAAAATTTACGGTCTAAAAGCATTAGTGACCGTCTCTTACACACATGTTACCGCGCAATGGTTATCAAGTAATGTCATATTGTTCGTGTATAACGTATTACGTATAATATATAAATGTTTATGCAACGTGATGACAATGCGAGCTTGATTTTACGCAAATCGCAATAATTGCAATAAATGATATAAAAATTACAACATCTATATTCACATGGGTAACGTGTATAGCATCGCCAATCACGTGATGGCGTTGACACTGCTGGCTTGTTGGCTAATTGGCTTTACCCATGTGAGTGTGCGCGCATGCGCATGCGCTGCAGGGGCTTTATGGAGGTAGCGATATATCGAAAAATATATCGAACTGATAATGCCAAAGCTGCGGTGTACGTAAAAGGCACTAGAAAATTGACGAACCGATACCGTAATGACCGTGGTAGCAATTTCACTTGTATCTGGTGTAGTGCTACATAATTAGGCGGGTAATTTGAATTTATACAACATAAACACACAGCGCGCGTACTAACATTTATCAATTTTATTAATTTATATTAATAAATAAATATACACAAATTTAAAAGGATTAATAATCGATACAAATTTATATTCCAATTTTTTATTATAATCAACAGTTTTAGCATACAAAAACTATAAAATGAAAATAAAGTTTGTTGATATACACATCAATTTTTTCAAAACAAAAATAATACTTAATACTTAAAAAAATAATGTAAGGTACATTTATAATTAAATTTTAATACATAAAAACTGTATAAAATGAAAATAAAAGATTTTTCAATGTTACCTTACTTTTTACAAAAAAAAAACAAATATATTTATTTATTTATTTATTTATTTCCAGAAAATATTTACATTACATTATTATATACGAAATATACATAAGTAAGTAAATCCTACTGAGGCAAATATTATTGCCTGTGTGTAGATCTGGTACACAGAAAACTTACAAACTAAAAAAATATTACAAACTACAAAATTCTTAAAAAAAAACTATATAATGTTATGTGCGTAGTGTTAGTTAACATCGATAAAATCCATTGTAGTACATAAATAACAGTTAAATAATTTGTTAGATATATTGGTTAAGATTTAATTATTATTTTGAAATTATATTGCATCTTTTACTATAAACATTTTTAATTTTTTCTTCATTAATTGTCTACTTAAATTCATAACTTTGAGATCCTTAGATAGCCCATTAAAGACCCTTATAGCTTCATTGTAGCTATTTTTATCACTAATTCTTTTATCACATTTAGGTAATTGAATTGTTTTGTTTCTGGTCTTGCTCGCACTGTTTATATATTTATTTCTTAATGTAGAATAATGTAAGGATATTGACTCTAACTGGAATAATTTTTTTATTTCAAGAGGTGGATTAGTTTGAGAGAATTTATTTTTATTTATGATTTTCAATATTTTGTTTTGTGTTGATTGTATTAGTTTCATATTATTATCGTACGCACCACCCCAGGCAATTACCCCATAATTGATTAGACTATGAAAGAAAGCATAATATATTATCATTAATGTTTTTGTATCCATCATATTTTTTATCTTGGCAAAGACAAAAATTAGGTATTTGGTTTTTTTAATGATATATCTTATATGCTTATCCCATTTCATATTGTAGTCGAAATACAGCCCTAAGTATTTATGACTTTCAACTCTTTTTATTAATTGCGTTCCTATTTTGATGTTTAGTGTGCCAGGTACACTATCACAGTAGTTTCCGAGAGTCATATAGACCGTTTTATCTATATTTAGCGACAGTTTATTTTGTGCAAGCCACTTGGCCACATGATTAAGGTAAGCACACATTTTTTCTTGAGCTGAGGACCACATGTTATCACTTGATATGATAACCGTGTCATCAGCATAGGACATGATTGTGTCATTTTGCATACTTCCTAGTAAGTCATTGACATAAAGTATAAAAAGTAATGGTCCTAATATAGTTCCTTGGGAACACCCGTGGTAAATTCTTTATATTCACTTTTACAGTCTTGAATTTTTACTCTTTGCCGCCTATCTGTGAGATAGCTAGTCATCAGTTTTAAGGCACTACCCCTTACTCCATATCGTTCAAGCTTATCTAATAGAACTCTATGATTAACAGTGTCAAATGCTTTGGCTAAGTCTAGAAAAGCAACAATTATTGGTTTACTTTTATCTAAGTTTTCGTATATGATATTTGATATATAATTTAATGCGTCAGTAGTTCCCCTATTTTTAACGAAGCCGTATTGTTTTTCTGATATTATGTTATGTTTTTCAAAAAAGTGGTATAATCTATTATAAATTATTTTTTCAAAAATTTTTGCAATGTTCGATATTAAAGAGATTGGTCTGTAATTATTGATATTAGATTTTTCACCAGCCTTGTAGATAGGGACTACCTCAGCATTTTTGAGCGCGTCAGGCCAGATAGATTTCACAATACATAAATTGAAGATATATTCTAAGGGCACACATATATATTCAGAGAGAATTTTCAATGATTTAGCGTTAATATTGTCTACACCTCCAGATTTATTTTTCAATGTATTGATTATTTTGTATATCTCAGCAAAATCTGTCGGACGAAAGAAAATAGATTCAGGATTCCTATCTGGAAGTTTCAGGTTATTATTATTTATATTAGCAAATTGAGCACTCAAATTTGGTCCTATTTTACAAAAATAGGTGTTCATAGCATTTGCTATATCAGTTTTATTTTCGATTTTTTGATTGTTATCGTATATATAATTTATTGGATTTTCATGCACACTATTTCTCCCTAATTTAGTTTTAATTATGTTCCATAATTCCTTAGAGTTTCCGCTATTTCGTTTTACCATTTCCTTTATATATATATTTATATATTTATGATTATTACTAATTAGGCACTTATGCGGAAGAATAAATCGTTGGCTGAGAGGTAAAAAAAGATAACTCAGCCGAGTGCTAAGAAACCAAACAATTCGACTGAGTCTTCTGGTTTTTTAGAGCTTGGTTTAGCTGTCTTCTTTTACCTCTCAGCCAACGAAATATATAAGGTACATTAGTAAGTAAGCTACTATAATTTCTTTCTTAAAAATTACAAAACTTCTTCACAATCTAATTAACTTTGCTATTGTTTACGTAAATAAATACTGTAAATACTGTTTTGCTCTCTTAAGGAGGATCACAATGCCTTAAATTAAATATTTGTATATTGATATTTTTGTTCCAGCATATAAAAAACAAACAATATCTAATAAAAGTCGTTGAATCTTCTTTAACATTTTTAGAGCACCTTAATCTATAAACATTTAGAACTCATATAAAAGTTAGATATAAAGTATTAAAATTTCAAGATATAAAGTTTGATAATTCGAAGTTTTAAGTTAGAAGTTAAAAAAGATAAACATTAAAAATTGCGCTTAAAATTGTGTATGGAATAAAATTTTTATTTAAATTTCTTTACTTTGTATCTAACATAAGCTTAAGATCGAGTTAACTTGCATATTTTTTTTTTAATAAATATACTGAATCTCGAACACTGTTGAACACAAAAAAATTACTTCGCTAAGATCCTTAATAACATGGCATCCATTTTCTCCAAAATTAGAGTGCTTAGCTGTGAACATTTGTATCCTATGTCACTTGCACACGTAGAAAACAATCTTCCTCTTAATATTCCAAGTCAGATTGGACCGTACTCTTCATTCTTCTTTTTTTTTCCTTGTTGGCATATTTTTTGTAAAAAATAAACTTGTTTGGTAAGAAGATCATTTTTCTTAATATTAGCCTCTGTTTATTTTGCAATGTTAGAAGACATTTCGTTTAATGCATTCGAATTATTTTGTAAAGCTGCCAGAGTCTCTTGGGATCGTAGAACAGTTTGATCTGTTAAAAATTGTAAGCAGAAGTACAATTATATAATATAATAAGAAATAAAAACATTCTTGTCTTAGATATACACAATTCGAATAAATTTCCTTACTTGGTTTTGTGGCGAAGACGAAGCATAGTTTGCATATCTGGTTTTGTAAGCATTTTCTTTGAATTCCATTTTTGGGTATTCATTTTCTACTTGTGCTGGTGCAGTGTATATTACTCTATTTCCACCTAAAACAAAAATAAGAATTTAAAGATTAAAACTGATAATGATTTGTGTATGTAACCACACATATACACATATCATTCTCATAAAGTCACAATATATATTTATATGTACGTTAATAACCTTTTTATGTACTTACTTTTTTTTGGGCATTGAGATTTTTTGGTATTTGCGAGATATTACAGGGGTCGAAATTCCATGATTATTTAAGTTATTGATGTGTGAAGGAATATATTTGCTGGTAGCTTTAGATTTTTCTTCTGTAAATGCACATGTAGGTGCGTAACTGTTGAAGATGGTGCTTCTTTCTTACAAGCCATACTATTGTTTACGTACTTTCTCGTGTAGGTATCTTCTTTTTCAACATTGGTTAATAGTGTAGGTATAGTATAGGCAATGCTATCATCATCTGAAATAAAAATGAAAAATCAACTATTAATTATAATATAATTATAACATTTATTATTCTATTATTATCATTATTACGTTGTTGTATATTATCATATTATATTACATTATATTATATGTGATGCCGGAGGTTTATTCCCACACATATGTGTGTATGTGCGAGTGTGTGTGTATGTGAGTGTATGTGTGTGCGTGTGTGTGTGTATAAATATGTGTTACTTACTGTTACTATTGTCAGAATGCCAAGCGTCGTTTGAGCCACCAACACGTGAGCAAAAAGATTGTATTGGACTGAATATTTCTTTACTTGTATCAATGGATGGATATTTCTTTACTTGTACCGTAGCCTTTTTCATATCCTTAATTTTCGACGAGTCTTTTATACCTGAACAATTGGCGACAGCTTCAAAAGAAAAAAAATTAACGGTGAATAAATTACGAAGTGAAATGTATTATATTAGAATAAATTGTATTTAGTTATAAAAGTTGTAATCGTACCTCTATTTTTAACAACTTCTTCAACTATTGGAAGTCCGTTACCATGAGACGTACCTACAATTGCTAATACTTGTTCAAACATAGTATTGATGGGAATTTTTTTATCAGTGTTGTTTCCCGTTTTTGCTTCCATAACCCTATTTGCTCTGTAAGATTTTACTTTTTGCTTCAACTTTTGCCAAAACTATAACAAAAAAAAACGAATTTTATACTTTGTAAAGTATAATAATTTCTAAGCTTAATTTAAAAAAATATATTTATTAAAAAATATATTATAAAAATAAAAAATATATTTACATTTTGAACTTGTTCAACAGACTTTTTATGTCTAACTTTACTGACTGCTTCAGAAAGTTTTATCCATAACTTTCTTTTAGTATTTTTTGCGTCTGCACCCAAAAGCTTATTACGACAAAATTCGGAGTGATCTTGCATGAAGCAAATAATAATTTGGACTTGGTCTGCCGACATGTGGTGCCTTCTGCAAAATACATTAAAACACATACACATACATTACATAAAGTAAAAGAAATTAATTTATTATGATCAAATTTCGCCATGATGACGTCGGAAGGCGGGCTGCCTTCCGGAGAGCCTCCTGATACAAATCTAGAATTAGTGTATAAATGCCACCCAAAAAGGAAAGTGTCACTTGTAGTTTGCATAGTGTGCGAAAACGTGTACCATAAAAGTGATTACGAAAAGTGTAAAGACAAAAAATATATAAGTAATCTATTAGTGATATGACCAGACCACGTGGAGCTTAATATAACCTTAAAAAATCAAGAAACTAAACTCTGTGAAGCAGCTAAAATATTAATTGCGCAAATTAAAAGTGAAAAGGAGGAACAAATAAAACATAAAATATTAAATGAAATATCTATTATCTCAGATAGTGTACATAAATCAGTAGATAATGAAAAACTACTAAACGTTACGATGCTAACTGAAAATGCTGAACTGGAAAATCAACATCAAATTGAAATTCAACTAAGACAATTTAATCAAGAACTAATGGAAAAAAACGATATATTGAAGCAATTAATAAAAAAGGATAAAAATGACCAGGAGATGGAAATAAAGCAACATAACCAAAAAACATATGCAGAAGTAGCAACTAACAAACTAGCAATTAAAAACAAAAGAATACCGAAAATAATTGTGAAAAATCTTAAAAAGGACATTAAAAATCCACATGACTTTAAGAAAAAGGTATGTGACGTTTTAATAAAAGAAAAAGATATACAGATGAAACAACTAAAAGTAGTGAACGACAATGAAATTGAGATTAAAAGTATGAATGAAAAAAGTGCTAAAGTAACAATTGAATTACTCTCAAAAAAACTATCTAACAATTATAAAACATTTATTGAAAAAATTGAATCCCCGAAGATGAAAATAGTTGGTGTAGACAACTATACTAATATGAATATAGAAGAGCAGGAAGAGGACTTAAATAAAAGAAATTTTATTGGATATCAAGATAAGTGTAAGATACTAAATATAGACAAAAATAAGATTACAAACAAGACAACCATAATAATTGAAGTTCCAAGAGAGCTATATAAACATATTAGTGACAATCAAAATAGAATCTTCATTGGATATCAAAGCTGTAAGGTATGGAATTTAATAAACATCAAGCCCTGCTTAAACTGTGGAAGATTTGGACATAACACATTGAAATGCAAAAACACTCTATGCTGCTTAAAATGTGCAGGTCCGCATAAGACTGTGCAATGTGATAATAACCCATCCAACATTACATGTGTCAATTGTTTTTACAGCAACTCGAAATATAACACAAATTTCGAGGTTAAACATATGGCCAATGACACAGAGAAATGTACAATATTTAAGAATAAGCTCAATAGATATATAGATATGACTGATTATCCGATAAGACCTACTATACCAAGATACTTAGGTAAAGTAGGAAACAGCAATCAAGCCACTACGATGACCAGCTCGACTAGCGCAACTATGCTGACTTCGCCGTCTAGGGACAACTGGACTAGCGCAACTTTGCTGACTTCACCGTTTAGAACCAGCACCGCATCTCTAACACATACGACACCAAGGAAACAGCAAACTACATAATGGAGCAACACGTCGATCTCATTGAAGAATTGCAAAAAGAAGTAATACAAGAAGAAACGTCATTTCTTGATCTTAAAACTCTCAATAAAAATATAAATAAAAAAGATAGTTTGATATTACAGGTCAATATCAGAAGTCTAAATCACAATTATACGAAATTGAATATTCTTATTAAGAGCTTGAAGATCAAACCATATATAATTGTATGTACAGAAACATGGAATTTACCCAATCCTCACTTTTTTGCAATACAGGGATATAAATTGTACTACAATAACGGTAACTTAAATCAAAATGATGGTGTCGTTGTATATATAAAAGATTGTGTATCAGAAATTACTGAAATAATCGAAATTGGTAGACTCAAAGTATTAAACTCACGAATAAGTCTAAATAACAACAGTAATCTTGAAATTTCCGCATTATATCGATGCCATGATTTACCGCGCCTTGAATTTATTTTGAATGTAAAATCATTTATCAATAGCAAAAGAAATATAAAAAACCACCTGATTATTGGTGATTTTAACATCGATATTATGAAAGATGATGAATATAGCTTAGAATTATTAGACAATATGATGGAAAAGGGTTTCTTCCCGGGTTTTATACATACAACTAGACCAAATGATAGTGGCGGAAGCGGTACATGCATTGACAACATGTATATAAAAGCTACATCTATAGACACTAAAACTTTTAAACTCTCGATTCCTTTTACTGATCATTATCCACTTTTCTTGAAACTGAATAAGCCACCAAAATTAAAACAAGAAAATATCCAGTATCACTATAATTACTATAAACTTTCAAGTATAGCCATTACAAAAAATTGGAATGTTATAGAGCCAATGCATGATCCCGATGAAGCTACCGCATTCTTGATAACTGAAATACAAGACTGTTTAGAAAAGTCTAAAGAAGCGCATAAAACAAAAAATAACAAGAGATTAGAATATAAGAATTACACAAAGAGGCTAGACAAAGTTATTAAAGAGGCAAAAATAAAACATGAAAGAAATTTAATTAAGAACAATATCAATAATACCAAGCAACTTTGGAAATACATAAACAAAAAAATAGGAACCAACTTGAAAAAGAATAACACAATAAATAAGATCATTTTAAATAACAATTGCACAATAGAGGATCAGGCACAAATTGCCAATCATATGAATTCGTACCTTTGTAGAATTGGAAAAGATCTAACTAACACCATCGTAAAACCCCAGGGTAAGCATTTACAATTACCAGCAATGAACATGAATACAATTTACATTAAACCGACTAATAACGAGGAAATTCTTCAAATAATTGATAATATGAAAATAAAAAATGGTGGGGTAGATAACATTACTACCAAAACACTAAAAATACTATCATATCAAATTGTTAATGCACTAACACATATCTTTAATCTTTGTATTGAAAAATCAACATGGCCTCAAGCGCTTAAAACAGCTGAGGTAGTTCCTATTTTTAAATCGGGTAGTAAAATGGATACATCAAACTATAGACCGATATCTCTAATTTCTAACGTAGCAAAGATATTTGAAAAAATTGTATATGTTCGTTTACAATCATTTTTGGACAATAATAATTTGTTAGCGCAGAATCAATTTGGATTTATAAAAAAGAAAGGTACCAAAGATGCTCTTAGTTACTTAATGAACATAATCTATAAGAAATTAGACAAAAGTAAACCAATAGCTATTGCATTTTTAGATCTAGCAAAAGCTTTTGATACTGTCAACCATGCTATTCTTTTAGACAAATTATATAATTATGGAATAAGAGGTAAAGCGCATGCACTTATATCTAACTATCTTAGTAACAGAAAACAAAAAGTAAGAATAGGAACAACTGAAAGCTATTATGAAACGATAACTACAGGTGTGCCGTAAGGTACTATACTAGGGCCACTCTTATTCATAATTTACGTAAACGATTTACTAACAAATAGAACAGATAGTACCATCTCATATGCGGATGATACAGCTATTATTTCAACAGATGATAACTGGGAGAAAGTTGAAAATAAAATGAATAAGTACTTAGAAGATATAAATATCTGGCTAGCACTTAACGAACTATCACTAAATATAAAGAAAACTGTGTACATAACTTTTGGTAACTATTGTGGTAGTGTTCCCGAAGATATGAACATACGCATACAGGGTATTAAATTGAGCAGGGTTGAATACTGTAAATATCTAGGTATAATTATTGATTATAGGCTAAAGTGGGATAAACATATTGAATATATAATAAAAAAAAAATAAATATATAATATATATACTGTTCAAGTTATCAACATATATGCAATCTGACACACTTAAGATAATATATTATGCATTTTTTCATAGTGTCATTAGCTATGGAAATATTGCATGGGGTGGTGCATATAAAAACAACTTAAAATTACTACATAACATCCAAAATAGGATTTTAAAAATTATAAACAAAAATATTTTCAATCGAGACAACCCCTTCAATCTAAAACAAATTTTTGCTTACGAATGTGTAACGTATCATTATAATGAACTTAGAAATTTATACTTAACATCGACTAGCAAAACTAGAAATAAACTTATAATACCACCAAAGTGTTCGAAAACTGTTAGTGATAAAGATAACTATGTCAGAGCGATACAAGTATTTAATTGTCTTCCGAAATCTAATCCAAATCTTAAAGTTCTAGATATCGCAAAAAATTATAATAGGAAAAAGCTAAAAATTTGGATTGGTACTAATATATTCTAGAATTTAAAAAAAAAAAAATAAATAAATAAATTAAATAAATAAAAATTTAACCTTTCAGTATGGGTGAGATAATCAATGTGGACAAAATATATTATTTATAGTGGAATGTTTGATTCCATGCCTAGTTTATAAGTTACTTAAGTTTTTTTAGTTTTAAGTACACCGGACCTATGTACAGGTAGCTATGTCTACCTCTATAGGATGTTTGCTGCTTCAGACATGTAACTATGTCCTGAAGTAAGCAATAACATGTAATACAACATGTACTACTCTGGTTAAATAAATAAATAAATAAATAAATAAATAAATAAAATATTTATAGTTGCATTTTTAATATTAGATAAGAAACATTATACTCACTCTCTATCTTTTTCTACTGAATTCATTTTTCTTTTTGATAGTGAGAAGAAGGCGAATTACACTTTCAACCGCCCCACAATGTATAATACTTTTATAAAATACACTTCGATACAATGCTTCTGGATAAGTGCACCAACAAAAATCAGAAAAATTACAAAATCCTATAGCTCCACGTGTTGAAGAGAAAATTACTTTTTCACCATCTTGAGCACTTACTTAGTCTGTCCCCTTTGTTCCAATGATGAAAAACAAAAGCGCTGCGCCGTGTTTATTAGCGGGTACTTCTTACGGTGACCGTGACCGCTCTGGCTATTGTCGCTCGTAGAGTGGTGGGGTGGTGGAAAGACATATTATGTCGCGGCAACGCTGCCAGTCTACGCGCACGCCGGAGCCTGTATCTGTATGTGTCGTACGTGGAGGGGGAAGACGGAAAGGACCGGTGAGGCGTTGCCAAAATTTATTTCCGATATTTTCGCGAAGAACGAGCGCAACACTGGATCACTGGCACGGACC
Organism: Torymus aiolomorphi; assembly: GCA_036365515.1. Classification (NCBI taxonomy): domain Eukaryota; kingdom Metazoa; phylum Arthropoda; class Insecta; order Hymenoptera; family Torymidae; genus Torymus; species Torymus aiolomorphi. Next base: position 7,633,788 of record CM070874.1, on the reverse strand, counting down.
GCATAAGCAACGCCGAATATCATCATTTTATCTTTTGTCGCGCATGCTGCACAGAATTAATCGATGCAAACTTTCACAATTAAATTTAGATCGTGGATAACAAAACATTGGCGTTTTGTCTCAATCAACCTGTGAACCTTTTTGTTATAAAATACTTCGATAGTAGGAGTCAAAATAATTACCACGTGCAAATTTATGTGCAAATATTTTGTCAATTTCATATTTTTAGAACTTCCAATGAGGTATACTATAATTGATGTTAATATGCTCTTTAAAAAATCTGTTTTTATTACCAAAATAAAGCATATTAACATTAATTATAGTAAATAATAACTCATTAAAAATTTGAAACATGAAATTGGCACAGTATGTAGTAATTACATTTTCACCATACCCTGGCCGAAAGTACCACTTTCGCTCCCGGCTCCGAAACGCGAATGTGATATTTTCGGCCCGGGTATGATGAAAAATCGTATACTAAACATGGGGGTAAAGAGGGCCACCCCAGAGCACATGTTTGCCACCCTCGCCTTCGGCTCATGTGGCAATTTACATGTGCTCTGGACTGGCCAACTCTTTACCGCCCTTATTGTGTAATATACTATTGAAGCAAAAGCTTATATGTGTACGTATATATAAATCAATAGTCCCGCTTTCCAAAAAATTCCTCGCCCCCGCGTTGCATTACCTCTCTCTCTCTCCCTCTCTCTCTCTCTCTCCCTCTCTCGCTGCCTCTCTCTTTCTCTCTCTCTCTCTCTCTCTCTCTCCCTCTCTCTCTCTCTCTCTCTCTCTCTCTCTTTCTCTCTGTCTTTCGCTCGCATACACTAATTAAAATTTTGTTTTTAATATTCAATGTCAATAATAATAATAATAATAATAATTTTTTGTTAATTATTTCTTTCAGAAATGTTGGCTTTAGCAGTTCTACAAGCAGTTCATGATGATGAAGTATTCGAAGGAAGGATGGTTCTAATGATGCGCAAAAGATTGTTGAGAGATACAAGTAATCCTTTCCTCATGGGGGACGAACAATTTAGGAAACATTATAGGATGTACCCGCACGTGGCAGTAGAGTTAATTCAACTACTGAGGCCAAACTTAGACGAACACCCGTTAGGAGTACCTATTCATATGCAAGTTCTTGCAACGCTGAGATTTTTAAGCGAAGGAAGTTACCAGAAAGGAATCGCACAGGATTGTAACCATCCCATGTAACAATCAACTTTTTGTAAATATCTACACCAGGTTATACCAGCCATTAACGAAATGGCCGATGATTACATTCAATTTGTTACTACTAGGGAAAGTAGAGAAGTAATTTCTGAAAGGTAGTATATGTTTCATTAATAAATATTTTAATTAAAAATAAATTACATTGCTTTCGTTTAATGAAAGTAAAATTAATACTCTAAATTATTTTTTTTTTATTATCTTCTAAATAATTTCCTTGTGATTAAAAGAGAAAGTAACGTATTGTTTTTAAAGGTTTCAGGAAAGATTAGGATTCCCCGGTGTATTGGGAGCTCTAGATTGCACGCTGTGTCGAATCCACACGCCAGTGATTCACGAAGAGGCATACATTGATCACAATCACAATCATTCGTTGAACGTGCAAGTCGTAAGTATATGCTTTAATACGGGCGCGCCCGTGTGTGTGCGTGTATGCATTCGTCTCCATAATATAGCTGAATATATTGTTAAATGTCATTAATATAAATTCAAAATTTGGTTTAGGTTTCTGATGTCGATTATAATATTCTAGATATGAGAATTACAAATGGATCAACGAATGACGTGTTTGTATGGCGATACAGTGACGCACGAGCTTTTATGTATTATCTTCGTAACAATGTACAAATAACGGAGGAAGAAGGAAAATATTTTTTGATTGGTAACGTATTATACTGCAATTGAAATGCGATATTATCCTCCTTTAAAATAAAATTATAATCTTTAATTTTATGTTCCAGCTGATTCAGGATACTCACCTTCGCCAATATTATTGACGTCGATTTTAAATGCTGAAGACGGGTCTAGAGAAGATCGATTTTCACGGACGTTAAGAAAAAGTCGGTGTCGCGTGGAATAATTATTCGGTATGTGGAAAGAAGTAATGCGTTGTATCAATAATGATCTGTCACTCCACTATGAACCCAGCTTTGCAGCACAAATAATATTAGCAAGCGGCGTCCTTTATAATTTTTTAAGGCACCAAGGGTATGATAAAAAACTTTTATTAATTAAAAAAAATTAAAAAACATTTTTATACAATTTATATTACATATTATTTTTCCAAATACTAGAATGCCTATGCCCGTTCCACCACACATTGCGGATCAACAACCCGTTCCTCAGTATGTAAATATAAACGAAGATTATCACCTTGGAGTAGCGGAAAGAAACAGAATCATCGAAGAATATTTCATGTAAGGAGGTTCTTATAAAAATTATTCTGACAAGGCAAAAAGAAATTCGAATAGAGAGTACGATCCAATCTGACTTGGAATATTAAGAGGAAGATTGTTTTCTACGTGTGCAAGTGACATAGGATACAAATGTTCACAGCTAAGCACACTAATTTTGGACAAAATGGATGCCATGTTATTAAGGATCTTAGCGAAGTAATTTTTTTGTGTTCAACAGTGTTCGAGATTCAGTATATTTATTAAAAAAAAAAAAAAATATGCAAGTTAACTCGATCTTAAGCTTATGTTAGATATAAAGTAAAGAAATTTAAATACAAATTTTATTCCATACACAATTTTAAGCGCAATTTTTAATGTTTATCTTTTTTAACTTCTAACTTAACACTTCGAATTATCAAACTTTATTACTTGAAATTTCAATACTTTATATCTAACTTTTATATGAGTTTTAAATGTTTATAGATTAAGGTACTCTAAAAATGTTAAAGGAGATTCAACGACTTTTGTTAGATATTGTTTGTTTTTTATATGCTGGAACAAAAATATCAACATACAAATATTTAATTTAAGGCATTGTGATCCTCCTTAAGAGAGCAAAACAGTATTTACAGTATTTATTTACGTAAACAATAGCAAAGTTAATTAGATTGTGAACAAGTTTTGTAATTTTTAAGAAAGAAATTATAGTAGCTTACTTACTAATGTACCTTATATATTTTGTTGGCTGAGAGGTAAAAAAAGACAGCTAAACCAAGCGCTAAAAAACCAGAAGACTCAGTCGAATTGTTTGGTTTCTTAGCACTCGGCTGAGTTATCTTCTTTTACCTCTCAGCCAACGATTTATTCTTCCGCATAAGTGCCTAATTAGTAATAATCATAAATATATATATATATTTGTTTTTTTTTTTTTGTAAAAAGTAAGGTAACATTGAAAAATCTTTTATTTTCATTTTATACAGTTTTTATGTATTAAAATTTAATTATAAATGTACCTTACATTCGTTTTTGCCAATATGGCGCCTCATTAATGATAATAAAAAGTAAAAAAGTATTATTTTTGTTTTGAAAAAATTTATGTGTATATCAACAAACTTTATTTTCATTTTATAGTTTTTCTATGCTAAAACTGTTGATTATAATAAAAAATTGAAATATAAATTTGTATCGATTATTAATCCTTTTAAATTTGTGTATATTTATTTATTAATATAAATTAATAAAATTGATAAATGTTAGTACGCGCGCTGCGTGTTTATGTCGTATAAATTCAAATTACCCGCCTCATTATGTAGCACTACACCAGATACAAGTTAAATTGCTACCACGGTCATTACGGTATTGGTTCGTCAATTTTCTAGTGCCTTTTACGTACACCGCAGCTTTCGCATTATCAGTTCGATATATTTTTCGATAAATCGCTACCTCCATAAAGCCCCATCTCACCTGCTCGTCCCGTCTGGCTCGTCAGCTGATAGCTCGTAGCTTCTTTGCGTAAGCGACACGGCGCCGCGGATGATGAGAAAAAGGCCGGGCCGAACTTCTAGTGAAAAAGTTTCAGTGCGGAGTGAACACAAGAAAGCTGCCTACTGCGTACGTATTATCGCTACAGTCCTTCGCTTCCTATCTGGCTCTCACCCGCACCATGTCAGCCATGTGCGCACGGCAGTCCGACAGATGGCAGTCATCAATGTTTATATCTGCAGTCACTGTGTTTCCTAAATTGCTGTATGGATCGATATTGATGTTGGTCGAGTTCTGTGCTAATTGAGTTGTGGTCTTATCCTTGAGTAAGTATTATTTCCATAATACTAGCTCCTTTCTAATCTTGCAGGGTTTTCATCTTTTTTTCACAAGGACATTTTGTTAAACTTTGAGCAAGGGTCAAGGTAGTCTTAGTTGGAAGTGCACATGAGCTTTTTCGACTTTCAAGTATACAAATACCTTTCCTTTCTCTGAAAATATCTTCAGCTTTACACACGTCACCATATCATGCATGCTGAGGGATTATATACCATGTTTCAGATCTAAATAATCAGCAAGTGTGGAGTTACAGCATTTTCTGTGTGCTTTTTGAGGAAATTATTAAGAAAGAAAAGTAATTTCCTCCAATTTCGCTGATTGAGTATATCTGAAACTTAATGTACAATGCCTCAGCATGCATTGCATTCTGTATGAACATTCTTGTAAACCTTGAGAAAGGGTGAGGAGGTTTTAGTTGAGAATACACATGCGCTTTCTCGACTTTTGAGTGCAAAGATCCCTTTCCATTCCCTACAAGTATCTTCAACTTTCTATACATGATGGAATACATGCTGAGGGATAGTATATCAAGATTTAGATATGCATAATCAGCAAGTCTGGAGATATTGCAATTTCTGTGTCTTTTCCAAGAAATTTTTGAGAAAAAGGTCATTTTCTCCGTACCGGCTGATTGAGTCGATCTGAAATTGCATACACAATCTCTCTGTATGTATTGTATTGTGTGTGAACATTCTGGTAAACTTTAAGTGAGGGTGAGGAGGTTTAGTTGAGAATACACATGCGCTTTCTCGACTTTTCAGTGCAAAGATCCCTTTCCATTCCCTACAAGTATCTTCAACTTTCTATACATGATGGAATACATGCTGAGGTATAGTATATCAAGATTTAGATATGCATAATCAGCAAGTCTGGAGATATTGCAATTTCTGTGTCTTTTTCAAGAAATTTTTGAGAAAAATGTCATTTTCTCCGTACCGGCTGATTGAGTCGATCTGAAATTGCATACACAATCCCTCTGTATGTGTTGTATTGTGTGTGAACATTCTGGTAAACTTTAAGTGAGGGTGAGGAGGTCTTAGTTGAGAATACTCATGCGCTTTCTCGACTTTTGAGTGCAAAGATCCCTTTCCATTCCCTACAAGTATCTTCAACTTTCTATACATGATGGAATACATGCTGAGGGACAGTATATCAAGATTTAGATATGCATAATCAGCAAGTCTGGAGATATTGCAATTTCTGTGTCTTTTTCAAGAAATTTTTGAGAAAAATGTCATTTTCTCCGTACCGGCTGATTGAGTCGATCTGAAATTGCATACACAATCCCTCTGTATGTGTTGTATTGTGTGTGAACATTCTGGTAAACTTTAAGTGAGGTTGAGGAGGTCGTAGTTGAGAATACACATGCGCTTTCTCGACTTTTGAGTGCAATGATCCCTTTCAATTCTCTCAACATATCTTGGTAAATATATAGTGTTATGAATGATCTTATCGTCACGCTAACACTATATTGTGAGTAGTTTGCTGTGAGAATGTTTTCTCGTTTACTTTACAGCTAGCATCTATCCTGCAATAATTTTCTACCCCTTTGACAGGAGTGTGGCTTCTCTGTACTCCTTCCGTTGCCAAGTTATTCTTGTTGTAATTATGTTTTTGGCCTTGGGTGAAGAGCTCGTGCAGACTACATCACGGCGTCCTAAACACCTGCAGATAGCGTTTTTTATTGGGACTATATGTTGGATTGATTGACATATTTTATGTGGAAATTGACAACCTCTGAACTCGTTGAAAAAATTATCTGGTGAGTAGCTTACTGTAAGAAAGTTTATTGGTTTATACTTTTAAGCTAGTATCTATCCTGCAATAATTTCCTACACCTTTGACAGGAGTGTGGCTTCTTTGTACTCCCTCCGTTGCCAAGTTATTCTTGTTGTAATTATGTTTTTGGCCTAGGGCGAAGAGCTCCTGCAGACGACATCACGGCATCCTAAACACCTGCAGTTACCGTTTTTTATTGGGACTATATGTTGGATTGATTGACATATTTTATGTGGACATTGACAACCTCTGAACTCGTTGAAAAAATTATCTGGTGAGTAGCTTACTGTAAGAAAGTTTATTGGCTTATACTTTTCAGCTAGTATCTATCCTGCAATAATTTCCTACCCCCTTAACAGGAGTGTGGCTTCTCTGTACTCCCTCCGTTGCTAAGTTATTCTTGTTGTAATTATGTTTTTGGCCGAGGGCAAAGAGCTCCTGCAGAAGACAACACGTCTTCATATAATTGTTCTTTCCTCGAGAGCGTCATTATATGACCATCATAAAGCAGGAGACTTTCAAAAAAATAGGACCAAATTGGGAACGGCAACTTTGAGAAACTCAACAATGGCATTACAGTGGGTAACCTTGAGTGAAGGGCTTCCTGATGCACACATCTTGGCAGCTTCATCTTTCTATAGATTATCAATGAAAGTTGATCTAGTCTGTATTTATTTAATTCACTGTGACCGCTTTGTGGTCTCTTCTTTGAATAATTATTATTTCAATAATCTACTGCTTTCAATCATTACTATAGCTTCATTTTTTGTTTCAGGGTTTTTATTATCCCTTCAGAAAAAGCAGCAACTAAATAAGAGGCGACCGGTCAAATTTAACAGATCTATTCCTCATTCATTGATGTGGTTGATATTTAATTTGAGGATGTCTTTTCAAACTTCATTTAGAAGAACATAGGAATGATAGAAATCTGCTTTTATAATGCATTTCAGGAATCCTTTGTATTTTTAAGCTGATTTTATCTTTTTTTTTTGTAGGTATAATTTAATAAAAAGAAAAAATAAGTCATGCAATTTCTGAGATTTAATTCAGGCACTGCTTGTGTATTTTTTATAGAACTGTATTTTTATTTTTTTTATTAAATTACATGTACTTTCAAAAAGATAGAGTCAACTCAAAAATACATGGAATGTCTGAGATGCATTACTGAAGCCGGTTTCTATCATTCTTAGTCTTTTGGATTAAGTACGGACACATCACCTCAAAGTAAATATCGATAACATTGAATGCTCAATACATCTGCTAAATCTGACAAGTGGCTTTTATATTGTAGGAGCCGGATGAATTTTCTTATTAAGTTTTTAATTTTGTTCCGTATACTGTAGTGTAGTGTAGTGTGAGTGTGTCTGAAACTTCTATACATTTATAGCTTGTCCGGCCATAACAATAAATCTGAATACGTGTAAAAATTGTAGAAAAGGTTATTTTAATCTGTAAAATTCAGTCGAATTGTAGTAGTTAATGAACAATGAGCTTATCCATTAACTACCAGTATTAATTGACTTTTAGAGGTTATAGTGAAGTTTTCATAATTCTGACAGGTTTCCAGAATATTTATTTGAGCATACTCTATAAATCTTTCGGACAGGCTCACTCTACATGGCCCTTCAGATTTCATAAGAGAAAACCTATTTAATTAATTAGGCTGAAATTTACAACATGAAAAGATAAATTAATCCTGCTTCTGTAATATTATAAAAGCCACTAGTCAGATTTAGCAGGTGTACTCATCATTCAGTGCTGGCGTAAATGTGCTTAAGTATAAAAATAATAGAACTCTGCTTCTATAATGTATTTCAGGCATTGTATGTTTTTTTAAGCAAATTTCATCTTTCTAGAAGTAGGTATAATTTAATAAAAAAAAATATCCGTGCGATATGTAGTCCATTATTTCACCGTGTTTATCGCACTTGCTACGCTTGTGCGCTAACTTCACGGTGCGATAATGAACTGCTTAGCGCACGGATAGACGTAACAGCGGACTTAAGGCAGACAGTGTTATAAAAAATTGTACGATACTAATGCGTTAAGTAACACATTACACGCTGTGAAAGGATCCCCGCTACGCTCGGGCCTTAATTTTACGCCATGAAATAATGGGTCACTTATCGCACTTGTATCGTAATGTATTAGTACGATAAACTTTTATCGATATTTATTCATTAATTAAAAAAACCTCTTTCAATTCATTGGCCCGTAGTTTCCTCAACCTTAACATGTTGATTCTTGTAATTAATATTTAATAACGAAATTTATAAATCTACGACTACAAAGAATTTTGTAGCGATTAAGTCATTGTTACTCCTGTAATCGTTGGATATACAAAAATCAATTTTCATTTTTCAATTTTTTGCTAAAAAACTAACCAACAAAATGAATTAAAACATTACAGATTATATTTATTTATATTATCCATTATCATGATTTTTCTCAAAAAAAATTGACCGTTTAGTTTGGGAGTTATAAGCATCTAAAAAAAACACGTTATTGTTAATAATTTTTTTAGAAAATATAGGTATTTTAATTCTCTTTCGAACGCTACCCATCCGATTCGAATAACTCGATCCTATCATTAAAAAAAAATCAAAAAGCAGTTTTGAGAAAAATCGAAAATTTGAAAAAAAAAACAAAAACACATCGCCCCAATAAAAAAAACGGATTTTGACCGGAAAATGAAACCTGCCCGGTCAAAATTGACCGAGTAGAAATTGAGGTCTAGGCGTACACACACACACACACACACACACACAGACATTTTTCAAAAACCATGTATTTTGATTCCAAACATCTCGGAACACCGTTATAACATGTTTTTACAACAACTCAAAAATGTAATGTTACAAAGCTTCCTCTAGGAGGAAGCAAAATGTTTAATTGAGAAATAAATGAAATCTATGAATTCGTTTTTGAATTCAAATTGTCTACTTTAGTAGCAAGCAGGGTCAAACTTTTCTTATTATAATAATTGTTGTAAAATTATATATATTAAGGAAGTCCATACCAACAAATTGTCAATTTCTGTACCAAGACTGATACCTCGATTTTTTTTTCTATCTATTTTATAGTTACAATTTTATTAAAGTAAAATTTCTTTTTTGCTTCCTCCTAGAGGAAGCTTTGTGATAGTAAATTTTTGAGTTGTTGTAAAAACATGTTATAATTGTGTTCCGAGGTGTTAGGAATCAAAATACATGGTTTTTGAAAAATGTCTGTATGGATGTGTGTGTACGCCTGGATCTCAGCTTCTACTCGGTCGTTTTTTACTGGACAGGTCTAATTTTTTTTGTTTTTTTTTTGCGTGATGGCGGGTCAAAAATCCGTTTTTTGATTGGGGCGATCCGTTTTTGTTTTTTTTTCAAATTTTCTATTTTCTCAAAACTGTTTTTTTATTTTTTTAATGATAGAATTGAGTTATTCGAATCTGATGGGTAGCGTTCGAAAGAGAATTAAAATACCTATATTTTCTAAAAAAAAAAGTTTCTAGCTATCACGGTTCTTTTGTTATTAATAAAAACGTGTTTTTTATTTAGAAGCTTATAACTCCTGCACTTAACGGTCAATTCTTTTGAGAAAAATCGTGATAATACAGAATATAAATAGCTATAATCTGTTAAAATTTGAATACATTCTGTAGACTACATTTTGAGTAAAAAATTGAAAAATGAAAAAAATCAGTTTTGTATGTCCAACGATTATAAGAGTAAAATTGACTTAATGGCTTCAAAATTCCTTTTAAAGGTAGATATTTTATAGTTCTCGGTCGAGTTCTTTGGGCAAAATGATTGGTCCATAAATTTCGAGATATTTGAGGTTAAAAATTTTTTGACATTTTCTTAAAATCGTAATTTCTCGTGAACGGCTCTATGAATGGGGTGGGTGGCATTCGAAAGAGAATTAAAATACCTATATTTTCTAAAAAAATTAATTTTCTATCTTTCACGGTTCTTTAGTTATCATCAAAAACAAAAACGTGTTTTTTTTTTAAACTCATAACTCCATTTTATGCGTTTTTGAACCTAAAAAGTAAGGCTAAATTCATTTTCGCGATTTTACATAATTTTAGAGCAGAGGGAGAGAATGAATTTCTTTACACGATAGGTAAAAAAAGTCACTTTTTAGAACATATTTTTATATAGGAAAACGCAGAAAATCATTCATGTGTTACAAAAAATAATTTAATCTCTAAATTAAAAAAGATTTATATTTTATTTTAAAAAAAACGCGCAGTGATATCTACCGCTAGGTGGTGTGGAATGAGGAAACGTCATTGAGTAGGCATTCGATGATTTTTTTTAATTTTTGAAAAACAACCAACAAAATGAATTAAAATGTTTAAAAATTATATCTAATATAATCTGTTATAATTATGAATTATGCATTATGAATGCATTATGAAAGCATTATATTCTGCATTATTATAATTTATTTGTGAGTTATGAAATTTTAAAAAAAAACAAGTTTTTGTTAATAACAAAAGAACAATGATAGCTATAAATTTTTTTTTCCTAAAAAATATGAATTATGAAATATAAAAAAAACACGTTTTTGTTAATAACAAAACAACCGTGATAGCTATTTGTTTTATTATAACATATAGATATTTTACTTCTATTTCAAATGATAACTTTATTTATCAGCTCAAAATTTATATAAATTTGATATAAATAAATAATAAATAAATAAATTTAAAAATTAACAATTTTTAATATTCATAAATGAATTTAATTATAATTATGCAATAAATTTTTTAAAAAATTATAAATTTTGTTATAAAAATTAATTAAAGGAATCAACAAATTACGGTTGAGGAAGCTACGTGCCAATGAATTGGCAGCGGTTTTTTTAGTTGGATTAAATAAAGTGTAAATAAATTAAAATAAAATAATTAACTTCTTTAGTAAGGTCGTATTTCAGAAAGAAGTTTATATATATCGCTGTTGATATATATATATATATATATATATGTTTTTTTTTTTAATATATCAGTAATTTTATTTATTAATTTATTTATATGCATTGAATAATTCTTTGTCAAATCGAATCATGTTAAATCAGCGAAAATTGAATATGTAAAGTGTCGTATTTATAGGTTTAGATAATCAGGATTGATTGTACATTAAAATATTAATTGGGGAAAAGTTTTGTTTAGATGTTATCCATACTTATATCTTTTGCATTTAATATTTTTGTGTAAAGTCAAATCGTTGAAATAAGCGAAAATCGTCCATTTTATGTATGTTTTGGCGTTAAAAATTGTTTGGATTTAACTCTTCGGGAATTGATTGTACACAAAAATGTTTAATAGGAAAAAGTTTTGTTTTAATTATCTATAACTTTTACATTCAACATTTTTGTGTAAAATCAAATCCTGTCAAGTTATAGCCGAAAATCGTCCTTTTTATGTATATTTAGGCGTTAAAAATCGTTTTTTTGAGTTCAACTCGTCAGGAATTGATTGTACAAAAAAATGTTTAATAGAAAAAAGTTTTGTTTTAATATTATCTATAACTTTTATATTTAACATTATTGTGTAAAATCAAATCCTGTAAAGAAATAGCAAAAAAACGACTATTTTTGATGGTTTTAGCGGGTTTTTCGCTATTACATTGTTAAATATTGTTCATAGAAAACAATTTTCCATGTAAAAAAGACGTGTTTTAATTAGTTTTAGCAGATGCATTTGTTGTTTTTGACGTAAAATTAATTTTGTTCACATTATGTTCAAAAATCGATTTTTTCAAATTTTTATTTGTTCTGGCGTTTTTTTATTTGTTGATCGATTCGGCTCGGTATACGACTGGAGCTTCCTTATAATTAGACGAGTATCTGGGCCAAAATTCGTTAAGATCTATTGGAAATTCGCTGAGATATTCCATAAACTTGACTACATACGAACGGACATACACACATACACCATAAAAAACGCCTAAAATGAACTAATTCTGGGTGAAAAATAGTTTTTATGCAACAAATTGTTCGTTTTTGAAGTGTTACAATTTTCGCTCTAGTGAAAATATAAGGCTCTCCCGAGAAGCGGTCGTGCCTAAAAAATCATTTTTATAAGTTTAGTTCGTCTGGGTCTGATTGTACATGAAAATCGTTATAAGGAAATATCGTTAAATGGGACAAATATTATCTATAACTTTTGTTTGTATAAAATAAAATCCCGCTACGTTATAAACGAAAATCGGCGATTTTAGGTATATTTAGGCGTTAAAAATCGTTTCTTTGGATTTAACTCGTCAGGAATTGGTCGTAGCAAAAAATGTTCAATATAAAAAAGTTTTGTTTTAATATTATCTATAACTTTTACATTTAAAATTTTTGTGTAAAGTGGAATTCTGCTCAGTTATAAACGAAAATCAGCCATTTTATGTACATTTAGGCGTTAAAAACCGTTTTTTGGATTTAACTCATCAGGAATTGATCGTACAAAAAAATGTCGAATAGGAAAAAGTTTTATTTCAATATTATCTATAACTTTTGTATTTAACATTTTTGTGTAAATTCAAATCCTGTAAAGTAATAGCAAAAAAACGACTATTTTTGATGATTTTAGCGATTTTTTCGCTATTACATTGTTAAATATTGTTCATAGAAAAAAATGTTCAATGTAAAAAAGACGTCTTTTAATTAGTTTTAGCAGATGCATTTGTCGTTTTTGAGTTAAATTTAATTTTGTTCACCGTATGCTCAAAAATCGATTTTTTCAAATTTTGATTTGCTCTGGCGTTTTTTTATTTGTCGATCGATTTGGCTCGGTAGAGAACTGTCAGTTACTTATAATTAGATGAGTATATTCCCCAGAGCCCGTTTGGATCCGTCGAAATTTCGCTGAGATAATCGGGTTACTTGATCACATACATACGTACAGACATACATACATCTCTGAAAACGCTTAAAATGTACTTCTTTTGGGTGGAAAATAGTTTTTATGTTGTAAATTTTGAGAATTTGAAGTGTTGCAATTTTCGCCCTGACGAAAATATAAGGCTCTCCCGAGAAGCGGTCGTGCCTAAAAATAGTGTTTAGTTCTTGTAAATTTGTGTATACGTAAAAGAAAACCTTTGTAATCGATTGCAATTGAAATGAATTGCTTTTGCGAACTAGGTAATAAGGCGTTCAATCATACTAAAAAGTGAAAGAAATGAGCAATACAATGTTCTAAAACCGATGTAAAGTTCTCTTCATAGTTCTAAAAAACATTTTATATATTTGTTTACTCTTAGTACTGTAGAATATTAGTGTTTTCGACGAATTATACGACCAAAATATTTGTCTTAAATTTTTAAATGAGAGCTTACGGCCAATACAACCTTAATGCACTTATTTTGAATTCATTTAAACATTATGATGTTTTTCATCAAGCTATGTTATAGTTTTATTGACTAAAAAATGTATGTATGAAGAAGTATTTGTTATTTTAATATATGATTTGTCTTTATCTTTTGAATTTAGTTCTACACTGAAAAAAAAAATTCTATTTTCAAGTAAATATTTATTTGAATACTACTGTATAAATATTTATTTAAATTAAAACAATATTCATTTAAATTTAATAAATATTTACTCAAATAAAATTAATTTTTTAATTTAAATGAATATTTTTTTAATTTAAATAAATATTGTTTTAATTTAAATAAATATTTATATAGTAGTATTCAAATAACGTGTTCTTGTTTATGCACATACTGATTGTGCACATATTAATTGTGCACACTTTAACATTGGCATATATCTATATATATAGATCTGTACCAATGCTATCTGTGCACAAGAAATATGTGCACAATCCTTATGTGCACAAACAAGAACATGCCATTCAAATAAATATTTATTTGAAAATAGAATTTTTTTTCAGTGTAGTGATTCATTCCATTCCATAGTTTCCTGCTTTAACAAATTTAAAGGTTCATTCAATTCTATAGTATCAGAATGTCACTACAATGATAAAGATTAATCAAGTTCAATTTCATTTAAATAAGCTTTTTTCATGTTATGATTTTGTTCAATAAGTAAAATTGCCACTAAGATAGATAACAATAACATAATTATGAAAATATTTGTTTTCTGTGTTTAATAATGTTAAACATATAAAAAGGCAAAGTGAAAGTATCAAATTCAAGATAAATATTTTTATATTGAGAAAACCATGTTTTTAATTTTAACTAAATAAAAAGATCCTTACACTAATACTGAAAAAACCCTTGTGTGAACCCAAATGTGTACCCACATGGGTTCTTACAAGAGTTCCCATAAGCGTTTCCCAATGAGTTCCCACGTGGTTTCCCATATGGGAAACCAACTGGCTAATTGACTGGGGATCCCATGTGGGGACCTGTATGGGATCCCCGGAAAGTTGATGAAAATTAGTTTGTACACAATTTATTTAAATTATATATTGTTTAGTAATGCATTAAATATTGTATAATAAATTTTCGGATACCATTTTATGCTTTATTAGATAACAAATTTTTAGTTCCGATTGTAAAGGGGATATCAAAAACAAGGCAAGCCTTGTAATTCGGACTCTTCGTAAAGTCATTTGCACGTTTGAATTACACGGCTTATATACTCTCAGCCAGCCCGTGTATCCACAGAACGCACTATCGGAGCGCGGCATAACGGCAACAAAGGAGAACTTGTGATGGGCGGCTCTCGGTAAAGAAGCTTCGGCTATTTGTCCGCTATGTGGCGCTTCGGTAGTGCTTTCTGTGGATACACGGGATGACCGAGAGTATATAAACCGCGTAAGTCAAACGTGCAAATGACTCTTTACGAAGAGTCCGAATTACAAGGCTTGCCTTGTTTTTGATATCCCTTTTACAATGGGAACTCAAAATTTGTTATCTAATAAAGCATAAAATGGTATCAAAAAATTTATTATTATACAATATTTAATGCATGACTAAATAATACATACTTTAAATAAATTGTGTGCAAACTAATTTTCATCAACTCTCCGGAGATCCCATACAGGTCCCCACATGGGTTCCACAGTCAATTAGCCAGTTGGTTTCCCATGTGGGAAACCACCTGGAAACTCATTGGGAAACGCTTATGGGAACTCTTGTAAGAACAAGGGTACACATTTAGGTTCATACAAGGGTCTTTTCGGTAGGGTAGCTTCCTCAAACTAATGTATTTATTCCTCTTTTTAATTTTTTATATGACAATAATTAATTGTATTATACAAAAGTTTCTCTATCTATCAAATATTGTCTGAAAAACGCTATTCGAAAATATTTAAAAAAAATTTTCAATCACAAATATCTTTGGTCGTGACAGTTCGATTTTTTTGGCGTAATGAACAGTTTGAAGATATAAAAAATCTATATCCTCTATACCAAATTTCAAGACGATTAATTGGTTTTTATTCTTGTCATCATGTGTCAGTGAAAACGCGTTTTTTTTAAATAATTTTTTTCTCAAAAACAAATGAAGATAATCTCTTGAAATTTATACCAAATATTATCTTCAATAAGCGTAATAAGTAAATAAAATTTTGAGTCGATAATCAAATATTTTTTGAAAAATTAATTTATGAATTATAAGAACACTTTCCATGACATACTAAAGATAATTTGAAAATTAAAAACAGAAAACGTAGGTAGTTTAAAGATTTTTTAGTTATAAAAAAAAAGAAAATCGATTAAAAAGTAAAACTGAGTATTTTTTCGGGACCAAGAAATAAGCTTTGTCCGACGAAAATAGGTGAAATGGTTTTCGAGATATCGAGTGTTTACACACACACACACACACCCACACACACGCACGCACGCACGCACGCACACACACGGACACACACGGACACGCGCACGCGCACACACACACACGCACACACACACACACACACACACACCCACACACACGCACGCACGCACGCACGCACGCAGACACGCACGCAGGCACACACGCGCGCACACACATACACTCACACAATTTTCTCAAAATTGACAAATTTCAACATTATCGCCTTAAACTATCTTTTTGAACATTTTTTTCTCGAAAATTTTTGTCACCGACAAAATTTGTCAATTTTTGTTGCAAAGCTTCCTCTAAGAGGAATCAAAATAGATATAAATTTACATTTCTGCTAAAAACAATAAAATAAAAGTTAATGTAAACATAACTCTATTTATCTATAAAAGTTCCTCTAAAACCATTTAAAAAAAAAAACATTCCCTATATAAAAAATATATATGTACAAATATAACGTAGAAAATTAATTCAAAATTTACCAATATTACTTTTTTGATCAAGTAATGAATAAATATTTTTTTTAAAATAAAAATTTTGTATCGATTTATCAATTGATTATCAATTTCTATCAATTAATATATATCATATTTTCCCGCTCACAACACATGCGCTATCTCTATACCATTCCACCATAACTCTAAGGGTGTCTCTATAACCTTGCGCGTGCATATACCCTCCTGTGTACCTATATATAGTGCTTTCCTATAAGGTATACCTATATATAGCGCTCTCCTATATATAGGTATACTTATACACGGCGAGCGTACACACGCGCGCTGCACGGTTGTAGAGACTTCCTAAGTCCCTATGCCCTGTCTACAACCACCGATTTTTTTTTGGCGCATGCGTAAAAATCACCAGAGGGGGTTAGGGATGTATGAAGAGCCAACTGTAAAAAATTAACCCTAAATATTGTTTTCGCTGAACACACCTAAAAAGATCAAAACATGACTACATGAGTTTCTGCTTTCTAACATTAACAAAGAGTCAAGTGTTGGAAGAAGAATAGTGATTTAGAGATTTTATTATAAGAAGATTTTTCAATTAATGTAAAATGGATGATCATAATCTGGTTGTTGAAGTACTGGAAATAAGCATTAATTACCTTCGATTAATACAATTACTAAGAAATCGAAAAAAAATTCAGAAGATGGTGGTGCAAACCATTAATTAGAAATAATTACTTAACAGGATATGGTGCTTATGAGAGAGTTTTTACGTATTTTAAGATGAATGACGAAGAAGAGTTCATGAATTTTACTAGAATGAATGTACAAGCATTTATGTATTTATGTAATTTAGTTAAAGATAGAATAACAAAATATAGTCGGAGAGTACAATACCTCTCCAGAGTTAAGACTATGTATAACGCTAAAGTAAGTAAATATAATAAATGCAAGTTTAGATTGAATGTTAATTTACATATATTTTTACAGCTATTTAGCACATGGCGATTGTGTACAAAAAAATGCATTGTTTTATGCAATTGATGTTTCAACTATTCACCAAATCATTCCAGACTAGGTTTCAGTTTAGAAAGCAGAAACTCGTATTCTTTGATTTTTAGGTGTGTTCAACGCAAACTCAATATTTAGGGTTAATTTTTTTACGATTGGCTCTTCTTACATCACTAACCCTCTCTGGTGATTTTTGCGCATGCGCAAAAAAAAAATCGGTGGTTGTAGACAGGGCACTATAGGGCATTTGCGCATGCGCCAAAAATTCGAGATATTCGAGATATTCGAGAAAAAATCAACATCGCGTCGCAACATGGCGTCGACCATGCCAAGGATGCATTTTTTATAGAGGGACCTTAGTCGACTCAAAAAGAAAGAGAGAGAGAGAGAGAATTATTATATACAAAACTAACAAAAACATTGTGGTACTTGAAAGGAGAAAGAGCGAGAGAGAGAAAAGAATATCAGTAGTTATGATAACAAACAATAAAAATTGTAATTCTAAAATTTTGTAATAACCTCAAAATATGGTTATTTTTCAATTCTAATCAGCTGATGTTACAAATGTTATCATATCGTGAGTTACATTAAAATTAGTTATAAATTAATATAAATTTCAAAGATCTCAAGTAGTCAACTGGTGAGAAGAATTCATCTATTCATGTATCAATCAACGAGGGAATAACTTTTATTAGATAAGTACTTACTGGCTTAATGTTAAATGGCTATAATCATCTTTTAAAAATAGATACTTTGTGTGATTTTTTATTTTTATAGATATTATACCAGAAGATTTTTTTCGAGTCACTTTGAAAATATGGAGATATATGTATTATATAGCCAATAATGTTAAGGAGTTCTAATTATGTAAGCTAGTACTGTCTGAAAAACCTAATTTGAGTTAGCAAAAATGAATGAGTACCCTCATGATCATGGTGGTTATTTTATTATTAATGGACAAGAAAATGTTATTTTGATACACGAACAGACGCTTGGGTAGAATTATATTAAAGAAGATAGTAGGAATATAGTACTACCCAAGAAAGAAAAATCAAACCAATATTATTATGGAAGAGCAGGCAAATACTATTTACGACACAATATTTTTCAAGACGTATCTATACATCCTCAACATGAAAATGTTTCATATCAGATATAATTTTAGAAGAATATTAAAAATTTGTCATCATATTTGACAGGATGAATAGAGTACTTGGATGTCAATGAAGAGAATGACAGTTTCATTGCTTTCAATGAATCACACATGAACCAAACAACAACTAAGATGTTTATTTAGACAGTATTGGATTCAAAGTGCGGAAAAAGTATTATGTTTTGAAGTAAGTATTTCAAAATGCGAAAAGAAAATTGTCATTTTCATAGATCGTCTATCTAGTTGAAAATTAGTTTCATAATAAAAATGTTGTGATTATTAAAAAATGACATTTAATTACTGTCAGTGTATAATAAATAAAATAAAATACCGGTATTATGTGTTGCAAGAAATGCATATATAATCAAATGTTATTGATAAAAAATAACATAGTGATTAAAAAAATGGCATCTAATAAGTGTTTTCTGTAATATAAAAAAATAAAATACCGTAAACTGTGTTGCATGAAGTATTATATCAAATTTAAAAACTCCTACTTAAAATCAGTTTGAAATGTTCTGAAAATAGCTCAAGTGTGTATTAATAAGTAATTACGTGTTATGAGGTTCATAAACTTCATAATAAGCTTTTACATGGAAGAAAATATTGGTGAGTGACGCGCGAGGTTTATAAATATACAGTATAATTTACGTGCTTTATGTAATAATAAATAAAATATCTTACTGGTATGACATGTTACATGAAGTGTTTCTAATCAAATTTTAAAACTTCTATTAAAAATCAATTTCAAATGTTTTGAGAATAGAACATGTGTGTATTAATAAATAATTACATGTTATGAGATTCACAAACATCATAATAAAGTTTTGCATAGAAGATAATATTGCTGAGTGACACGGGAGGTTATATAAATATACAATATAATTTTCAATGTTTTATGTAATAATAAATAAAATATCGTACTGGTATGACATGTTACATGAAGTATTTATAATCAAATTTTAAAACTTCTATTAAAAATCACTTTTACATGTTTTGAGAATAGCACAAGTGTGTATTAATAAATAATTACATGTTATGAGATTCATAAACATCATAAAAAAGTTTTGCATAGAAGATAATATTGTTGAGTGACACGGGACGTTTATCTATAAACATATAACTTGTGTTTGTAATCGTATTCACAATTTTACGGAGTAACAATCCACCAACGCACCACTTTTGAAACATTGTAATTAATGATTGAATTGAAATATCGATACCGGGTAGGGGGCATTTTACGTTTTTTGAGCTCCTCTATCGATTGGTCGCATCTATTCTACTCCAGGATTAGTGTTAACGAAGTTGCGAAATTTTTTTCACGCAAATAATTTTTTTTTTAACTTTATTTCTACGAATTCGGAAATAACAGATAAAAATAACTCGGAATAGGCGTTCTTGATATTAATTCGGTAAATGCGTTAGAGTTAATTAAATGTACAAAATCATAATTTTTGCGTTACAAACAAAAATGAATGTGGATGAGGCTTTAAACGTTCGGTAGGGTTAGAATAGAGAAACTATATAACGCGCAACTTCTCGACATGACGATCGTATGTTAATATAATATAATTTATAATAATTTAAATAAAGATATAACAAATTTAAATGATCGCTTTTGTTGTTATTATAAAAAGATAATTAATAATTAATAATTAACTTATAATATAAAAAGAGGATAAAAATAAATCGTTTTATTTATGTAAGGTAATAAATAATCAGTCAATTACGTAACTTGAGCCATACCGTTGTAATTTCCAGTTTTCGGTCGCCGAGAAGCAGGTAAAACCGTACTCGACTGGTCTCGCCAGTTTCAGGAGTCTCTCGGGCTATTCAAAATACTAAATGAGTATTGAACAACTTAATTATCATTGCATTATGACGTTCAATTTCACATTTGCATCATTATTAAGGCTGTAAGGGCTATACTATCGGCGCCGAATATCAGTGTTAGTAAAATTATTTGTAATTAAATATAAAAACATATTAGCTACTTTTTTTATTAAATAAGTTTAGAGAAATAAGTCACATGAGCAATCTAAGCCTCTAAAATCAGAAATCAGACGAAAATTATTGAAGTATTGCGACTTTTAAAAATAATATATTCTAATACATTTTTTATTTCATTCATTACGCTGCCGCATCTTCAAATTTTATTCGATTTTTGTTTTTTTGGTCGAGGTGAGAATTATTAATCGATCCACTAACACAAAAATAAAAAATGTGTTTTAGATTTTCATTAAACTTTAGTTTTATAAAAAAGGAACTCACTTTTTAATTTGACTGTACACTGTAAAATGTTTATTATCGTAAATATAAAGTTTTTTTTTTATTTTTGAGTTAGTGGGTCTATTAATAATTCTCCCCTGGACAAAATAAGACCAAAAAAAACAAGAATCGAATAAAATTTCATGATGCGGCACCGTAATGAATGAAATTAAAAATGTAGTAGAATATATGATTTTTAAAAGTCGAAATACTTCAAAATTTTTTATCTGATTTCTTATTTTGGGAGCTTTAACTATTGGTCTTATGTCCTCCTACATAGTTTTTAAATAAAAAAGAAAAAAACAACCCCATCTAACAAATTATTGATATTTTAAATAAAAACTAACTTTTGACACCGATTGTATATCCAGTACATCCTTAATCGTGGGCTGATTACATATATCATATTATCTAACTTCTCGGTGTACCGAGATTCGGATGGTCACACGATATCGGCTCGATAAAATGAGAAAGAAAAAATAAATTCATACAGAAATAAACTGCACAATAGAAAATGTTCTTTTACACGTACAAGGAATAGTTGCATTTATTAGCTTTCCTGGCTATTCTACTAGCATTATACCGGACTGAATTACGATTTTAATGATTCTTTGTAACTTAGCAATTAAAGGGCATTCTGTAAGGGCGCCATGATGGGGGACTGTGACGCAACGCGCAACACGAGAGTCACGATCATCATCGTCGGCTGCTGCAGTTACGCCGCCTAACCTGCAATAATAGTTTAAGATTGATTATCATCTGTATACTCATGTAAATGAGCTGCACGGTAATTGCATACTTTGTGATAGATGCTTTACTGCTTCGCGAGACGGCGTTTCTGCTCTTCGTTGGGCCATGTACACACGTAAAAACTCGATACATGCTATGCCTGAAAGTACGTGATATACTCTCAGAGTGACTCTCGATCGTCGGAAAATAGTTCTGCAGTGTTTCTCGATCGGAATTACGCTTTCACTCCGGAATCACAAGCCCAAGGACTGCAATTACAAGTCGTAAGACTGCATATTCAAGCTGGATGGCCACAATTACAAGCCGGAGGACTGTAGTTACAATTCTCGATTGCCAAAAATCCCAAAGTGAGTAATTTCTATTGTCGAGAAATACTCTCGGGTAACATTGAGAAATACACTGGAAGTGATTCTCGATCGTTGGGTATACTCCCGGAGTGTTATCCGATCGTCGAGAAAAACTCTCCGAGTGCGTTGACCGATAAAGGATAATCTCCGAGTTATTCAAGATCGCCGTGACATACTCTCTGAGTGAATAGCGACCGCCTAGAAATACGCTCAGACTGTTTCTCCATAGACGAGAAATAATCCATGAGCTTTTTTGGATCGTTGAGAAATAATCCCAGAGTAATTCTTGACCGTCGGGAAATATTCTCAGAGTGAATACCGATTTTCGGGAAATACTTCCGAGGTATTTTTCTATTGTCGAGAAATACTCTCGGGTATCATTGAGAATTACTCTTCAAGTAATTTTCGATCGTCGAGAAATGCTCTGGGAGCGATACTCGACCTTCCTGAAATGCTTTTGGAGCGATTCTGTATCGTTGAAAATACTCTGAGAATGATTCTCGGTCATCAGAAAATACTGTGGCAATTATCGTCGATTTCTTGAAATACTCTCGGAGTGATTCTCAATCATGGGGACATACGCTTGGACTGTATTTCGATCGTCGAGAAATAATCTCAGACTGATTTTCGATCGTTGTGCAATTCTATCGTAGTGGTTCTCGATGGTAAGGAAATAATCTGGGAGTGATTGTCGACCTTCGTGAAATACTCTCAGAGTGATTACCGCTTGTCGGAAAAGACTCATAGTGATTATTGATCTTATGCATATACTCCCGGAGTATTGCCGGATCGTCGAGAAATTCTCGATCATCAGAAAAGGCTTTCGGAGTGATTTTCAATGGTCGAGAAATACTCTTGGCGTGATACTCGATCGCCGGGGAATACTCTAAGAGTGATTCTCGATCGTCGGAAAATACTATGGCAGCGAGCCTCTATTTATGAAAATATTCTCGGAGTCATTTTCGATCAGAAAGAATTATCTCAAACTGTTTTTCGATCGTCGAGAAATACTGTTGGAGTGTCTATCGATCATTGATAAATAATCTCAGAATGATTCGCGATCGTCGTGCAATACTCTCATAGAGACTGTCAATGGTGGAGAAATACTCTCGGAGTGACTCCCAATGGTCAACAAATACTCTCGTTGTGTTTTTCGATTATTAAGAAATAATTTCAGAGTGATTTGCGATCGCCCTGAAATACTCTCAGAGTAAATATGGATCGTCGGAAAATAATCTCAGAGTGATTTCCGATCGGAATCACGCTTTGTTATTTCAACTATTTGACAAGAAGCCGGAAGGCTGCCTTTACAAGCTGGAGGATTGCAATTATAATACAGCGGACTGCAATTACAAGCCGGAAGACAGGATTTGTAAACCGAAGATACAGTAGTTGGATGTTTTTCTCAATAATTTTTTAAGCCTGAAGATTGAAAAATCCTAGACTATTTTTCGATTGCCGAAAAAAATTTCGAATTGTTATTCAATTGTGGAGAAATACTCTCGGGGAGCTTTTAGAAATACTCTTAAAGTTATTGTCGATCTTTGTGAAATACTCTCGGAGTGATTCTCGATCGTCGGGAAATACTCTAGGAACTATTCTCGACCTTGGTGAAATACTTACTGAGCGATTGTTGATCTTCACGAAATACTCTGAAAGTGTTTTTCGATCATTATGAAATACTCTCGCGGAGCGTTGAGATATACTGTGGAAGAGCTCTCCTATTTTTTAAAATACTTTCAACAGCATTTCAACATTTGTCATATAAAGCAGAACGACAAGGCTATAATATTAGAAGAAGAAGATTTGTTGTTGCTGGCAGATTCATATCCATGGTCTGCAGGGCCGTCTGGCGTAAGTGCGGTTTTGCCTTGCAAGACGGTGTGTGCGCTCTCTACTAGAACATCTGCACACGTTAAAAAGATGATTCACACTGTGGTGCATACGGTATGTCAGAGAATTTTTTTTCGTGTAACGAACTCTAACGTGCATACTTTTCAACGCCGTGAGAAGATGCCAAATACTTGCAAGGCACGCGTGTTAAAAGAAACTGCATCATACCGGAATTTCCTACCCTATCGAAAGATAATAAGAAATCTTACGTTAAAGAATTAGAAGATACTAAACTTTAAGTGAATAACCTCAACTCTCCCATTTATGATGAAAAGCCGAGAGGGACTTTCAGGCAGCTAATGATCTAATTTCGCAAGATAATCAGGAGTCACGATTTGTATACGATTTCGTCGGTGAGAATAACTATGCTGTTTATTGCAAAAAGATCAATTTCGTTGCTACAGAAGATCTGAGTTAGCCAGATATTTATTCGTAATCCCTTCTTAAAAAAGTGATGAGCGGCCATGTTGAAGCACCTAAAGACTTGATTTTGATTGGTCTATGTAGAATAGGCGCCAAGATTTGCTTTGTGAATTGTTTGAGATTGAGAGGTTTGAATTTTTTAAAAAGAAATTGATTTTTAGATTTAAAAAAGAAAAACTATATCAAAATAGCATCGAAATATTTATTTTAAAATAAGAAAAACAAGCTGATTGGTCCAAATAAAACCTACAGAGTTTGGAATTATGAAATATTTAAACTAAAAATATATAAGTCGTAAATAGTATTAATGACTTAAAATTTGGTTTGGTACAACAAAAAAGTATTAAATTGTTATTAAATTGTTATCTGTAGCTAACAATGAAGGACTATGAATACTGATAATAGTTAAATTTCTAACCTCCAAATTTTTGTATTGTAGGAATAAACTAAAATAAATACAGTCCAAGTTTCAATAAAAAATATTGGATACATTTGCGCGGGATGTTAAAAAGTAAAATAAATTTTAAATTCATAATATTTCAATATTAATTGTGTAATCAAGGTAAAGGAAGAGCGCGCGCAGTGCGCCTGAACTTGCTAGTACAATCTAAAACAGTGTTCTCATAATACTGAACTACTAAATACTAGAAAGCAAATGTTCTAATTCCGCAGTATTTACGGGAGACACAACTTTGCAAATCCGCCGATAGGAACATCCATTCCCCGCCGCAAAATCTCCGTTTCTGACTATATTTGTAATATGTTCACTAGCTATTTTCTTGCGACGCTGGACAATGCAACAAATACTAGGATGCTAATGATCTAATTTCGCAAGATTGTCGGGAGTCCCGATTTTTCTGCGATTTCGTCGGCGAGAATAACTATATGCTGTTAATCGTTGTCAGAAGCTCAATTTCCGTGCTACAAAAGATCTGAGTTAACCAGATATTTATTCGTAATATAATCTACAACATTGATCTCATAATACTGAGCTACTAAACACTAGAATGCAAATGTTCTAATTCCGCAGTATTTCCGGGAAGCACAATTTTCTTGCAAATTTGCGGAGAAGAATTTCTATCTCACGTAGCCAAATCTTCGTGCGTGACTGTATTTACAAAAGGCTGAC
This sequence comes from Torymus aiolomorphi, assembly GCA_036365515.1. Taxonomy (NCBI): domain Eukaryota; kingdom Metazoa; phylum Arthropoda; class Insecta; order Hymenoptera; family Torymidae; genus Torymus; species Torymus aiolomorphi. Next base: position 7,608,583 of record CM070874.1, on the reverse strand, counting down.
CTCCAATATGCTTGTGACACTGGGCATTGCATCAAACACTAAGCAGCTGATATAGTTTGGCTAGATTCTCAGGTGTCCCAATTTTTCTGCGATTTTGTTGGTGAGAATAACTATATGCTGTTACTCGTTGTCAGAAGATCAATTTGGTTGCTACAGAAGATATGTGCTAGCCAGGTATTTATTAGCTATAAAATTTAAAACATTGATCTCATAATACTAAACTACTAAATACTAGGAAGCAAATGTTCTAATTCCGCGGTATTCACGGGAGGCACAATTTTCATGATAATTTGCTGGTAGGAACTTCCATTGCCCGCAGCAAAATCTCCGTTTCTAACTATATTTGGAATAGTTTGACTAGCGATATTTTTACAACTCTCGACCATACAACAAACACTAGTAAGCTAATGATCTAATTTCGCAAGATTTTCGGGAGGCACATTTTACTGCGAACACGCTGGGAGGAACTTTTATCTCACGCAGCCAAATCTCCGTCCGCGACTATGTTTAAGAAAGGCTGACTCGCTATATGCTTGTGACGTTCGGCATTGTTTCAAACATTAAGTAGCTAACGATATAATTTGGCAAGATTCTCAGGAGTCTCGATTTTTCTGCGATTTCGTCGAGAAGAATAACTATATGCTGTTAATCGTTGTCAGAAGATCAATTTGGTTGCTACTGAAAATGTGAGATAGCCAGATTTTTATTCTCAATATAATCTAAAACAATTATCTCAAAATACTGATCTACTAAATACTAGGAAGCAAATGATCTAATTCCGCAGTATATCCGGGAGGCACCATTTTCTTGCAAATCCGGCGATAGGAACTTCTATTCCATGCAGCCAATTCACCGTCCCTGATTATATTTCAAATAGGCTAACTCGTGATATTCTTGCGGCGCAGGCCAATACAACAAACACGACGGGGCTAATAATATAATTTCAAAAGATTTTCGGGAGTCCCGATTTTCTTGCGATTTCGTCAATGATAATAACTTTATGCTTTTACTTGGTGTCAGAAGACCAATTTCGTCATTACAGAAGATCTGAGGTAGACAAATATTTAATCCAAATATAATCTAGAACATTTATCACATAATACCGAACTAAGAAACACTTGCAAGCAAATGCTTTAATTCCGCAGTATTTTCGGGAGGTCCATTTTTTTGCAAACTCGCTGGGAGGGACTCCTATCTTACGCAGCCAAATCTCCGTCCGTCACTGTGCTTAAGAAAGGCTGACTCGCGATATTCTTGCGACGCTGGGCAGTGCAACAATCACGACGGGGCTAATAATATAATTTCGAAAGATTTTCGGGAGCCCGATTTTCTTGCGATTTCGGCAATGGTAATAACTTAATGCTTTTACTGGATGTCAGAAGGCCAATTACGTCACTACATAAGATCTGAGGTAGCCAAATATTTATTCGAAATATAATCTAGAACATTGATCACATAATACCAAAATAAGAAACACTTGCAAGCAAATGCTCTAATTCTACATTATTTTCGGGAGGCCCATTTTTTTGCGAACTCGCTGGGAGGGACTCCTATCTTACGCAGCCAAATCTGCGTCCGTGACTGTGCTTAAGAAAGGCTGACGCGCGATATTCTTGTGACGCTGGGCAATGCAACAAACCCTAGGAAGCTAATGATCCAATTTCGCATGTTTTTCGGGAGTTCCGATTTTCTTGCGCTTTCATCAGTGGGAATAACTTTGTGCTTTTGCTCGATACCAGAAGGTAATTTGGTTACAACAAAAGTTCGGAGTTAGCCAAATATTTCTTCATAATATAATCTAATACAGCGATCTCATAATACTGAACAACTAAATACTAGGCAGCAAATGTTCTAATTCCGCAGTATTAACGGGAGGCACAATTTTTGCAAATCCGCCGATAGGAACATCCATTCCCCGCAGCAAAATCTCCGTTTCTGACTTTATTTTGAATATGTTAACTAGCTATATTCTTACGATGGTGGGCAATGCAACAAACACTAGGAAGCTAATGATCTAATTTCGCAAGATTTTCGGGAGTCCCTATTTTCTCGCGATTTTGTCAATGGGAATAACTTTATGCTTTTACTGGGTTTCAGAAGATAAATTTGGTTGCTACAGAAAATGTGAGTTAGCTAGATTTTTATTCGTAATGTAATCTAAAACAACGATCTCAAAATACTGAACTACTAAATACTAGCAAGCAAAATATATTAATAGATAATATATATATATATATATATATATATATATATATATATATATATATATATATATATATATATATATATATATATATATATATATATATATATATATATATAGTGATAAAACGTGACATTTCAAAATTTGATACTTCTACATTATCTTCTATTCGTACCCCATAGATATTATCGAATGAGTTGGGACGTTTTTCTATGGTCTGTAGGTAAGTTCGTTTAACAAATTCTGTTTCTTCGTCATCATCATCCTGTCTACCCTTTTAGTCTTTACAGTTTCATCAAGATCACTTTGTGATTCCTCTTCATCTTCATTATCCGAGCTAAGTTCTTGAACATAACTTGGCTCTTTCTCCTCTTCGGTCTTTTTTTTAATTACTTTCTTTTTCTCTGCTTGTGCAGCATCAACAAGTTTTTCAAGTGGACTTACAATAGGCCTAAATGTTTCCCACAACACCTTTTCTACATCTGTTTTATCTTGCCTCAACTGCTTGTACTTTCACTTAATTGTTTCTCTCGATTTTACAATTTGATTGAGAACGTTTTCCTCTTGCTTGAGATGTGCCATATTGTCTGATGAACAAATGAAATTATACTAATCGGTTTTGCTTTGGGGCAGTTATATTTATAAGAAAGTGATCGAACCCCTTTCTATATCGACCACTACCAAGTGCCCTCTTTTTCTCGATAACAAGAAATCTATACTTATCATTATTCCAGCAACTTGAACACAAATCTTTAAATTGAGTATATGACATATCTGTGTTTACATGATCATTATATACATGCTTTAAATTCATATCATCTTGTCGAAATAATACTAATAAATTAACATTATCTCGTATTAGATGCTTTGAAACGTGAGCATAAGATTGACATAGATAGAAACAGTCCACATTTTTTGAGTAAACATATACATTTTCAAATTTTAATCCACTAGGATAAGTAATGAGTGAGAGTAGAGCGTTTGTTTTGCCACAGTTTCACGGACCACAAAATATAGCTCTAATATTATTGGGAAGCAGTTCATCATGACGTCTTTTTGATTTTTGTTGCGTCATTAATTTATCAAAATTCTCAACAGGTAGTTTAACGTGTTGCTCCTTAAACTCCATGTTCAATGTTTGACGTCTCAAAGAAAACTAACTTTGAACGTATATATACATCGTACTTATATACATTTCCAGTTAGTATGTATTTATCCTCCGAGGTGTTGACATCATAATTGAGCATAAGCAGCGTAAACGCAATACGCGTAAAGGTCGAGACTTAGTCAATACAGTCATCAATAAGCTTCCATTTGAATTACATCTGCCTGGCTATCAATACTGCGGACCTGGGACTAAACTTGCAAAGCGTCTTGCTAGAGGTGACCCTGGAGTTAATCCTTTAGACCAAGCTTGTAAAGAAAACGACATTGCCTACTCACAGAATTGAGAGAGCGTTGAGGCTAGAAACGCTGCTGATAGAGTGTTAGCAGATAAAGCCTGGAAATGTGTTTGCGCTAAAGACGCAAGTACTGGTGAGAAAGCAACAGCTTATACTGTAACAAACGTTATGAAATTAAAATCAAAGTTTGGTATGGGGCTGAAGAAGAAGCCAACCACTACACTTGCTAAAGTAGTTAAAGCAGCGTCAAAACCGATTTCCCATAGTAGTGATTCACACAAGATAATTCAAGCTGCATTGAAAAGTGCTCGCGATGCTGTAAAGAAGGCTGGTGGTAAAGCCAAAGTACACATTTCTCGTGTACTACCAGTTCCACGAAAAATCGGTGGATTCCTACTTTTTTTGATTCCATTATTTGCGGATCTAAGTGCAACTGGTGCACTGGCAGGTGACGCTGCTGTCATAGCTAAAGCAGTAAATGATGCAAAAGCTGTTAAACGGCAACTTGAAGAAAGTCAAAGACATAACAGTGCGATGGAAGATATTGCTCTTGGGAAAGGTCTCTACCTTAAACCACACAAAACAGGTTATGGTATCCATCATAAACCCTACAGCGGACGTGGCAAAAAAAAACTTCGATGTAAAATTGCCTCATAGAGCATTCACTGACGCTGACTTGATAAAGTATGCTCGTATTATGCAAATTCCATACTTTCAAGGTGTATTCATGCGAAATACATTACCAGCAAATGGTCCACATTACCGCAAATCAGCGATTGTTAATCTCGATGATGAAAGAGGACTTGGTACACATTGGGTAGCCTATCGGAAACGAGGTAATGATGTTGTGTACTTTGATAGCTTTGGAGACCTTCAGCCACCTGTAGAACTTATGGATTACCTGGGCGTTAGAACCGTAAAGTATAATCACGATAGATGTCATGATTATAACTCGTACAACTGTGGGCATCTCTGTTTAAAGTTTCTGAGTGAGGCTATATAAAACGATGTAAATGTTATACATAGTCAGTATTAATTATGTAGTTATGGGTGAATCATTGATGCTAAGTTTATGTGGAACGTCATCCATACCTTCTGTCAAAAAAGTACCCGGAAAAGTTTTTTTAAATCTCCCGCGTTATAGATATTTGAAATTTTTTTTTGTTGGATGTTGGTATCACTGTACCAAATTATGATGCCAAGTTTGAGCGCGTTCCATCAAGCAGTTTGTTTACGCCAACTGTTATAGTCAGTTAAGCTCAGTAGTGCGTCACGATTTTCACAATGAATACAAATATTGAACAAAAAGTTTGCCTCAAATTTTGTGTTACCAACGAAATTTCGTGCGCGGAATCTTTGAAAATGTTGGAAAAGACTTATGAGCAATCAGTTTTATCAAAAACACAAATTTACGATTGGTACAAAGCATTCAAGGAAGGTCGAGAAGCGTGTGAAGATTTGCCTCGGTCCGGACGGCCATCGACAGCATCCGCCGAGGAGAACATTAAAAAAGTGAAACAAATCGTATTGGAAAATCGCCATTCAGCCTTGATATTGGAGAAACTCAGAAAGTAACTGATAATGCTGGCTACTTTCATTTAGTGTCCATACCACTAACAAGGAAAGTACCCGAACTGTCAAATTCAAAAAATTTCCAAACCCATATTAAAAAGTAGACCTCCATGCGAGATTCACGAAACCATTTTTATCGGCTGAGAAGCGCTTTATAAGGGTTAAAATCACCCCTAAAGTTTACCCCCAAGAAACGTTTTTTTGATATATCTCGACTTCTACTTAACTTTTTTTAACGAAACAAAATGGAAAGAGTTTCTTATTAAAAAGTCAAGAAATCCGTCGTAGTATGAACATTAAGGGTTGCATCCCTTATTTTTTAGAGGGTGAAATTGTGTTTTTTTAAGAATAATTTTTGTTGTGAGAATTCATAAAATAATTAAAAATAGGTCAAAACATTATTTTTGCCAACTACAATAAATAACAGTTGGTGTGTTTGGGCATTCTTCGCGAAACAACCCCTTAAGAGGTGGTAAACCACCCCTAACACAAATGAATTAGGTATATTTTTTTGGCAATTATTGTTTTCCTTAAAATGGGTTCTTGAAGTCGTTAATCGGAATCCACAGTTAGATCCACAATAAAAATTTGAAAATAGTGAATTCAATATGGCGAAAAATTTTTTAGAAATATTTTAAATTCCACGAAAAATAGTATGTAGACCCCCTAGCGGAAATTATATTATGTAAATAAGTGTATAATAATGTAACAATGTTTTGTTATGTTATTCTATTATTTATTATTTTTTTATCATACACTTGTTTATCGTACGATAAATGTAGTTGTTTGTAAAAAAGTGTAAAAAACGTAACAAATTGTACTTTTCTACTGGATTTCGGACGCTTTTACATTTTACAACAGTTTATCCATTTTTTAATAATTTCTTACTTTTCCTTACATTTGTCTACGTTTTATTACTTTTTAATTTGTACTCTTAATTCAAATTTTATAGGCATTCTTACACTTTCGTACATCTTTTTACATTTTATTGTATATTTGTACTTTTAATTACATCTTTTTACGTTTATATACAAATTTTGATACACATTTTACATCGTATCACATATTTGTACACTTTTTTCAAATAGTTCATAATTATACTTTTATAATAATTTATAATTGTACTTTTATTTAAATAAAGCTATAAATAAAATATTTTCAAAGATGTAAAGAAAAAATACTAAAACGTAATAAAATGTAAATTATTATGTATTAGAAATATAATTAATATATGTTACAAAATGTAAGTTACTGTATAAAAGTTTAAATTTTTACAAATTCTTAGAGATTTTTCTAACAAATTAATTCTTACAGATTTTTCTAACAAATACTTCCTTATAATTTCATAAAAATAAGCTACACAAGGAAATATTTAGAAAACGTAAGGAATTGAAAGAAAATGTAAGAAACTTTAACAACTTGTTAAATATGCCCGAAATCCAGTATCGTATGATTTCTTACATTTTTCGACAATTTATTCCATTTATAAGTATTTTCTTATTTTCTTTCATATTTTATAATTTTAGCTAGGAGAGATTTTCATGCTTGTTGAAATTATGATAGGTTTTAATAAGAAAAGTTTATTTATGATTTATTAATATAAATTAATATGAACAAAATTTTTAATATAATGATAATTATAGCAATTCATGGTTATTGCGCAATATACAAGATTACGTACACTTGCATTGATATGGCTTATCTCCCGATTCCTCCTCTTTTATTCATAAATAAGTGAAACATCGGTCAGTCGAAAACAAATATACGTTACTGAACGTTTTTCTACGCTCGTGTTAAATTAATATTCAATGTCAACATTATTTTATGGGTATTAATTGAAAATATAAGTGTCTGGAGGTACTTGCATCATATTTTTTAATGGCAAGTAAACATTTTACGAGTACGAAATCCTATTTGAATTGAATGATAACAACAATAATAATAGTCGTAAGTAACCATATAATTGAAATTTCTTTCTTCTACATAATTATTCAAAATATTTCTAATAGAAGGATATAATAGATATAATATTGAAAAGTTAAATAAAATGCAGCATTTTCAAATATAAAACTCGTCAAAATATACAATAAATTTTGAACAAGGGGCCGAAGTTAAGAAAGTCAAATTCAGTAAAAATCTATTATAGAATCTTTATTGTACCAATTGTAAATATTTTGATAGTGAAACTTTACTCTTAATACATGCATTGAATTATTTTATGATAGTAAAAATTATGTTTTGATTTTAATTTTTAGAATTACTGTTACATTACTGTTATTCTAATATATAAAATATGACATACTGATGATTTAATCAGTTAAGTTAAGTGTAAAAAAATATTCATACGAGTGAATAGAAGTAGTACTTTATTTATAATAATAATGTTTAGCAACTATTTAACGCCAATAAAATAGTGTATCTTGTAGACAAAACATTGACAAACAATAACGAATTCCCATGCACTCCCTGTTGAAAATATCCATGTGGATTTTACATTGATTTCCACATGGAATCCATATGGAATCCATATGGAATCTATACGGATTCCATATGGATTCCACGTGGATTCCATGTGGAAATCAGTCCCAAATCGTCCTGTAGATTTCCACATGGAATTCCATATAGTTTCTATATGAATTTTTCTACAAACATTTGTAAAACAAAATCCGTATGGATTTCCATGTAGTTTTCCATGGAGAAATCCAGGTAAAAACGATATGATCCATGTAGATTTCCATATGGATTTCCATGTGGTAATTTAAATGTTTATAAAAATGTTTATTTATAAAATTTTTAAATTTTTTTACTAGGGATACGTTTTTTACCATATCAGTAAAGCATAAAAAATTATAAACTATAATTTCCTCTTATGTAATTCTTCGAAAAGATTCTACAGTATTTGTTGTCAAAAATATGTATCCTAGTAAAAAAAAATATAACAATTTTATAAATAAACATTTTTATAAACATTAAAATTACCATATGGAAATCCATGTGGAAATCTATATGGATCATGTCATTTTTACCTGGATTTCCCCATGAAAATCTACATGGAAATCCACACGGATTTTGTTTTACAAATGTTTGTAGAAAAATTCATAAGAAAATCTATATGGAATTCCATGAGGAAGTCCACAGGACGATTTGGGACTGATTTCCACATGGAATCGACATGGAATCCATATGGAATCCGTATAGATTCCATATGGATTCCATATGGATTCCATGTGGAAATCAGTGTAAAATCCACATGGATATTTTCAACAGGGCTTATAAAGGAATTTAGTAAAATGTTTTCCTCAAAAGTTTTGGATGTCTGAATACTTTTTACACTTACTGTACATTCATACTATTGTACATTCCTATACTGTTATGGCTATAAAAAGGCTATAATAACTAAAACTTTTACAGGTTTACACTGCGACTCAACGTATCTAAAAGAAGAAAGAAAATATTTTCCATAAATATGAATTTGGTAAATGCGATGAATGTTTTATTTATTTTAAACAGTATATTTCAAGATCAAGAAAAGAAATTACCTGTTAATGACGCTGAAAGAAATGTTGCTAATATAGTGTATAATATTATAATATCAAGTATAAATGATCGTAGTATTTACGAAGAAACGGAAGAATTTCTATATTATGATGATACGTACGAACCTTACGATGACATACCTGCAAATGATTTACATGAAGATATCGATGCAGAAGATATGATAACACCCGAAACTGAAAATCAATGTAGGACCGAATCAGAGAGTATTAATTTTGACTACAAAAAGCAAGCTGTGGAGTATTGGTTAAGTAGTAAAAGCAAGTTAAAATTTGAAACAGTCCGAAATCGATTAAAAAAATTAAAAACAGCACGTCAGCTGTATAGATGGAGAGATCAAGTGGCAATAGGAGGAAGTAGGATCGATAAATTGAAAAAAATTGAGGAATATTGTTTACAAAAATTTAACGTAGCCAGATCGAATAGAATACCCATTCATGACATTGATGTAAGACGTATGGCAAAAGAAAAAGCATTAGAGTTGAACTTCAATGAATTTAAAGCTTCTAGACACTGGTTAAATGAATTTAAACGGCGATTTAATATCGTTTCTCGAAAAATAACAAAAATTATTACTAACAAATCTATAGATGATTCAGAAGAATGGTCAGCACAAAAACAGGAATTTCGCAATAGAGTAAAAAATGCCATCATAAAATATGATGCAAAACGTGTTTATAACTCCGACCAAAGTGGTTTTAATTACGAAATACACAGTGGTCGAACCCTTAATCTTAGAGGAGATAAAAGTGTAGAGAGTATAGTGCAATCAGTGCATTTGACAACTCATTCTTATACTATCTAACCTACTGTATCTGCTGAAGGAAAACTTCTATCACCCTTCTTTTTAGTCATGCAAGAACCAAAGGGAGAGTTTGGAACTGTAGTCAGAAAAAATTTATTTGCAGCAGAAAATGTTTATGTAATGGCATCGAAATCAGGTAAATTGACTAAAGAATATGTTGAAACTTGGGCGCAAGATGTATATTTTCCATCAACTACCATAACAAGTACCCTATTGCTTGATTCATGGAGAGGACTGCTTAGATATAATTTATAAAGTAAAACCGGAACATAAAACCTTAACGATTCTACAAATTCCACAAAGAACAACAAGTGAACTTCAACCGCTTGATATTTACGGTTTTCGAATGTGGAAGAACTTCGTTCGAACGTTTTCGGATATGATATTTCTAACAAATGAGGATCTCAACTTACACGATAGAAATAATATAATCAAAATGCATTCATTAGTACATAATCAATTATCAACTCCCAGGTTTCAAAATTTATTTAAATATGCTTCGTACGCCGCCGGTTACATTGATGAAAGGCCAGAAAAAATTGAAAACCCAAAAAAATTTTGCTTCAATTCTAATTTTATTACATGCGATATTTGTGGTAAACGAGCGATTATAACATGTTCATGGTGCAAAAAATCGCTATGTTTACAACATTTTTTTCATGAATATCATTATTGTAAAACATATAATCCATGATCGTCAGAATAATTAGCTAGCTTGCCGTCTGCTGTTGGCTGACCCGTAGGATTTAAAATTGGTCGTTGTGCTGCTTAGGAATTGGTAGAATTGTATAAGAATTTGTATTAAAAGATAATAAATTGTAAAAATCTGTAAGAATTTGTAAAAATTTAAACTTTTATACAGTAACTTACATTTTGTAACATATATTAATTATATTTCTAATACATAATAATTTACATTTTATTACGTTTTAGTATTTTTTCTTTAAATCTTTGAAAATCTTTTATTTATAGTTTTATTTAAATAAAAGTACAATTATAAATTATTATAAAAGTATAATTATGAACTATTTGAAAAAAGTGTACAAATATGTGATACGATGTAAAATGTGTATCAAAATTTGTATATAAACGTAAAAAGATGTAATTAAAAGTACAAATATACAATAAAATGTAAAAAGATATACGAAAGTGTAAGAATGCCTATAAAATTTGAATTAAGAGTACAAATTAAAAAGTAATAAAACGTAGAGAAATGTAAGGAAAAGTAAGAAATTATTAAAAAATGGTATAAACTGTGGTAAAATGTAAAAGCGTCCGAAATCCAGTAGTAAAGTACAATTTGTTACGTTTTCTTACACTTTTTTACAAACAACTACATTATCATACACTTGTTTATCGTACGATAAACAAGTGTATGATAAAAAAATAATAAATAATAGAATAACATAACAAAACATTGTTACATTATTATACACTTATTTACATAATATAATTTCCGCTAGGGGGTCTACATACTATTTTTCGTGGAATTTAAAATATTTCTAAAAAATTTTTCGCCATATTGAATTCACTATTTTCAAATTTTTATTGTGGATCTCACTGTGGATTCCAATTAACGACTTCAAGAACCCATTTTAAGGAAAAAAATAGTTGCCAAAAAAATATACCTAATTCATTTGTGTTAGGGGTGGTTTACCACCTCTTAAGGGGTTGTTTCGCGAAGAATGCCCAAAAACACCAACTGTTATTTATTGTAGTTGGTAAAAATAATGTTTTGACCTATTTTTAATTATTTTATGAATTATCACAACAAAATTTATTCTTAAAAAAACACAATTTCACCCTCTAAAAAATAAGGGATGCAACCCTTAATGTTCATACTACCACGGATTTCTTGACTTTTTAATAAGAAACTCTTTCCATTTTGTTTCGTTAAAAAAAGTTAAGTAGAAGCCGAGATATATCAAAAAAATGTTTCTTGGGGGTAAACTTTAGGGGTGATTTTAACCCTTATAAAGCGCTTCTCAGCCGATAAAAAAAATGGTTTCGTGAATCTCGCATGGAGGTCTACTTTTTAATATGGGTTTGGAATTTTTTTGAATTTGACAGTTCGGGTACTTTCCTTGTTAGTACAGTGTGTTTTCTAGTCATCCATCGCGTTGTTATTCACAACCAGTCCTTCTCCCGCATACCGTTGTCTCCGCGGGAAAACGACTTCGCCGGTCATTTTTATATCTGAGTAAGTCGGACGCTCGCTTTACCCTTTAATCACGAGTATTAATCTCGGCGATCCAATTTGTTGGAATGCGGAGTTCGCTTTGGAAATTCGTGTTAATTTCGAGTTTCAGGTGCTGATCTCCGGACTAGTCATTTTAGAGTAACACCCGCTGCACCGCATTCTAGGACATTGCTGGCCTGTGGCCTTTTAGGAATTTCCCCCAGGAGCCATCCCGTTACATCATATAAATTAATAAAGCAAATTTTGGCACAATTATTTAATAAATTAAAGGAATTATTAGTTAGTAAAAATATATGTATTTATGGTATTTCTAAAGATATCGAAGTTTTATGTAAATATGAGTTGGTTAGAGATAGATGCCAACCAAACACATTAGAAACCGCTTCTACCCGCTTTAGCAGAATGCTTTCTCAAAGGGAATTGTTAAATTACATCATAATTTTTTAAAATTTATATTTTAAAGTAAAATTGCATTTTTTCTGCGTATTTTATTTTTCATAAATACGTTATTTAAAAGTTTATATAAAATTATATTTAAAAACATTTACGGAGTAAAAATCTTAATTATTTAGACGAAAAAAATATGAGTGGATAGGAAATTAAATCTAGTTTCAGAAGATCAACTCCTACTTCCAACTTATTTTTGAACCTCGACTCGAAAAAAATTATTTTCAATCTCCTCATATTTTTCTTAATTTTTTTGAACCAACTTAAGGGGATCAGACACCTTAAAAATTTTCTTCAGAAAATAATCTGAAAAAAACAAATATCAATAATTAGAAATATGGGAGCGTCCGCCAGAAACCAACCAGCGGGCGTGCACGACGCATTTTTCGTACAAAATACGCTCAGTTCAACTCGCTCGTAACCGTATTCTGAGTCTCTCAGAAAAAAACAAAAGACATATATCGATAGATTTTTTCCTGCTCTTTCCAATGATGCTATTGTTTTTACTCCGAAACTCTTTTCTGGTCGAAAATTCGCGTTGAAAGTTCAGAGCCATTTTTCTCAAAGTATATCATGTGTTTTTTTCAAAATGCTTATAACCATTGGAAAATATAAGTCCGAAGGTACAAAACTCTAAATTTTCAAATTGGAGAAATGAAGGGCTCAAAAGTAACAAGATTAAAAAGACAGCGGCGAGTGGCTGCGCGAGCTTTTCGCCGCACGCTCGGGCTTGGTATAATGAACTCATAATCGTATTTTGAGTCTCTCAGAAAAAAACAAGAGACATATATCAATAGATTTTTTCCTGCTCTTTCCAATGGTGCTATTCTTTTTACTCCCAAACACTTTCTTATGGTTGGAAATTCGAGTGGAATGCTCAGAACCATTTTTCTTAAAGTATAGCATATTATTCTTCAAAATAGTACCATTCGAAAGTACAAGTTATAAGCTACAAAACCCTAAATTTTCAAGTTGGAGAAACGTAGAGCTCAAAAGTAATAAGATTAAAAAGACAGCGGCGAACGGCCGCGTGAAGTCTGTTCTGCACTTGGACGCGCCTCTTTTATGCGTATATAATATCTATTATACTTTAATCGTTGCACTTTCACGTGATATCATTTCTGCCACTCTTTTGATTTCGTTAAAAAAATCATTTACTTTACTGATGGAGCTGCACAATATTCTAAAAATAAACACAATTTTCAGATTCTTCTTCATCATTATGAAGATTTTTTCGTTGATGCTGAATGGCACTGTCATGCAACTGTTTGTGGAAAAAATGCATGCGATGGAATTGGTGATTCTATAAAAAGTAATACTAGGCAAGCAAGTTTGCGGAAAGTATCCCATAATTACATATTGACGCCGCAAGATCTTTACCAGTGGGCTACTAAATACATTGAAAATATTTTGTGCTTTTTTTCATCAAAAGATGAATATGTTAAGACTACAGATAATTTAAGACAATGGCTAGATTCAGCGAAAATAGTCCCTGGAACTCAATCATTTCACTGTGTTAGATTATTAGCCGACACTAAAAAGTTAGAACTTTAACGATTTTCAACATCCGAAGATTCTCAATTATATCCACCAGTTAAAAAAGCCGAACCCTCTAAAACTCGAATTAAGAAAAACAGGAGTATCGTGAAAAGACCAATAAAAATAATCGCAAACAAAAATAAAAGAATTAAGAATTAAATAAAAAATTAATATATTTAAAACGTAATATATGCTTCACTGATAAACATTGTGCAATGCTTTTAAATAGGAAACAACGAAAATATGCACTACGTTTATAAAAGCACGCTCGGGCCCAGCGCAAACTTTTTAATTTTATTACTTTTGAGCTCTACGTTTTTCCAACTTGAAAATTTAGGGTACCTTATAATTTATACTTTCGAATGGTGCTATGCATTTTGAAGAACAACATGTTATACTTTCAGAAAAATGGTTCTGAACTTTCCACTCGAAAAGTGTTTGGGAGTAAAAAGAATAGCACCATTTGAAAGAGCAGGAAAAAATCTATTGTTATATTTCTCTTGTTTTTTTCTGAGAGACTCAAAATACGATTACGAGCTCATTATGTCAAGCCCGAGTGTGCGGCGCGTCCGAGTGCAGCGCGAAGAGCTCTCGCGGCCACTCACCGCTGTCTTCTTAATCTTATTACTTTTGGGCCCTTCATTTCTCCGAATTGAAAATTTAGGATTTTGCAGCTTAAGACTTGTACTTTCGAATGGTAATATGCATTTTGAAAAAAACATTATATACTTTGAGAAAAATGGCTTTGAATTTTCAACTCGAATTTTCAACCAGAAGAAAGAGTTTCGAAGAAAAAGCAATAGCACCATTGGGAAGAGCAGGAAAAGATCTATTGATATATGTCTTTTGTTTTTTTCCGAAAGATTCAGAATACGATTACGAGCGAGTTGAACAGTATTGAACCCATATGTAGAAGCTATATTCTGAAAGTATATTTAATTTGTAATAAAATGAGATAAAAGAATATTTGTTATCGATTTTATCAAAACATATGGCCATTCCTAAATTTTGGCTCTGCCGTCGACTCCAGGTCCAGGAATTGCATATATTTTGATGGGACATGTCCTAAAATCTTGGTATTTTATATGACTATTGACTCAAGTGTTGTATGTATCCAATTTATTTGAGTAAATAATTTTTTACGGTCAAAGATTGCTAACAAATCTTAACTTTAAGTGAAATTCGGATTTTTTAACAATTTTTGACTGTAATAAATTATTTACTCAAATAAATTGGATACATACAACTCTTCAGTCAATAGTCATATAAAATACCAAGATTTTAGATGTGTTTGAAATTTCGAACGTTTATAGTGAACGATAAAACTAAAATTTGCGATTTATATTAAAATAGGTTTAAAACCATAAAACAGAATAGGAATGAACCAAAAACAACGCGGAGAAGAGATCTAAACCGAGCACAGGCTGATCTACCTGTAGAGCTGGTGGTACTGAGCCGCCTCATTGCTCCGATTGATCGACAAGACAGCTATGTTCGTGGTATTCGCGTCTCTCCTGTCGATTCTCCTTCCTGCTCCGTGCCTGTGGAGTAGTTTTGGCGAGGTTTGTCTCGCCGTCTTGGCTGGTCTGTTCCCTTTCTGGCTGCACAGGCTGGCATACCTGTGAAGCAGGCTGCAGTAAGGCCCTCTCACTGCTCTGGTTGCCCAACCAGGGCAGCGAGGTCTACTGCCGTTCGTGTCTGTTGCAGTCGCCGCACTGTGTTATACGTGAAAAATTTGTGAAAAAATCAAATATCTTGTGATCAAAAAAAGATATGAAGATGCGGCAAACGGCATTTTAAAGGTAAAGAGGTCACCTTTAAAGGAAAACTATTGACTAAGACCTTATCGTAAGCCAGTCCCTTAAAAAATCACTAAAACTACCAATTTTTTTTATTTATTTTTTTTGTTTTTTGTAGATAGGTCTTTTGAAACCATTTACACTTTAATAAAAATTTGTCAAAAAGTAGAGTGAAAAACCTTTAATTTTACCTGAAACAAAATTTTTTGGTTCCATTTTTCGCGAAATTATGGTAATTTTAAGCACGCACACACACATAGATATATGTGTATAAAAATTTTGTTTGGGATAAAATTAAAGATTTTTTACTCAACTTTTTGACAAATATATTTTTTGTTAAAGTATGAATGGTTTCAAAAGACCTATCTATGAAAAACCAAAAAAAAAGAAAATTGGAAGTTTTAGTGATTTTTTAAGAGCCTGGCTTACGATAGGGTCTTAGTCAATAATTTTCCTTTAAAGGTGACCTCTTTACCATTAAAATCCCGTTTATCGCATCTTCATATCTTTTTTTAATCTCAAGATATTTGATTTTTTTACAAAGTCTTCACGAATAACACATAGTGCGCCGTTGCGGCGGAATCTGAGTGAATTGCTATCTGCAGGTAACTCTTAGTGGTGTGGACTGATGGCTCATTCTCAGCCACGTTCTCAAAGATGGCTGACAAGCCGGCACCTGGTGTAATCCGACCGGATGGCGGTGGTGAAAGTCGGATCTAGCCCAACAGCAGTTCTCCGACCTGGTCGTGTCCAGTGCACGCTCGAGTTTGATTCTCTCGGTGGTCGGACATTGGCATATTCTTCTGGATCTTTTCTTTCTTTCATCTTTTTCTTCTTTGCTAAAATCCATTCTTTCCTGATCGAGCGTCGTCAATTTCTTCTTCTAAACCTGGGTTGAAATCCGTTCCTACCCCCGAAGATTCTTCGAATTCCCGAATCTCGAAATCGAATTTCCGTAGCCGTAATGCTGGACAGGCGAAACAACCTGTTGGGCTACGTATTGCACTCAATCACGCGTGGCTGGTGTGCAGTAGCGCGTTTGGGGGTATACCCGAATCGAATCGGTCGCATCTGTAGTCACCGTCTATGATGTGAAGTTAAATGCACTCCCTACCCGGCATCGTCACCATCGAATCGCCAGGCGAATCCGATATGAGTAGCCGGGCGGTACAAGGCGGGTGCGGAAGCTAGGCCTCGACCCATTCATGGCATTTGGTGAATCCCTAATCACTTTTATCAGCCAATGGGGTGACTGGCCGGGAAGTGATCTGTCAATCGAGGCGTAATTTTTGGTAAAATTTACTGATCCAAGATGCCACGTAAGAAGATCGCCTGAGCTAGCCTAGAGACGTTCGGCTTCCGGTTGAGAGGTCTCTCCGAGGGTCTCCGTCTCTTTTTCTTTCATCTGAACGTCGATGGCTTCGTGGATTTTCATCCGTTCCTTTCCACCATCGATCGAACGTTATCAGCGCTACGATGTTTTTCGACACCGAAGTATGTTCTCTACGCTAGAAGTTACCTGTTCCGCTCGTCATTTGATGAGGTCCTTTAGTCGAACGATTTGTCTCGACGTCTTTGCTTTAGTGACTGCAGGCTGCGACTTTCTCAGCTTCGCTGGTCGTCGGCTCTTGCGTAATAGAGACAGAGATGCGGTAGCTTCTCTTACCGCAACCATAGCAGCGAATGAGACCTGAGGGGCTGTCCTTGACCTTGTCGACGGTCGTCCTTGCCACTGTATGCTTTCGCATATTGCTATCTTTACACGCGCGTTTATATGTGTGCTTCAGAGCGTGTTTGTGTGTGCGGTTTCTAATACAGGGATCGTTCCCTAAGACGCACCTTCCTTATATAAATAACTAATTAAATATATGTACAAATAATTCTAATCCAATATGGCGGATAACGATGTTCTTCCGCCAGATCCTGGTGAAATAAAATTTATTAAAAACTATTCAGGGAAAACATTTAGTTGTGTAGTGTGTGTCATTTGTGAAGTATTTTACAAATCAGATTTTAAAAGACTACAGCAAAGAAAATATCTAACGAACGTGCTAGTAATCTGTCCACAGCATATAGTGACATAGACTTCACCTCAGAATATAACGAAAACGTGTTAAACAATACAGTAAGACAAATTATTGCTCAAGTAAAACTAAATGAACAAGAAAAAGTGTAAGAAAGTATTTTAAGTAATGTTGCTGATTCAGTTGTGGGTGAAAATTTGGAAAGACTGAATTTAAGGATTGTAAGAAAAGAAGAGGATGACTACAAAAATTTACAAGCAAATCTTATATTATACAAAGAATTAGTAAATGAAATGAGAGATAAAAATAGCCTACTATAAGAACTTCTTAGTAAAACTAAAAATCAATTAAAACCAATTAAAGAAAGAAGACCTATAGAAAAGATAACATATGGTAGTGCTGTAACACAAGACAAGAGGTTAGTAGGCCACGAGCCGCCTATATTTACACAAGCTAAGATACATAATATGAAAAAGAAAGCACATAATATAGTAGTGAAGGGGCTACTGAATGATATAATACTACCAGTTGAGAAAATAAGTGAAAATAAATATGGTACTGTTATAATCAAATGTGCAAACAAAGAAGATATACGACAAATGGAGGAATTACTGAAAAATAAAATAGAACATAATTTCAATGTTAAGCAGAAAGAACTCGAAAATCCAAGATTATTAGTTTTTAATATTGATAATACAATAATATGGAAAGGGACGCACTTGAAGAAGATATAAATCATAGAAATTTTGAAGGAACAGATTATTTCTGTACTGTGGAGCATATGTTTGAGAATAAGAAAAGGAAAACGAAAAATGCCATAATAACAGTAGTAGCTGAGGCATACACAGTCATACGGAATAACAGTTACAAATTATACGTAGGTTCTCAAAGTTGTCGTGCTTACGATGACATCAACATAAGACCTTGTTTCAAGTGTGGTAGAATTGGCCATAGCGGAAAAAAATTTTGAAACGAAAATGTTTCCCTACGTTGTGAGGATGATCACCTTACAAAAGATTGCCTTGAAAAAACCAAATTAAATGTATCAATTGTTGCTGTGGAAATAAAAAATACAATCTAATAAGAAACACTGATCATATAGCTGCGGATACAGAAAAATGTAAGTACCTGAATTATATAATTAATAAAAAGATTAGAACAACTGTTTATCCAATTACACCAAATATACCAAAATTCCTGGGATTTAATGGAAATCTTCTTTACCAACTAAACTCTAATGGTAAAGCAACTAACGATGAATTTACATTAACGTCAAACAACACAAACGGTAACGGCACTGACAAGAAAACTAACTTACCTGCAATCAATAAAACAGTAAACTCACAAAATCAATAAGACATATAGATACAATAACGGATTTAGAATGTGAATTTGATGATAAATATGAAACAATCTTATTAAATAGTGAATTTATAAACAATTTTATGAGTATTGATGATTTGTCAATACTTTACGTCAACATAAGAGGCTTACAAACAGATCATAAAAATCTTGAAATCTTTATTTAAAACTTTAAACCCAAGCCAGATATAATAGTTTGTGCAGAAACAGACTTTTTACCACACCATGAATTGTATAATCTAAATGATTACAATTATGTATGTACTACAATCACAGTTATATAAATAAATCAGATGGTATAGTTGTGTACATCAATAAACACATTGACTAAACGCATGCCACAGAAGAGGTAGGTAGAGTAAATTTTCTCAATATTACTATAAATCTGAATGAAGGAAGAAAATATAAAAATACCTCATTATATAGATGTCACGACATAACAAAAAAAGAATTTGTTGAAAATCTATTTATATTTTTAAAAAGTAATAAATATATCAAAAATCACTTTTTAATTGGTGATTTCAATATTAATTTGATGGACAATGACCAAACACGAATTGGGCTACATACCTTATTTTAACAGTATTACTAGATCCAAGATTCAAATTTAGGAACATGTATTGACAATATGTTCTTCAAAACTTTACTTGAGAATATAAATTCTTATAACTTTATTCCTAGAATAACGGATAACTATCCACTGATTATCTCAATAAAAACTATAAAAGGAAAAAAAGACTCTAAAAAGTATTATAGTTTTGTTAGTTATAATAATTTAAATTACGAAGCTAACAAATTGAATTGGAACATCATATCAGAACATGATGATCCAAATATGGAGCTTGAATTGTTAATCAGCAATATAAAGACAGCAATAAGAAAAGCAACAGTAGTTAAGAAAACCAAGAAGAGCACACTAACAAGGAAGGTACCTCAAGTGAGGCGTTTCGCCTCAACTCTCCCAGCGCGGCGCGCTAGCGTCAAATCATGCTATTTTCAAGTCGTGTTTACGATATCAATATGCATTTCAAAAAATTATGTGATAAGCGTTTCCGACGTATTTTTTCCTCAGCTTTCCAATGGCGTAGGTGGGTTTTCCGAAATTTTCCATTTTCCCCCCCAACAAGTATAAAACATACTATATCTCGAAAAGTATATTTTTAATATTTTTTTTTACCCCCTAGATCGAAAGCTGAGCATTTTTTACGTCGGAAAGGATTTTTTTCAGAATTTGCTCGAATGTTTTCTTAGAGAAACAGAACGCCAAAGAGCAGACGCAGCGTCTCCTTCGCGCGCGGTTTTCGGCGCGCTGTACACCGCGTGGACTAGATGCATTTCGCTCTCTAACAACCACTTAAAATTTTGATTTCCTTAATAATAGCAACAATAAACTAGTATTTATATTAATAATTCTTTTTTTTTAAAGTAGATAATTTTATTTTGTTTTGTTTTACGGGTTTTTTAGGGAAGATTTGATATTCTGAACTCATTGACGTTTTTTTCAGTATTAATGTTGTTTTATTCATTGGAATAACGGCATGGTACTGTAAAGTTCCCGGTATAGATTTAATTTTACTTAACCTTGATTTTAGTTCCAAAACGGCTTTTTCATAGGTCTCTTTAGTGCTGTAAAAACTTTAGTTTCTTTGCAATTACGTAAAGCCCAGTTGTAAAGGTCTTCTGGTGTTAAAATATGATTACTCGAAGAGAGTTGAAGACTTGCTCTTTTCGCCCCTCTTTTCAAATTTGCGCCTATACCATCGCACGCACCTTTACCGTGCGCTGTTGCATGAAAATGCCATTCAGCAGGAACTCCAAAATCATTTTGATGAAACAGAAGATTTTGGAAGGTAGACTTGTTCTTAAAATGCTGACCTGCTCCATCAGTTAAGTAATAAATTTTCTTGACTATGAAATTACTTTTTAAATACGATATTATAATTTTTTGATATTCATAAACAGCAACAGTATCGTGATTTAGATTACCAGAAATTATAGCAATGCTTATATGTTTAAGATCTTGATTTTCGTTATAATATACCACTGTTGTAAAAACTGTTGCTTGATTATTGTTCCAGTGGAACGATTGTGTTGAATTTTGCACTATAAACGCATATTTTTCTGCAAAATCACAATAAACAAGGAATTCTCCTTTTTGAAGGTTTTTTTTCAAATCGCTTAAGAAAAGATATTGTTCTCTCGCAAAGAAGTCATGAGTTTTAAATTTTATTAATTTTTCTCCCAGTATGTTCATGAATTCATAAACATTTACAGTTGTAGATACTATTGTGCAACGATCTGTCTGAAGCCATGACTCATACTGTATTTGAAAAATATCATTTCTCTCAAAACATTCAAGCAAATGTTTCCGAAATACAGGCATATTGGGGCAATCTAAACAGTCTCCCAAGTAACATTTCGAACTAGCATTACTACATACGATTGCTTGGATGCAATCGTGGTAGTTTTTAAGAAATAGTCGAGTACCTTCAGTTAAACTCTGTAAATTAATAGCATTTAACATCAGCTTGATATTTTCGTGGTGTACACATACGCATACATTATGCGTACCACTGCTTCCCGCTAGAACACAATGCGGCGGCCTCAATTGAGTAAATTTAGTGAAGCCAATATTAACAGATTCATGCTCTTTTTTAAATAAACAATAAATTTCACGTAAATTACCAAGTAGTAACCTTTTCTGTACATGTTCTCTTTTACCATTATCCTGCTTAACAGATATACAATCTTTTAATCCGGGCATTACACGACTAATATCGTCCCTCTCATAAAAACGTTTAACTGAATCTACACTTTCAACTGGAAATATTTTGCCCCTTTTCTTTTCAGGTTTCGAAAAAATTCCACTTTCAGTTACTAACTTTTTCGCTTCTCGAGCTTCCCACTCAGTACAACCGAACTCTCTGATTAAGTCTCTGCGAGACCAAAAATCAGGAGCAAGCGTGAGTAGCTGAATTTTATCTTCCTTACCCGGTGATTCTAAAAATTTTTTTTTTAATTGGTTGAGAACTGCCACGCCTGCTTTATGATATTCATCAGTACATTCAATTTTAGCTTTTTTGGCATCGCATGAAGGTAAATCTAACTTATGTTTATAAAGTTGACGTTGACAGTTGGAACAAATTTTCGCGTTTTCTGGTACGAGGGGATACGCACTCCTTGTTTATATTTTGTTCATTATTTCAGAAATAAATAAAGATACCTTAATAAAACCAACACTAAAAATTTTAAAATAGGAAAGGCTTCAAAACAGCATTACTTTCAATTTTAAGGGTAGCAACCCCTACTTTTTTTCAAGAAAACTAAGCTTTTCTCATCAATTTTCAGCTATAAAAATTATAATAAATTATATATCGCCTTAAAACTGATTCCATTTCAAAGAAAATTAAAAAAATAAAGTTGACCTGTCCCGTGGTTTTAACCAAAATTATTTTTTAGGGGTAACTACCCCTTATTTATTTTTTTTTCATTATTTCAGAAATAAATAAAGATACCTTAATAAAACCAACGCTAAAAATTTTAAACAAGAAAGGCTTCAAAACAGCATTATTTTCAATTTTAAGGGTAGCAACCCCTATTGTTTTTTCAAGAAAACTAAGCTTTTCTCATCAATTTTCAGCTATAAAAATTATAATAAATTATATATCGCCTTAAAACTGATTCCATTTCAAAGAAAATTAAAAAAATAAAGTTGACCTGTCCCGTGGTTTTAACCAAAATTATTTTTTAGGGGGTAACTACCTTAATAAAACTAACGCTAAAAATCTTAAAATTAAAAAGGCCACAAATCTGTATCACTTTCAATTTTAAGGATAGGAACCTTTTTCTAGCAGGGAGGGTAAATGTGTTTATTATTTTTTTCTGAAAAAATTGCGTAAATAATCAAAATTTAGTGAGATTAATTTTTTTTCAAAAAAATAATAAAAATTAAAGTTGTTGCAGAAAAATACAAAATGAAATGATAACTAATGTAAATATGGTTTTTGTATTAACAACACAAGTTTTATTATTACTATTGCTACAAAAAATTTAAAGTATTCTCAAAAAAGTAATTGTTTGTCGAATAGCTCGAGGCATTATGGATTGTAAGTTGTACAATAATGATATTCTTCGAAAAAGTGTTTTAAGCATAAAGATTTTTTACACCACGAACATCTAACAATTGCAACATTATTACAACCATTGATCTCACAATGCGTTGCACAGGAATCTCCGAAACTGAAACTTACGGGGTCATCGAAATCTCCTGGTCGATTCACAAGATACCCACTTTTATACCACGAATATTTTAATTGATTTTCATATCGTGGAGATGAAAATTGGTTGTGAACCAAAGACTGTAATTTAATTATATTATTTCTCAAATGTAAATTTAAATCTTCGTCTATGAGCAAAACATGGTCTGAAAAATGTTTAACATAGTTCTTCCATGTGCGGAATCCATATATGTTTCCAGTCGTTCCTGTAGGTATCATTTTGAGATGTAGTGTTTTATCGTGTGGCGTAACTTCCTGTACAATCGTTGGACAATGACCACTCCGCGAATCAATTAGCAGCATGCTTCTAGGTCCAACTTGAGGAAAATATACCTCTTTTAACCACGCCTTAAAGAGTTCTACAAATTTTGATTTTATTTAAATGTATCTTCCGAAATAATTAACGTTTTATTTTTAGAAATTAATAGAACGTGATTTTACCTGAATTAAGTTTTCCAGATGTCGAGGATGTAACATATACGTTTGTAGGCACAAACAAATTTTGTGAGACAATTGGTCCAAATTCTCCGCTTCGTTCCTTTAATACTAAAAATAATGGTAATAGTAACTTTCCTGTGGCTGAAATTGTCGGCTGTACAGTATAGCTATGAGTTGTTGATGTGACCGACTGTACAAGGCACTGTAATTTCTTTTCTCCTTCAAAAGCAAGAGATCGACCAGAATGCATTTCCAACTGAAAACCAGACTGGTCTGAATTATATGTATTGTCAGCGCCTATTTGATTAATCAATTGTTTGACTTCTGTTACGAATTCTAC
Source organism: Torymus aiolomorphi (assembly GCA_036365515.1). NCBI lineage: Eukaryota > Metazoa > Arthropoda > Insecta > Hymenoptera > Torymidae > Torymus > Torymus aiolomorphi. The sequence continues at coordinate 7,584,619 of CM070874.1, read as the reverse complement.
TTCTTTTTTATGCAAATCATTTCTATTTTCTATACTTTTTTTGTGATAAATTTATTAATTTTTCGAGAAACAATTTTATGGGTGTTTTTAAATTTTGAAAGCCAATGTTTTGAAGCTGTAAATCTTACGGCCTCATTTCCGATTAATTTTCGTGCTTGTAGAGCCCATCTTCTTAAATCGTTGTCATGAATTATTAATCCAGCTTCAGTAGCAGCTTTAAAATTTTCTAGTGTGAAATCGCAAATTCTTGCAATTTTTTCTCGGTAAGTTCCACCTTGATTGATTTGGTGAGCCCAGCGATGTAACTGTGTTTCAGAACTGACTTTCCTGAATCTATTTTGAACTGTTTTAAGCGATAAATTCTTTTTTGTTTTTCCACTTCTCCAATATTCTACAGCCCTTTTTTGTATTCAAAACTCAATGCTTCTTCATGTCCCGTACATTGATCTGTAGGTAATTCAGGATAGTAAGGAAGTGTATGTAAATCAACATCTTCCACAATACGTGCATCTGTTTCTTTATATTCTTCTTGAAAATCCAACGATTTTTCCATTATAACATCTATGCTATTTTAGACGATAGACGATTCCATTAAATCTAACAGTATCATTTGGAAATGGTCTTTTATTTCTATTTCTTTAATATTATAAGGGCTATCTTCAATATCAAGTGTTTGGAAATAGGCAAGCAGCAAATTAATAACATTCAGAGGATTAATTTTCATTTTGAGTGCTAAAATAATCAAACATTTATAAGAATAATTGCATACAGAAATAGTATCTTTACAACACACATATATAGAATGCTGAAAATAAAAACATTTTTTTAATTTGTATGCATCATCCCTCTAAACGTTACATTACTATGTTGCGAGAACATAGCTATTTCTCAATGAGGAAGCTTTGTACGTTGTACGTTGTACGCTTTTACTGATGTACGCCATCATGCGACCAATGTCTTTTTACCGGGAAATATTTGTTTAAATATTAAAAAAATACCATATTTTCACAAGATAATAATGTTGCATTTAAAAAGGCGACACATACAAATAAAACAAATATTTATACTTTGGGCCATCCTGTTAAGAATCTATTAACAATATCGTATCTGTATATTTCTTTACTAAAGCACTTGATTAAAATGAAAAGAAGGTAATCTCGAGTTTTTTGTTAAATTTGTAAACAGTAATCGATAAGATGTATTGCACAATGCCTGTTAATTTAGATTTATTAAAATTAAGATTTAGTTATTTAAAATTATTATTTGTATGTAAAATTTATTATTTGTAAAACATCTAATAGTAAAGGAACCGTATACAATTTTGGCTAAAAATTGAATCAGGAGTCTATAATTTTGTTAATAACAGAAAGTAAACAATACAGTATACACAATAAAGTATATTTTGATACATTTTTTAATTTTCGTAAAAATATTAAAAATACTTTATGCACTTATAAATCAGGATTTTTTAAATCTTTAAAATTAAAGAAAAATCAATTTAAACTATTTGTGCTCTATAACGTCAAATGTGTCTCCAAAAAATGTAACAATGTACGAAATTGCATACTTTCTAATATGTTCATTAAAAATAACGCAAAATATAATTTTGAAAAGCTGTTATAATTTTATTGAAGCCTATAGACAGATACGAAATTCTTACAATTAATGCATTAGATCTGATATATAAATAGACATTTACCTGTAGTTTTGTAGTGCTGCTGACATTAAAAAAAATGAATTGATGCAATATGACAGCCACAATATTGTAGAAATAACCACTTTCACAAAACAACACTGCACGACTGGAACTCTACCGATTTATAAATACAATGTTTGCCAGCAATATATGAAACTACGAGTTAAATTACCAATCTATAAATATCCGCCTCATAATAACATAAAAATAACATATTATTTTCTCATTCACAATCAGCGATTACTCTTATTTACTGCATAAAAATCACTTACATCCCCGTACACACACGCACACACACATTACTTTTTTTTTAATGCTTTATTTATCACGTATCAAAACGGTACGATTGCCTTTGACGAAGTATTTATAATAATACATAAAATATAATAAAGGGAAGTAAGAACATAATGAACTTCCGGGGATGATTTGCACCCCTTTAAAATGTATTATTCACAGATAAAAAATATAAATATTTTTCGCTTTTTGGTTCACTACAACATATGAAAGTTTAAATAAACATGTTACTTTTCTTGTGGAATTCAAGTCAAAATTAGTTTTTCGAAAAAGCTTTACAATAATCCGTTTAAACAAGTAGTTTAATCAAACTAATTTTGCAAAATTAATGATAAATTAGTATTTCGTATTGCCCGAAAGCGCTAAAATTACATAGCGTTTGTCTGTGTTATTGGTCAAAATTTTATGTCAATCTTTTCAATGGAATGGTTTTTAAAGAGATATATTTATTGTAATTTTTATAGCTGAAAATTGATAAAACTTAATTTCCTTTAAAAAAATAGGGGTTGCTACCCTTAAAATTGAAAGTTATGCAGATTTATGGCCTTTTTAATTTTAAGATTTTTAGCGTTAGTTTTATTAAGGTATCTTTATTTATTTCTGAAATAATGAACAAAATAAAAATAAGGGGTAGTTACCCCTAAAAAATAATTTTGGTTAAAACCACGGAACAGGTGAACTTTATTTTTTAATTTTCTTTTAAATGGAATCAGTTTTAAGGCGATATATAATTTATTATAATTTTTATAGCTGAAAAATGATGAAAAATGCTTACAAGGAAAGTACCCGAACTGTCAAATTCAAAAAAATTCCAAACCCATATTAAAAAGTAGACCTCCATGCGAGATTCACGAAACCATTTTTTTTATCGGCTAAGAAGCGCTTTATAAGGGTTAAAATCACCCCTAAAGTTTACCCCCAAGAAACGTTTTTTTGATATATCTCGGCTTATACGTAACTTTTTTTAACGAAACAAAATGGAAAGAGTTTCTTATTAAAAAGCCAAGAAATCCGTGGTAGTATGAACATGAAGGGTTGTATCCCTTATTTTTTAGAGGGTGAAATTGTGTTTTTTTAATAATAATTTTTATTGTGAGAATTCATAAAATAATTAAAAATAGGTCAAAACATTATTTTTGCCAACTACAATAAATAACAATTCGTGTTTTTGGGCATTCTTCGCGAAACAACCCCTTAAGAGGTGGTAAACCACCCCTAACACAAATGAATTAGGTATATTTTTTTGGCAATTATTTGTTTCCTTAAAATGGGTTCTTGAAGTCGTTAATCGGAATCCACAGTGAGATCCACAATAAAAATTTGAAAATAGTGAATTCAATATGGCGAAAAATTTTTTAGAAATATTTTAAATTCCACGAAAAATAGTATGTAGACCCCCTAGCGGAAATTATATTATGTAAATAAGTGTATAATAATGTAACAATGTTTTGTTATGTTATTCTATTATTTATTATTTTTTTATCATACACTTGTTTATCGTACGATAAACAAGTGTATGATAATGTAGTTGTTTGTAAAGAAGTGTAAGAAAACGTAACAAATTGTACTTTTCTACTGGATTTCGGACGCTTTTACATTTTACCACAGTTTATACCATTTTTTAATAATTTCTTACTTTTCCTTACATTTGTCTACGTTTTATTACTTTTTAATTTGTACTCTTAATTCAAATTTTATAGGCATTCTTAAACTTTCGTACATCTTTTTACATTTTATTGTATATTTGTACTTTTAATTACATCTTTTTACGTTTATATACAAATTTTGATACACATTTTACATCGTATCACATATTTGTACACTTTTTTCAAATAGTTCATAATTATACTTTTATAATAATTTATAATTGTACTTTTATTTAAATAAAACTATAAATAAAAGATTTTCAAAGATTTAAAGAAAAAATACTAAAACGTAATAAAATGTAAATTATTATGTATTAGAAATATAATTAATATATGTTACAAAATGTAAGTTACTGTATAAAAGTTTAAATTTTTACAAATTCTTACAGATTTTTACAATTTATTATCTTTTAATACAAATTCTTATACAATTCTACCAATTCCTAAGCAGCACAACGACCAATTTTAAATCCTACGGGTCAGCCAACAGCAGACGGCAAGCTAGCTAATTATTCTGACGATCATGGATTATATGTTTTACAATAATGATATTCATGAAAAAATGTTGTAAACATAGCGATTTTTTGCACCATGAACATGTTATAATCGCTCGTTTACCACAAATATCGCATGTAATAAAATTAGAATTGAAGCAAAATTTTTTTGGGTTTTCAATTTTTTCTGGCCTTTCATCAATGTAACCGGCGGCGTACGAAGCATATTTAAATAAATTTTGAAACCTGGGAGTTGATAATTGATTATGTACTAATGAATGCATTTTGATTATATTATTTCTATCGTGTAAGTTGAGATCCTCATTTGTTAGAAATATCATATCCGAAAACGTTCGAACGAAGTTCTTCCACATTCGAAAACCGTAAATATCAAGCGGTTGAAGTTCACTTGTTGTTCTTTGTGGAATTTGTAGAATCGTTAAGGTTTTATGTTCCGGTTTTACTTTATAAATTATATCTAAGCAGTGACCTCTCCATGAATCAAGCAATAGGGTACTTGTTATGGTAGTTGATGGAAAATATACATCTTGCGCCCAAGTTTCAACATGTTCTTTAGTCAATTTACCTGATTTCGATGTCATTACATAAACATTTTCTGCTGCAAATAAATTTTTTCTGACTACAGTTCCAAACTCTCCCTTTGGTCCTTGCATAACTACAAAGAAGGGTGATAGAAGTTTTCCTTCAGCAGATACAGTCGGTTTGATAGTATAAGAATGAGTTGTCGAATGCACTGATTGCACTATACTCTCTACACTTTTATCTCCTCTAAGATTGAGGGTTCGACCACTGTGTATTTCGTAATTAAAACCTCTTTGGTCGGAGTTATAAACACGTTTTGCATCATATTTTATGATGGCATTTTTTACTCTATTGCGAAATTCCTGTTTTTGTGCTGACCATTCTTCTGAATCATCTATAGATATATTTGTTAGTAATAATTTTTGTTATTTTTCGAGAAATGATATTAAATCGCCGTTTAAATTCATTTAACCAGTGTCTAGAAGCTTTAAATTCATTGAAGTTTAACTCTAATGCTTTTTCTTTTGCCATACGTCTTACATCAATGTCATGAATGGGTATTCTATTCGATCTGGCTACGTTAAATTTTTGTAAACAATATTCCTCAATTTTTTTCAATTTATCGATCCTACTTCCTCCTATTGCCACTTGATCTCTCCATCTATACAGCTGACGTGCTGTTTTTAATTTTTTGAATCGATTTTGGGCTGTTTCAAATTTTAACTTGTTTTTACTACTTAACCAATACTCCACAGCTTGCTTTTTGTAGTCAAAATTAATACTCTCTGATTCGGTCCTACATTGATTTTCAGTTTCGGGTGTTATCATATCTTCTGCATCGATATCTTCATGTAAATCATCTGCAGGTATGTCATCGTAAGGTTCGTAGGTATCATCATAATATAGAAATTCTTCCGTTTCTTCGTAAATACTACGATCATTTATACTTGATATTATAATATTATACACTATATTAGCAACATTTCTTTCAGCGTCATTAACAGGTAATTTCTTTTCTTGATCTTGAAACATACTGTTTAAAATAAATAAAACATTCATCGCATTTACCAAATTCATATTGATGGAAAATATTTTCTTTCTTCTTTTAGATACGTTGAGTCGCAGTGTAAACCTGTAAAAGTTTTAGTTATTATAGCCTTTTTATAGCCATAACAGTATAGGAATGTACAATAGTATGAATGTACAGTAAGTGTAAAAAGTATTCAGACATCCAAAACTTTTGAGGAAAACATTTTACTAAATTCCTTTGTAAGTGCATGGGAATTCGTTATTGTTTGTCAATGTTTTGTCTACAAGATACACTATTTTATTAAATAGTTGCTAAACGTTATTATTATAAATAAAGTACTAGTTCTATTCACTCGTATGAATATTTTTTTACACTTAACTTAACTGATTAAATCGTCAGTATGTCATATTTTATATATTAGAATAACAGTAAAGTAACAGTAATTCTAAAAATTAAAATCAAAACATAATTTTTACTATCATAAAATAATTCAATGCATGTATTAAGAGTAAAGTTTCACTATCAAAATATTTACAATTGGTACAATAAAGATTCTATAATAGATTTTTACTGAATTTGACTTTCTTAACTTCGGCCCCTTGTTCAAAATTTATTGTATATTTTGACGAGTTTTATATTTGAAAATGCTGCATTTTATTTAACTTTTCAATATTATATCTATTATATCCTTCTATTAGAAATATTTTGAATAATTATGTAGAAGAAAGAAATTTCAATTATATGGTTACTTATGACTATTATTATTGTTGTTATCATTCAATTCAAATAGGATTTCGTACTCGTAAAATGTTTACTTGCCATTAAAAAATATGATGCAAGTACCTCCAGACACTTATATTTTCAATTAATACCCATAAAATAATGTTGACATTGAATATTAATTTAACACGATCGTAGAAAAACTTTCAGTAACGTATATTTGTTTTCGACTGACCGATGTTTCACTTATTTATGAATAAAAGAGGAGGAATCGGGAGATAAGCCGTATCAATGCAAGTGTACGCAATCTTGTATATTGCTCAATAACCATGAATTGCTATAATTATCATTATATTAAAAATTTTGTTCATATTAATTTATATTAATAAATCATAAATAAACTTTTCTTATTAAAACCTATCATAATTTCAACAAGCATGAAAATCTCTCCTAGCTAAAATTATAAAATATGAAAGAAAATAAGAAAATACTTATAAAATGGAATAAATTGTCGAAAAATGTAAGAAATCATACGATACTGGATTTCGGGCATATTTAACAAGTTGTTAAAGTTTCTTACATTTTCTTTCAATTCCTTACGTTTTCTAAATATTTCCTTGTGTAGCTTATTTTTATGAAATTATAAGGAAGTATTTGTTAGAAAAATCTGTAAGAATTAATTTGTTAGAAAAATCTCTAAGAATTTGTAAAAATTTAAACTTTTATACAGTAACTTACATTTTGTAACATATATTAATTATATTTCTAATACATAATAATTTACATTTTATTACGTTTTAGTATTTTTTCTTTACATCTTTGAAAATATTTTATTTATAGCTTTATTTAAATAAAAGTACAATTATAAATTATTATAAAAGTATAATTATGAACTATTTGAAAAAAGTGTACAAATATGTGATACGATGTAAAATGTGTATCAAAATTTGTATATAAACGTAAAAAGATGTAATTAAAAGTACAAATATACAATAAAATGTAAAAAGATGTACGAAAGTGTAAGAATGCCTATAAAATTTGAATTAAGAGTACAAATTAAAAAGTAATAAAACGTAGAGAAATGTAAGGAAAAGTAAGAAATTATTAAAAAATGGTATAAACTGTTATAAAATGTAAAAGCGTCCGAAATCCAGTAGAAAAGTACAATTTGTTACGTTTTCTTACACTTCTTTACAAACAACTACATTATCATACACTTGTTTATCGTACGATAAACAAGTGTATGATAAAAAAATAATAAATAATAGAATAACATAACAAAACATTGTTACATTATTATACACTTATTTACATAATATAATTTCCGCTAGGGGGTCTACATACTATTTATCGTGGAATTTAAAATATTTCTAAAAAATTTTTCGCCATATTGAATTCACTATTTTCAAATTTTTATTGTGGATCTCACTGTGGATTCCGATTAACGACTTCAAGAACCCATTTTAAGGAAAAAAATAATTGCCAAAAAAATATACCTAATTCATTTGTGTTAGGGGTGGTTTACCACCTCTTAAGGGGTTGCTTCGCAAAGAATGCCCAAACACACCAACTGTTATTTATTGTTGTTGGCAAAAATAATGTTTTGACCTATTTTTAATTATTTTATGAATTCTCACAACAAAAATTATTCTTAAAAAAACACAATTTGACCCTCTAAAAAATAAGGGATGCAACCCTTAATTTTCATACTACCACAGATTTCTTGACTTTTTAATAAGAAACTCTTTCCATTTTGTTTCGTTAAAAAAAGTTAAGTAGAAGCCGAGATATATCAAAAAAACGTTTCTTGGGGGTAAACTTTAGGGGTGATTTTAACCCTTATAAAGCGCTTCTCAGCCGATAAAAAAAATGGTTTCGTGAATCTCGCATGGAGGTCTACTTTTTAATATGGATTTGGAATTTTTTTGAATTTGACAGTTCGGGTACTTTCCTTGTAAGTATGATTCTCGGCTTTGCGAAAGACTATCGTAAAATCATAATCAATTGCAAGCATGAGCTTGTTCTCACAAGATCAAAGAATGATGTAAATGCTATTGTGCAAATGCAAACAGACGAGTTTAAAATTAATCTAATTAAAATTGAATGGTTAATGTTGCATTATCTGACAAGCATAAAATACGCCTCCTTCATTACCTACAGAAGGAAAAATCGATTGCTATGAGTTTTCGTAGTTGGGAGCTATATGAGTATCCATTACTTCCAACCACATCGAAGCATGTTTGGACTGTAAAGACATCAAACCAGCTGGAAAACCCCCGATTCGTCATTCTACGCTTTCAGACTAATCGTAAAGGACAAAGTGGATCGCTAACGCTAGCCGCTTTGATCATTGCAATATAAGTAATATGAAACTGTTAATTTAGGATGTGGAAGGCAGGGTTCTTCAAATAACCCACTCTGGTTAACAGCAACAACGTTTTATTCAATTACAGTACAGCTCTCTCTCTCTGATTACAACTGCTCTCGGCAGAGGACGGCGAACGAGTGAGTGCCCGCTTCGGCCGCTCGCTCTCGCTAGCTCTCCAGCTATGCTCGCGTGATGGCGCCACGCATGCGCTCTCTATTTCGCACGCTGACATAAATGTACACGTATTCTAACACGCCTCCTTACATTTATGTTTCTCGCAATTACAATATTCTTGAAATCAAATTCAATAAACTTCTCAAGTTTTCAAACCTTACTCGTCCAAGAGCCTTTGTCAAAATATCTGCAACATTTTTCTCTGTACTGACCTTAACAATATCAATTAATCCATTAACATAATTCTCATTTACAAAATGATAATGTACTTCTATGTACTTTGATTTCTTTGTAAAATTACCAAATTTCGCAATGCTCACAGCGCCAGAATTGTCTTCATAAATATTTACAGGTTTCTTAATTTCTACTTTAAAGTCACTTAACAAGTCTTTTAGTAATATTACTTCACTTACTGCTTCAGACAGTGCGACATATTCAGCAGCTGTCGAAGACTTAGTTACACTTCCTTGTTTCCTCGATTTCCAATATATTACATTTCCATACAACTTAACAATATATCCAGTTGTCGACTTTCTGTCTACACAGTCTCCTGCCCAATCGGCATCTACATGACATTCAAGAATATCTACATTATTGTTTTTCTTAAATCTTAATTTTAAACTTTTAGTTAAATATAAATATTTTAAAATTCTTAAAGCATATTTATAATGTGTCTCATCATAACAATTCTGAAATCTACTCAAATAATTTACGCTATAACTTATATCTAGTCTTGTTCCTGAGCTAATATACAAAAGTGCTCCTATCAAATTTCTATACTTTATTTTCTCATCTATCTCTTCAGCGGGTTCTAACTTTAAATTTTGTTCCATTGGAGTCTCATACAATTTTGCTTGTTCAATCTGATATTTTCTAGCTAACGATTCAATATACTTTTCCTGATCTAAGGACATCTCATTTTTGTTTTCGTCATATTCAATATTAATACCTAAATACATACTCACTTTATCTAAATCTTTCATCTGAAATCTTTCTTCTAACATTCCTTTTATGTAATTCAAATTTTGTCTTTTCTTACAACATATTAACAAATCATCCACAAATATAATTAAATATATAATCTCATCTCTTTCTCTTAAAGTATACAAACAATAATCATGTTCGCTTCTTACAAATCCTAAAGAACTTAAATAATTATCAAGACACTCATACCAAGCTCTTGGGCTTTCTCGCAAACCATACAACGCTTTATTTAATTTACAAACCCTTTCTGTTCCATCCTCATAACCTTCAGGCTGTTGAACAAATACTTTTGATTTAACTTTACCATTTAAAAACGCTGTTTCTACATCCATTTGCTCAATTAACAATCCGTTTTGGCAGCAATACGATAACAATACTTTCAAAGTTTGTGTTTTCGCAACAGGTGAATAAATGTCATCCAATACATCTGTTTGTTGGTAACCTCTTACCACTATTCTCGCTTTATATATATTTTCACCTTTTTTTAGTATAAATCCATTTTAAATCTAATATCTTTTCATTCTTTGGTTTTTCAACTAATACCCATGTTTTATTTTTCTCTAAACTATTCATTTCTTTGTTCATAGCTTCTACCCAAAAACTAGACTCATTACTATCTATAGCTTCTTTAAAGCTTACAGGACTATCTGCACTACAATAATTTACATAAATACATCCGCTATATACATAATTATCATCAAATCTACTAGGCTTTTTACTCGTTCTTTGTGACCTTCTTAAATCAGTTACTTCTTTAGCTTCATTTTCAGCATTTTCTATATTATTCAAATTTTCATTTATATTTTCTACATGTTCATTTTCTTTATCAACATTTTTATTTAAACTCTCATTTTCTAAATCACTATCATCTAAGCCAATACATATTACATCTTCCTCAACGACATCAACGTGTCTTGCAACAATGACTCTATTGTTTATCAAAACTCTATACCCTGTTACATCATAACCTATCAACGTTCCTAACTCAGCCTTCCTATCCCATTTCGAATTTCTTTTGTTTTCCGGTACTCTAACAAATACTTTACTTCCGTATAATTTTAAATGCTTCGTGTCTGGTTTTTCATTTAAAAATATCTCATAAGGAGATTTATTTCTAACTAAGGTGTTAGCAATAGTTCTATTTTTAAATAGACTGCGCCGCAGACTACTTCTGGCCAAAATCTTCTTTCGATCTTAGACTCAGCTAACAAACACCTTGTACTATCCATAACCGTCCTATTGTACCTTTCTGCTGTACCGTTAAGCTCATGTACATAAGGTGGACATGTTTCTATTTCAATTCCCTTTTCTCTACATAATTTATACATGTCTTTATTCAAATATTCAGTACAATTATCACACCTTAATTTCTTAATTTTCTTTCCAGTCTTATTTTCAACTAAATTTATATATTCAATAAATTTATCATGTACTTCGTCTTTAGACTTAATTGCATAAATTTTTGTTAATTTACTAAAATCATCAATAAAAGTTATGAAATACTTTTCTCCTTTATAACCTACTGTATTGTGTGGTCCATTCAAATCTGTATGTACTATTTCTAATATATCTTTCGCTCTTTTCCTATTATTCTCAAACGGGATATTGTGCATTTTGTTTTCAATACACGTAGCACATTTATAGTAATCTGATTCTATTTCGTTAGGCAAACCTTTCAAAACATGATTTTTACACATTGTTTTTAAATAGTTAAAATTAACGTACCCTAGAGTTCTATGCCATTTTTCCTTTAAAGTCATTTTCTCATTTTTAACTGTCAAATTTGATTCTCTTGTTCTTTTTTCAATAAAACTAGTCATTTTATACATTCTATCTTTTTTCCAAGCTATCGCAATTAATTTATTATTTTTATTATAAATTTTAGCACTATCACCGATACATACCACTTTACATTTATCAGTTACTTTAGCAAAACTCATTAAATTTCTGTCCATATCTTTTACGTAAAATACATTTTCTAATTCTATATCTATCTCTTCATTAAACGTTTTGAATTTACTTTTTACATGACCTACTTTTGTTGCTTTCAAAATTCTACCGTCTCCTACTTTTACATTAATCGGTTCTTTCAATACAATTGCATCATTAAAATAATTTTCGTTATTTATCACGTGGTCTGTACAACCGCTATCTGAAATCCAATCTATCTTATTTTCGTTTACTTTACCGTTACTTTTATTCGCAGACATTATTTCTACTGAAGTGCTCAACGCTTCGCTCTTCTCGGTATTTTGATGACCGCTGCTGTTGTTGTCACTGCCTCTCGCGCCTCGGCCATGCTGTCGGTATCCGCTCCTTCCACGCCGGTTGGAACTCGTTCGCTGCTGTGTGTAGCCTCTGCCGTTGCCTCCTCCTCTCTGTGGCGCACAGCTTCCTCTGCCGCCTCCTTGTTGTGGCGCGCAATTCCCGGAATTGTTTTTCGTCGGGCAATCGTATTGTATGTGTCCTACAGCACCACATACATAACATGTCCTTTTATCCTCTCTTCTTTTCTCAAACGTAAACGCGTTTGATCTCGAATTCTCACTTTCACCATGTTTTTTCTTAAATTCGAATTCCAATTTTGACTTCACAAATTCCACTGTTTTGTCCTTTTCAGCTAATGCGTCCACAATATCAACCATGTGTGACATACTTTCTGGTAGCGTTAATAAGAAGTAATTCAATTTATCTTCTTTCGTCACATTTTCTCCAGCATTTTTTAATTCGTTCACTAATTTTTCAAAGTTATTATAAAAGTCTGTCGGGTTCTCACTTTCTCCCATTTTCAAATCGAGCAGTCTTCTTTTACACAATAATTTCACAGCACTACTTTTAACTAAGTAATTTTCATCCAACTTAGCAACCATTTTCTTTGCTGTTTCTTCTGAAATAATTAATTCTAGTTGTGTATTTGTCATGCTGTTCACTATATAGTTTTTAGCTTTTATCTCTTTCTTTTTCCACTCAACTTCTGTTATTGCTTCCGGGCTTTCATCATTTTCGATAACTTCACTGCACTCTTTAAATTCCAAGAATAATTTTAACTTGTACTTCCATTTATCATAGTGTGTCCCATCAAATACTTGTAACGTGAATCCTTTGTTCTCCGATGCCATCTCGCTTTCAACAGGAATTTCCTTTTTAACTTCCTTATTTTCAATATTGTAAAATTTTTCTTCACTTTCAGTTTCACTTGACTTTTCAATGTTTACTTTTGGTTCTTCTTTTACACTCATGTGTTTTCCTTTGTTCTTGCGCTTACCATGCGCTAAACTTAAAATCACTTTTCCTTTTCGTGGAATTTAAAGTGTGTTACTGCTCTCGTAAAGAGAAACAGTACCGCACTAAAAATAAACCAGGCACACTGCTACCATGTTAATTTAGGATGTGGAAGGCAGGGTTCTTCAAATAACCCACTCTGGTTAACAGCAACAACGTTTTATTCAATTACAGTACAGCTCTCTCTCTCTCTGATTACAACTGCTCTCGGCAGAGGACGGCGAACGAGTGAGTGCTCGCTTCGGCCGCTCGCTCTCGCTAGCTCTTCAGCTATGCTCGCGTGATGGCACCACGCATGCGCTCTCTATTTCGCACGCTGACATAAATGTGCACGTATTCTAACAGAAACAATTTCTCAATTCACAATACTATCCTAATGGAAATCTCAATTTGAACATTGATCATAATCAATACGCTTTATTATATGATATGTATGTAAGCTTTCAAAATGTGTATTATGGAAAAGAGGCAGAACCTATGGTCAAGAGAGGAAAGTATATACAGCATGCTCCTTTAGTTGTTATCGGTTATTCAAAGCAGAATGAGTCATTGAAGTAGGCTCCAGTTGACATTCGTATTGAATTCGAGGCTAAAGAAAATTTTCCAGCACAAATATCAGCCTACTGCTTGATATTACACCACCGTATTATCGGACATAATCCCATAAGTGGGGATGTTAAGAAATTAGTCTAAGGAGGGGATGAAGGTATAAAAGATCCTGCAGAGCCATCTGAACAGTCAATCAACACGGAGTATGTGGTGGATGTACAAGGATTTAAGCAACCCATCAACGAATTTGTTGTCACAGAATTAGCCATTGTTCCTCTGAGTGGAAACGTGAAACCAGCGGTGTTTACCTTCAAGCCACCCACACCGTGGTGTAGACTTCCAGCGAAGTATAAAAGTCAAAATTGTTGGTTGGAACATAATTATCATGGCTTATCTTGGAGTTCAGATGAGCTGCCCTATAAAGAGTTGGAAAATGTATTACGGGGCAGTCTACATGATGCAAGTGTCGTCTATGTGAAGGGCCTTGAGAAAAAGCAGTGGCTTGAACAATACAACCTTAACGTATATGATATGAGCGATATGCGCTTTCCATCACTGCTGAGACTCAAGTTTGATGTGTTGGAGCAGCTATGTCCACATCATAGACTTGCTTACAAGGCAAATTGTACACGTCGAAATGTACTGTTGCTAAGAAAATTTTATCATGATAATACTCCATCACTAGAGAGACCTCTCAAGATATTTTTTCGCACAGAACATTTATCCTTTATGTCGACGTGCCATAGGAAAACTAACACATTTGAAATTTCATACGAAGATTAACACATTTAGGATTTCATATGAAAACTAACACATTTGAACAATTTCGGTCGAAAAGTAACACGTTTAATAAATTTCGAGCGAAAACTAACACATTTGATTTGCGATTTGAAAAAATTCTTTTTTTTCCATGAGTAATCGAATCACTTTAAATACAGTTAAAAACGTAACTCTAGAATTTTCGTGTTTAACCCTGTTCACGATTCATTTGAAATCGAAATTGTAACGCGATAGGATATTCTGTTCACACGAAACACCGACTATTTACATACTCACACATACACTTTTACACTCGTACACCAGCTACACTATACACTGCGCGAGCGAGTCTATTAATAGCTCTGCTCAAACCCCCACTCTCTCGACATACCAGTCGTCGCGGCTCGCGGAGCTTTTTCTCCAGTCTCTGATCGGCCGCTAGCCAGTACACAGCGTGCATGATCACTCCGACCAGCACTAATAAAACGCCAGTTTAACCAGAACCATTTCTATATTTAAACGCCACCTACGCTAACCCATTCCCTCACTATCCTCCGTGTAATTGCACCAGTAACCCTATCGTAAGAAACATTTGGTCCTTCGAGCCGGATATCGCGCGTGCGCGATCGAGGATAGTGAGTAGAAAGTTCGCGGCCACGCGGCATCCCGGAAGTGCTCATCGCGCGTGGATATCTACCACGTATCGCGGTAACTTCCTTATCTTCCAAGTGTACTTTCGAATCGCTTGGAGATAAATTAACTCGTCTAACGCAATAAAAGTCGTGTCTCACACACACGCGAGTGTTCGACCATGGTGGGCAGCAGCAATCTACCACATTCATCATGAGTGCTGTAGAAGCTCTATTCAAACGCCAGGCCGAGCTTTCCAAGTCAATCGGGAATGCCACAATCAACCTCAACAAAATGGGCAAGGACAAGTTTACACGCACCGTGATAAATGTAAGGTCCAACAGCCTGCAATCATCATGGAAGGAGTTTCATGAAAACCATTTAATTCTAATCAAGCATTCAGTTAACTCTGAGGAAAAGGACGAAGATCCTTACTTTGCTGTCGACTCCTATGCAGACACGGAGCAGCAGTATCTGGAAGCATTGACGTACATGCTTAGCATCGCAGATAAACTCGAGGAACCAGCAGGAACAATCAAGGTACGGCCTCGTCACAAGCTCCTGAAACAATGACTCTGAAGACACTACCGACAATCAATCTTCCGTGCTTTTCTGGAGGATACGAAAAATGGCCAGAATTTCGAGACCTCTTCATGTCGAAGATTGCAACAAATGCCAGCTTCACCAATATCAATCGTATGTATTACTTGAAGACTAATGTGGAAGGAGAAGCTGCTGACTTAATCCAAGATTATAACGTGGAAGGAGACAGTTTCACACGAGCTTGGGCTCTATTCAAGAATACCTACGGGAACCTATGGCTGCAAGTAAGATCACATTTAAAGAAATGGCATGCGACGAAGCCGGCCTCCTCAGAATCGGCGGAAGAAATTCGAAGAATTGCGAGCGCGACCAACAACCTCATAGAAGGTATGAACAATTTAAAGCGCACACCAATTTGCGACGACATATTGGTCTTTTTCACAGTCGAAAGACCCGATGCTCAAACGAAGAGAGCATGGGAGTCATCGTTAGGCGCTACAAAAGACCCAGCTACCTACGATAGTCTTCGCACGTTCCTGAGCGGATGAATAATTATGCTCGCGGCCACGAATCCATCGAAGAGCGGAAAGGACTCGCAGTCGTCCAACGGCTTGTCCTATAGCCGAGATCAACGAAAGCCTTCGAACTCCTTTCGTGCTCACCATACCGTAGCAACGACCCTTCCATGCCCGTTGTGTCAAGGTCAACACCACATACACGGATGTGTCACCTTCAAGACAAAGTCTGTACCCGAGCATATAGCATTCGTAAAGGCAAAGTCGTTGTGCGAAAATTGCCTTGGCTCACACAAGATCAGTACGTGTAAGTCAACTAAGAATTGCTTTGTGTGTAGTGGTAGGCACAATACCACTCTTCATCGCGATGCTACCTCCAGCGTAAGTACGAATCTCGCTACAACGACCGACCCACCTTCAGTGACCTTCTCACGACAATCACAGCCGTTTCATGTGTTGGTGAGTGATGAGACTTCGTTCGTGCCTGCGTTGCTACCCACAGCGCTTGTTGACGTTCTAGCACCGGACGGCACCAAGCACCGTGTACGCGCATTGATCGACCAGGGAGCGCAATGCTCAATGATAAATAGAGAGGTTGCCAAGAGTTTAAAGTTGATAACCAAGCCAGCTTATGTGGCCGTCACTGGAGTCGGTGGTGTAACATCGTCGTATGCGCAGGGGCGCGCAATGTTCGAAATCGCCTCATGCCACAACCCTGAAGTCAGGATTGATGTTGACGCTCTCATCCTTTCTCGTGTCACCAATTACGTCCCATCTCATCGACGTTTCGGGGCAGAATGGAATCATCTGGAGGGCCTTCTATTCGCCGACGACTATAGTGACGAATCCAAAAAAATCGATCTTGGTTCAGACGTCTACGCAAGAATCCTGCTGCAGACCACAATGCGATGGCGCCAATCGCCCAGAATACTTCGCTACGATGGATTGTATCCGGACCAACGGGAAATCATCTCTTCAACAACGTAGCTACTACATCAACGAACCATGCCTACGTTACAAGACCAGATCATCCCGTGACATTCATAGTTAAAGACTCTAATTATTTAAGTTATGATGTAAATTGCTTTCCTTACTTCTGTAATTCCAACTATGTAAAAACGGATGTATTAATGTCTCTTCAAGACATTAAGGTGGGCAGAATGTTCACGATTCATTTGAAATCGAAATTGTAACGCGATAGAATATTCTGTTCACACGACACACTGACTATTTACATACTCACACATACACTTTTACACTCGTACACCAGCTACACTATACACTGCGCGAGCGAGTCTATTAATAGCTCTGCTCAAACTCCTACTCTCTCGACATACCAGTCGTCGCGGCTCGCGGAGCTGTAACCGCGAAGCATTTTCTCCAGTCTCTGATCGGTCGCTAGCCAGTACACAGTGTGCACGATCACTCTCGCCAGCACTAATAAAACCCCAGTTTAACCAGAACTATTTCTATATTTAAAAGCCGCCTACGCTAACCCTTTCCCTCACTATCCTCCGTGTAATTGCACCAGTAGCCCTATCGTAAGAAACAAACCCTTAGAGGGCCGGGATGACGCCTTGAGGCGTCATGGTCTGACTCGCCAACATCCGACCTTGGTTTGGTTCTAACTTGGGGACCTCAGATCACTTTTCAGTACAAATTATGAGCTTTTAAAATTTTTGAAATCCCGGCCCTCTAAGGGTTAAGGCCTTCCAGTCACTGAAAATCAAAAAGTATCCTCTATCGTGAATTTTAAACCTAACAAAAAAACTTCCATTCTTCGCAAGATTCAAGCAAAAGTACTTGGTCGATTTCTTCGTGCAAAAAATTATTTTCATTGTTATTTGAATCTCTATACTTCCCCTGTTTTACATTTATAATTTTGAACCTCATTGTTTTTTGACAGAGCATTATTCGACAATTTTGATAATTGTTTGGAAATTATTTTTAAAAAGTATTTGAAGATTTTTCTGGGAAAAAAATAGACATTTGGAGACAGGGAAAGCATAGGAGATCGAATAACAAAGAAAAAAAGTTTTTATAGAATAACATCAATGCAAAAGTGTTTCTGGAATCGTGCGCACAATGGTACCATTATACAGGGTGTGTCAAAAGTTCCGGGACGGCCAGTTATCTCAGCGGGAATGCATTTTCGGAAAAAATGTTTCATACAAAAGATGTAGGATTTTTCCCTGGCTATCTGATGGTGACCTTGAATTTGACCTTCGGCTTGACCTTCAAGGTCATTTGAAGGTCAAGTCGAATTTTTTAAATGGGAACCCTCCTTTTTTATTGCGCAAACCGAAAGAGGGAAAAATTCTCTTTCCAACGATATAAGACACATACGCGGTCAAATGTGATCTAGAGGTCGTTTCAAGGTCAAGTCGGTAAAATGAGGTCAAATTGATCTTGGGCAGTCCAAAGCATGGAAACTAAGGGCGTTGGGAAAAAACTTTCCATACGAAAGTTTCCGCAAATCGAATGGAGCATCTGATGGTGACCATGAATTTGACCTTGGGCTTGACTTTCAAGGTCATTTAAAGGTCAAGTCGAATTTTTTTAATGGGAATCCTCTTTTTGTTGCAGAAATGCGGGAAAACTTACCTTTCCAGGGGTGTAAGATACATACGGGGTTAAAAGTGAGCCCAAGGTCATTTGAAGGTCAACGTTCTTATACTCCGATCATCTGGACACCCCATCGAATTTCGTGTATCAGGGCGTTAAAAAACATTTTTTGTGCAAACGTTTCTGGATCAAAACCCAGACCTGGGACCTGGCTAATCACCGCTGACCTTGGAACGACCTTGGGTCGACCCAACGGGGCAAACCGACCCCAGATACGGGTTCAGCGACCCCGAAAACCCATGGGCCCGTGGTTTCAAGCACCTTCTGCAATTCCTTCTGGTTTGACCTTGGAACGACTTTGGGTCGACCCAACGGGGCAAACCGACCCCAGATACGGGTTCAGCGACCCCGAAAACCCATGGGCCCGTGGTTTTAAGCACCTTCTGCAATTCCTTCTAGTTTGACCTTGGAAAAACCTTGGGTCGATCCAGCGGGGCAAACCGACCCCAGATACGGCTTCAGCGACCCCGAAAACCCATAGGTCCGTGGCCCGCATTTCTGCAACAAAAAGAGGGTTCCCATTCAAAAAATTCGACTTGACATTCAAATGACCTTGAAGGTCAAGCCCAAGGTCAAATTCAAGGTCACCATCAGATGCTCCATTCGATTTGCGGAAACTTTCGTATGGAAAGTTTTTTCCCAACGCCCTTAGTTTCCATGCTATGGACTGCCAAAGATCAATTTGACCTCATTTTACCGACTTGACCTTGAAACGACCTCTAGATCACATTTGACCCCTTATGTATCTTATATCGGTGGAAAGAGAATTTTTCCCTCTTTCGGTTTCCGCAATAAAAAAGGGGGCTTCCCATTTAAAACATTCGACTTGACCTTCAAATGACCTTGAAGGTCAAGCCCAAGGTCAAATTCAAGGTCACCATCAGATAGCCAGAGAAAAATCCTACATCTTTTGTATGAAACATTTTTTCCGAAAATGCATTCCCGCTGAGATAACTGGCCGTCCCGGAACTTTTGACACACCCTGTATATTTCCATTTAAAATACACGGTAAATGGTTTTCTTGATTGTGGGTGACTGTAAGGCCTTAACAATACAATCATCATGTTGTATTACGTACTTTCTTTATAATTTCTTGAAGTAATAATATATATAAAAATATATAACAGTATGAAACAAAAGAACTTTCATGAATAAACTGTCCACAATCCATTTTAATGAATATTTAGTTGAATCGACATTTTATTCAATGTTCCTTCTACTTCATTAAACAAAATAGTAATGTCAGATTTGTACTCAGCGATGTCGAAAACATTAATTAATAGTGATTCTAGCGACTGCTAGGCCGTAGTCTAAAGCGCTCTTAAGGATGTTCAGGAGTTTCGGCGAAACGGAGAGATCGACTTGAAATTTTATATGTTATTCCTTAGTTAAAAACACGATTAAATGAATTTTTTGAGAATTTTTGTCTACGTGGTTTTCGAGAAAAAAATTGTTGAAAATCGAGTTTGTAACGTAGGCTTTTATGGAAGACAGAGGTTATAACGTCTTTAAACACAAAAATCTATTATAAAAAATCTAAACGTGTTAGTTTTCGTCCGAAAGTCCGAAAATGTGTTATTTTTCGTCCGAAATTTTGTAGATGTGTTAGTTTTCTTCCGCAAAAAAAAAAGATGTGTTAGTTTTCGTATGGCACGTTGATGTGTCCTACAGATATTACTCAGCTATCTAAGGCATTTCTCACAACATTTGGAGCAAACAGTATCGAGCAGGCGTGGGTAAAACTGTCTGATGATTTAACAAGCGATCAAAGAATTCTCAAATGTCTACGTTGCCGAGAGCACAATCCTACAGAGAGTGTAGTACCGCCTTTAAGAAGAGACTGTATTCCTTATACTGAATATATTGTTTTTATTTTTCTTTCCTCATATCTCATAATGCATATACATGTGAAAATTATGTTGAATAAATGTTTCTTATACTGAATATTACTGTTTTTATTTTTCTTTCCTCATATCTCATATGTAATCAGAGTATTAAGTAGCTTATAAGAAAGTGCGCCTACAAAATATTAAATTTCATTCATACGTCTCAAAATTGTATGCGAAATCTCAGCAATAAACTCATGCTCAAATCAAATAAATTCTATATCTCGCGAACGGCTTGAGATATCGAAAATTAGTCGGATTGATTTTCATACGACATAAACTACATACAACAGAAAGCGGAACTGCGAGAGAGGATTGGTGAGCTTTATGGGAAATTATCACCCTGAGCTTGGTGAGTACGGCAGTCCTACTCTGGCAGGTCCAGAAGTTAGGAGTATAGCAAGGATGTGAATAATATATAGTCCCTGCAATTAACAAGAAACAAACTTTATTATTGGACGTAGTAATAGTACACGACCGTACAGGTCGATAGTCGGGCAGACACTGGTTAGTCGATATGGCAGCGACACCCAGGGAGAACGGAGTAACCCCACTCTCTTGCCATAGACACGGACTCCCCAGAGCTTATGTGATAGTACCGCCATCTAACGGTGATATAGGTATTGTACAGAAGCCAAGCGATAGAATTAGCCTGTAAAATTTGTTGTGTTGTTATGGTTAATAAAGAGATAGTTGCCCTGCGTAATGTAAAAATCTATCACTCTATAAAGTTTCAATCCCCGATATCAACGACGCCCTACAACATTTTTCGAACGAAAATAACCTAAATTTCGTTCGCAAAATTTTCTAGGATGTCGTTGATATTTCGGCTCGAAACTGCGAAGATGAAAGATTATTACATTGCGCAGGGCAACTATCTCATTATATGACTTAATTCGATATATTTATTTTCATAGCATAGAATTTCCCCTATTCCGCCGGTAAAACAGAGTCAGTGATAAATACAGGAGTGCCACACCCCCTTAACTGATAAATAAAAATGGCATAGAGCTTTAGGTAACGTCAATTTCTAATATCAAAATAAATTAATGAATAATAAATTAGTAGTTGGTTTGCCAGATAAAATCGAGAGTATAGAAATGAAATGTGCAAATTGTATAGGGAGTAAAATATAAATGTACCGTTTAAAAATAATAGATCAGAAACAAAAGAAATTTTGGAATTAATTCGCACTGATTTGAATGGGCCACATAAGACATTAGGTTATGGTGGCGGAAAGTATTTTGTGATTTTTATTGATGATTATAGCAAAT
The DNA here is from genome assembly GCA_036365515.1 of Torymus aiolomorphi. Classification (NCBI taxonomy): domain Eukaryota; kingdom Metazoa; phylum Arthropoda; class Insecta; order Hymenoptera; family Torymidae; genus Torymus; species Torymus aiolomorphi. The sequence continues at coordinate 7,562,607 of CM070874.1, read as the reverse complement.
GCACTAGAATTGTTTGTATCAAAAGTAAAGGAGAAAGCGCGAGTTCTTTTATTGAATTTGTTAATCAAATTGAAAATATTTTTAATTAAGTGGTAACAAAATTACAATGTGATAACGGTAAAGAATATTTGAGTCGAGCAATTTATGATTTTGTTAAAAGTAAAGGAATACAATTATTACCATGTCCACCCTACGTCCATGAGTTAAACGGAGTAGCGGAAAGGTATACTTGGTCAGCTATGGACATTCACAGATGCTTAATTAGCGAGGCTAGGTACATGGTTACAGGTAAGCCTGTAACTCACTTTATATATGTCAATTATATGAATGCAAATGTACCAAATACATTCGAGGAGGCGATAAATTGAATCAAAAGAATGGCAAAAGGTAATGAATACAGAGACAGAAAGTCTAAAGAAAAATGACACTTGGCAAATAGTTGAAAAACCAAAAGATAGAAAGATTATAAATGTAAAATGGATTTATAAAAAAAAGAATGATAATAAGTATAAAGCTAGATTAGTTGTTAGGGATTTCCAACAAAGAGATTATATCGAAAATGTATACTCACCAGTAGGTAAAATGCAAACTTTGAAAATTCTATTGTCACACTTGTTGGGATTTCGGGGTGGATAATGTGAGAATCAATACTGTTAGCAATAATAGTTTAAAGTTTATTAGTGGCAAAAGCCAGTCGACACGTCTGCCTACATCGCAGTCAGAAAGTAGAGTCTAAGAAACATTCTAAGTGCACTACACTGCTCTCGCGTCTCACGCAACTCTCATACAGACACGTAGGGGTGGGGAGATACGCATGTGTGTGTTTCATCCGTTGTCGCTCGGCAGACGTGCATACCATTGTATTTTCGCGTACAGTGTACTTGGTGCTGAAACATTCACATATTTCAACACGCCTCCTTGAATTTTCAATATTACAATTAAATGTTCATTCCTTCACTTAGTCATACAATAATTTTCAAATTTTATATTGTGAATAGATTTCTTTTATTTTAAATCACTCTCAACGCTTTTCTATTTTTCAAAAACTTCGTCTTATCTAAACTCTTTGTTAACATATCTGCTAAATTAAATTGTGAGTCTATTTTTACGACGTCGATTATTCCATTTTGATAGTTTTCATTTATGTAATGATATTGCACTTCAATGTGCTTCGAATTCTTTGTAAAGTTACCGAATTTCGCAATCGCAATTGCACCTGAGTTATCTTCATACATCTTAATTGGTTTATCAAATTCTACATTAAATGATTCGCATAATAAATTTCTAATAAACAAGATTTCTGTCACTGCTTGAGACATAGCAGTGTATTCTGCAAAAGTAGAACATTTTGTTACGGTACTTTATTTATGCGTTTTCCAAACATTAACTTTCCATATAATCTAATTACAAAACCTGTTGTAGATTTTCTATCTACATTATCTCCTGCATAATCAAAATCTACCATACAATCTAATACTTCGCTGTTCACGTCATCGTAGTATATACAATTTGCACATTTCATTTCAATACTCTCGATTTTATCTCCCTACTAAAAAATCTCAGGTGTGATCTCAGGTGACTTCTCAGGTGAGATCTCATGTTATTTCTTGTGTCAATTTCTCACCTGAGATTCTACTCCAGATACTGCAGAAATCTTACGTAAATAGAAAATCAGGTTTTGCAGTATTGGAAATCGCCTGTTAGGATGTTTTACCACCTAGATTAACGCAAAAATGTATGATTAGAAGCATTTTACACAATTTTTCAATTTTTACAAATTTGGTACATGAGATCTCGCCTGAGGTAACACCTGATATCTCAACAGAGAAATCACCTGAGATCTCATTCACCAAATTTGTAAAAATTGAAAAATTGTGTAAAATACTTTTAAACATACATTTTTGAGTTCATCTAGGGAGTAAAATATCCTAACAGGTCATTTCCAATACTAAAGAACCTGATTTTATATTTACGTAGGTTTTTCGCAGCATCTGGAGCAGAATTTCAGGTGAGAAATTGATACAAGAAATAATATGAGATCTTACCTGAGAAGTCACCTGAGACCTCACCTGAGATTTTTTAGTAGGGCTGGCAAACCTACTACTAATTTATTATTCACTAATTTATTTAGATATTGGAAATTTACATGACCTAAAGCCCTATGCCATATTTCTTTATCAGTTAACTTGGCACTATTTACATAAGTATCATTATTATTCCTTTTTGTTACGTAACTTTTCATATAATATAAATTTTCTATTTCTTTAGCAACAGCTATTAATTCTCTCATGGAGAGAATTTTAGGAGAGGAGACGTCTTAGTGGTAGTTTAGTAGCTTCCTACAATGTTCGAGTTGCTGCTGTGCTAAATTAGGACCGCTGCCGCACTAAGTTTTGGGAGAGCGGCTGCTCTACGCGTGTAGCGCGAAAGTTATACTAAAATGGGGTTATATTATACTAAACTCGGTCTAGCATTGCACGAAAAGCAGAAAAGCCGTTGCACTATTTCTTTCGGACTGCGGTAGCGCCACTTTAGCTTCGCGCTAATACTACACTAGTGCAGCTGCAATCCTAAACTATAGTACAAATCAAATGGTGCGTTTCGTAGCACGGACGGACTATCTAGGAGTTCTTTCCTAAAATTCTCTCCGTGCTGGAATGATTGTAAATTTTTGCATTTTCATTTTTTGCTATAATTGTACAACTTTTTGCTATCTTCGAGAAAATTAACAGATTTTGTTTAATACCTTTGACATAGTATACATTGCTTAAATCTACGCTGGTTGCATTGTAATAATTTTTAAAGTATTGTACAATTTCATAGTTCCTATTTTAGTCGCTTTTAACAATATTCCATATGGTAATTTTACATCAATCGGATTTTCTAACTTAACAAATTTATCAAAGAATTTATCACTTTTCACTATATGATCTGTACACTCACTATCTAATAACCAATTTAATTCATTTTCACTATCTTCAGTGTAGTCCTTGCCTGTTACTTGATTTACTTGGGGATCGTAGACCTGCGTGGCCCATGCTGCAGTTGAGTCCGCTTCAGTTGACTTGGACTCGCCTCCTGACCTGCCTGTCCCTCTGCTCTGGTCACGTCCTCGGTGTTGTCCGCTTCGGTTGAAGCCTCTATGGGTTCCTCGTTGACCTCTGTTGAATTGAGCACCTGTGCTCCTGTTGCCTTGCTGGCCTTGCCAACAGTCCTTCTGGCGATGACCAACTCTTCCACATGTATAGCATATTCCTTGAGTTTTTGTTGGAAAAGTACTTACATTACTTTTCTTGTCATTATCCATTTTATTAATGTTTTTTTTTTTATCTTTGACTTAACATATTCGACTGTGTGCTCTTCTTCAGGAATAGCATCTATAAAGTCTCCAATATGACTATAACTTGGTGGTAGACTTTTGATAAGATATCTCATTTTTTCAGCTTCATCCAATTTTCCACCAGCTGTTTTCAATTCATTTACAGCCTTATCAAATTCGACAAAGAAATCATCTACACGGTCATAATTTTTCAATTTAACTTCTTCTATTTTTTCTCTGCATATTATTTGCACGGCTTTAGATGTTGTTAAATATATTTTATCAAACTTTTTTATCATTTCATATGCTGTCGTACACTCTCCAATATATTCTAGTTGTTTATCTGTGACAGCACTCATCAGTATAGTTCTCGCTTTTAAATCTTTTTTAATCCAGACATCTACTTGTTTATCTTCAGTACTTATAATTCTTGTTGTTTGTTCTTTGTATTCTTTATATTCTAGCAAAGTCATTAATCGTATCTTCCAACTTGAGTAATTTACACCATCGAAAATAGGTATCACAATATCTTCGATTTTTGCTTGCTTAGCCATATCGATTTCTTTTACACTTATATTCTTGTATACTTTATTTTTAAGTACTATAATCTTCTTGATTTCCTTCAAAAATGTTTTTCGAATTTGATTTTTTATTTGAATCCATTCATCGGTTTTATTTTCTGATTCGTGTTCTTTCTCTGACTTTATCTCGTCACTCATCTGTACATGTATATAACCTATAAATTTGCCACATTCTCGATACTTGCACTTTAATCCTTTTGTTTTTCTTTAGATAACAGTTTATACTTTTTATTTAAATATATATTTTTCAATTTCCATTGTTCTTAACTGATTATTTTTCACTTTAAACTTTTTGTTTTTCTGACCACGTTTTTTCTTTCGTCACTCCCGTTTTACTCAACGAGTACTTTTTTTAATTGCTTAATCTTTCACTTGACAAGTACTTTTATTTAATTGCTCAATTTTACACTTTTATTAACAACCGTTAATTTCCACGTGGCTTTTCTAGCCTCACTTGGTTTTATCCCCCAATTATCTCTATAGAACTCGAAAGTTCATATAGCAGATAATTATTTTTGCAACTACGTACCGCTACCATATTGGGATTTCGGGTTGAATAATGTAAGAATCAATACTGTTAGCAATAATAGTTTAAAGTTTATTAGTGGCAAAAGCCAGGTGGCACGTCTGCCTACATCACATTCAGAAAGTCGAGTCTAAGAAACATTCTAAGTGACGCTACACGGCTCTCGCATCTCACGCAACTCTCATACAGACACGGAGGGGTGAGGAGACATGCATGTGTCTATTTTGTCCGCCGTCGCTCGGCAGACGCGCATACCATTGTATCTTCGCGTACAGTGTACTTGGTGTTGAAACATTCACATATTCCAACAATACTGTTGTAAAAATAATTTGTTTATAGATCAAATGGATGTAGAGACCGCATTCTTGAATGGTCATCTAAACTCTGAAGTATGTTAATGAACCTAAAAGTTATGAAACAGCTGACAATAATGTTTACAAACTGAGAAAAGCACTTTATGGTTTAAGAGAAAGTCCGAGAGCATGGTATGATTGTTTTCACAAATTTATGGAGAAAATGAAATTTATAAGAAGTAACTATGAATATTATTTATATGTATACAACACAAGCAAAGATCCAATATACTAGTTTTTGTAGATGATCTTCTAATTTGCTGTGAAAATAAAAATAACGTAAATAAAGTAAAAACAAGTTTAATGGAAATATTTCCAATGAAAGATTTAGGAAAAATTGGAAGTTATATAGGCATAGATATTGATTATAGTGACGATAAAAGTAGAATGACTTTAAGTCAAACAAAATACATTGAATCTTTGACTGTGAAATACAATCTAGAAAACGCTAAGTTATATGATATTCCAATGGAAGCTAATTTAGAATTGGAAAAAGCTAATGAAATAGATGAAAGAATAAAATATAGAAATTTAATCGGCGAATTATTATACAGTGCAACCCCGGAATAAGCGCTCTGGCAATAAGCGCATTTCCCTAGTTTCTCGCTCAATTCTAAGAACAGGGTATCCCCACTCCGACTCAAACTTCCAGCTCGAGTTAGACTTCACAACCTGTCCTCTCAATAAGTGTGCCAAGCAAAACAGAGTTTAGAAGAGACTTTTTAATAGAAAAATTTCATTTTAATCAACACACGTACACTTAAATATTCTTAAAAGAATAAATTTTTATGCACAGCACAATTTCCTATACTGCAAACGATATTCACTCTCAAAACGTTGTATTACGTGCACTTCAATGTTGTCAACAAACTGACGATTGTCAGAACACTTATTGAGAGGTCACGCGCCGAAGAAAGATAGATAGATAGATAGATAATCTCTTTATTCGCCTGTAGGGCAAAAATTGATACATATAACAACAAGCGAAATAATAAAATATACGATACAAAGTCAAATTAAAACAATTTCAAAATACGAAATAAAATCAAGACAGAGACAAATATAAAAATAAAATATAACAAATGTCGCAAATACATAAATAGATAAATAAATAAATATCATTTTGTAATACAATTAATATAGTTTTGCCAAAAGTAAAAGTATAAAAAGTAAAAAAGTAAGAGTAAAAGCAAATTTAAAATTAAAATTAAAATTAAAATTAAAATAAAATAAAAATAAAATAAAATAAAAATAAAAATAAAAATAAAAATAAAAATATCACAGTTCATTATATATCCTAGGCTAATATCACAGTATAATGCCACTTGGCAGAGTCATAAGTCAGAATAAAATTACACGGTCTATTTACTAGAAGTTTTTGGAAGGCTCCTTTCCCACCAAGAGAAGCTAAGGATCGAGATCAATAAAATGTTGACGCACTGTCCTTTTGAACGATGAAAATGAGGGTAGGTAACGTATGCAGGAAGGGAGGGAGTTCCAGATACGAACACCTTGGGCCAAAAACGCCTTATCACCTGTTTTATAATTTATGGCTGGAAACTCAAGCTCCGGCTGCACTCCCCTACTGGTCGGCCTAGGCTTATGCTTGGTGAAAAACGCAGCTAAATATGATGGCTCACGTATATTTAATAATTTGTATAGTAATAATGCTGCAAAATAGAGCCTACGTGAGTCCATACGAAGCCAGCCCAGGCGTTTCCTATAGGGGGTGATATGCTCATCCCTCTTAGCTCCCGTGACATATCTCACACAAGAATTGCTTAACCGTTGTACTTTCTCACGCTGCTCGGCTGACGCGTCTAGGTAGAATACTGTACAATAATCAAGGTGTGGCTGAACAAGGCACTCGACTAATCTTTTGCGGAGAGTCTCAGTGGTACATGCCCTAATAAACCTCAAACTATAAAGGGCTTTATTAACCTTCTTAGCAATTTGATCAATATAATGTTTCCATGTTAATTTGCTGTCAAGTGTAACACCGAGACTCGCGACTTCACTACTAAATGGGATGAGTTCCCCAGATCGCAAACCAATGCCTCCAACTTTGGAGCCAAACACGATCGCTTTTGTCTTGCCAACATTGAGATGCAAACCAGAGCTCTTCGCCCATCCAGCCACCATTCGCGTCGCATTGGATAGACGAGCAATGCCTTCCAAGATTTTATCCTTGGTAGTGTGTAGATAAATCTGTAGGTCGTCCACGTAGAAAATATGTTTGATAGTATCACCGTACTATCCAAGTACGTCTCGTAAGTCATTGACATAAAGACAGAAAAGCAAAGGGCCCAGAACAGAACCCTGTGGAACTCCTAGGTTAGTACCTAGTCAATCAAAATTGCCACTTTTATTAGAGATGACCATTTGGGTGCGACCTTGTAAATACTATTTGATACACAGGAGAGCTGACCTTGAGAATCCTAGCTGACTGAGTTTACGCAATAGTTTTGTCGGTGAAATGGTATCAAAAGCCTTGCTAAAGTCAAATAGTAACAGTAGCGTCAGTTTTCTGTTGTCAATGGCTAAACGAATGTCGTCAGTCAGCTTGAGAAGTGCCGTCTGAGTGCTGTGGTGCTGTCGAAATCCGGCCTGGAGGGGGTCTAGTAAATTTTTATTATTAAGATACTCCGTGATTTGGTTATGGGCAATCTTTTCAAGCACTTTGGAGAGAAAGCACAGTAATGCTATAGGACGAAAGTCCGAAATAGTAGACGGCGCTAGCTTCTTTTTAAGAGCAATTACCTGTGCTTGCTTCCAAGAGCCAGGAAAAACTCCCTGCACAAAAAAGGTATTGAAAATCCTGACTAAAAATTCGCCGATTATAAGTAAAGCTTTCACGATTACACTCTGGGGAACTCCGTCTACCCCCTTTGCCTGCGAGGAGAAATGCGATATTGCAAGGACTACGTCACTCAAGGTAACTGGTTTAAAGCAGAAACCTTCCTCTGTCGCAGGCCAAATGACGTCCATTGCTTCATCGATGTTTTCAAGAGGAGACACGGAGATCCCGGCAAAGTGAGCGTTCAGCTCCCCCGGCGTGAAGCCATGGAAATCATCCTCTCTAGGCTTTGAAGAAGGCCGAGTTTACGCATTTCCTTCCATATGTCCTTGTTATCATCAAGAGCGTCAGTGAGATGTTTATGAAGGAAGGAGTTACGCTCTTGCGAGTTGTGTAAGTCGACTTCATTGCTGAGCCTGAGGAACTCACCCAACACAGCCGCGCGCCTAGTACGTTTGTAACGTTTATGGGCCGCATTGCGTTTGTTAATCAGCTTCCTCAGCTCGGAACCAATCCAAGGAACATTTACTTTTCTACAATTAACAGTTTTTAAAGGAGGTAAGTTATTAATGGCAAGATTCAAATTAGAATTTAAAGAATGTAAAGCTCCCGCCAGATCGGATTCAACCGAACTCATGCTCGCCCAGTCACAGCTTGCCAGCAGTTCATTGAGTGTGTTCGGACAGATATTTTTGTAGTCTCTGTAGGAGAAGGAGTCTCTTACAGGCGCTGGCACGAAATAATTGATAGTAGCATCAATAATAGCGTACTTACCGAAACTGGGCATGCATTCATTCTTATAGTTAAGCACTTCGTCGTTTTCGTCTGTCAGAATCAAGTCAATCCAGCTATGAGATGTTGGAGATTTGTGATGTGTTGGGCCATGCTGAACAATTTGAAAAGACAGCTCTTTAGCTAGATTTTTGATGGTTATGCATCAGCATCGGACGCCAACGACAAATCAGCATTCAGTTCCCCCAAGATGAATTTGTGGCTGTACTCTCCGCAAAGATCTCGCAAGAAGTCAAAAAGGTCGGTGTCCTTTTGCATGGCAATGTGTGGGGGGGGGGGGTCTATAAATGACACCGACTAGAATGGGTACATGGGAGCCCTGTTGTACACTACAAAATAAATACTCAGGTATGGAAGGTCTTCCTATTCCCTGAGTATTGGACGATGCTAATTTTGTGATTTAATAAAATCACTTCGTACATACAGAGCAACTCCGCCCCCATTCGTATTACAATCCTGCCGCAGTACTGAGTAACCACCAATCTAAAAAAAGGAAAAAAGTAATTAAATGGGACCTCTTGCCCGTTATTCTAAACCTATTTACCTTTGATTTCAGCGATCGTACGTTCCTTTATCTTTATCCTGTCAAGAGATTATTGAAAACACACATAGCGCTCGGCAATACCGCACTGTGCGTCGCTCAGATAATCCGGTTACATGATCACATATATACGTACAGACATACATACATCTCGGGAAACGCTTAAAATGGACTCATTTTGGGTGGAAAATAGTTTTTATGTTGTGAATTTTCAGAATTTAAAGTGTTACAATTTTCGCCCTGACGAAAATATAAGGTTCTCCCAAGAAACGGTCATGCCTAAAAAGCAATAACAACTTAAAACTCCAGTCAAAATAGCCGAAGTCGTCGGGTCGGACAAAAAAGTGTTAGAACTACTTAAGCACTCCGATAAAAACAGCCTGAGCGTGTCGAGCGCCAAAGATCATGTGTCCTTTGCTTAGTTATTTATGTCCGAGTCTCCGGTAGCAACTGCTTTATTCTCAAGCTTGGAAACAGTATTTCGGCAGACGATGTTCGCCGTTCACCGCGGGACACACGCGAGCGCGTAGGGCTGATACTACAAAATTGGAGAAAACAAATCCTGCTTGAGATAGCGCGTTTTTGCTGTTCGCACCGAGATAGCGGGTTCTTGCGAGCTCACGCCGAGATTTCTGTTCGTGCCGAAATAGCGCGTGCTTCGGAGCTCGCGCTGAGATAGCGCGTTCTTCACTGCTCGAACCGAGATAGCGCGTTTTTCGGAACTCACGCCGAAATACCTCTTTGTTCCTCTCAGCTATCGATATGTACGATTTGTGTGTATATTCCTAAATATTATTTTTAATTTAGTGAGTTAAAATTCATATTAAGAGTAATTATTCTATAATTATGAATTAGGAAAAAACACCGTAATAAAATAATTTATTAAACATAAAAATTTTATTTTCATTTATAAGCGTAATCACTGCGTGAGTGCGTGCGTGCGTGTATGGATGGATGGATGAGCGGCCGCGCGTGCGTGCGTGCATGTGCATGTGCACGCACGTGTGTGTGCGAATGTATATATATCAAGTAATTCGTCATACAAAAATTAAACTGAGACAAAATCTTTCTCCATGTAAATAAAGAATTTTGCAATTCAGTGTTATTTCCCAAAAGTGACGAATTTAATTTCAAAGTACTCTCAAACATATTTCAATGTGTAAAAACACTATTCAAAGTTACTGAGACTGCTTTATAAAAAAAATAAAATGTTCAGGCTTGTATACGTTTTTATTTCTCTTTGTTAATGGTTCAGAAAGATTTTTGATGAAAATAATAATATTGCATATGGAAATTTACCTAATGCGAACCCCGGAAATGAGCTCATTCTTCTGGCGGTTATAATGTCCATGAGCAGGGTATATAGTTAAATTTCTTCTGTTCGATTGTTCATTCTCGTAAATCATGCTAGTGATACCAAAATTTTCAGGTTCCATGGAAGTGCTATCATGATTCTCCTCATTCGAGCGTCCGAACAGTCGGAAGTTTTTACTGTGCACGTCTTCCAGTATCTTGTGTGATGATACGAATTCTAAAAGGTACTAAAGTAATGATGACATTTATCGAGAAATATGCTGTAAAACTATTAAGCTAGATCCATTGTTGGTTATACCTGCAATGCGAGCGGTACGAGCCACATCCGAGATTATTGGTATCCCCTGATTCGATGACTTTGGTATGATCCGCTGCTGGTATTGCTGGTGCTCCTTCTGATGCTCGGTCGGCAACGAGGCCCAGACCAAAAGCCAGCATGTCTGTAGTCTGTGATGAAAATTGTTTTTATTAAATACAATTTATTATTGGCATTTTAAACTAAATTAAGATTATGCTTGACGTGTTGTACGCAAATATTCTTTTCGTCATGCGTGTCTGTAAAGTATTCACTTTATGGGGGCGTATTCGTAAAGTAAAATACAACTTTACAGCCTCAAAACAGGCCGTAAAGTACGTATTTTACGGACACTTATGACGAAAAACAATGTTCGCTCCACGGCCGTTGCATTTTACCGCCCAGGATCGAAAACTACTATTAAAAATATTGCAGAACTAAGCGAGAAAGAATTTAAATAAATATAGGGCTAATTTAAAACAGTGAGAGGGGTGAGGGAGAGAGGGAAATAGAGAGATAAACATTTATTTGCCATGGCATCGGCCGCATAGCACTGAAATGAGATATATAGAATAAGATTATAATAAAAACAACTGAAGAAGATACAATAATAATCAATTGATTAGTAGTTAATAATACTAATTATATATTGAAGTAGAACAAAAACATAATAGAGCTCACTCCCACAAGAGTATAGCGCATACCAATTAGAAGTCCATGTATGTACATATAGCAATTTGAAACAAGTTGCATTGTGCTGTTATTGAAATTTCAAGTTTGTTTCCGAAAAATATTATTCAGCTGTCGCGAATAAATAATCATACAAGGCATCGCAGAACAGAGGTCAAGACAAATTTATTATATGTTGCTGCAGAGATAACCTAAGATTTAATCCCGAGATTATAAAAGAGATTTAACCTTTTAACTGCGGAGAAATTACAGTTCAAATCGGCCTCTTATTAGAAGCGATATTTATAAATAAATTCAATGAATTCCTTATGTGAACCTGACTAATGGTCGATAAATCGACCACTCTCGCAGTGAAAAAGTTAAGCACTGCCGAGGTTACAGTTGAAATCTTAACAAAAACATTCTGTATATGCTCAGATCCATGTAATGGAAATCATCTTAACAGAGGTTCGAAAAGATAAAACGGGCGACCAGATTTTAGTATGCGATAGATTAAACAGGTAGTAAAGTATTAACGATTATTAGAGACGCCAATACTGATAGCCAACGCTATGAGAGACGTTATGGTGTGATGGACGAATCGCGGCGCAGGTTATAAACAAAACTTATTCCAGAATTTATTATCCGTTGAAGCTTCAGGTCGAGATAATCAGGGTTACTGTAGTAAACACCACAAGCGTATTCAATATGCAATAACTTAAGGTTGTATTGGCCGTAAGGTCCAATTCAAAAGTTAGTTTTTCACGTTAAAATTGCGATAAATAATTATGTAAAGCAATTGATCAATTTTTAGTTCTCGTGATTAATATATTAATGCACTGGGAATATTATAAGCTTTAAAAATAAAAAATCAAAGCAAAATTGTAGACACTGCTCTATTTTTTTTAAAATCATCATTACGTTGAAATGAGTGCATTTTGACAATTTTAAAAAAATAGTGCCGAGTGTACAATTTTGCTTTGATTTTTGCTTTTTAAATCTTATAATACTCCAATTAATGACCAAAAATTGATCAATTACTTTACATAATTATTTACCGCAGTTTCAACATGAAAAACTAACTTTTGAATGGGATGTTACGGCCAATACAACCTTAAGGACGTTCATCACAAAAAACATGGCTTTTCGTAATGTATTTTTATTTTTTGTCTTTTTATATTTGATACAACCAGATCAAGTTTATTCGAATGAGGAGTGTCTTAAAAAGTAGAAAACATTTTTGTCATAAAAAATTACGTAATATTAGCGCTAATATCAAGAATTAAATTTACTAACTGATGGATTCTATGGAAATTCTTATTTTTTGTTCAATTGCAACGTACTGCGGCTCATTTTGTTCCTTATGAAATTTGAGGGTACGGTCGCGGTAACGATATTGTTGTATAACCGATCCAAACTGCGCTAGATCTCATTGTTTATCAAAATCTCATAAAATCGTGTGAATTTCGATAAACAATGAGATCTAGCGCCGTTCGGATCGGTTACACAACAATATCGTTACCGCGACCCTACCCTCAAATTTCATAAGGAACAAAATGAGTCGCAGTGCGTTGCAATTGAACAAAAAATAAAAATTTCCATAGAAGCGACGTGTTAGTAAATTTAATTGTTGATATAAGCGCCAATACTACGTAATATTTCATGACAAAAATGTTTTCTACTTCTTAAGATACTCCTCATTCGAATAAACTTGATCTGGTTATATCAAATTTAAAAAGACAAAAAATAAAAGTCCATTGCGAAAAGCCATATTTTTTGCGATGAACTACCTTAATACAAGCGGCTGTATTAAAAGTTTTTTAGTATCATGGGACAAGAGCATGCAACGGCCTATAGGGTGTACCATTAAATAAATAGATTTAAGATTATAATGGATATTTTAAGTTACACTCTTGAAGGACTATTTTCTCTACCTAAGTAATAAAACTCATCGAAACTTTGTTTTTGTTTCTTTTCTTTATCTCTAAAAAGAAAAACCATCAAAACAGCAAAGAATTCGGCTAATATAAAACTATCTTGTTATAAATAAATAAAATTTGTTAACAACATACTAAATAAATAATAAATATTTTGGTTTAAACAACTATCTTGTAATTGAAAAAAAAATACTCTTTAAAAATGTGGAATTAGCTTTAAGGAGACGCTTGGCTCGAGCGGATGCGTTATTCTGATGCTGCAAAACACAAAATCCATACTAAAAATAGATCTCGTCGCTTTCCCAAATAGATCGACGGCCCATTGTACCAAAATATGCAATGATAGTATTATGTATGCCCTCGGGATATCAATTATTACTCATGTGCCGATTAATAAAAAAGAAAAATTAGAGAGTGCCCACGGAACTACACATGGATAATTAAATTTTAATTCGTATTAAAAATGTGTGTTTTTGAGTTATAGTATTATGTATGCCAAGCATACCAAAAGGAAATTGATGTAAAAATACATTGACCCTTACATTCGTAAACAAAATGGACATTTTTTTATTGATAATATCACATATGCCATTTGAGATTTGAGTACTTTTTAGCATAAAAGGCATAACTACCAAAGGGCATACCGATCGTGGAGATCAAAGTACTTTATTACTTGGAAAACTTGTCTAAAGAATTATATGATATTTTAATGATAATATTACGTTTACCTCCACAATATACGCTAATTTATGATGAGATTTATTATATGCAACATCGGCATATCGATCGTAACGGTCGTAAGCATACGGGCAATAAATTGTAAAAATGGAAGGTAATTCTTTAATGATGGTATTACGTATGCCGTTGTTGTTTTCATTTAATAATTATATAATTAGACGATTTTTCATCGGCATACGATTTGGTTTGGGAAAACATGTTATCATCGTATGTATGTGTAAACTTTTGAAAATTTTTTATTGATAATATTACGTATCTCATTACTGTTTTCATGAAAGAATCATATAATTATACGATTTATCAAATGGCATACGAATCGCTTATCGCAAACATATTCTAACAGTAATAACATTATGTGATAAAAAGTGTAATAACTTTATAATGATGCACCATGGCATACTATAAAATCGCCTGAGCCGATTTTCATGTGACGAAGCTAATTTTTTTTAATTTTTAAAAGTTTTAGAAATTTTTTATTTATATTATGATACTCATTTATCGACTCATTGTTTTAACAAAATAAATACGAGATTACAAAAACTATCTTTTTAATTTTTAACCACGTGAAATTAATTTTCTTGTAATTCATTTAAAAGCGCTTGTTTTGCAATTTATTTTTAAAACAAGATATTTTAAGATAGATTATGTTGATCGATAGTTATACATGGAAAAAAGAAAGATTTTGAAAATATTGTCATTTCTAATCCATATAATATAATTTAATAAAACTTTGTAGGTTTTTTCTTTGTCATAAAAACTATATTTGACAAAAATTTTCAGTAATTTTATTTATTTGTTCGTAAGTTACTTAAAATTTTGTAAAAGGAAGTTGTTTCTGTGTCCAACTTGAGTAAAAATGTATATAGTTAAAATAAGGTTTTCATTTCTCGCGACCTTATTAGATGAATAGATTTTGAGATATTTAACATTATGTATTTTCAGAAAAGTTGAAAAATCATCTTTCGTAAAATTGTATACATGTTCAAATAGTTATACTAATGATTGTGGCCTTTAAATCTAAATAAGGATATATTGTTATTAGTATATTGTTATTTTTAATTTTATGTTATTCAAAATAAAACATCAAAATAATTTTCAGGTAACTTGTAAACATAATTATCATTCCGATTTGTGTCAAGATAAAATACACATATACTATACTATTAAGAACAGTAATATTCAAATAAAAACTATTATGTTTTTATTTAAAAATATATTTATTGAACAAAAAACTATATGTATTTATGATTGAAAAAATTGTGTATTACTTTAAAATAATATTGTGAAAAGAAAAAAACAAAAAAATATTGAAAAACTATATAAATTTTAATTATCATCGGCATCGTCTTCTGAAGTACCAGTTTGATCATTTTCATCAATATATACCAATCCTTCATTTTTCGGTTCCTCCTCTTCAAGACAATCATCATCGTCCGAATGACAGTTGGTCATTTCTAGTAAATCAATGTCATTAGAAACTATCAATGACAAAATATTTATTGGTAAATATTATAAATATTTTTTAACTAAAATACAACTATATTTACCTTCTTCAGGAGCATCCAAATTTCCATCAACATTTTGGATAATTTCATCTCCTTTAAATAATTTATTTTGATGTAATTTTAATGTTTAAGTTATGAATGGTTAATATTTAACAAAACTTTATTTACCTTCCACACTAGAGGCGTGTAGAATTTCTGCAACAACTTCGGGAACTTTGTCTCCTTCAATTAACCACCGGAAAGTATACCCACTGCCGTCAATCATCCATCCAAATTGTGCAGCATCTAGTAACGTTGGAATAGTTTTTGTAGCGTTACTCCACAGTCTACTTATATAAGTAGTACGCAGCAGCTGTTGGCGAAGCTCTCGTTTTCAAGGAGGTAGCATACAGGGATTGTTTTGCAAAAGATTCGTTACAGTCAGCCATACCAAAATTTGGTTCGAAAAGACGCTTATGAGTCTCATCTACTGATTTGCACTTTGAAAGCCCATTTTTTTTTTGTTTTTATACATTTGGCAAACAAAGTTCTCGATAACCTGCAATGACGATTCATAACTTTCGGTTTTTGGCCACTGCTTTGAAACACTTTCCACGGTCTATTTTTTCCCATTTTGTGGAAAGAGCTTTTAAAATCGCATCCACTCAGTGCATGAAAAGCTGGTAAGGCTGCACATAGCTTATTTCCGAGATCCTCATGATTTTTTAAGGTATTTACATATTGGCGGCTGTTTCCTGTGCCAAACAACAGCCAAACATTAATTCCATCTAACAAATGTGCTAAGTTACCGAACAAAATGATAAAGATGTCAGTGTCCGAACATTGCACTACAACGTCGCATGGTCCCCGCAGTTGGCTTAATAAAAAGATTATTTTTGTATCGGCCTCTTCATGATCTATGCATTCTAATTCTCGTACAATCTGACAGCTTATTCTGCCATATGTTACTTTGTATAAGTAACATTTCTTATACGAGATATAAATTTCCTTGTCAAGGATTATGGCAGTTGCTTCTTTAGAGGTCAAATGGTCAATTAAAAAAGATACAAAAGAATCTTTAAATGTAATATTTTTAAGTTCTGACTTAAAATCAACTGGCCTATTTTGGTTTGGACCTAGTCAAACCTAATTAAGAAATCAATTAACTAAATTAAATTAAAATTGCTATTTCATAATTACTGTACTGACAAGGAGTGTGCGTAACATTTGGGTCATGGATTTGTACCAAATTGAAAGATCGTGTTTTAGAGTAAAAAATATTAAACCCCTGTTTCAGGATCTATTCTCATAGGCCCTTTTACGCGAGATATGCGCCATGTTACTTAAAAATGCGTTATTTTATTAAAAAATGAAGTCTCTTCTATTGTATGTAACTCTGCAAGTATTCCATTTACGAAAATGAGCGAAAAAAATTGTAAAAGTAGGCAGAACAAACTTTATTTTAAGCACTGTTTCATCTAAAAATATCGATTTTTCAGAAAGTTAAGAGAAATCAATAATAGTGTAAAAAATGATTGAAAATTTCCTCTTTTCCAAAGGATTTTATGCTATTTTCAAAGATTTTTTTACTGTATCTTTGACCCAATAGCTCACACACTCCTACAAAACTCTATAGTACCTACGTACTTTACGCCCGTGTGGGCGAAAATTATTTTAATTATATAACTACCCTCCCCCCCCCCTCTTCCTCAACCACGACATATGTCAAACTCTGTACCAAGAACTTTAACGAGAGCCTATAAATATTTTTTTCAAACAATCGCACTAGTAAAACAAATAGTATTGTTAATAAAACTTTCTACGAAAGTATAAAATAAGGCAAATATCAGTTTTTTCTGTATAATCTATAAAATAATAATATTTATGATTTTGTAAAAGAAATCAAATAAATACTAGCGAAAAAGTCTTTTACTTCTTCGAGCAAATTATATGCTCAACAAATTGTATGTAAACACATTCACATTGTTCACTGCAAATTAAACAATCGAAAATTGTGCAATCTATTATCGATAGTCAAGAAATGCCAACAACTCTCCGAAATATGACTATTCTCAGAAATGTATTAAAATTTCTTTATCCTTCTATACAAATTAAACACAAGAAAGTACTGAAATCAATTTATTGTAGTCAAGTATCCGTAAGTTAACTTGACGAACATAGGTATAATAGTAGAAGTTGGCTTCAGGGATTATTTATCAAATAAGACTGTAACATCTTACACCCGTCGTACAAACATTATTTTTCTTCGTCGTGAGCACAATGTATCTCCATAAAACCTTTCTTTTGCAAACACATTGTGGACCCTTTACAAAACAATGGTATATATAGTTACCATCCCTTATATTTTTCCTTATTCTTTCTCAATTTAGAACTCTTTATAGTACAATATTACGCATCTTGGGAGGACAAGAGAAGTCTAGAGCTGCTCTAGTAGGGGTGGTCCTCCGTTCCCCAATACATACTTGGCGGGCCTGACGGTTTGCAGTTTAAAGTGTAGACATGGTCAATTGGTCATTTTCATGTAAATATTCATATGTTTAAAGATCAGGTAAATTGTATAAACCGATTGCTTCTACATATTAAATACTGATCCGTGAATCTAGTTAGTAAAGTGTAAAGCTCTTTTCATTACCTATAGGCTATAAATGCATATGAATTTTTCAGCGTTTAAAAAAAGACACGCGCAAGCTCTTTTCAATATAGATTATAAATTTATATGAATTTTCTAGCGTCTAAATAAACGGAGACAAGGAATAATATTTTTGGTAATAAAAGTAATAAATCATGTTTATGCACACAGTACATGTAGAATTATTGTACTTAATCGTCGGGCCCGCCAAGTATGTATTGGAGAACGAAGGACCACGCCTGCTAGAGCAGCTCTAGACTTCTCTTCTCTTGTCCTCCCAAGATGCGTAATATTGTACTATAAAGAGTTCTAAATTGAGAAAGAATAAGGAAAAATATAAGGGATGGTAGCTATGTACCATTGTTTCGTAAAGGGTCCACAATGTGTTTGCAAAAGAAAGGTTTTATGGAGATACATTGTGCTCACGACGAAGAAAAATAATGTTTGTACGACGGGTGTAAGATGTTACAGTCTTATTTGATAAATAATCCCTGAAGCCAACTTCTACTATTATACCTATGTTCGTCAAGTTAACTTAAGGATACTTGACTACAATAAATTAATTTCAGTACTTTCTTGTGTTTAATTTGTATAGAAGGATAAAGAAATTTTAATACATTTCTGAGAATATTCATATTTCGGAGAGTTGTTGGCATTACTTGACTATTGATAATAGATTGCACAACTTTCGTTTGTTTGATTTGTAGTGAACAATTTGAATATACTTAGATATAATTTGTTGAGCATACATAGATTATACAGAAAAAACTTCTATACTTAATGCCTTATTTTATACTTTCGTAGAAAGTTTTATTAACAATATTATTATTTGTACAGTCATGAAAAAAATTATTACTATTTGTAGAGAGAGTGCTTATTGAACACATGAGATTAGAATAAATAAAAGGACTATAGATAAATTGTGTTGTTAGAATATATTTAAAAAATTAGTTTTTTGAAGAACGTGTTGATTGTTTTGAAATAATATTTAAGCTCTCATTAAAGTTTTTGGTACAGAGTTTGACGGATATTAAGAGAGAGGGAGAGAGGGAAAAAGAGGGGGAAGAAAGAGAGGGTGGGAGAGAGAGAAGGCGAGAGGGAGATAGAGAGGGAGGGAGAGAGAGACTAATACTTGCCTTGGTTTAAACTTTTGTTAAAAGTTTTTTACATAGAATTCACAACTTTATAAGAGAAAATAATAATTACATAGTGTCAAAACATTATGAGATTTGTTATAGTATATTATTAATAATAACATTATTAAATGGTAGTATAGTTATTCACAAAAGTTTAAAATTTGAATGTTTTTTAGGGGCTCGATAAAATGATAGAAAATACTTTAAAAAATAGTTTTTAAAAGTGTTTATTATAATTGATTCAAAAAAATATTTAAGCTTTCAGTCAAGTTCTTTGTAGAGAGTTGGACAGTTGTTGAGAGCAAGATTGTTTGGATAAAAACATTAAACTTTTATTAGTATTTCAACAGAGAATTTAAAGTTGTTAAAAAGATAACAATAATATATTTTTTCTTTGTAGCTATTGCAAGGAATAAAAGGAAAAAGTACAAGTTCTCAGAATTACAATTGAAATCTCTGTATCACCTGATTCTCTTGCTTTTATAAAACTCGAAGCTCAAAGTTGGCTGAGAAGTTGAGTTCTCATGTCAACTGCTATTTCCATAGCAGCAGGCGGTATAAAGTTTTTTAAAAACCACTCTTTCGCATCTATTTCTCTGAAATCACCTAATCCTCTAAAATATGAAGCTCAAAGTTTGCCAAGTTAACTACCCTTATGTAACAGCACCTGATACTAAGTTTTTTCACAAAACACTCTTATGCATCCATTTGCTCTTGTTTTTTTGACAAGTTATTATTACATTTTAAATTTGTGCTAAAATTTACCTCTAGCCCTCTATTGCACATTTTAAAGCTTGAATTCGTTTCATTATTTTGGTCTCGACATATTACTTTTTGATAATATTTTTTTTTTCATCATTCACATAATCTTGTAAAATTAAAAACACGATCAGTTGATGAATTAAACATTATTATTATCTGTATCTTGTATAGAAAAATACGTACTAAAAACTTCTCTGAAACATTTTGACATCTCCTACCGTGAGAAAATCATAAAATAGATTAACGGAGCACTTTCATTCCTTGAAATTTTCGCAATAACACATCATTTTTGCTCTTTTCAGTACTTCCATGTTCATTAGACATAATCTTTTCATTGGCACTTGAATAAATATGTACAACAGCACAGCACTGATATCGACAAGTTTTTTAAAGATGACAGATGCTTTCTAAACCAAGACTCAGACCAATATTTCAAATAGGTATCATAAATTATATTGTATATTTATATCCTCACGTGTCACTCAGCAATATTTTCTTCTATATGCAAAAGCTTATTATCAAGTTTATGAAACTCATAACATGTAATTATTTATTAATATACACTTGAGCTATTTTTAAAACATTTGAAACTGATTTTTAATAGAAGTTTTAAAATTTGATTCTAAACACTTCATGTAACACGTCATACCAGCAATATATATTCGATTTATTATTAGACAAAACACTGAAAATTATATTGTATATTTATAACCTCACGTGTCACTCAGCAATATTTTCTTCTATGCAAAAGCTTATTATGAAGTTTTTGAACCTCATAACACATAATTATTTATTAATACACACTTGTTCTATTCTGAAAAGATTTCAAACTGATTTTAAGTAGAAGTTTTAAAACTTGATATAACACTTGATCATGCAACACATTTTACCAGCATTTTACTTTTGTTATATTACACAAAACACTGATTAGATGTCATTTTTTAATCACTATGTTATTTGTTATCTATAACATTTGATTATATGTGTACTTCATACAACACATCATACCAGTATTTTATTTTATTTATTACACAAAACACTGATTAGATTTCATTTTGCTTCCTCCTAGAGGAAACTTTGTGATAGTAAATTTTTGAGTTGTTGTAAAAACATGTTATAATTGTGTTCCGAGGTGTTAGGAATCAAAATACATGGTTTTTGAAAAATGTCTGTATGGATGTGTGTGTGTGTGTGTGTGTACGCCTGAATCTCGCTTCTACTCGGTCGTTTTTTACCGGACAGGTCTCATTTTTTTGTTTTCTTTTTGTGTGATGGCGGGTCAAAAATCCGTTTTTTGATTGGGGCGATGCGTTTTTGTTTTTTTTCAAATTTTCGATTTTCTCAAAATTGTTTTTTGATTTTTTTTAATGATAGGATCGAGTTATTCGAATCTGATGGGTAGCGTTCGAAAGAGAATTAAAATACCTATATTTTCAAAAACAAAAAAAAGTTTCTAGCTATCACAATTAGAACTCCTCAACATCATTGGCTGTATTACAAATTCAAAATAGAATGGCTTTCAGCATTTGTCTACGTTGTACAACCATCCAAGTCAATTCAAAATCGAATTTCAATGACTGTAAAAAATCTTGTATAATCTGTAAATATAAAAAAATTCACACAAAGTATCAATTTTTTAAAAATGATTGTAGCCATTTAACATTTAGCTGTTCAATACTTATCTAATAGAATTTATTTGCCCCTTTGATGCACGAATTCTTATTAGTTGACTTTCTTAGATCTTTGAATATATTAAATCAAAAAAATATATACTTTATCATAAAAACAATTTAACGCGCGGTGATCGATATGTTTTATACACAGACTGATGCGTATATTGAAAGATGTGTACAACTATTCACAACCTAAATTCTAAATAAGTAGGAAATATATAAGACACAACATAATAATTTTATCATGTGTACGAATGGTACAATGTTTTTTAGTTATTATAAATAAATCAGATACCTTCTAAATAGTGAAAGATGTATGTATATAATTATCTTGAAATTGACAAGTCGCGAATAATGATTTTTATAAATAATATTCTTCACCTCATTTTTTTAAACTCCAAAAAAATCTTGTTTACTATCTGTAAATAAAAAATTCTCACAAAGTACAAAAATATATCAACAACAAAACACAATATTACAATAACAAAAAAAAAGTTCTTGTATACTTATCTGATACTTATATACCTATACTATATCAAATCAGATCTCCATAACCTACATTTATACGTATTATACATTTATACGTATTATTATAATTTATGCAGCACATAACATAATAATCTCTCTCTCTCTCTCTCTCTCTCTCTCTCTCTCTCTCTCTCTCTCTCTCTCTCTCTCTCTCTCTCTCTCTCTCTCTCTCTCTCTCTCTCTCTCTCTCTCTCTCTCTCTCTCTCTCTCTCTCTCTCGCTCTCTCGCTCTCTCTCTCTCTTGGTTTTTTTATATATATAAATAATATATAAAGGTTAGGTTTATGTTTACGACCAGACGATAAAGTACGGGTATATATATATACATTTGAGCTACACTACATATTTCTAAAAGTACCTTTAGTTATACTGTATATATATATATATATATATATATACACACGCTGGGTCGTATGGGGTCACGTGACGTTATACATATCACGTGATCGGAAGCGGATGTAGGTCTGATGAAAGAAAAGGAAAAAATTTAAAGATTGGAATCGACCAGTCTGATTCTTTCATACTTAATATCTCTTAAATGAGACAATATTTTTGAATAAAACCTTTAAATTTCTCTAGTTTAATGAACATAGATTTCAACAAGTGTATAGCTAAATATTTATATTCAGTATAGATAAAATACAACGCTATGAAAGTTTTCGCGCACTCATATCAAAGAATATAGGGCACGGGCTCACTCATTAGGCCTCTTCTGCATTTGACTATTACTTGCCTTCAGAGAGCTCCCGCGCTCCTTGATTTCTCTTAACTTTCTGAAAAATTGATATTTTTAGACGAAACAGTGCTCAAAATAAAGCTTGTTCGGCCTACTTTTACAATTTCTGTTGCTAATTTGCGTAACGATAATACTTGCAGAGTTACATACAATAGAAGAGACATAATTTGTTAACAAAATAAAGCATTTTTAAGATAACATGGCACATATTTCGAGTAAAAGGGCCTATGAGAATAAATCCTGGAACAGGGGTCCGATATTTTTTATTCTAAAACCTAAAGGTTGCGCACTCTCCTTGTGAGATAATAGTAATATCTAGTAGTATAATATTAATATAGTAATAGTACGTACCAGTTATATAGAAATCTCGTACGAAGTTGTCTCGAAAAGTATGTTTATTGTCTTTAATTGACGGGCTCTTATATTTGTCGAATATAATAAATAATAAATATCTTTTTTATCTTGGACATTGCCAGCATTTTTAAAATTTTAAAGGAGACATCGCAAAACTTTTGAGGTTTATCTGTTAATAAATATAATAAAAAGAATCCATTAACAATGAGTACACCCGTTTTTTCAGGTTGTCCTTAATCCTCGACGCTTTTAATTACAATTTTTGATAAAACAGATTTATTTGTTTTATGAATCGTGCCTTCAGCATGGCAGAAAGAGGGTGGAAATTCTGCAATTGGATATAATAGCACCTACAGCAACGAACACATTTAATTAATTTGTACATATTTTAAAAAAATTTTAAATTTATTCGTTAAAACACACATTTTATGATTTACAATCTGCATGCGCGAAGTATGTTCGAATAAAACCTGATATTATTTAAAAACGAACCTTCTCCATGTTAATTTTTCCTGATGCTAAAACAATGCCCAAGCAATGTCGATTCTTCCGAACAAATTTCTTTGAACTTTCACTTCTTGAAGTTCATCTGCAACAATAGTCTTCTTTTTCTTTTTTAAGCAACTGCCCAAATTTAAGATCTTGTTCTTTTTACCACACATTTCTTAAAATTCTTTTCATTTTCAGAACAATTTTGAATCATTTGTTTACGCATTTTTTGCCAATATTCTTGATGTTTAAGAGAAAGTGTTCAACCTCTTGAGGAGAACTTTGTCCAGTGACTATTTGAAAGAGAGTATCTTTTCTTACGTCGGCGGAAAATGGATGCATTCTCGATTTTAAATGTGTTATAAAACAATCCATTTGTGCTTTACTTGTCTGTATCCTCCCGCCTAAAAAAATTACGTTTGTATCAAGTTTGTATGAAGTTGACGTTTGGCGCAAGTTCATCTAAACGTGTGCAACAAGACTTTCCCTAACTTTACATTTTTTGAAAACTATGTTTGGCCAAAGCTTAGCAAAAGTTTTCCGAAGTATTGCGATACTTGGTATGAAATAGAAAAAATGATAAAGTTTAGCTAAAGTGAAGCTGAACGTTTATAATACGTTCCGATTAAGTTTAGATCAACTTTTTATGAAGCTCAAGAAGATAAACATTGCTAAACTTCATTCTGCATTCAGTAGAAGTTTATCGAAACTTTAGAAAAAATTCAAGATGACCTTTTTTCTCATTTTTCCTTTTATTCTAAGTTTCCCATAACTATATAAAAAGTTATCTTAACTTGACCCAAACTTGAGAAGAAGTTAAGATAAATTTTTATATAGTTATGAGAAACTTAGAAAAAAAGAAAAAGGAGAAAAAAGGTCATCTTGAAGTTGATCTAAACTTAATCGGAAAGTATTATAAACGTTCAGCTTCAATTTAGCTAAACTTTATTATTTTTTCTACTTCATACCAAGTATCGCAATACTTCGGAAAACTTTTATTAAGCTGTGGGCAAACACAGTTTACAAAAAATTTAAAGTTTGGAAAACTCTCGTTGCACACGTTCAGATGAACTTGCACCAAACGTCAACTTCATATAAACTTGATACAAACGTAATTTTTTACGCGGGCTGTACGGAAGCAAATCGTTTGTTACATCTTGTTTATTTTGAAGCCCACATTCTTCAAGTGCTGCGGCTATCAAAGTACATCGCACATGATTTATGTTTCATCGTTGACGAGCACTGATTGAATTTGCCAAAAATGTGAAAGCGTTAAATTTCCTACCAGCATCGGCATTTATGGTTTGCTCCAGTATTAAATCAATCGGCTTTTTAAAGAAAGTGTTCGTTGTTCTTTTAATACCTGTTGATAAATAAAAGGACAGCTTACGAAATTACTGGCAAAAAAGAAGCGACCCACCAAAATATAGTTACATCGACGGCTCCTATTCATAAGGTCATATCAACTACCAGAAGAAAAAAGATCTATCTCAAGGGTAATTTAAAACAGTTCTATCTCGTCGCCCAATGGAAAAAGGTTCTATCTCGATATTTAATGAAAAAATGTTCTATCTCGGCGTTCAGTTCAAAAAGAAACTATGTCGGCGTTTAGTTCAAACAGGATCTATGTCGACCGTCGAGCTTAGTCGGTCATATCTTAACATTTAATTAATTCTATTTATTTAATTATACTAACAAGAGATCTTATGAAATCAAATTATGTTTAATAATCTGGTAAAAATATATGTATAAAGTTTTAAAATCTAAAACAGTTAGATTAAACGTGCTAGAAAGCGAGCTCTGAAAGACGAGCTACGCACACATGCTTCTGTTTTTATGAAGTGACAAAATTGTTTAAAATTGAGTACCTTGAACATGCCAGGTGTCGTGCTATCGAAGACGAGTTTCACATGCGTGCGAAGACATCCCGCGCGATTATGCCACTTTCATTTCGATTCACTTTCACGTTGATTTCGATTTATACAAGCAGAAGCACGCGCATGAAGTTCGTCTTCGAGAGCCCGTCTTCTCGCTACATTTATCATAATTGTATTTTTTCGTTAAAAATTTAAATTGCACATGGTATATTGATGGCTGAGCGGAAGAAGAAGGTATCTCGGCGCGCGGATGAAGAACGACGTATCTCGGCGCGCGGATGAAGAACAACGTATCTCGGCGCGCGGACGAAGAATGACGTATCTCGGCATAAGGATGAAGAACGACGTATCTCTACGCGCGGATGAAGAACGACGTATCTCGACGCGAGGATGAAAAACGACGTACCTCGACGCGAGGATAAAAAACGACGTATCCCGCCGCGCGGATGAAAAACGACGTATCTCGGCACGAAAATGAAGAAGGATGTACCT
Organism: Torymus aiolomorphi; assembly: GCA_036365515.1. Classification (NCBI taxonomy): domain Eukaryota; kingdom Metazoa; phylum Arthropoda; class Insecta; order Hymenoptera; family Torymidae; genus Torymus; species Torymus aiolomorphi. The sequence continues at coordinate 7,536,565 of CM070874.1, read as the reverse complement.
CGGCGCGCATTTTTTTTCTTCAAATTTTGTAGATGCAGATCTGCACGCTCCCGCTGTACCGCGGCGAGCGTCGTCTATATTTACACCATACTGACTATACATACCGGGTTTTGTAAAGCAAAGTTTGTTAAAAACAATACGATGGCTGTGTCATTTTGTGTGATAGCTAGCAGTCGAGTATTTTTATAAACAATCGTGGGCCTGTCAGAGGTGGTCGGCGCCTCGTGCGGTCCGCCGGGCACCGCACAGTGGGCCCAAACTGTATTTTTTTTTTCAAAATAAAATATCTCAGCGTAGAATCAACCAATTTTTAATTTTTTTTTTTAAATGTAGGTAATGAGTTATAGTTTTAGGGAAAACTATAGGAAATCCGTAACCCAAAGGTTACACACTCTCCTTGTAAGTACTCCCAGACTCGCGCTAAAGGCTATGATTTGCGCAAAAATCGTCTCCTGGGCATGGGCGTATACTTCCATAGACCTCGGAAATGAGCTCAGCGGCTCAAAAAATCCCCTAGGTTCCCTGAGAATAGCACTGAAACTTTTGATTTACGCAAAAATCATCTCCTGGGCATGCGCGTTGCATCCCTGCTGAAAACGACCTATTCAAACCAATTCATAAAAATTAGTCGGCATGAATCTGGAATCTTGATCCGCAATTTCCCGATTGCTAACAATTGCACCGATTGATCACAATAAAAACCGATTATGACCAGAAAATTGTAGTTTTAATCGGTTTTAATCGGATTTTATTGTATTAACAACAAAAAAATGAATAACAATATTTATTTATATTTTAAACATTTATTAATTATTTAAAATTGAATTTTATTAAGGAAATAATAATTTAAGACAAGAATAAATGAAATAATGAAATAAAAAAATATTCGGTGACATCGAGATTTGAACCTGGGTCCTCAGCACAGCAGTCGGGCACCCGAGCGGAAATGAAATCAGTCCAGCCTTACTTGAAATCAGGCCTTGATCAAGCTTCTTGATCAAAGCCCAATCAGGATGGTGACGCTTTTTGTATCAAGGCTTGAATTGACAAGTTATATTTCTCTGACAACCGACTTAATTATATAATTCATAACCTCATTATTTACAATAATTAATTGTCGTTGTTTACATGTACTTCTTAAAAAATACAGAATTAAATGTTATTTTTTAAATTGAAAGTTTTATTGACTGAGAAAATGATGAGATTATATTTATCATATATTGCAAATGTTAATAAACGTATTTTTAATTATGGCGAATTATACATACAAAATGTTATATTGTAACAATTACAATATCAACATTTGTCCATAAATGTACATATCTTGTAACTGTTATAGCTCTAGTATTCTTTGAAATATAGTATTGTTTAATAATATCACTGCCTCAATAATGGAGTCTAGGTGGCGCGCTCCGTAGTTTTTTTCTGGAGGTTTCGGAACGCATCAAACGCGTGATCTAGGTTTTTGGGGTGGCTGATAATCGAATATATAGGTGGTGCGCTACGTACTTTTTGGCTCTAGGTGTTCGAGCGCATCGAAAACATGGTATAGATGATGAAAACTACGAAACGCATCATCTAGATACCGTAGTCGGCTACCCGGCCGCCTAGACCACGCATTTAACGTATTCTGACACCTAGACGCAAAAAACTACGGAGCGCACCACTTAGACTCTGCCATCGGCCATCCTGAACACCTAGACCACGCATTCGATGATTTCTAACGCCTAGAGGCAAAACCCTATGGTGCACACCACCTAGACCGTGACATCGGCTACCACGAGTACCTAGACCATGCATTGAATGCATTCTGACATCTAGACGAAAAAAGCTATGGAGCGTACCATCTAGGCTCGGTCAACGGCCACTCTATATGAACACCTAGATCACGAATTCGATGATTTCCAACGCCTAGAGTCAAAAATCTATAGACCGTCCGGGTCCTGAGACCTAATCGCAAAAAATTAAAAAAAGCACTACCTAACTTATTTATCGGCTATCCCGAGCAACTCCCGATGTACTACACCCACTCATTCAAATATCATTGTAATTGTTACAATATCGACGTTTATTATAAATATAAGTATTTCTCTGGAACTTTTAACTTTTAGCTAAATAGAAATTTCAAAATTTAATGTTGAGACACATTCACAAAACTGATTTTTTCTGTTTTAGGTACCAATAATAATAAAAAGGGTGTGCTCCTCAATTTTTAAACATAGTTTTTTAATATTGTATGCTTATGCACGTACGAGTACGCGTGAGCGAATGCATGTAAAACTGCCTTACAATCAATTTCTTTTTTGATTTTTTTTTAAATAAATCCGAATTTCGTTAGACACCCCGAGAATTAGTTAAAGAAAATGTGTATAGAAAAAAGAGCAAAACTTAGTTTAGACTAATTTACCGTTGTTTATGTGTGCCACCAAAAATTGATAATTTTTTGTATGAGGGGCGCATCGACACCGTGTTCTTTCGCATATCATAATTCACTTTCCACAAGAGGCACACTTATAACCAAAGTCACAGTTTGTTCGTATTTTCAAGACGAGTAATTTACGCTCCAGAAAATTAAAAAAACACAAAAGTTTTTTTTAATCGACAAATAAAGTTTAATTTTTATTTTTACCAAAATACAGCATCGCAGAGATAATGCTATGCACTTTTTTTAAAGGTAGGCACATTCAATCAGACAACATATTTTCGAATACTTAACAAGGAATGATAGCCTAAAAAAGTTGATAAAGCATTTATAAAAGTTTTTTTTAATGATGTAAAAAGGATGAAAAATTCCGAGTGTACGCAGGCAAAATCTCTAAATTTAAGCCATTGTCGATTGCCCATGAGCTTATCCTTGTTTAAAAGTGAGTTCTATGTAGTGGAATATGTTACTGGAAATGGATTTTATAAATATTTGCTTGACTTAGATAGTTAAATATTTGAGAACCATAAGATATGTTACAGTACTGTAAAAGTTAAAAGTTCTAGAGAATTGCTTATATACTCTATTAAAAAAGGGCATTTTTTTTTGGTGTACTGTCTTTAAAATCAATAACTATATAGTGTTATGCAATATTTTACTAAACCAAAGAAGTCGTAAAATACATTAGGCAGATTTATCTATAAGTGTAACATAGAACTTTCCATATTTGTGCCTAGATATATATTTTTGATACACTCTATTATAGGTTGTTAAACTGCAAAAATATTTGATAACCACGATTAATTAGTAATAGCTCGATTATTATGTACCATGAATACATAAATATTGTTAGAAGCTCTCGTTTATACTTGTACAAAGTCAATGACGTATGGTATGTAAGTGATTTCACTAAAAATCCAACATCTTAATACTGTATAAAATAGTTAAAAAAATGAAGTGCATGTAACATTGTTAATAAAAACATTTTAATCCCTACCGTATGATATAAAAATTAAATTTCAGCAGCAGATAATCTTTTTCTATAAGTATAAGAGGTTAGTCTAATTTGAATCTATGACAGCTTTTCATTTATCAAATCTAGGCTTGACTAGAAAAACGTCACCACCTTGATCCGGTATTGATCAGTATCTTGATCAGGACTGGATCAGTGCAATCAAGATCTTGATCAAGGCCTTATTTTATATTCATTTTATTTCTGATCGGGCACGCTAACCATTTACCTACAGAGACATATGCATCATCAAATTCTGGAACTTGTATATTCAGTACCGTTACCGTTATAATTGAAACCAATTAATTCCGATTTAAATTAATATGAAAATGTCATGTTAAAACCAATATAAAAAAATACACTTAACGGGATGCCGGAGTAACAGAACTAGTTTTTCAAAGTTTTCTCTGTAAAGAATTAATCGACATAGCTGAAATTTTGGGAATCACTTCAAAATTTGTATATCAAGTGCGGACAGCTCTTGGATTTTGGAAAATTGTCATATTTTTTTATTTTGAAAATAAAATGTACCACAGTACTTTCATATAATAATACATTAACTGCGGCGTCCCCTTAACTATCTAATTCAATCCGATTCAATACAATTAAAAATGTTTCTATTAAAACCGATTAAGCACAATTGAACCAATTTACAATTGAAACCAATAACATCCGATTGAAATTAATATGAAAATGTCATATTAAAACCAATATAAAAATATACACTTAACTATCCAATTCAATCCGATTCGATCCGAATAAAAGATATTCCTATTAAAACCGATTAAGCACATTTACAATTAAAACCAATAATGCCCGATTGAAATTAATACGGAAAATTCATATTTAACCCTATCCCAATTAATTTGACATTAAAATCGATTAATTCTTAATCGGGCTTCCAATTAACCCGATTGAACCCGTATTGATAACCATTTAGTGTTACCAAAATTGAATGAGGAATAAATTGGTTTCAATAGGTCGTTTTCAGCAGGGATTGTACACTAAAATAGATTCCAAAATCTAAATCAGCGGGTCGAAAAACCCCCTGAATAACGTCGGATATAAATTATATATATATATATATATATATATATCTATATATATATATATATATATATATATATATATATATATATATATATTGTTCGGGACTGTATAGTGCCGCAAGTGTCCGCTAGATGGCAAGCGCCAAATCGCTACCCGCAATGAAAAACATCACCCCGAGTGTATAAGTATAAGTATAGGCACGCGACTTGCACTCGGGGGAGACATTAAAACATACAGTCTCCTCTACTTACCAATATTACCCATACCCCTCTAACCGCTATATACAGACATTGCCTATACTTTTGCCTATACTTGTTGCGTACATTTGCCTACCCTTGGCTTAGTTGCGACTAAGACATATTATTGCCTTTGCTTACATATTTATTAGGTGCTTTATGCACATGCCTTGTTACTTTTCCCCTATACTTTTGCCTATACTTGTTGCGTACATTTGCCTACACTTGTCTTAGTTGCGACTAAGACATATTATTGCCTTTACTTTATTTATTAGAACGTGCTTTCACGTTCAACCTTTCTTTCTGCTCCATCTCTACTCTCGAGTGGGTTGGAACAGAGACTCCAAGAGTCACACTTATTCATTTCTTCTCGTTGACAAACTCTAACAATATAAATAACTCGTACACGTTCATTCGTGCACACATATATATATATATATATATATATATATATATATATATATATATATATATACAAAAATATAGTTTACGTAATTTTTTATAATTAAAAAAGGATTTTTTACTATTAAAAAACGTGTCTTAATAGTAAAGAATCCATAACTTTAATATGTGAAAACTTCTCAAACGAATCATTTCTTAACTATTAATGAATTGGTTTAACTATAAATGAACAGTCACTTGTCCGTATCCAAACGTCCGTTCGTTAATAGTTAATGACGTCTCTTAACAGTAAAGATTTTCTTTTCTCTGTGTAGACAATCATAGGCCTGTCAGCGGCGCACAGTGGGCCCAAACTGCATTTTTTTTCAAAATAAAATATCTCAGTGTAGAATCAACCGATTTTTAATTTTTTTTTTAATGTGGGTCATGAGTTATAGTTTTAGGAAAAACTATAGAAAATTGCGGTATAAAATTTTTTAACCGGCAAATTTGATAAATACGCGGATTTTCCAGATAAAGGAAAAACTGAGGTATTGATGATATTGACAAAATTTTCGATAAACAGTATAACATTACGTATACACGCACGCACGCACGCACGCACGCACACACGCGCGCACACACACATCGATATGGACATTTCCTAAAAATAGTTTATTTCGATTCCAAATTTGCAAAACAACATTCCTAGCATGTTTTCAAAACATTTTTTACTATCACAAAGTTTTTTCTAGGAAAAAGCAATAAGTATTCGTGATATTGAAAAATCTTACTTTTTTGATAAAGGGTATAAAGTTATTTCCATGCACGTGCATACACACACAAGTACCCTCATACACACACGCACATATCCACACACACACACACAACACATACACACACACACATGTCATACTGATCTTTCAGGATCTACTCGACCGATTTTAACCGGATAAAGCTCATCTTTTTAGTTTTTGTTTACATAATTGAGGACTTCAAATTTTTTCGGACTTCATCGTAATTAATTCCAAAAGTGCAAAGTGTTTACAAAAGTGCAATAAACGCGATTTTTATGAAAAATCGCCAAGTTTAACGTCACGTATCTCCATGAATTTTTTATCGATTTTACGTTACCAAGATGTATAATTTCGTCTTTCCAAGACGAAAAATTTGGTTTATACGTTCGCTCGAAAAGCTCTTAAATAACAAAAAAAATCAATTTTAAAGCTTCAAAAAAGATGGAAAATTCGCTTCTTGACAAGCATTTGAAAATTGGTAAAATACAGCAAAAAAACATTTCTCAAATTTTGAATAGTAATATCTCAGTTTCTATGGCAATTATAGAGGGCTAAAATTTGACTAAGAATATTTTCGTCGGGTATGTGCGGGTTGTATGAGTGTGTCTATGCGTGTGTGTGCGCGTGTGTGTAATAACTTTTTCGCCATACCCTGGCCGAAAGTACCACATTCCCGCCCGACTCAAAAACGGGAATGTGATGTTTTCGGCCCGAGTATGGCGAAAAATAGTATACTATATACCCATTATCGAAAAAGTAAAATTTTTCAATATCACGAATACTTATAAGGCGTTTCACGTCAACTGCCCCAGCGCGGTTTTTGAGATATAAGATGTTTTGTAGGTTTTGAAGGTGAAAATGGAAAATTTCGGAAAAACTGCCAATATCATTGGAAAGCTGAGGAAAAAACACGTTGAAAACGCTTATCAAACAATTTTTTTAAGTACATTTTAGTATCGTAAACATGAGTTGGAAATAGCACGATTTGGCACTCGCGCGCCGATTTGGGGCAGTTGACGTGAAACGCCTCTTATTGCTTTTTCCTAGAGAAAACTTTGTGATAGTAAAAAAAATGTTTTGAAAACATGCTAGGAATATTGTTTTGCAAATTTGGAATCAAAATAAACTATTTTTAGGAAATGTCCATATCTATGTGCGTGTGTGTGTGCTTGTGTGTGTGTGCGCGCGTGCATGCGTGTATACGTAATGTTATACTATTTATTGAACATTTTGTCAATATCATCAATACCTCAGTTTTTCCTTCATCTGGAAAAACCGCGTATTTATCAAATTTGCCGGTTAAAAAATTTTATGCCGCAATTTTCTATAGTTTTCCCTAAAACTATAACTCATGACCTACATTAAAAAAAAAAAAAAAAAAATTAAAAATCGGTTGATTCTACGCTGAGATATTTTATTTTGAAAAAAAAAATGCAGTTTGGACCCACTGTACGCCGCTGACAGGCCTATGATTGTTTACACAGAGAAAAGAAAATCTTTACTGTTAAGAGACGTCATTAACTATTAACGAACGGACGTTTGAATACGGACAAGTGACTGTTCATTTATAGTTAAACCAATTCATTAACAGTTAAGAAATGATTCGTTTGAGAAGTTTTCACATATTAAAGTTATGGATTCTTTACTATTAAGACACGTTTTTTAATAGTAAAAAATCCTTTTTTAATTATAAAAAATTATGTAAACTATATTTTTGTACATATATATATAATTTATATCCGACGTCATTCAGGGGGTTTTTCGACCCGTTGATTTAGGTTTTGGAATCTATTTTAGTGTACAATGCAACGCGCATGCCCAGGAGATGATTTTTGCGTAAATCAAAAGTTTCAGTGCGATTCTCAGGGAACCTAGGGGATTTTTTGAGCCGCTGAGCTCATTTCCGAGGTCTATGAAAGTATACGCCCATGCCCAGGAGACGATTTTTGCGCAAATCATAGCCTTTAGCGCGAGTCTGGGAGTACTTACAAGGAGAGTGTGTAACCTTTGGGTCACGGATTATTACCAAATTAAATATCTTGGTTTAGGGTAAAAAAATATTGAACCCCTGTTCCAGGATTTATTCTCAAAGGCCTTTTTTCTCGAGATATGTGCCATGTTATCTTAAAAATGCGTTATTTTGTTAAAAAATTGTCTCTTCTATTGTATGTAACTCTGAAAGTATTCCGGTTACAAAAATGAGTGAAACAATTGATAATAGTAGACAGAAAAAGCTTTATTTTAAGCACTGTTTCGACTGAAAATATCGATTTTTCAGAAAGTTATGAGAAATCAGAGATATTGTTAAAAAGTGATTGAAAATAGCACCCTTAAAATCATTTAAAAAAGGGAAATTTTCAATCATTTTTTTATACTATATTTGGTTTCTCATAACTTTGTGAAAACCCGATATTTTTAGTCGAAATAGTGCTTAAAATAAAGCATGTTTTGCCTACTTTTATAATTTTTAACGCTCATTTTCGTAACGGGAATACTTGCAGAGTTACATACAATAGAAGAGATATCATTTTTTAGCAAAATGACGCATTTTTAAGATAACGTGGCACATATCTCGAGAAAAAAGGCTTATGAGAATAAATCCTGGAACAGGGGTTCAATATTTTTTTACTCTCCCTACTGAAAAATCTCATGTGAGAACTCATATGAGAACTCTTATGTGATCACATACTTATTATTTACGGCTACTAGTTTTGGCACGAAAAGTTGTAAAAGTCGCACCAATTAAGGGGTTAAGTGGATGACTACACGCGCATGCTCAGGAGATAATTTTTGCGCAAATCATAGCCTTTAGCGCGAATCTGGGAATACGCAGGGAGTTTTGTGCGTCTCTAAGTTCGATTCTGAGGTCTCTTTAAGTATATGACTACAAACGCATGTCCTGGAGACGATTGTTGCGCAAATCTAGAAATCTAAAAATTATCCCTTCTTAAAAAAGTGATGACCGGAAGAAGCGAAGCCTCTATATATTTGATCTATTATTGGTTCTTGGATAAAAGGCCCGAGAATATAAAATTAAATACGCATTTTTATTTGATAATTAGGTATTATTTATTGGAATATTTATTGAAATGAAAATGATTATAGTGAAAATTATTAAATAAATAATAATCAAATTAATGTTGGTTGCTTAAAAAAATAAATAACATGTTTTAATTATTTGTTAAAGTGATGGCCAGAAGTAGAAAAGTATTACAAAACACAATATGATTAAGTATTGAATTGCACGGTAAAATTGAAAACAATAGGCAATGCTTTAATATTAGAAGAATTAATTCTGTTAATATTAGAATTAATTATATCAATAATATACAAAATTTTGTATTCGTTAAGAGTAAATGTACTACAGTATTATATCAATTATTAAAGATGCATCAAAACTGAAAGAAAAATATTTCCGGCTTATAAGTTATAAGGAATAAATTAAAAGTACATATAGCGCGCGTAGCGCGCATGGATTTGGCTAATATAATAAAAATTACTATAATAGATAGTATTGTCGAAACATGCAATATCAAAGTTGTTGGATGAGAAATCAATCAAAACTAATATCCATGTATATAAATCGGAATTTTATTGGAAAGTATGGTATGGTGCTTGAATCATGTACAAAGGCCGTCACGAAAGAAAAGCAGACTTACAATATCCATCCGTTTCGATCGCCAGCTCGCGTACGAAAGAAAGCGCGCGCTCGCGCCTTCTCCCGTCGCGTGCTTTTTCGCTCGCCGCGCGCGGCGCTGCTCCCCCCACTCCTCGCTCGTTTTCTCGCTGTTCCGGTAGCGCGTCGCTCGGTCGGCCGGCCCGACAGCCGAAAGGCTCGCTCGCGATCCCTCCCCCTAAACGACGCGGAAAACTCTCAAACGCGCTCCGATTTCCTTTGTTTTCTTTTAACGTCTTTGTTTTAAACTTTCTGTTACCAAACCGTTACATCAAGCGTCTTTGCGAGTTATATGTTCACGTCCGTTCTTAACCGGGCGGTGCTTGGCCGCCTCGTCTCAATCAACCTCGCGAGGATGAAGTGAACGTGAATCTCTCGTATAACAAGCACGCTTCTCACGGCGGCGTTTCTCGCTTAGCCATGCACACAAATCCATTTGGTCTCAATCAACTCCTTTAGTTGAAGATAGAAGTGCGTGCATGGGTCCTTTTATGTTCTATTTCACTCTATCCCTACATTTTGGAAATCGGACACTCGGCTTTGAATTCTTCGCCCCTCGCGCATTTCTACGCTTTACAAAATTCCTATGTTTTGCCGAATATACATATCTCGCCCTAAGTATCTCGTACAATTACACATTCTGTCGCAGAGATACTCACAATCATATTTCTCGACAAATGAGCTCGGCTTGACAACTTCAGCGCGACTCCATACATTTTAATATCATTATTACAAACCTGAAAACTTAATCTATACGACGATTTGGTTTTTACTGAATTCTCTTCGCGGTCGATGTCGCTATTAATTTAGGAAGTTCTTGTTCTTCAACGTGTATGATTTTGTAACTATAAATAATACTGCCCTGAAACTAATAGTTCTGAAACAATCAAATAATCCAATAATAGTACTGAAATTCTCAGCTCAACACTCGCAGCTCTGAAATCCACATTTAAAAAAAATATCATACGATACCTATACATATAATTAGTATACCTTTTATCAGAATAATCTTGAAGCCGACATACAAATCAATAATATTTTATTTTAGGATTTAAAGGGTATAACTTTATTTTCGGTACATATTTCAACTTTTATTATTATTAAAAAATAAATAATAATAATAATTATTATTATTTTAAATTTTTTTTTTTTTTTTTTTTTTTTTTTTTTTTTTTTTTTTTTTTATTCCAAATGAAGTTATAATAAGGCAAATAAACAAATTACAATGGCGTGTAGAATTAAATAAATTTTGCAGTACCCGAATTCATAACAAAGGACTAATCAACTAAAAAACTTACTTGTGGGAGAAGGAAACAAATAAACACTTCTTATGGTTCTTTCGGCTCATAACAAAAGTAATTACTATTTTATAGCAAAAATTGCTATGTACATAGTAAAAATTATTGAACACATAGGAATTTTTACTATAATAACATCGTAATTATTTTGATATTGCAAGTATGCCTTGACATACTTTCTGTCAGTGCAAATCCAGTTCAGCAACTCAAAAAACCCCTCCGGATACCCTCAGATTCCGGCGAAAGGCTTCGATTACTGCAACAACTATCTCCTGGGCAAGAGCGTACAGTTACATACTTAAATAGACCTAAAAATCCAGTTGAGCCGATCGATAAACCCATTGCGCATGCAGTTATAGACTTAATAGACCTCAGAAACGAGCTCGGCAATTCGAAAAACCCCCTGGGTACCCTCAGATTAGCTCTAAAGGCTTTAATTTGCACAAAAATCATCTACTGCGCATGCACGTTGCATTGTACACTAAAATAGATCTCAAAATCGAAATCAGTAGTTCGACAAACACCATGAATAACCTCGGATATGAGATGTGACGTTTTTCCTCCCACGCCACGATATATACTAAAGGCTCTATAGGCTGGATGCAGCTTTTCTTCCCTTTAATATAAATATTCTATTATTAAACGTTATAAGTTATTTTAAAATAATATTATTAAAATTATTTCAATTTCCCACAGTTATTTGCGAGTAAATTTATGCTAATAACGCCGTGAAATCATATATCTTGTAACGGGATGGCTAGTGGGGGAAAATCCCAACAAGCCATAGGCCAGCGATGCCCTAGAACACGGTGCCGCGGGTGTCAGACTAAAATGACTTACCCGGGGATCTGCTCCTGGAATCCCGAAAACAACGCGAAGATCGCAAACGAACTTCGCTTTCCAACTAATTGGATCGCTGAGTGAAAAGCGCGCGCTCGAAGAGTAAAGCGCGCGGCCGCTATACTCATATATGAAAACGACCGGCGGAGTCGTTTTCCCGCGGAGGCGGCGGTATCCAGGAGAAGGACAGGTTGTAATGAACAACGCGACGAGTAACTAGATATCACAGTATATTAAAATCACTAATAACTACAAGCACAACGCACGTGCTGATTAGAACAAATGAGTTAGTTCGCGCGCGACCGTTAAGATTCAAACGCGCGAATGATACGGCGCGCGGCGAAGCTGCTAATTTCGCGGGCGGTGTTAAAGTACGGCGGGCTGACACACACCCGCACGTACATGGCACAGAAAGCTTGCACGGGGCGATTTCCGTGCGAGCCTTTACAATAAACCCGCGAGAGGAGAGTAGAAAACTTACGTTAGGAAGGAGCAGCCGGTGCACTCGGCTCTCTCTCGCTCTCTGTCGCTCGCACAGCAGTTGCGCTCTCTTTCTCTCTCTCTCTTGCTCGCTGTATTGGATCGGCAGGCGGGCTGGCTGCCGGCTCCTCGCTCGCAGTCTCGTGCGGCTCACGCGGCTCGGGATCGCTCTCTCTCTGTCTCTCTTTCGCACGTACACACTCTACTCGGCGCCTCCACTACACTCGCGGTAACTATAAAAAGCTAGGACGGCGCGGACGAGGTAACTTTTGAGAGACACGCTGGAGAGAAGTTCTCGGTACGATGGCAGACACGAAGATGGCTGCCATGACTCCTATCAAGCCGTAGCAGCTTCGCGGGTACGCGACGGGCATATTACGCGTCGCGAGACCGTTCTAATCCGGTCAGGATGCTCGCGCGCATGCGCCCCCGGTGAGCATGCCTGCTCGGCGCGGGTAATTCGAATCTCGAATTACCTAACTCGCGCACGTGTTACACCCCCCCGGCAGACGCTGCTTAGGGGACCGCGAGCAGCTCTGCCACCCATGGCCGTCGTCGTACCTGAAAATAAGGTTAATTCGGTGGAGCCTTTCGGGAAGGAATTTGTGACAAGGGAAGTATAAGAAGCGGAGTCACCCATTATCTTTTTTTTTTGCTTTTTATTTTTATTAAAAAAAAAAAAACGAAAAAAAGAAACCCTTCGGGGCTTAGCCCTCTTCAGCTGGCCCGGGAGTAAGTCCGGCGCCCCTTCTGTCGAGCTTGGTTGGGGCAGTGCTTCGACTTCTTTACCCCAAGCTCGCCACACATGAAGCACCGGGGAAGCGCCTGTGCATTTAACGCCTCCCGGGCCGCCTGCTCCTCTTCGAGCGCCCTTTGGAGGCGCTTCTCTTCGCGTAGGAGACGACGCTGGGCCTCTTCTTTGGCCCGTCGCGCCGTCTCCTCTGCATTTTCCCTGGCTCGCCTGGCCTCTTGCATACGCTCCTGCTCACGTGCCAGACGAGCCTCCTCCTCCTTCTGCATGGCGGCGCGGCGCAGCCTGGCGGTCCTGGCCTCTGCGGCGGCCGCGAGCTCTTCTCGCCGGCCTTGGGCTATTCCGACCCATTTGCCGGCTTGTCGCCGGCCTCACCGTGGCACTGGAGAAAATCCTCCAGTGCGGCCAGGGCAACGTCCTCCGCAGCGCGCGAGGACTTGCTGAGGCGCCGCGCCTCCTCTAGAGCCTGCTCCACCAGGACCGAGGCCGCACCGACTTCATCGGTCGGTGCTCCTTTTGGGGCCTGTGTCGGAGCATCTCCTTTTTCTCCTTTTGTGGCCCGAGCTGCACCGGTGTCAACTTCTGGCGCACAATGATGGGCTCGGGCCGCCTCCTCTTCGGGGACTCGGCCAGCACCAGTCGACTCGGCTGGTGCCTCTTCTTGAGGCCGGGTCCCGCTCTCCTCCCGCTGCTCCTTCGGGGGATGAGGTCGCCGGAGCGGGGACGGACTGGCGCCTGTGTCCGCCGGCCTTGAAGGTCCCATTCTGGGCTCCGGTGCCTCTATCTCCTCAATCACTAGGGTGGAGGGCTCTTCCACTGGCGGAGGTTTCAGCGTCACCGCATCTATCCCCTCCACCACCTGCTCCAGGAAGTCGATGACAGCGGGGTCAGGTTGACACTGGATTAATCCAGCGATCACCCGCTTCGCCGTCTCCGCTACCTCTGGAGTCAGGCCTGGCATTTCCTGCAACAGGAAAATTGATCCCGGATCCACGGGTTAGTACGGACGGCACAATTTCTGGACGACACAGTTAGCGCTTTTTGGACGCTCGGGTTCGACGGGGGCTAATTGACCCGACAGCAGTAGGTGCAGGCCTCTTCTTCGAGCCCTTTGGCCTCCCTGGGCCTCGCTTGGACTCTGTTGGACCGACCACCCGCGTAGGTCGGCCGTCGCTCGCACGCTTTCCTGGCCTAACTAATAGCGCGGTCTTACGAGGTGGACCGCGTCTCTTAGCCGTCGCCCGAGGCTGTACATTCCCCTGGCTAACTCTGTTGCCCGCTGGCACGTTACGTTCGGCTGAAGAGTCCCTCGGTGGTAACGACTGGGCTACTTCTTGACTACTTTCGTCCAAGTAGTTCTTGGGCTCTTCTGCAGAGACGTATCGCTTGAGTTGCTGCGCATGGACGGGACTGATCGTTCGACCATCCTCACCTTGGATCTCATAGGTGTTTTCGCCTAGAATATTCACAATCGTGTACGGCCCCGCATACTTCGGGGCTAATTTGGCAGAAATCCCCTCAGCTGCTGAGGATAGTACCTTATTCTCTCTCCATACACGATCGCCTAGACAGAATTCTGGAGGTCGACGATGAGCGTCATAATATTTGGCTTGTCTCGTCTGCTCCGCTTGCGCGTCGACCGCCGCCCGAACGTACAATTCGTGGAGCTTGTCCATGCGCGCCACCCAATTATTTATCGCCTTTTGCTGCCCTTGCTCTTCGGCTAACCTGTCTTCCTTCCGCCTTAGTGTCTTCGGTGGGTCAGGCTGTCGGCCGTAAATGAGCATGGCAGGACTTATTTTGGTGGAGCTGTGTTCTGCCGTATTATACGCGAACGCCAGCTCGTTCAGATGCTCATCCCAGGACCCGTGATTCTCCTCAGCGTAATGATCATGGTCTTCACCGTTCGGTTCACACGCTCGACGGGATTGGCTTGAGGGTGATATGGTGGTGTAAACGTGTGATGCACGTTTCTCTCCTTTAAGAATGCCTTTAAGGGTGCATTCTTAAATTCAGTCCCATTATCGGAGAGAAACACCTCGGGGACTCCGAACCGCAGACATACACGTTCGTTGAGCCCTTTTATTACCGATTTGCCATCTGCCCTTTTTATCGGAATTACTTCGATCCAGCGTGTGAACAGGTCCTGGAAGATGAGAATGTATTCGTGGCCGTGCTTGGTTTTAGGGAGCGGTTCCATAATGTCGCTGGCCACGATTTGCCATGGACGCTGTGTTATACGACGTCCCATGAATCCTGCTGGAGCGCGCTGTTCGACTTTGCACTGCTTGCAAATTTGGCACTGGTTCACGTATCTGGCCACATCTCGAGACATGTGTGGCCAATAATACTTCCGCCATACTCTCTCTAGAGTTTTCTCGCGGCCCAAGTGCCCAGCAGTTGGAAAGTCATGGCATTCTCTCAGTACTTCGCGTCGCTTTTCGTGAGGGACTGCTAACTTCCATGCATCGTCGTCGCCAAGAGATTCGTCTATGACTTCATTAGGGTTGTACTTGTACAGTCTCCCCCCCGCCAGTTTGAACGTGGGGAAGTCTCGCGGCTGCTGTTGAACCTCTTTCACGATCTTGAGGTACCAGTGGCCGTTTGTATCGCGCTCGAGCTCTAACGCGGCGACCGCTGGCTCTTCTTCCTCGAACATCCGTGAAAGGGCATCTGGGACATTGTTCAACGAGCCCTTTCGATGTTCGACCGTGAAACTGTGGTTTTGCAGCTCCAAAGCCCACCTAGCTAACCTGCCGGTCGGGTTTTGGAGGTCACGGAGCCACTTCAAGCTGCTATGGTTCGTGATAACCTTGAAGTCGTAGGCCTCTATATACGGACGGAACTTTTTAATTGCCCAGAGAATTGCTAGACATTCTCGTTCCGTCACGCTATAATTTCTCTCGGCTGCGATCAGAGTTCGACTCGTGAACTCTAGGACTCTTTTATCGCCGTCAATTATTTGGTATAGCACCGATCCTAGACCTGTATCGCTTGCGTCAATTTGCACCACGAACTGCGCTTTAGATACGGGTCTGTGTAGAATCGGTGCAGAAGCTACTAGCCCTTTTAGCTTTTGGAAGGCCTTTGCTTGTGCCGTTGACCACTCATATTTCCGATCCTTTTTCGTTAATTCGGTCAGTGGTTCAGCAATTGTGGCGAAGTTCGATAAAAACTTTCTATACCACGAGGCCATTCCTAAGAAGCGTCTCAGCTGACGGAGGTTTTTCGGTACCGGATACTCCATAATGGGCTTTATTTTCTCGGGGTCTGGCTTAAAACCATCTCTGTTTACTATGACACCGAGATATTGGACCTCATCGCGACAGAAGACGCTCTTCTCGCGATTTATTGTGAGGCCCGTGTCCTGTATCCTGTCTCGAACTCTCTTTAGAACCTCTTTATGCTCCTCGAATGTCTATGTGACTATTATTATATCGTCGAGATACGAGTAAGCAAAAGGTTCGAGTTCGGGGCCGATGACTTTGTCAATCAGCCTCTGGAAGGACGCTCCGGCATACGAAAGACCGTAGGACATTCTCGTAAATTGGAAAAGCCCTTTGCCTGGCACGGTGAAGGCCGTAGTCTCTTTGGACTTCGGACTAAGTGGTATCTGGTGGTACGCACTGCTTAAATCCAACGTGAAGATGTATCGTGCTTTCTGCAGTTTGCGCAAGATACTTTCCATGTATCGTAACGGGTACGCGTCTGGCCTTGACGCTGCGTTCACTTTTCTGAAGTCCACGCAGAAACGGAACTTCCCATTTGACTTGCGTACCATTACCACTGGACTTGACCAGCCACTTGCGAGGGTTCTATTATTCCCGCGACTAGCATTTCCTCCACCTGTTTGTGCATCTCTTCCTCGAGTTTCTGAGATACAGGGTAGTACTTCTGTTTAATGGGTCTTGTAGATCCGACGTCTATTGCATGCTCGATCCACGAAGTACACCGTAGTGGTGCCAGGCTGCTACCGATCAGCTGAGCTACTAAAGTTTCTACCTCTTTGCGCTGTTCTTCTGTTGGGTCCGCCAACCCTATAGCTGATACGGACACGGTGTTATTTGCGGTTATGGCGGCTACTTCTAACTTTACGCTTGCATCGTCATTCTTGAGATGCAGCGTGTTATCTGTGGGGTCTAAGACAGCGCTAAACTTCTTAATGAAGTCTGCCCCCAAGTAGCACTCCGTATCTAAGTCCTCGCGTTTATTTCCGCCACGACGCGCTGCTGATGTTCCCTGTCCCCGCCATACATGTGCGTTATGGGCTCTATGAAATCTGGCCACGATCGCCATGTGTGGCGGTTACTCCGGTACCAGATGGCTGCTACCCCAGTTAGGAGCTCTGAAAACGACGAAAGCACCGCGTCGTGTGTCAGATTAGCTAGAGTTGTGCATTCCTCTATTCTTGTGAGGAATAACTCGACGTTCTGCTCCTTTGAGGACCCTGAGAACCTGATGTGCCATTTTCGGACTATCTGGCCCACATCACGGTTTGTCTGCTGAGGCAAATACGTATGCCTCTCAGACGAGTCCTGGGTCGCACCATTCCTAGTCTGGCGCTGGGAAGAATTTCTGGTATCATTCCTCCTAGCCTCTGTTGGGAACTGGAGACTCGGGCTGCTGCTGTTAAACTCCGCATACGTGTACGTGTCTTGGAAGTTCACATGCGATGATCCTCGTCTACGGCCCGTGCTTGGGGGTTAAACTCCCTCCAATTGCGTACTTGAGGTTGGATGTCGAGCTCCTTGAAGTATTCGTACATTCTATTTAAGCTCTTCAACCGCTTCGACGAGTGTTTTGATCACCGCCAGTAGCTGCTCCGATAATATATTGTCTCCGACTGCTATCCCAGCGGTTCGCGACTCACGTTGTCGCGGCCCCACCAAGTTTTGCGGCTGTGGCGGATTTCGCGATTTCTGCCAGAACCCTTGCTGCCCATTTCGTGCCAACAACGACTCTTCTTCGTAGTTGCGCTGGTATTGTCGTTGCCTGTGCTACTCTTCCAGGAGCACTTGCTGCCGCTACTGCTGCTCCTGCTGTTGTTGCTGCCTTTGCTGCTGCTGCCTTTGCTGCTGCTGCATTTGCTGCTGCTGCAGTTGTTGCTGTTGGAGCTGTTGCTGTTGAAGCTATCCCTCGGCTTCGGCTGGAGATATCCCGGTGAGTGCTGCAGAGCTCAATATCTCTGTCCCGGAACCCTCCTGGCCGTTTGCCTCTTCCGCTGGCTCCACCACTGCATTATGTGCTTGTTGCGGAGCGTTCATCCTCCGAGACTCCGAGAGCTTCGGCATCACTATCGGGTCATCAAGGAGCGTTATGAACGGGTGCGGGTGGTCTGGGCCAGTATTGGGATCCACAATAGTCGACCCAGATTTGTTCATCAACGTTAAGTCGATGAACGCCCTTCGGGACTGCTCGCGTTTAGCAAACGCTTGCTGCTCCGACAGCTCCGGCTCTGGCACGAAATCGGCGGCACTATAATCGTCCATAAGCCACTTGATCGCTGTCAGCATATTTACTGACTGCAGATCTGACTGCTGTAGACCAAGGGCTTGCATGGCCTCGTTTATTTCCTCTTCGGGCTGTGTATAGGCCCAATTGAGTATCGCAGATTCCGCAAATTGCGATGTTCGGGCCATGGTGTCAATTAGCTGTGCGCTTCCCCACGAACTTATTTTACTAGCACGAGTAGTATCTGTATTGATGGCAGAGAGAGTTTGCCTATTCAACCCTTGAGCTAGCTTTTTCAACGCGAACCCGGGTTATTTTCTAAGAGCTACGGCGGTTGCCCTTAACTTCGATAACGCACGAGGGTTTCCCGTATGCGGCTCTAAAAAAATAAAAGCTGTTTTTGTAATTAATTACTATTCGTAATTAATTACGCTCAACTACTCGCACTTGTAATTTTAAAATAAATATATATGAAAAAAAAAAATATATATATATATATATAGGTATATGTGTTGGTACTTTTGGGGTATATATACACCATAGATTGCTACTTTTGGGGACTTTTGTCCTTTTTGGGGACGGCTTCAAAAATACGATGCATCTATCGCTACTTTTGAGGTCCATAAGGCTTCGTCTACAATACATCTTAGGTACTTTTCCGGGCTTTTATTCCGGAATTTCGGTAATAAAAGCGGGCGCCGCAGGCCCCCTGCGAATCACGGTACCCTTAGGGTCATTATTTCTTTAGTCAAGTGTATTTGTTCCGGTATTCCAATGTAAACTCTCAAAGTAAGAAACTCTAGGACCCCAATAGTACCGATGTATGTATTTATATATATATATATATATATATATATATAAATATGAAATTCTGGAAGTTTGAGGATTATATTCAGCACCCGCTTGGAAGTTTGAGGGGTTATGGGAAGTTTGAGGAGCCTCCTCAAACTTCCAATCTATATATTCAGCATCCGAGCGGAAGTTTGAGGGGTTTTCTAGAGTCTATTTGTCTAGAGTCGGTAACCTGAGGGTTATTATTTCTTTAGCCACTCTGACCGACCGGGGTTGAGCTCCTCAAACTTACTAGAAATGTATATATATATATATATATAATCATATGAACATCGACTTATGCTGACACCAATGTATAAGACCACGTGACCTGTCTGCATAAGTGTAGTACCGTTTATACAAGTGTCTGCACAAGTCTAGCGTGACTAAAGAAATAATCCCTCTACTTATGCTGACGTCTGCATAAGTCGGTCTCTGTCTGCATAAGTCTATTTAAATTTCGGAAAGTGTCTGCATAACTAGCGTTTCATATATTTATATATATATATATATATATATATATATATATATATCTGCAACGGTTCGTTCCGGGACGTTTACACTGTACATCGCTGTTATTTCCGGGACGCGCTGTTTTTTCCGGGACGTCCCGGAAATTTTTCTGTACGTAAGCGTTATTTCTGGGACGCGTCTAGAGTCAATAACCCCAGGGATATTATTTCTTTAGTCACGCGTTTATATAGGGAACTCTGAAGAGATAAACTATAGGACCCTGTAGATTACCAGAAATAACGTTTATAGGTCTTTATATATATATATATATATATATATATATATATATATATATATATATATATATATATATATATATATATATATATATATATATATATATATATATATATATTCACATCTGGGACGCATTTTGAGGATTATATAAGTCATATATACCGAATTTTGAGGATTTTGTAGGCATTTTGAGGAGTCTCCTCAAAAGTCCAAAGCACTCGAGAGGCATTTTGAGGATTTTTCAGCGGTTTCCACAATAGTGTGTTAATACCTCGATTTCGGAAATTCCGTGATATTTTTCCGTAAAAGCGGGCGCCGCAGGCATCGTGATGTTAGTCAATAACCTTAGGGTCTTTATTTCTTTAGTCACGCGCTTGTTTATTGGTTGTTTATAACAATGTTTATATTTGTGTCACCACTATTGTACAAATTCTTTATGAAATCCTCAAAATACCGTACAAAGATATTTATATATATATATATATATATCAAAACGGACAATATCCCAAAAAAACACAAAAAAATAAATACAATTTTCACCTAAAAAAAATAAAAAAACAATTTTAAAGTTCGAGGGGATTTTTGCGCTCGAGTTTTTACTCGGGCGCACAGTCAACTTTTTGTTCCGAGAGTGCCTGCCGACTTTCTCTCGATTTTCTACTAACAGCACGAGAAAAGAAAAAAAATGTTATATTTCGTCCACTAAAAAATAATTCGTATCGAAAATACGAGAGGAGAAAAAAAAATTTTCGAGTCGAGAAAAAATTAATTAAAAAAAATTAATTATCGCTTAAAAAAATTTTTTGTCGTTAAAAAATTAATTGTTATTAAAAAATTTTAATTGTTAAAAACAATTACCCAACGCACAAAAATTTCGCGATCAAGATCTCTCCTCGTCGGCACTGTAGGTCGAGGGTTATTGGCTATCGCTTGCCTAACCTCTCGACCGCACTCTCGCAACAGCACGGCTGTGTCACGCACACGCACACACGCGCCTACGAGCTGCGGCACGAAGAGTCTTTCTTTGCAGCTTATGCTTAGCTACGCTGCTGAGCTTCTTCGCGCCAAGCTTCGACACGTATCACGTACGCGCCGCGGGTCCTTCTCCGCCCCCAAAACGTTGTGGCGCCAGTTGTAACGGGATGGCTAGTGGGGGAAAATCCCAACAAGCCACAGGCCAGCGATGCCGTAGAACACGGTGCCGCGGGTGTCAGACTAAAATGACTTGCCCGGGGATCTGCTCCTTGAATCCCGAAAACAACGCGAAGATCGCACACGAACTTCGCTTTCCAACTAATTTGATCGCTGAGTGAAAAGCGCGCGCTCGAAGAGTAAAGCGCGCGGCCGCTATACTCAGATGTGAAAACGACCGGCGGTGTCGTTTTCCCGCGGAGGCGGCTGTATTCGGGAGAAGGACAGGTTGTAATGAACAACGCGACGAGTAACTAGATATCACAGTATATTAAAATCACTAATAACTACAAGTACAACGCACGTGCTGATTAGAACAAATGAGTTAGTTCGCGCGCGACCGTTAAGATTCAAACGCGCGAACGATACGGCGCGCAGCGAAGCTGCTAATTTCGCGCGCGGTGTTAAAGTACGGCGGGCTGACACACACCCGCACGTACATGGCACAGAAAGCTTGCACGGGGCGATTTCCGTGCGAGCCTTTACAATAAACCCGCGAGAGGAGAGTAGAAAACTTATGTTAGTAAGGAGCAGCCGGTGCACTCGGCTCTCTCTCGCTCTCTGTCGCTCGCACAGCAGTTGCGCTCTCTTTCTCTCTCTCTCTTGCTCGCTGTATTGGGTCGGCAGGCGGGCTGGCTGCCGGCTCCTCACTCGCAGTCTCGTGCGGCTCACGCGGCTCGGGATCACTCTCTCTATATCTCTCTTTCGCACATACACACTCTACTCGGCGCCTCCACTACACTCGCGGTAACTATAAAAAGCTAGGACGGCGCGGACGAGGTAACTTTTGAGAGACACGCTGGAGAGAAGTTCTCGGCACGATGGCAGATACGAAGATGGCTGCCGTGACTCCTACAAGTCGTAGCAGCTTCGTGGGTACGCGACGGGCATATTACACGTCGCGAGACCGTTCTAATCCGGTCAGGATGCTCGCGCGCTCGCGCCCCCGCTGAGCATGCCTGCTCGGCGCGGGTAATTCGAATCTCGAATTACCTAACTCGCGCACCCGTTACAATCTTAACTATTAATAAATGTGAATTAAATAAGAAAAAACGGATATTTTCTTTGAAAAGAGGTGAAGTTAATGATATGAAATATTTTATAATATTTACATAATTTGGGTTTTGTGGCCAATAGTACTTGTTTGTAGTCTCCAAAGTAATGGTTGGTTAGATGTAAAGATTTTATTTTCTCTGCGTATAAAAAATACTCGACTGCTAGCGGTCACACAAAATAATATAGCGGTCGTCTTGTCTTTAACAAACTTTGCTTTACAAAGTACGGTATGTATAGTCAGTATGGACTAAGTATAGGCGACGCTCGCCGCGGTACAGCACGAGCGCGCAGTGCTGCCACTACAAAATTTGAAGAAAAATGCACGCTGATCTCAGCGACGTATCTACGTTGTTCTTCATTTTCGCGCCGAAAAACGTCGTTCTTCATCCGCGCGACGAGATACGTCGTTCTTCATCCTCGCATTGAGATACGTCGTTCTTCATCCTCGCGCCGAAATACGTCGTTCTTCATCCGTGCGCCGAGATACGTCGTACAGTGAGGCATTTCGACTTGATTTGTGTCAAAATCATCTAACTTTTTACAAAAAAATAGATAAAAATATGAGACAAACGGGATTTGACAGATAATGTAATACTGTGGTCCATAGAAAAAGTGTTTTGACCTTGAAAATGTAGGTCAAACTTCCGATTTTTCGGAAAAAATTGCTTATCTCAGTCTACAGCTTGATTATCATTAATTTTTCAATTCTCTCCATTTTTTGAAATATAAGGGGAACGGGCAATGTCTCAAATTTGGTAAGGTCCTATTTTGCAAATTTCAATGAAATATATCTTTGAGTCGGAGTGCTCGGTATCACGATTCTTTGATATTTGGTGGAGATGTAGAGTTTGTATATTATTTATTAGAAGAGTTCTTAGGGTAGAAGAATTTGTTTATGAATTTCAGATATATTTGAGGTTAAAACTATTTTAGCTCTCTTTCAAAATCGTAATTATTCGGGAACGCATTTATGTATACTAGAAAATGGAAATGACATGCGCTATGCGCTATGCACACGTGTTGTGTACCTGCTTTTGATTTGTAATAGCCATTTATTAGTTTTAAGATTAGAACCTTTTTCTTAGATCGGAAATTGCAGAAAGAGCACACAAATACGGACAGCATACTACTAGATACACGTACCCTATGTGTGAAATTTCACAAAGAAAATATAATTTGAAGTAAAGGTTATTTAGGAATTTTAAAAGGTTTTGACGGTAATATTACAATCAATTATTTTATTTATTTTTCACACATAATTTAAAAAAGCTGCTAATTCATTGGCACGTAGCTTCCTCAAACTTAACTTACTGATTCTGTTAATTAATTTTTAATTCCAATTTTAAAATTTAATACTTTATTTTGTATGGTGAGAAAAGCGCGCTGTAAATTAACTTTAATAAAAAATAAAAGCAAGTAAACAACACGCACGCGAGCACGCGTCATTTCCATTTTCTAGTATATATACAGCTGTTCACGAAAAAATACGATTTGAAAAGAGTGCTGAAATAGTTTCAATCTCAAATATCTCTGAAATTCATAAACGAATTTTTTTACCTTAAGAACATATATAATACATAACATACATACTCTATATCACCACCAAATTTCAAAAAAATTATAACAATTTCTCTAGTTATCATGCAACAACGAAAATAACTTTGTAAAATACGAAGATTTTGAATATCAAATATCTCAAAAAGTAATCGTACGATCTTGGTAAAAATTCACATACATAATATCTATATCACATACAAAATTGTCTATAAATCTGTAGCTGATTCATCAAGCCGTTCTCGAGAAATTACGATTTGGAAAAAGATTTAAAAAAATCTTAACCTCAAATATCTCTGAAATTTATGGACGAATCATTTTGCTCAAAAAACTCAGCCGAAAACTATTCAAAATCTACCTCTACAAGTAATTTTGAAACAATTAAGTCAATTTTACTCCAGTAATCGTTGGACATACGAAACTCATTTTTTTATTTATTTTTATTTATTTATTTAACCAGAAAAGTTACAATGCAGTTTACAAAGTAAAATCTATTAGAGGTAAACATTGTTACCTGTACAATAGTCTGGTTGCATACAACTAATACTATATCTATAACTTAAAACTAACAGATTACTCATTCGAGTAACATAAACATTTTCAAAAACTTTATTTCATTTAACAATTTATATATTCTATAAATAAAATCCGCCAAAACGTAATATTATAATCTTCATTTTTCCAAAAGTAAACAGTGAAAATGATATGAAGTTGTGCGTAATGTTATAATTAAATGTTATTATCGAAAGAGCTTTTGTTTTAATTTGTACTTAATTGTACTCTTCTTATAATTTAAAATTTTGAGATCATTAGGCAATTCGTTAAATACCCTCATAGCTTCTATCAGACTATCTTTATCACTAATAGCTTTGGTCATTTTAGGTAGTTGTAGTGATTTTTTTCTAGTATTGCGTTTTATTGTAAGAAAAGCATCTTTTAGATTAGTATAATGATAGCATAAGGATTCTAGAGTGAACATTTGTTCTATTTTTAGCGGAGTGTTGTGCACCTGGAATTTATTTTTGGCAATGATTTTGAGCAATTTATTTTGGATTTGTTGTATTATTTTAATTTCTGTTCTACAAGCAACCGACCCAGCCATGCTACCATAGTTTATAACATTATGAAAGAAGGAGTAATAAATAATCATCAATGTGTTTGTATCCATAATTTTTCTTAGCTTTGCGAGTATAAATATTAAATATTTTGTTCTGTTAATTAAATATTTAATGTGACTATCCCATTTCATATTAAAGTCGAAAATTAATCCCAAGTACTTGTAACATTCTGTTCTAGTTATTTGCTGATTTTGTATATTTATATTTACATTAATTGGGACACTATCACGATAGTTACCGAAAGTTATAAACTTAGTTTTTTGTATATTTAGGGATAGCTTATTTAAAGCAAGCCATTCCGCCGCTTGATCTAGTAGTTTGTTTATTCTATCCTGCGCCATTGACCACGTGTCTTCACTAGAAATGATGACAGTGTCATCAGCGTAGGACAGAATAGACCCTTCCGGCATATCTCTCAATAGATCGTTTACATATAATATAAAAAGTATCGGTCCTAATATTGTTCCCTGTGGCACCCCACAAGATACATATTTGTATTCACTTATTTGGTTTTGTATTCGAACTTTTTGTTGTCTATCGGAGAGATAGCTTTTGAACAAAAGTAAGACCTTTCCTCTTATTCCATAACGTTCTAATTTGCTAAGTAATATGTCATGGTTAACAGTATCGAACGCTTTTGCCAGATCTAAAAAAGTAGCAATAATACGTTTGCTTTTATCTAGATTTTGATAGATTTTATGTGTTATGTAGTTAAGTGCATCCGCCGTACCTTTGTTTTTAACAAAGCCATATTGGTGTTCAGAAAGTATTTGATGTTTTTCCAAAAAAGTATAAAGTCTGTTATAAAGTATTTTTTCAAAAATTTTGGCAACATTGGATATTAGAGATATTGGTCTGTAGTTAGAAATGCATGATTTGCTTCCAGCTTTATGGATAGGGACAACTTCGGCACTTTTGAGATTATCTGGCCAGATAGACTTTTCAATACTCAAGTTGTATATATGTTCTAAAGGAATAATTATGTAGTTTGCTAACGTCTTTAAAATTTTTGTATTTATATTATCTACACCTCCAGCTTTGTTTTTCATGTTACGTATAATTGTATTTATTTCAAGTGCATCAGCGGGTTCTAAAAACATTGATTTGTTATTTGGTTTAGGCATATTCAATCTTTTATTTGTAGGTTGTATAATTTTTTTACTTACTTCCGATCCTACTTCACAAAAATACTTATTCATAACATTAGCAATTTCCCTTTGATCTTCTATTTTTTTATTGTCTTGATCGTAAATATTAGTTATATTATTTGATTGCACTTTGTTTTTTCCTAATTTCTTATTTATTAAGTTCCACAGTTGTCTAGGATTGTTGTCACATTTTTTAAACGTTTCGAAGTCAAATTTGTGTTTGGCATCTTTAATAATCTTATCTAATATTTTACAATAGTCCCTGTATTCTTTTTTGCGGATTCACTAGTTGGGTTTCTTTTAAAAATATTATATAAAGTTTCTTTAGTTTTACATGATATTATAATTGCGTTTGTGATCCATATCTTTCTAGGAATCATATTTTTTTGTTTATTTTGTTTTTGTGAAAAAGTTGCCTTCTCAACACATCCATTCACTAGTTCAACTAATAACTCTGAGGCAGAGTTAGGATTTTGTATAGTCAAAATCGAATTCCAGTCTATGCTTCTAGCTACGTTAATTAGTTTTTTATAATTTATGGTTTTATTGTTCTGCTTTTCACATTTCAATTTTTTTTCTCAAAAACTAGTCGACAAAATGGATTCAAATTTTTACAGATTATAGCTATTTATATTTTGCATTATCATAATTTTTTTCAAGAAAATTGACCGTTTAGTTTAGGAGTTGTAAGCTTTTTAAGAAAAAAAAACACGTTTTTGTTAATAACAAAAGAACCGTGATAGCTAGAGAAATTTTTTTTTTAGAAAATATAGGTATTTTAATGCTCTTTCGAATGCTATATATTCGATTCAAATATCTCAGCAATTTTTTTTTCTTTATTTAATAATTTTCCTCAATTGTACACAAGCTCATCTGTAAGTTGCTAAATTTTTAAGTCGCTAAAAATTTTTTTCGCGAAGTTCTACGATTTTGACACAAAATTTTCCAGTTCTCCCTACTGTGCGGCGCATAGATCGACCAGAGCTATAAGCTCAATGTGTTCGATCTTAAGCTTTAACCGATATCTATGATAAGTCGTCGGGTTTGATATGTCGGGTAACTCTAGTCTACGTTCTCTTTTTTTGGTTTTCTTCCGCTTGATGTGGTCGCTCTTTGTTTTTAACTCGCTAACATTTGAGATCTGTGCTGAGGTTGACGGTGTGACGGTCTCATTTACACCGTCGGTGGGGAGTTTCCCGATTTGTTGTCTATGTTCGCGCTATGTGTGGTGATTTATTGTTGCGCGGTTTGGTTTTTATTTGGTTGTTGCGTGTTGTAATTTGAGTTTGCATTCGCGTTGTCTCTGCGGTAGTTTGGTTTGCGTCCCCTATATCCGCCTCTGTGATAATAGTTTTCGTTTTGCGCGTTATTTAGTGTATTTCGGGGCAGAGTGTTTGCGTATGGCGCGGTGTTTTACGCGTTGTATTGTGTATTTTGAGGCGGATTATTTGAATATGACGTGGTGTATTGCACGTTGTACTGTGGATTCTGGGATGAAATATATGCGTATGGCGTGGCATATGGCGCGCTGTATTTCGGCGCGTTCAGATTTGTTGGGGCGATATTATTGCCATTATATATTGGTAGATTGAGGATGCGCATTGTTGTCGGGTATGTTGTAAAATATTCTGCTTTGGTTGCCTGCTTGTTGCGGATTTGTGTGATATAGTCTGTTCGCATTATTATACGCGACTCTGTAATTACCGCGTGCTCTGCCATTTCCTCCTCTATTGCCCCCTCTATAGTTACTGTTATAGTTATTCCTTCGATAGTTACTGTTCGTTTGTTATGTGTGTGCCGGGGGTTGTTGCGTGTGATCCGGCGCGCTATTTAATTGTGACGCGACTTGGTTGCTTATGGAAGTTTTTCAATCAACAGCAACCCTTGAGTCCGGTTCTAGACGCCGCCGCGTGCGGACGTGTTTCGTTCCTCGATATCACTCGGCATAACCGCTAACCATCGGCCTACATCAATAACTTACTCTTCGATTTGGCCTATCAGGTCTCTGCAAGTTCGCAAGTTCGGAATTAAGAGTGTGCACTTCATCCTGAACCCCATAAAACATCGCATCAGACATCAGGCGGCGGGGCATGCCTAAGCCTAAATTAAGCAGGCTAGCCAAAAACCGCTCACACCACCACCAAACGGCATAAGGATGTCTTTCACTAACCAGCAAAATCCTCCCCCCCTTCCACCACCCTTGCCCCCCCCCCTCCCTTTCCCAACTCCAAACATTCCTTCACTTCCCTTGGTCTAAACAAAGGCAACGTCTATAAAGGTAAGGTAACCAATCTACCTGTACCTCCCTCAAAGCAAAGTAATATCCTAGCTAGAGTTGATTACCTAAAGGTAAACAGCCCAACTAATGACACTAACAATTCAACAAAAATAAAGAAAAATAACAAGACAAAAACCAAAAACCTAGCAAAAGACAACTCTAATCCCAACACCGACATCAACAAGCTAAAAAATCCCTCCAAGGAGGACATTGACAAGATTATTCATACAGAGGAAAAAAAAGAAGAAAAAAATAAAAATAATAATAATAATGAATGTTCCTCCACCGAACTTAGATACGAGGAATATTGTATGGAAACTGATGCATCAGATACAAGGCGGAAGAGATCGGCAGCTTCCCAATCACCCATCTCTCCTAACAATTCTCTAAACAATAACAAAAAACGGCAACCCGGCAAAGCTTCCAGGAATTTGAATGAACACTTTCAGTCTCAACCACAAGATGGCGCTGGGAGCACACAAATGAACTCCTCTCAACCAACACACGCCCAAATAGAATCTACCCTATCGACTTCCAATAATTTCTCCGAATCAAAAAATGAAACTCCAAAACAAGAACCCCTTGCACAAAACTTTTATATCTCTACTCCTGGCCCCTATAAAATCTACTGCCAGAGTATTGACCCTAAAGAACCAATTAATGCTATCAAAATTGCGAAAATACTTATTCCAATGTACGCTGATAAAGTTAAAGACATCTTCAATGAAATTAAACCCTTAAGTCAAAATAAAGTGGTAATAGTAGTTAAATACAGAAACATAGCAAATATAATAATCAACCTCCCCTTCTGGAAAGATCTAGGCATCAAAGCCTTCATTCCAAATCATCTTCTTTCTAAACAAGGAGTAATTAAAGGCATCCCCATCGACATCTCAGATGAAGAACTAAAAAAATATACTGAAATAGACTCTCCACATGGTCCTCTTGAAATTATTCATTTTAGGCGATTTACCAGGAGAGCCTACAATAAATCTACCCAAAAAGTAGATATCCTACCAACCACCACTGTGCAAATAACTGTGAAGGGACGGTTTTTATCATCAGAAGCTAAAATATATAAAGTAATTTATCCCATTCAAACCTATTACCCGCAAGTTCGACAGTGCTATAGATGCTTTAAATTCGGAGACATTAAAATCAACTGCAAATCTTCAAACGAAATTTGAATAAGGTGCGGCGAAAATAAACATCAGGAAAATCAGATGTGCCCGCTAGCAGAATCGCAACCAGTTTGCCTACACTGCAAGCAATGCCACCTCCCGATTGACAAATCTTGTCCGGCTAGACTTAAAGAACAGTACATTAGAGACACAGCCACAAAACTGAACCTTACAATCGCTGAAGTAAAGAAACAGATATATAACAAACAATTTATCAACAACAACTCTGAATTCTCGGGTCTTAAAAACGTAACTCAAACGTATGCCCCTCAATTCTCAGCTGGAGAGCGATCATACGCAGACAAAATAAAGAGCAGTATAACAGCTACTGTATCATCAGTAGAGAACGTATCGACGGTTAAAAAATCCAGCAGGGAACAAACTCCCCGCTCTCCGAATACTTCACCAAAGTCAAAACAACGCTCTGAGCTAGACAAGGAAACCTATAAAAGGCTAATGACGATCCACAATGAATGCCTATCTTACACAAATGGCAGAGCTGAATTGCCTTTGAGCAATACAGCAGAAAAAATAACTGCCAAAGATTTTTTCTATAAAGGCAACCTCAGCCTTCAAGCGAGCACTCAACGATCAAAGAACGTAACACCAGCACCCAATAATCCGATTAGTCGAACCTTAGAAATTCTCCAACAAACAATAGCTGAAACGTCATTCGACCACTTACAGAAAGCATTCACACTGTTAAAAAATCAATACGAAGACCCCAATTTAAGACTTACTCCGATAAAATCAATATCACAATACGATCATACTCAGGAAAATTACTCACCTTTCTCTTAAGAATTTCAACAATAATAATTTAGTAAAAACAAAAAAAAAAAAAAAAAAAAAACATAACAACACAATGGACAATATCCACACTGAATCCAAAACCCCGAGTAATACAAGAAACAACATAAAAATCCTACAATGGAATTGTCATTCAATATTGAATAAGTTAGACAATCTTAAAGCCATTGCAGATGATTATAATATTATAATGCTATCAGAGACATGGCTGCATAAAAAGAAAAACCTTTCCATTAAAAACTTTGAAGTTATAAGAAAGGACAGACCACTGAAGAATGTAAACGAGAAAGACCACGGAGGTGGTGTCTGCATTCTCATCAAATCCAACTTAACATACAGCGAAGTAAAACATATCTATCATGAGCCCAATTATTTTGAGACTGTGGCTATCACAGTTCAACTTGACACCTCATGTAAAATTCTCATATGCTCTGTGTATAGACCGCCTGGCAAAACAGTCACTTTAGACGAATGGAAAAAGTACTTACAAGCCATGGACCAATTTGAATTCAAAATTATTGGCGGAGATTTTAACGCCCACCATTCGCTGTGGGGTTCTTCTCATAATTGCCCAACTGGCCAAAATCTTATCGAAACGCTTGTAGACAAGGATATGGTTATAATCAATAACGGATCTATAACCAATATAATGGATATGGTTATAATCAATAACCGAAATCTCTATGACCTTCTTGAGACCAACTGAAGATACCATACCTACCTTCTCAGCCATAGACCTTTCATTAGTCTCATCAAATATCGCCCTACTTACTTCTTGGAATGTGCTAGATCACAGGATGTCTAGTGATCATTACTTAATTGAAATCGAAATTAACAAACAACTTACCCCAAATCCAATTTCCTCAACACATAAACTTAATACTAATAACATTAACTGGAAACATTTTACTTGTATCGCCGAAAACCTTACAGAAGAAGCCTACCCTACTGAAAAAATCAACGACTTCAAGCAAAAACCTATACTTGAAAAATATGACTTCATAAAAAATATTCTATTTAAAACACTAACTACCCTAAAAAAAATCAAGAAAACCCGCATTTCAAATCCAAAAAATAAAGATAAAAATGATTCACAAGTATCGTCACATCACCTCAACATCACACAAACCAGAGAATCTGTAGATCTTCCTCTGAAACGCCCCACAGTTATCAAAAACAGATTAAGGACTAGCTTTAAGACCTGTTCAGCCAAACCCCCCTGGTGGGATGAAGAAACAGTTGAAATCTTATCCAAGAGACACTCTCTTGAAAGAGAGCTAAAAAACAATCCCACTATTGAATCACTCAATAACTTAAAAAAACACGGAACATGGTCTAAAAAACGTATTAAAGAGATCAAATTTAACAAATTTAAAGCCTACACTGAAACCAAACTCTCCAGAGACACAGACATCTCAGAGGTATGGAAAACCATCCATAAGTTTAATGGCAAACACAATAGTAACTATACACAAACTAACCAAGAAACAGTTTCTAACATGCTCAGCTTCATAAGCGAATATTGCCCCCCATCAGCCTCCTACAACAAACCACCTGAAAAGGAAGATGACTTCGGCTCCTCAACCAACTTTAGTACTAATGGCGAGCTTGACAAACCCTTCTCCCTGGAGGAATTAAAAGATACTATAAACTCATGCAACTCCAGCTCTAGCCCTGGACTAGATCAACTAACTAACCAAATGTTAAAACACACACCTCATGTGTTACAAATCTTAATGCTTCACGTCTTCAATGAATTTTTCCTCAAGCAATCTATACCCCAAGACTGGAAAGAATTCCTGATGGTTTTATTACCTAAAAAGGATAAAGATAAATTTAGGCCAATTACGTTAGCTTCATCAATGCTAAAATTAATGGAAAAAATGGTCCAAGCTCGCCTTGTACATCATCTTGAAACCAATTTCACCATTTCTGAAACGCAAAATGGTTTCCGCAAGTTCAGATCTTGTGCTACTAGTATCGCCTACCTGGTCGCCCAAATTCATAAAGCTCTAGCAGAAAAATCCTACCTCATAGCACTACTAATAGATATAAAATCTGCTTTTGATATGGTCAACCCTAATATTCTTCAAAACATCCTAAAAGATCTTGGCATCCCATATAACATACGTAAATTTATCTTCAATATAATGACTGACCGAAATCTCTATTTTAAGATAAACCACAAGCTGGTTGGACCGTACCTAAGACACTTAGGAGTTCCCCAGGGCTGCGTGCTGAGTCCATTGCTGTTTATCATATACATCCTGTACTTAAACAAACACATCTTTCAAAACAATGATATGATCCAGTTTGCAGACGACGCCATCATTACCAATTCCAACAAATCTCTCTCTGAAGGACTAAAATTAATCGAAAACAACATGAAAGCCATAATAAAATTTCTTGACTCAATAGGACTCAAGATTGCCCCTCATAAATCTCAACTAATTATATTCACCAGCAATAAAAAACTCCCCATTACTAACTTACAAATCAATATAAACAACGTGGTAATAAATGCTGTTAAAGAGGTCAAATATCTTGGTGTTTGGCTTGACACTAACCTTGACTGGTCCTTTCATGCTAAATACCTAATCAATAAAATTCAAAAACCCTTGAACGTCCTAAAAGTATTAAGAGGCACTTGGTGGGGAGGTCACCCCCAAATATTACTTAATATTTATAGAGGCTTACTCAGGAGTATTATTGAATACAGCTGCTGCTGCATCTCCATAAAAAACACCACCCTTAAAGAAAAACTAAATAAGATCCAATAGAAGGCTCTAAGGATCGCCCTTGGGTACCGCAATTCTACTCCCATCAATGTAATGATGGCAGAAGCCAGAGAACCTCCTTTAAACTTACGCATGGACTACCTAACCAATAAACAAGCGATCAAGCTTGTGTCGATAGAAGATGATAGGCTCAACATGCTATGCTATCTATACAACTACAATTTGCAACATCACACCCTATCTCATCTCTTTAATTCTTTCCCTCTGTTCAAATACTACATCAAATGCTTCTTATATAAAAATCCACTCATTATGAAATTCCCACAGCCTCTACCATATCCGTATGACCGCTCTATAATTAACCTAAACCTAGACAGTATATAGTCACCACCGAAGAAGGACTCCAAATTCAAAAATCAACAAATCCAATAAAAGAATTTAAGAAAATATTTTTAAAATACCCCGATAGATACATAGATTTTTACACAGATGGATCCAAGACTATTGATGGTAATCACACTGGCATTGGTGTCTATTCTCCTCACCTCAACTCTATCTACAAATTTAAAATCAACAAATTAGCCTCAATATTTACTGCAGAAGCTTTAGCTATCCTCAAAGCATTAGATCTCATCATAGATCAAGAACTCCAAAACACCAGAATATTCTCAGATTCTCTATCAGTGCTTACTGCTTTACTAAACTACTCTTTCTTAAAAACCAAAAGTGTTCATTCTTAATCCTAGACATTAAAAATAAACTCCTCATCGCCAAATCTCTTAACCTAAAAACAAAAATTATTTGGACACCTGCCCACGTTGGGATCCAAGGTAATGAAACTGCAGATGCTCTTGCAAAAGAAGCAATATCTACTGGTGAAAAAATGAACTGCAAAATCCCTTTTTCAGATCTATTTGAAGAAGCAAAAGCCATAATGAACAAAAGATTCCATAGACACCTAGAAATGCAAAAAAATATTAAAGGAAAGTACTATTTTGATAATTTCTACAATGAAGCTCTAAAAACATGGTTCCATGATATGGTCACTCCTCGATATCACATCACCTCCGTCAACAGACTCAGAGCAAATCACTACTCATTAGGAGAAAGCCTCTGCAGAAAAAACATAACCAAATCAGCCAGATGCAACTGTGGGTACAGAGAAGAGTCCATCGAACACGTAGTACTCGATTGTCCACTATATGCCGCCCACAGAACTGTTCTCTATAAAAAAATTAATAATAATAAATCAAAAATCCCAACAAAAATAGAAGAATATTTAAAAAACCTAAAATGCTTAAACACTAAATTCATGACAGAATTTCTAAAAGACTGCCAACTTTTTGTTTAAAACCACTTGCACTTTCCTTCATCAGCTGTCTTCCCAATTTTCATCAGTCCCTTACCTACAACCTATAAAACATACAGTACACGGTGCTGGTTACCCAGCCTCGAGAACATGACCACAACCAGTAACCACACCATATAAACTCCGAACCACAGTCTACATACAGTTTTAGTTCATACCGGGTGATGGTGCTAGGGCTCAGCCCATCTGCCAGTTAAAATAAAGAAGAAGAAGAAGAAGAACAGCAACCCTTTGAGAACAGTGTGTGTCTTACTCCAATAATCGAGTAATTCGACGTCCCCCGTTCGTACGATCGTATCTTTTTGGACCTTTGGAGTATAATCGTATCTCACCGAAAATTCTGTATGAACGTAACTAAAACGTAAATTCAACATGATCGTATTTTAAATGTGCGTTCAACATAATTGTAATTAAAATACCGATTCAACAAGATCGCATTTCAATAGACAATTCACTATAACCGCAACTCGAACGTCAATGTAACAAAATCGCATCTCAGAAGAGAAGGATATTTTAAAAGTAAATTCATAGCGAAATGCTACAAAACTTTAATATGATATGATGAAGCATTCAGAAAATTTGTATAAAAGAATACATTTTTATTAAGTATATATCGTCGCGTGGTACGAACAATGCCAACTTTGAAGTTACAGGCGGAGAAAAGCCAAAACCGCGTCTAACGCGAAGCCAGTTTGACTTTTTCCAGGCGAAGAAAAGCCAGTTTGTGCCGTCCCTGGACGAAAAATCCCCACTGACGACATTTCGTGCGAGAGAAAATCCAATTCTATTAACGAAAATACTTTTACTTACATGTATTGATAAATAATGATGTATATTATGCTTGTAAATTTCAAGTATCATAATACTATTAATATTACTCTCAATACTATTAATAAGCGGTACTAGTAATCTTGAATCAATATACTGACAGTCCCTGGTTTGTCAGTGGCTTTGAACATATATGTCAAAAGCACTGCAACGCCGTTCATGAATTATAGTGTACTCGCAATCGCAGGTTTATTGCGCTTTCGGATATATCCGAAAAAGAGCAATGGCTCCGAACTGCAGACCCGCAGCGTAGCCTTCCATGCGTTTGACGCAGCAGTGACAGTGGGCCGAAACAACTAAAACACGCATTTAAATCGCAATTTATCTTCAATCGACTTGAAAATTGATTTGAAGGTACATTTTGACATGCTAAACAGGCCTGTCATGCCACAAATTTGAAAAAATGTTTTAAAAATTGATTTGCTAATAAAAAATACATTAAATTAGGCCTATATGAATTTTTTTTAAGATCTTTGGCCGAATCCATTTCAAATTAGGTGTGATCCGCGTGTGACTATGTCACCGATCATTTTGAAATTAAAGTATTTAGGTTCTTTTCAAAAAATTATTTGACACCTATTTTTTAATTTTTGAAAAATATTCGCTACAATTCGACTATGCAACATCTAAGTACACGTATAACTGAATTTACAAGTGTAAAATAATAATCAAAAATAAGAATTTTTTTTAAGTTCAATACTCTTTGTTATATGATGCAGCATATACAATATGTAATGTCACTTTCATACTAAATTTTGAAATGTATTTTTATTAGATCTAATCCGCAAAATCTTTGTGTTTCTTATTTCAGTAACAGCATCTGTAACTAATTCTGGTATCAAAATCAACGGTATTTTATAGTTATCGTATTAATTAAGTGGAAACATTTTGAGCAAAAAAAAGTATGTAAAAGTAATATAATTTATCTAGAAATCTTACTGTTACTTAAATAAAATACCAATTTTATTAAGTGTAAATGCCTAAATTTATTTCTGATTCGCAATTACGAAAGAGAAAGAATGTTTATTTTTATCAATAATGTTGGCAAAAACTACGAGGGTAGATAAACAACTTTATTATAACAAATAGAATATGTTAACACATATAAAAATATATTTAAAAAAATAATTTGATATAATTTATCTATTCTCTTTGAAACCATTCTGCTAGAGCAGTTAGCAGCGGGTTTCTTTTTGATAATCTTCTTCTTCTGCAGATTCTTGTTCTTCGGTCTCTTCTCGAAGATGTCCTGTTCAATATTCAGAATATTATCTGAGTCATGGTCAATTTCTTCTGTCAAGTCTAAAAAATTTAAAATATCTTTAGGCAAATCATGTTTTTCATTTTTGACAGGGGGAGCTATTTTGAATAGATATGGATCAGAAGTGATCATCATTCTGTTGAATATACCTGCGTTATTAGCCTTTCGACTCCTTTTCCTGGCGTAAAATCTTCTATTCTTCTTCGTGTTTTTGTGTTGAGATTCAAGACACTCTTCTGTGTAATGTCCGATTGGCAATATGAATTTATTAATAATCAATGGACCATGGCTTAAAATTTTATGTACAGTAATCTGCATGTAGTACCATTTGTATAAACTTATGTATAATTTTTTTGTTTCCGAGCAGTGCGCTTCAAGGGCCTCAACATTAATTACATAGGCACAGGATAAAGTTTTCAGAATGATGCTAAATCGATAGATCAGATTTTTGTCCACACCTACAAATTAACAATAATAATTTCATAAACAAATAAATTGTAGTTAAGAAAACATGAGTTTGAAGTAATTTGATAAAACATTACGAAAATGGTATTATGAAATAACTTATTTGTTTCATGTTATATAGCACTGTTTAATCGTAGAATTATTTCTAAGTTAAGAATAAAACATTTATTTCTAGAAATTTATTTCACGTTTTTCATAAACTTTAAAACCTTATCATAACATTTTTTATGGCAAATTTTAAGAATTAACAGATTGGAAGGGACTGGAGGTTGTGTATCCTCCAGCACAAATTAGCTGATTAACTTAAAACTCAGTGCACGTCTTTATTACCATTTAGTTTGTAATTCTTTGTTATATGTAAAAATATGGCACTTAAATCTCTTTTTATTTACGGAATCCTTAAAGTATTATTAGCATCATTAATCCATTGCTTACTTATGTTTTAACGTTATAATTAAAAAATTAAGAATTAAAGATCACATAGAACTTTACTAAAATATTTAACTATTAATGCTTTGAGTTTTTCGAGATAGTTTTCATGATTGATTTTTTTGATTAGATAAATTTAGTAAATTTTTATGATTTTTTTCTTTTTTTTCTTCATTTATTTATAAGTAAACATGAAAAAGAAATTATAAAAATATAGTTGGGTGAAAGGATTAATTGTTCATAAATATAGTTTTTTCTAAAATGGCATAATTAAACTTATTCATTGTCCGTATATGTAACAGGTAAGGATTGAATAATTTCACCTTAGAATGAAATAAATATCGACTTACGAGTAATCTCTGCAGCTATATTCACATTGTCAAAAAATCTACTGGTTGTATTTCCATCATTTGAGCTATCAAATCCAGGCTTTGGTTTATCAACAACAAGACTAAGTTTTGATTTGAATTCTTCTTGGATTCTCTTCTTCTCATTTTCGATTTTCTCTGTTTTAATTTTATTCTTTGTTGGAACCTAAATAAAAAAAATTAATTTTGTTAGTTCAATTGTTTTTTCTTCGATAATGATAATTGTACTAATTAAAGTAATCAATGAAACTGACTCGCTATTCTTTAACCGACAATTTATATCCAATGTGAATTATTCATTCAAAAAATCTTATATATGCGTGCAATATCGATAGACCGAATTCAAAGGAATCTTCTTTAGAAAACAGTTTCCTTCGAAGTTGCACCACATATATAAGACTTTTGTCCTGAAGCATCCATTAAAGCATTGCACACCTGAAAATTGTAAATTTTTTTATTCTAATTTTGTAGATTCTACTTATAATTTGCAAAAAATCAAACATTAGTTTTATATTTAAAAATAATATAATTTTATATTAATTAAGGTAGTTCTCTAAGGACTTGTGAGTCAATGCAATAATCACGACACAATAAATATTAAATTAACATTTTCTTAGACAAATCATGTATGAAAAAACTATTTATGAACTTACATGACTTTTTAAGTAAAAGCGTGATGTAAACATAGAATAGAAAATAAATTATTTGTAATTGCACTAACTCATGATTCACGTAGTAGTGCGAAATAGGTTAGGAAAACGTCGATTTTCAATTTTCAATGATAAATATCTTTTTCAACTACTTATAAGAAAGAGCATAATTTGATCTTTAAGAACATAACTTTTTATTTTTGAAAACCCACCTTTAAAGTAACAAACTTTATAACAATTGATATGATTCTCATTAACTGCTAATATTAAAAAATAGAGAAAAATTCTTTAGAGTTTAAAGAATACGCTGGAATTTTGTTGTTTTCGAAACCCACTTTTTGATATTTTAGAGAACTACCTTAACAACTCGCTAATATAACAAAATTCATGAATAGTAAATTTTATAAGTACTAACTTTCCCGTCAAGCATAGTCAACTTAATTGAAGAATGAACTTCAACATTCTTTTTTTTGTATGGAGAAAGAGAATTAATTTGAGCTTTTATGTATGCCTTCAATTCAATGATGACCTCATTAGTCTCTTTTGTCCATCTTATTTCTACAGGTCTGCATAGCCTTGTTGATCCAGGTAGTTCATTGAGCCACAATACTTCATCTGCTTCAAGATCCATCACAATCAAAGGTACAAGACAAGTGCACAAAAGACTGTCATCGCTAAAACCTTCGGGTCACTTCTGTTTGTAATTTGAGTGGCCGGAGCTGCTGTCGAATCCATACTTCCATTCTATATTGAAAATTTTTTTTATCTGCTACTTCTTCATCGCTAAATGAAAATTCAACTGATTCGAAAATCCTTTCTACTGTATGACTGACTAAATCTTTTAAAGGCACCCAGCAGTATGTCTCCGAATAATCAATGTTTTTTGGATATGATAAATCTTTTGCTTCTTTACAGCATAATATGAAGGATAGAGATTTACATTGCGAATGCGAGCTCCAGGTGGGCGTTGGAGCTTCAGGCGGAGGACTTGGAGATAGAATATAGGAAAAGGGCTTTGAATTACGTGCCAGATGCTCTTTCGCGCATGGAGAAGAGCGAGGGTATGATTGTGAATTCGATCACATGGTCTCAAGGAACGAGCGACCCTTGATACGTAAAGAAGGCCGCGGAGATAACCGATGCACCAGAAGATCACCCGAGATGGAAGGTAATGGGTGGAAACTTATACACCTACCGGCCGAGTCCCTTCCTAGGCGAAATTCTCGACCAAGAGGAGGCGTAGAAGCTGGTGGTGCTATCCGAATGTCGGATAACCGTTTTGAGGGAATGTCACGACGAGCCGAAAGCGGGTCATCTCGGAAGACACAAAACATATGCTCGGGTGGTACAATTCTATTACTGGCCGAAGATGTATCGCGAGGTAGAGGCGTACGTGAGGAAATGTAGCGTCTGTCAGCTGAAGAAGGTCGAGCAGCAACCCCCGAGAGGCAAAATAGGAGAACACCTCGTCCAGCGGCCGTGGCAGATAGTAGCAGGTGACATGATGGGGCCCCTGCCCCGCACACCGAGGGAATACTCGTACATCCTCGTATTTCAGGATTTGTTTACGAGGTGGATCGAGGTTATCTCCGTGAGGAAAGCCAACGGGGCGACGATCATTCGAGAATTTCAGGCGAACGTTTTGTTCCGATACGGAACTCCAGAAAAGTTTTTATCGGACAACGGCACCGAATTCAAAAATAAGCGAGTGGACGAATATTTCACCGGGCTCGGGATAATCCACACTACGACGCCACCATATCATCCCCAGGCTAATCCAGTAGAGAGGGCTAATAAGTTTTTGAAAGCCCGGTTGAAGGCATTCATAGACGACAAACATACGACCTGGGATGAGCATCTGCTAGCCGCAATGTTTTCGCTGAATACAGCAGTACACAGTTCGACGAGATGTAGTCCGGCGGTATTAAATTTTTGTCGCCAGTTCGAGCCGCTGCATATGCTCAAGCGCCAACAAGAGCGAGCGGCCACGGGTCAGCTCCAAAAGGAATTGATCGACACATGGCGGGCGCGATTGGAAGCGACGCGTTTTCTCTACGACCGGGCTCATCAACGACCGAAGAACACGTCCGTCAGAAACCGTACTTTGATGAGAGGCATCGATCTAGTGGCTTCTCGGTAGGCGACAGGGTACTCCGAGTGAACCGAGTGCTGTCGTCGGCGATGGCCGAGGTCACTAGCGAGTTAGCCTCGGAATAAGCCGACCCATACATGATTCTACGGAAGAGAGGCATGAATACCTACGACCTCGTGGATGATTATGGGGCGAAGTGGACGTTAATATCGGCGAAAGACATCAAACCCTATCACGATGGGGGAGAGGATGTCGTTTCGGAGTGACGGACCTCAACCGACAGTGGAAGAAGCGAAGGGCGACCCGCCCACGGCGAGCGACAGCGGGACAGCGAGTCCAATTACGAAAGGGGCGGGCGCCCCGGGGCTGTCGCGTGAGGGGGTGGAAAGGGAGCGTACGGGCGGCAGCGAAGTAGCGGTTGATGATAATGGACTAGAAAGGGTAGGTCTTTTGAGGAACCGACGACGTCCAAAAGGGCCACGAAATCGAACAAGGATTCAGAAAGTAGGCATGTTGTCATCGAGGTGAACACGGGCGACCGCGAGATGTTCATTATCCTAATAAATCCTACCCATTTCCTTCTTCTTGTTTACAGTGTTATTTTTGCGGGCACCCAGGTGTCCGTTACATTGAGCGCTGCCCGAACCGCCGCTTCCATCCGGCGGTGCCCGTGATGAAGCGGGGGTAGCGGGTAACCGTCCGGTACCTCAGGCGACCCGGGGTGTAGAACTCCGGATAGCCGACAAATGTACCCCGGGTACCGTGAATAAAATTATTAATCTTTTTGTATTGTAACCAAGGACGTTCTTTCTCACAACCCCGAATCCTGTACCTATCGTCGTCCGAACACCGAGTCTCGTATCGCGATTGAAGCAACCGCGTACGCGACGTCTAGAAGGGGGGTGTAACGGTGAGATAAGCTCGCCGTTGTTACGAGGATAAATCAAGTAGGGAAGAATCGGCGCGGGGAACTATAGACGTAAGCAGGCGCGAAGATACGCACCTCGGCGAGAAAAGCGTCGGGGGGAGGGATCATACGCGCGATGGCAGGGCCGTGCCTGCAAGGGGATAGGGGGGAGAGAGAGAGCGAGAGTGCGCAGGCGGGAGTGCGCGGCGCACGGGAGTTCAGACAATTCTTACCAAGGCGCGAGTTCGTTGATTTTGGAAAAACTCCAGGACGAGAGAAACTTCTAGGGCGCAGGAGCAATAGTTTTCTCTCCGGCGGCCAGGGTCGCAGAAAGACAAAGCCCGAGGTAGAGAGTTTGCGAGAGCCTAAGAGGACCTTGGGAAAGGAAGGAAAACCGGGTAGCCGAGGACCTTATCCGGAGCGAGAGGAGTTAGAGCGAAATGTTGGCTGGCCAGCCAGGTAGGTCTCTCCCGTTTTAAATGCGAGTGCGCGATGCGATTAATATGACGCGATGGATTAGATTCTCTCTCTCTCTCTCGGATATCCGCGGTATATGTTACGTGAGCCACGTCGGCCGGCTAACCGTTTCGCGAGCGTTCCTTCGACCCGCGCGAGTGCCTTTGTAGTAAACGTAAGCTTGATTCGAAGTGAATAAACTGATGTATCCTTTTTAGGCACGACCGTTACTCGGGAGAGCCTTATAATTTCATCAGAGTGAAAATTGTAAGAATTCAAATACTGAAAATTTAATGTGTAAAAACCATTTTCCACTCAGAATGAGTGCGTTTAGAGCGTTTTCTGTGATGTATGTATGTCTGTACGCCCGTATGTACGCATGTTGCTCGATTATCTCAATGAATTTTTGACCGATTCCTTCCGGATTCCGGAAAAATACTCGTCTAATTACACCAAAGTTCCAGTTCTCCAGCGAGAACGATCGATAGAAAATTTTCAAAATGCCAGCACAAAGAAAAATTGCAAAAAATCGATTTTTAACCTTTAGAGGACGGGATGGCCCCTATACGGGCCATGTCCATGATCGACCCTTTACATGTGTTAGTTTTGAGATGTGAGACATCACAAAAACTCGATTTCTATAGAAAAGTGAGAGAAAACAGTAAACCCAAATCCCCGTCCTCTAAAGGTTAAGCCTTTCGTCTAGAAAAATTAATTTTAAGCTACCATGTACAGGTCTATCTGCTAAAACTAATTAAGATACACCTTTTTATGTTGAACACTTTCTTCAACGAGCAATATTTGCCAACATAACTACGAAAAACAGCAAAAAAAGGTCAAAAATGAATGATTTTCGACTGTAATTTGACAGAATTTGATTTTACACAAAAATGTTAAATACAAAAGTTGTAGATAATAGAGAAGCAAAACTTTTTTCCCTTTAAAATTTTTGTGTAGA
The DNA here is from genome assembly GCA_036365515.1 of Torymus aiolomorphi. Lineage (NCBI taxonomy): Eukaryota > Metazoa > Arthropoda > Insecta > Hymenoptera > Torymidae > Torymus > Torymus aiolomorphi. Next base: position 7,493,733 of record CM070874.1, on the reverse strand, counting down.
ATCAACTCCTGACGAGTTACAGTTATAAAAACGATTTTAAACGCCAAAATATACATAAAATGAACGATTTTCGGCTATAACTTGTCAGGATTTGATTTATCACAGAAATGTTAAATATAAAAGTTGTAGATAATATTGAAACAACACTTTTTTCCATTTAACATTTTTTTTTGTAAAATCAACTCCTGACGAGTTAGACTTATAAAAACGATTTTAAACGCCAAAAAACACATAAAATGGACGATTTTCGATCATTCGTAACACTTGACAGTATTTAATTTTACACAAAAATATTCAATACATAAGTTATAGATAATAGTTAAACAAAACTTTTTCCCATTTAAGATTTTCATGGAAAATAAATAATACCTGACGAGTTAAATCTATAAAAACGATTTTAAACGCCAAAATATACATAAAATAGACAATTTTTGCTTATCGTACAAAGAATTGATTTCCAATAGAACTCTTAAATACAAAGGATATAGATATCGTTTAAATACCAATAAAAAAACCAAAACAATAACTAACAAAAACTGTTATATAAAAGCTGTCAAAACTTACAATTTCTTGTCATGATCTAGAGAAATTAGTATATAGTAAAATCAAAATTAGAAAAATGTTTAAAAATTACCTTGTTAAAAATCTATAATTATGTTATCTTACTTTTTTGATAACAAATAGAAATTTCATATAAAATTACACAGCTTAACCTGTTAATTATGTTGACAGAACCTAAGCGATTGAACTAAGAGAATCAAAATTGTCTAATATTATAAAAGTACATGTTAAAGCAATATATTACACAAAAAAAAACTCTAGTGTAATGTATGCGTTATAGATTTTGTAGTATACTAAAGTTCAATATGTATAAAGAATTAAAATGAAAACTATTAAATAGGCAAGACTCACTTATATATACAATAGATACCTTGAAATGAGTTCTTATACCCTGACTAAACTTAAAAATTAACTAGATGAGCTAATATGACCAGCGACAACTGCTTACCCGTATCGCATCTAACCACACACACACAGCACTTTTATGATATCCCCCAGTTCCTAATTATCTATCCCCTCACATTCTAAAGCACTAACAGTTGAAGATTATTGTAGAGCTGGGGAAGTTGCAAAATGATGCTGGATAGCCCTGAGCGGGCACTACTCCATGGATGCCAGTCTGCTCAGAATTATCTAATAGCCATCTGAGAGGAAAATACTATAGAGACCGACATGCGTGTCTCAATCTCAAGGACTGCCTCACCGTAGGAATAAACAAAACACATGAATAGATCAGTCACTGATCTAGGAGACAAGCGAGGAGAAGTTGAGCACCTAGAAACCACATATGACTAATGAATAGATGACACAAAAAACATTACGATATAAAAGAAAATAATGTAGCAATGGTTGTTGTTCACTATTCTCGCTGCACCAGCTACATCTAACAATTAGAGGGGAAAGACTGGTGGAACCTTCACTTGTTGTTTCATTGCTGAAAACACCTTCATCCTGAGATTCGCTGAAGGCACCAACAGCAGATTAACTGTACACAGAGCTACTAGTATAAGAGTCAAACACACACATGGAAAGTTGAGTATCTGAAAACCACATATGAGGCGTTTCACGTCAAATGTCCCAGCGCGGCGCGCGAGCGCCAAATCGTGCTATATCTAGCTCATGTTTACGATACTAAAACGTACTTAAAAAAATTTTATGATAAGCATTTCCGACGTATTTTTTCCTCAGCTTTCTAATGGTGTAGGCAGTTTTCCCGAAATTTTCCATTTTCGCCTTCAAAAAGTACAAAACGTGTTATATCTTAAAAAGTGTATTTTTAATATTTTTTTTACCCTCTAGATCGAAAGCTGAACATTTTTTACGTAGGAAAGGATAGTTTCCAAAGAGTGCACGAAATGTTTTCTGTGAGAAATAGAATGCGAAAGAGTAGACGCATCGCCTTTCCGGCGCGCGGGACTACACGGTACAGCGCGCGGGCTGCGCTCGCCTCGTTGCCTAATAATAATCTTTTATAATCTTTAATTCTTTACCTGTTTTTTTGTTTATTTTTGAATAACGCATGGAGTAATATTTTATTAATTATTTCATAAAAAAATAAAATTTCAAAATTAACAGCAATATGTGCAAACTCTTGTACTAACGTTTGTTTTTCAGTGTAGATAATTTTGTTTTTTTTTTACGTGCTATATCTCGAAAAGTATATTTTTAGTATTTTGTTTTACCCATAATATTGAAAGCTATCCTTTTTTTAGGTAGGAAAGGATATTTCCCAAAAAGTGTCCAAGATGTTTTATGCTATGCAAATAAAACGCGAAAGATTATATGCACGGCAGGGCAAAAGCATATTCTACGCTACGCGCGGTACAGCGCGGTTTGCCGTGCGACACGGAATCATTTATTTTTCATTCGGTAGGTGGCGTCCACACTTTTTACTCTGTATGCAAATTGTCACGTCAAAAGTATATAATTACCATAACTTTTTATCTTTTTCCTCCTCGAATTTTTTCGAATTTGTCGTTGATAGCAAAGAAAAAGCTTGCCATTTCTGTTATAAACGATTAAAATGGATTCACATTGGAAATTGAAACGTATAAATCCTTTAAATAAAAATGGTCACTCTGCATCTAAGAATTTGACTGATTTTCCAACACTTTTAAGAAGTGCATTTCCTTTAGTACCTGAAAATACTAAAATATGTTTAACCTGTCGACGCCAAATTTATAATCAGAAATCAAATTTACCTCAAACTGATGCTAAAAAAGCTAAAATAGTGTGCGATGATGAATATCATAAAGCTGGTGTTGCAGTTCTCCAACAAATTAAGAAAAAATTTTCAGAGTTAACAAATAAGCAAGAAAGAATTCAGCTATTAACTCTTGCACCGGAGTTTTGGTCTCGTAAGAACTTGATGCGAGAATTCAATTGCAGTGAACGGGAGGCTCGTGAAGCGAAAGATTTGGTATCAAATAGCGGAATATTTTCAATACCTGCTAAGAAACGTGGCAAACTACTTCCAGCTGATACTGTAAATTCTGTCAAATCTTTTTATGAGAGAGATGATGTAAGTCGAATCATGCCGGGTTCAAAAGATTATCTATCTATTAAACAGAGTAATGGCAAAAGAGAACATATTCAAAAAAGATTACTGCTTGGTAATTTAAATGAATTGTATAATTTATATAAAAAAGAAAATGAGTACGTTAACATTGGTTTTACGAAATTTACAGAATTGAGGCCACCATATTGTGTTTTATCTGGGAGTAGCGGTACACATAATGTATGCGTGTGTGGCCATCACGAAAATGTGAAGCTCATGCTAAGTGCTATGGACATAGAAAATTTAACTAAAGACACCCAATTGCCCCTGAAAAACTATCACGATTGCATCCAAGCAATTGTGTGTAATAATTCACACGATAGATGTTATTTGGGTGGCTTTTTGGATTGCCCCAATACGTCTATATTACGAAAACATTTACTTAAATGTTTTGATGAAAATGATATTTTTCAAATCGAGTATCAATCGTGGTTTCAAACAGATAGGTGTACAATAGCTTCCAAAACTGTAAATGTGCACGAATTTATGGACATACTGGGGGAGAAATTAATGAAATTAAAAACTCACGATTTTTTTGCTAAGAAACAATCACTTTTTGTAAATAACGTAAAAAGCTATCTTCAAGGAGGAGAATTTCTCGTGTGTTGCGATTTTGCAGAAAATTATACTTTCGTTATACAAAATTCTACATAATCCTTCCACTGGAATAACAACCAAGCAACAGTTTTTACAGTTGTAGTGTACTATAAATAAAACGATGAACTCAAACATGTAAGCATTGCTGTGATTTCCGACAACTTAAATCATGATACCATAGCCGTTTATGAATATCAAAAAATAGTAATATCTTATCTTAAAACTAATTTTGCAGTCAAGAAAGTTTATTATTTGATACCTGATGGAGCAGGTCAGCATTTTAAAAATAAATTCAATTTTCAAAATCTTCTTTTTCACGAGAAAGATTTTGGAGTTACAGCTGAGTGGCATTTTCATGCCACAGCACATGGAAAAGGTGCGTGCGATGGTATAGGCGCGAATCTAAAAAGAGGTGCAAAACGAGCGAGTTTACAAGTTTCTTCTAGTAATCATATTTTAACGCCAGAAGAGCTGTATAACTGGGCTAAAGATTACTGCAAAGAAACGAAAGTTTTATATAACAGTAAAGAATCGTATGAAGAAATGGTTTTGAAAATAAAACCAAGACTGAACAAGGCTAAATCTATACCAGGCACGTTACTGTATCATGCTATTATTCCAATAGATGAAAGTACATTGAAGCTCAAAAAAACCTCTCTTAGTTCTGAGTATAAAATCTTCCCTAAGAAAGCTGTGAAACCAAAAACAAAAAAATTATCTACACTGAAAAATAACGTTAATTTAAAAATTTTATTTTTTTATGAAATAATTAATAAGATATTATTCCATGCGTTATTCAAGAATAAAAAAAAAACAGGTAAAGAATTAAAGATGATAAAAGATTATTATTAGGCAACGAGGCAAGCGCAGCCCGCACGCTGTACCGCGTAGTCCCGCGCGCCGGAAAGGCGATGCGTCTACTCTTTCGCATTCTATTTTTCGCAGAAAACCTTTCGGGCGCTCTTTGGAAACTATTCTTTCCTACGTAAAAAATGCTCAGCTCTCGATCTAGAGGGTACAAAAAAATATTAAAAATACACTTTTTAAGATATAACACGTTTTGTACTTTTTGAAGGCGAAAATGGAAAATTTCGGAAAAACTACCTACACCATTGGAAAGCTGAGAAAAAACTACGTCGGAAATGCTTATCATAAAATTTTTTTAAGTACGTTTTAGTATCGTAAACATGAGCTAGATATAGCACGATTTGGCGCTCGCGCGCCGCGCTGGGACAGTTGACGTGAAACGCCTCATATGACTAATAAATAAATGAGCCAAGCAACATCACCACACTCAAGAAAGATTCTGCAACAGTGCCCATCGTTTACACTACTCTCGTCGCCAGATATCTGTAACAATAGAAAGTACCATGAGCTTACCTATCAGAGAGGTTAGGAACAAGCAAGGGCTTTCGAAATTTACTCTCGCCGTCGACACGCTGCCTTCCTGTCTCTGAGGAATATCATCATCAACCGCAGTAAACACGACGAAAGGGACGACATTCCCTAGGGCGGCGTATTGCAGCGACCACCGTCATCACTGGGAACGCCGGGAGACAGACGATGCGATTTTTGACATTACAACATAGACATACGCGCGCGCACGCCGCCGTAGGGCCGTAGTCAACATAGACTCACTAGGGCTAGTAGCAGAAAGCGCGTGCGCGCGATCCATATATGTATATATAGATATATCATATCTTATATACAGGGAGCGCTCACGGTCACGTGGGTCGCATGCATTTTTCCGCTGGTGCGAACGCACTATACGCAGCCTATAACCGAAATGGCCGTTACGGCTGATGTACTCTGCACGCACGCAGCACCAAGTCAGATTACGATTGACGAATGTACCAGTGTTGAGTTTTCTCTTTTTGTTTTTCTCCTATTCGCGGTATTAGTGTATGTGTGCATGTGTGTATATGTATAAGTTATACGAACATCAGTGAGCGATTAGTCTACAGTTTTCGTTAAACTTTGTAAAATTTAACTTTATATTTTTATTTTTGTATTAATCGGGAGTAATGAAACGGTATTTTTCCTTATGTTATTCAAAAGCATTTTACTTAACACAAAAATTTCAAATACAAAAGTTGTTGATAACATTGTAATAAAACTTTTTTTCTATTCAACATTTGCATAAATAAAAATAAAAACTATTATTATAATTCAAATAGAAATAATGAAAACAATGTTTTTAATTTTAAATATGATTGCAATCATAGTACTTATATATTTAATATTCCTATGTGTACTTTAATCATCTCAATTAATAATTAATTTATATGAATCATAGACTATTTAAAAAGTTATCTGCATATAACTACAATGTAAAAAATTTTGCGGAAGATTACATCGCTGAGCGTGGGCAACCGTCCAAATTAACCTACGTTCAGCGATGTAAATATACCGCTGAAACGGTAAGATGACAGTACCGCGCTAAATTTACACGGAAAATCCGAATTCAATACGAATTACCGTAATACTGTAATTTCACGTGACCTATAGGTAAAAATACCGTATACGGTAAAAGTACAGCGATTAGACGCATAATAAGATCCATTTAAAATCTATTTTAATTATAATAATAATATAATCAACTTTTTATAGCGCAATTTGAAGGTTAATCAGTAAGACAAGGGATAGAATTAAACAAATTTTATTTTGTCAAAATATCTACTTATACGTATGGAACATGAACATAAATTTTTACACATATTTAAGTAATATTTACTAAATTAATAAATTAACATATTTAATAACTTTTTGTTAATGATTAAATACATAGCATCACAATCTATATACTTGATAATAATATATATTTTTAAATAAATGAAAAATGTCTAGGCGATCTCTTCTACTTCGATTGATTGAATTTTTTTTATGAATGTCTGAGCTTGTTTGACAATAGCTTGGTTACTTCTGGTACCTTCTGTAGGATAGATTTCCATAAAACATCTTTGTATAAATTCAAGAAAATGAGGACACGTATTTAGATACGTGTAATTAAAATTGAAGTATACTATAAGCAATAGCTTAAGAGCTTGTATCAAACACGGGAGCCCTGGAAAGGCGATAATATCAACCACAACGTGATATTGTCTGGCAGTATCGGTGTTACTGTCGTCGTTTTCTTTTGGTAAGTTACCAAAAATGAGAATGTGCGGATGAGTATTAGTAGCTGGAACGTTATCCATGTCAAGTTCTTCCTGAAAAAACAAATATAATAATTTATTAATCTAAGAAAATATTTTTGAAATGATATGCTGGCATGATGAATTTATCGATGTTGACTTTAAAAGGCTGTAACTTTTCTTTAATTAATAAACTTTCTCATATCGCAAATCAAAAAACAAAAAGTTCAATACAATAATTAGATCTTTTGTACTTCTATAGTACCCGAGCAAAAATATGAGTTTGCCTATTCTATTACATTGTGATAAATTGTTTTCAATAATCAATTTTAAACTATTAAAACATGTTCTAAATAAGTATATATATATGTGCACCTGAAAACTTCCTAAAAGATTTAATATTTATAAAAAGAATATTGAAATATGAACAAAATTTTATTATTATTTTAAGGTGTATCCATCTCCTATCAATCACATTTCTTGTAGTGATTTTATCACATGTCATCAGTTGAATTATTTGTTATATGCTACTCTTTGTAGGCAACAGCGACATCATATTATTATGATATACTTTAATTCTACTCACCAGATTTCTCTATCACATTCGTCGCTTGAGGTTACAAGTATTGTGTCTGCCAAACTGTCACTATCACTGTTATTTCCGTTGCTCTCAATAGTATAAGTTATTTGATTAAGTACACATCGCATTAAATGTAAATGTTCATCAATACTCAATAAGGTCAGAGTATCAATTTTTTTTAAAACTTTATATGCAGCTATCACAACTTTTTGAATATCTTGTAAATGTTGAGTGTCAAAGTCAGTTTTTTGCTGTAGCTTATTGTTCAAGATGGTTAAGTACGTTTTTGGTCGTCCAAAAGTTCTATCAGATTTTGAACCACAATTTCCATCTGAAAAAAGTTGTAAGATCTTATTATGAAGCTTATTGTACCTTTATACCTCTCTAACCTAAAAATCGCAATTTTGACATAATTTTTAAGCTTTCCTGGTATAAAAGACTGTATGAAACTTATGCGTAAGGTGATTTTGACCGTGTTCGACTTTCCTCACTCGTTTCGCTCGTGCGAGAAATAACGTCTAATAATGTCTAATAACGTCTCATGCGGTAAATAACAATCACCTTCGATACCAGTGTCATAATTTACTATTAATATTATACAAGTTAATATAACTACTAAACATTTCAACAATAAAGATAATTTACCTCTAGTGTGCATTTGCGGATGCAAAGGAGTCTATAACCTTGCTCCTTAGTCGTTCCACTTGCCATAGGAGTGAAATCACCAGTTTTGGGAAAGTTACCACTTTCAAAGATTTTTACCCGAGAGTCGCTGTACTGTTCGTGTTAAAATTACACCGCTCAGCACAAGCAAAATACAGCTGGTGTAGAAGGACCCTCGCTCCGTGTAGTAAAATTACATCAAGATTGGGATTTAACATAAACGATGTAAATTGACATCGCTCAAGCATGTCATTTCTTACATGAAAACGTTAATCTCCCCCAAAAATTTTTTACAGTGTATATTTGTAGAATTATAAGGCAAATTTTCTACAAAAAATAATAAATATGTAATAATAAATGCATAATTTCCATTTAAATGTTACTGCAGAGATGTATTTATGTGTATTCTAATGATAATAACGATGAAAATAAGTATTACAATTAATGCAATAATAAAATTATAAGGTTTTTTCTGAGCATTGCGGTGGTGCCTATTATGTAAAAACGAAGTTTTTACATAGGGAGGGGGCTGGCGACGAGCGAAGCGAGGAGCAGGTAAGTGTGGGGGCGGGGGGGTTGGCGTGTCGAGCGCAGCGAGACACGTAGGGGGGCTCGGCCCCCTAGTTTATCTTAAAGAAGTCTCTCTGTTTGAATCGCCCGGACTAATGTTCCCCTCCCACCGATTGTGTAATCCGGAAGGACTGAACACGCGTTTCGCGCTCCTTTCAGTCGTGCAGAAGCAGCGAGCCGAAGCTCATTGCACTTGAACCCCGAAGAGAAGCCGTGCAGAAGAGCGGCATTAACGACAGCTGTCAAGCGGGCAGGTAAGGATATCCCCCTCGAAGCGCAGCCCTGTTACAATTATAAAAAATCCACATTTATATAGGCTGGGTGACTTTCCCGCTGGACATATTTGAACTCGATAAACCAAATGGCATCATATTTGATATGATTCTTTGTGACTGTAATGGTTAAGTATGTTTTCGAAAACATTGCTTTAAATTAAAAGAAAATGTATGATTTGGTAAAAATATCATGTTAAATATAAATTTTGTTTGAATAAAGCAATACGTGCAAGCCATAACTATTATAGTCAAATATGAATCAAGTCATTTTGTCCATACGGTCCCAATATTTCCTGCGATAAAGTCAGCCAAGCCCATAAGTGACTTATCGAGTAATAAAAGTTGTAACTAAAGGTACTACCGATGAGTATACAAAATATTCTATGTAATTAGAAAATTTTGTATGTTTATAGGTACTTAGTATCTTTAGCTACAATTTACACACAATCAAGGTTGATTTTGGTCCTCTCGTATAAGTTATCTACAATATTATTTAGTTCATTGGGTCCAAATATGAGGCGTTTCATGTCAACTGCCCCAGTGCGGCGCACGAGCGTCCAATCTTGCTGTTTCCAACTCATGTTTAAGATACTGAAATGTACTTGAAAAAATTTTATGATAAGCACATCCAATGTATTTTTTCCCCAGCTTTCCAATAGTGTAGGCAGTTTTCCTGAAATTTTCCATTTTCACCTTCAAAAAGTACAAAACGTGTTATATCTCGAAAACGATATTTTTAATATTTTTTTTGACCCTCTAGATCGAAAGCTGGGCATTTTTTACGTAGGAAAGGATATTTTCCAAAGAGTGCCCAAGATGTTTTCTGCGAGATATAGAACGCGAAAGACTAGACGCACCGCCTTTCCTGCGCGCGGTACGATGCGGTACAGCGTGCGAAATACGCCCGCCTCGTTGCCTATATAATAACCTTTTATAATCTTTAATTCTTTACCTATTATTCTGGATTCTTAATATTGCATGGAGTAATATTTTATTAATTATTTTAGAAAATAATAAAATTTCAAAATTAAGAGCAATATAGTAACTCCTGTACTAACGTTTCTTTTTCAGTGTGGATAATATTTTTTTGTTTGTTTTTACGTGTTATATCTCGAAAAGTATATTTTTAATATTTTTTTACCCTTTAGATCGAAAACTGCTTATTTCAAAATAATGAACTCAAACATGTAAGCATTGCTGTAATTTCCGACAATTTAAATCATGATACCATAGCCGTTTATGAATATCAAAAAATTGTAATATCTTACCTTAAAACTAATTTTGCAGTCAAGAAAGTTTATTATTTGACTGATGGAGCAGATCAGCATTTTAAGGATAAATCAAATTTTCAAAATCTTCTTTTTCACGAGAAAGATTTTGGAGTTACTGCTGAGTGGCATTTTTATGCCACAGCACATGGCAAAGGTGCGTGCAATGGTATAGGCGCGAACCTAAAACGAGGTGCAAAACGAGCTAGTCTAGAAGTTTCTTCTAATAATCATATTTTAACCAAAAGAGCTGTACAACTGGGTTAAAGATTCCTGTAAACAAAGCCAAGTTTTTTATAGCAGTAAAGCATCGTATGAAGAAACGGTTTTGAAACTAAAACCAAGACTGGACAAGGCTAAATCTATACCAGGCACGTTACAAAACCATGCTATTATTCCGATAGATGAAAGTACATTGAAGCTCAAACAAAAAAACAAACAAAAAAATATTATCTACACTGAAAAAGAAACGTTAGTACAAAAGTTACTATATTGCTGTTAATTTTGAAATTTTATTATTTTATAAAATAATTAATAAAATATTACTCCAGGCATTACTAAGAATCCAGAATAATAGGTAAAGAATTAAAGATTATAAAAGGTATCATATAGGCAACAAGGCGGGCGCAGTCCGTGCGCTGTACTGCGTAGTACCGCGCGCAGGAAAGGCGATGCGTATACTCTTTCGCGTTCTATATCTCGCAGAAAACATCTTGGGCACTCTTTGGAAAATATCCTTTCCTACGTAAAAAATGCTCAGCTTTTGATCTAAAGCGTAAAAAAATATATTAAAAATATCGTTTTCTTACTCGCCCACCCGAAAGTATGTACTTTCGGCCCGCATCTCCGGGCCGAAAGAGAAACTTTCGCATCCTATTTTAGACCAACAGCGCGCTCTGATTGGCTGCCGAAATTTCCTGACCCGTGGCGCTTGAGCGCCCGCGCGCATGTCCGAGGAAAGATGTTTGTGCGGTGTGAAGGTTAGACACGTATGAAATAAACAGAGGAAAGTGCACGAGTGACGAGAAAAAAAAGTTAGTTGAAATAAAATGTGATATTATTTGATCATGGTCATTACATTTTTCCTTGTTTTCTACACGTACTTTCGAGTCGTGTAGAAACAATTAAGTGACACACTACACAAGTCCCAACACTCTGACTGCACGATATCTTTCAGAAAAATGAATAGCTCGACACGCGCTCTGACTGAAATTCTCTCGAGAAATGTAAAATTGAATTACTATTTTCTACAAATTCTCTTGAGAAATGTAGCAATAAATACTGCGTTCACATGCAGTGATAGTGTCCGCTTTCTAACCTAAAACGTGCTTAACCAAACAAGTGAAGATTAAAAGCAATAAAATTACGTGCAATTTCTCAATTTCCATTGTGATAAAAAAATGTCTTTCAATGAAACAAACACAGATGAATCCTCATCCGATGGTTCTGAAGACGAAGAAGAAATCTTAAAAAATTTTGACCAAGAGGCAAAAATAATTATAGAGTCAGAAACATTACCAAAGAGTCTTCCGAACGCTACCTCCTAGTCTACAACGCTTACAAAAAATGGAAAGAAGAAAATAAAAATTCACTTTCAACAAACTCCGAAGAAAACAATTTAATTGTTTACTTTAACACCTTAAAACTAAAATTGAAACCGCCAACTCTATGGAGCATATGGAGTATGCTTCGAAATACTTTAAATACAAAAGACAATATTGATATTACTAAGTTCTTCGCTTTAAAAAGTATGATAAAAAATTGTGGTAAAGGTTACAAACCTAAAAAATCAAAAACTTTAACCTGGACTGAAATTATGAATTTTATGACAACAGCCGATGATCAAGTGTATTTAGCCACAAAGGTAATTAATTCATTATTTATATATTCACTTCGCAATTAACACTCTTATACTTGGTTAATTTACACTATACTTTTAACATTCACAGGTAACACTTACATTTGGAATTTGTGGTGCACTCCGCTGTGACGAATTAACTAATATGAAACTTGAAGACCTAAAAGACTTGGGTGATGCCTTTCTAGTATCGATCCAACATAACAAAAACGACTACGCTGGCGAGTTTCTTATTGGAAACCTTTTCTATAACCAGGTTAAACATTACATTTCCTTAAGACCAATAACCGATCAATTTACAGACAGATTTTTCATCCACTACAACAAAGGCAAATGTACTCGTCAAGTCATTGGAAAAAATAAGATACGTGAAGTACCACAGACTATTGCTTCTCATTTAAAATTACAAAATCCAAAAAAGTACACAGGTCACTGCTTTAGAAGAACAGCAGCAACGCTTCTTTCTGAATCCGGTGCAAACATGCAAATGATTAAACAACTAGGAAGGTGGCGTTCGGATGCTATAGCACAAGGCTATATAGAAAATTCACTACATAATAGACAAATGATTTTCAATGGTATTATCCTTACAGCTACGACAAACACTCATCCAAAACTATCGACAAGTACTACACCCAATGAAGCTGACTCCGACTACCATTCAAATTGGTCATATTCCAACCAGGAATTCACTACGAACCAGTACCATCCAATTCCAAGTAAGCATAAAAAATATTAATATACTTGATAAGTTTGCGTACTACCTTTCATTCCTAACAAACTTTATTTCAGACCAACAACTCAACTTTACCACAGCCAGCAATAAGAAAATACTTACACCGGAAAACAATGAAAATCAACCCTCGACAAACCACAACAGCAAAAAATTTCTTTCAAAAACACCAGGGAAAGTAGGATTCAAAGATAAAGTAACTACTCAACCACCTCCGTGTAAAATAAGAATTCTTCAAAATTTAAATCCTCAAATTCAAGATGAAATGTCTCATTCGAAATCATTGAAAAATACTACATCCAACAAAGATGAATCTGATTACAATTTAAATTGGTCAGATTTCGAAGAAGAAATCACTACGAACAACTTCAATTCAACTTCAGGTAAGCATAAAAAATACTAATGTATAGAGTCGATGCTACCTGTACTACTTTTCATTCATAACAAACTTTATTTCAGATCAAAAACCTACTACGACAACAAGCAATACAACAACTCTTCAACCGCAAACCAGCACCAATGAATCAAAAAGAATTCTTAAAAATTTTAATCCTCAAATTCAAGATAAAAATCAAAACCAAAATCACAATAAATCACTGAATGGAGATAAAAATCAAAATCAAGATCAGAATAACTCATTGAATGATCAAATAAACTCAACTTTAAACAAATATATTAAAATTAAAAATTGTACTATCAATGGCAATTTCATTGTAAATATTAACAATTACAAATCTGATAAAGAAAATCATTTGTAAAGAAAAAAATCGAACAAAAATTTATTTTATATTGAGATTAATATATTGAAAGTTAAAATTATTAAAACCAAAGCTGATTAATTTAAATGTAAATCTTGTATTAATTATTGTATTAATACTTAATGTTAATATATTGAAAAAGTTTAAATTATTAAAATCAAACTTTATTGTACTTATTTCATGACCTTATTTCTTTCTTTTTTTAATGAATGTGTTTCTGATGCCCGGCACGACCAGCAAAACCTCGGTTTCGCCTCGGTCTTGCAAATGTCGGCCGGGCATCAAATCATCTGTGTAACAGTGAAAGTAGCAGACGACTAAAAAACCAGCTCTCCACGCCGGGCCGATGGCCGAAAGAAAAAACAGTCGGTAATATCGACCGAGCTATCCAAAGCGGCCGACAGAGGCAGTACTATCGAGCGGGTCAAAAGAAAAACTAACACTCAAACACAGCTAGCAGACGACAACGCAATTTTATCAATTATTTAACAATTGTAGAACGTACTTTCGGCCGGGGAGTAAGAAAAATAGTATACAATACTTGGACCGGAAATTGGATGCCCTGGCGTGCGTCATGACGCCCTCGGCTTCGCCTCGGGCGTCATACCACGAACGGCCCGGAAATCCAATTTCCGACCCACGTATCGTAATATATTATTTCGAGATATAACACGTTTTGTACTTTTTGAAGGTGAAAATGGAAAATTTCGGGAAAACTGCTTACACCATTGGAAAGCTGAGGAAAAAATACATTGGATATGCTTATCACAAAATTTTTTCAAGTACATTTCAGTATCTTAAACATGAGCTGGAAACAGCACGAATTGACTTTCGCGCGCCGCGCTGGGGCAGTTGACATGAAACGCCTCATATATTTCCTACGCTAAGGCCACGGCCAAGTCTTAAATCTATCAACGAGCAACTAAATTGTGGATCTCAAAGGAGATGTGCCTATAATTACAGCCTAAAGAATGTACCTATAAGTATACAATATTTACTAAATAAGAAAACTAATAAATATATTTCAAAAATTTTTAAATATACCTTACAGTACAATAGTGAGTAGTGGAGAAAAAACTTCAATTATAATAAATAATAATGAATGTACAAACAATTTATTTAAAAATCGATTAAAATTAATAAACTAGTAAAGCCATCCACTTTTAAATACTCTTTCATATGTAAAGTGCTTTTATAAGTATATGCGAATTCATCAAGACTAGTCAGGAGTCAAATTTTGTAAGATATACTTTTTACTTTATTTTGTTATATGAGGCTTGGCGCAAAATTTTAGCTGAGTTCTGTCAATGGGGACATCATCGCCAAGAAGTTGCCTCCTCGCGCTGTCGCTGTCGCTATCATGACTGTTCTTGATAGCTGCTAATATCGAGTACCCCTATTAAAAATAATCACGTGAGTATTCACGTGAGTTTTTCGACCATATTCTCACGTGAGTACTCACGTGAGAAGTAAAAAAATGGTTTAAAAAAAATTAGTAATCAACGTTTTTTTTACTAAACTATTACATAAATATTTTAACTTTAATTTTTGCATATACCTTTCAATCCTTAAATAGTATAGGAAGATATCAAAAGCGAGGCAAGCCTCGTAATTACAACTCTTTTAAAAGAGTCGCGGTATTGACTAAGGCTTTATGTATTCTCACCGGTGTTCATTTGCCTATGGAAATCGAGAAAGGGGTTGCCGCCTGGCGGTTAAAAGAGTTACTAGACGGAGTTGAGACGGGTCCTATCAGTTCCGCCGGTGACCGCCAGGCGGCAACCCCTTTCTTGATTTCCATAAGCAAATGAACACCGGCGAGAATACATAAAGCCATAAGACTTAGTCAATATCGCGACTCTTTTAAAAGAGTTGTAATTACGAGGCTTGCCTCGCTTTTGATATCTCCCTATACTATTTAAGGATTGAAAGGTATACGCAAAAATTAAAGTTAAAATATTTATGTAATAGTTCAGTAAAAAAAACATTGATTACTAATTTTTTTTAAACTATTTTTTTCACTTCTTACGTGAGTACTCACGTGAGTACTCACGTGAGAATATGGTCGAAAACCTCACGTGAGTACTCACGTGAGTACTCACGTGATTATTTTTAATAGAGACACGTTCGCGCGCTCGGCGCTGTCCTCGTGTGATTTTGCTATCGCCGGTGGGCATCGAGTAGCGTGAGCACGAGAGTCGTTGACCATCTTTTCTTCTTTCTACACATTGGCAGAGGTGTAAAGTTATGAAATGTCAGTGTTCTTTCATACTAGAGTACAAGTACAAGTTATTGTTATATAACTTACAGTGAAAGAGGAAACTTAGCAGTAAATTTGAAACAATATAATATTTATTACAGACATGGAGAAAAATATATTATTTTTTATAGTAGCGCTGGGACACACTCGATATATGAGATTTTTACTATTTGAAATAGTACTTTTTATGACTGCTGAAAAATAATAAAAATTACTATTTCAAATAGTAAAATTTGCTACGAAAATAATAAAAATTATTTTGAAATATAATGGATCGATCCGAAGGAGGCAGGTAAAAAGAAAAAACAAGTTTTTACTTTAAATTTGTGCAACGTTTCGTTGGCATGGTCCGCCAACCGCTTCAGGCTTATTTTACCTAGCACATAACGTCAATTTGCTAGGTAAAATAAGCCTGAAGAGGTTGACGGACCATGCCAACGAAACGTTGCACAAATTTAAAGTAAAAACTTATTTTTTCTTTTTACCTGCCTCCTTCGGATCGATCCATTATATTTCAAAATAAACAACTGGAGAGCAATATTCATATTTAACTCAACAATAATAAAAATTATTATTTAAAAAGTAAAATTTTCTACGAAAATCATAAAAATTACTGTTTCAAACAGTAAATATCCCACATGTCGAGTATGTCCAAGCACTATAAAATAATAAATTTTCTTATAAATACAGTGATGTTTACAAATAAATTTTTTTCTGTGTGGATTTTTTCCTAATTCAATGATATGTATAATAATTAAGTATCACTTATTAATATCACTTGGAAACCATACATATCAAATCATGAAAAGGACAGTTTGGATAATTTCAACTCAGGCGTCGTTCATGTCAACACGCTAGTGTACTTATAGTGCGTATGGGTGACCTGGGTACGCCAATAGTATTTAAACCATGCAAATAACGGCTCAAATATATATTTGAATATATTTGAAGGAGAAAAGTTCTTTTTAGTTCTAAATAGTAATATTATGTATATAAATATATCTTTTGCAATATACCTATGTTACACAGATATGATCTGTAAATTTTGTTATTTAATGAAATTAACAATACAATCCATATTAATACATTGATTTACAGCTAAAAATTTAACTAAATTTCCAGATAAAAAATATAACTAAATATCCAACGAAATACACCTGTATTTCAGTTTGATATAGCTATATTTTTTAGCTGTTTTTTTATCTATTTTTTTAGCTGATTTTTTTTAACCGGGTTTATCAACTGCAAATAATAACATAACTGCAAATAAAAATTATAACTTAAGTAGTTCTGAACAATTGTGTGCATAATTTATTTCCGCCTGGAAGGGTCTGGGATAGTATTACACTGTTATACTTTTATTAAGATTCTTCCACTTCTATACTCAACAGACTGATAACCACCGTCACAATTATTAAACTCATAGATCCTGGGCCAACTTTCTTTATTGGTAGTCACTAGCTTACCTTTAAAGAATATCTACAACAGTATTTCTCTTTGTCTGTACTATAGAAGGTTGTGAGCTTTACAAACATAATCTTTTGGTGGCCTCAATGCATAATAATTTGATTTACATAATCCAACAAGAAAATTTGTAATGAATTCATATTTAGTATATGTTGAACGTCTTATTATAACAATTTAACTTTAAGCACAATCAGTTGAAGTTATCTATGATGAATAGAAGATATAGCCTAAACAGTTTGCTAATATATAATAATAATCCGCACACATAATATACTCGTGTTCCAGGTTCAATTGCATATTGACTCTACAACCATATAGATCACACAGTAAACATATTTTAAAATGCATTTTTAAAATTGACTTATTTATTCACTCCTTCTATTTAATCCTTTATGCTTTCCACTGTACAAAACTATTATCAAGATACACAAAATAACATACATTTGACTGACATAAGAACCCACAAATGCATATTTCTCTGGGAAGTATCATGTTTTTATATTAAAAAAACTAAGTAATTTCACAAATGTCAAATGTTTATTTTTCTGTGCTAGTTTTTGTTGATTATTTGGAATAATTTTTTCACACACACACACAAATAAGTGACAAACTCGTGTTCCAAGGTTCACTCACGTAAGACTTTGGATCCATAGATCACCAACATAATAAACATATTTTTAAATGCATTTATTAAATTCACTTCTTAATTCACTTCTTCTATTACAAAATAAAAAAATAATAATAATACATTCAACACTTATCAGAACAACCTAACTTTTTATGACAATAATAATATTTAGTTGTCTGTGAAAATAAGATAGTTCAAGCAGTTTACTAATATGTTTGGGCGTTGTTTTCTTAAATTACTGAACCATCAATCAATATAATAGAATCGTGCTCCAGGGATTAATTGCATATAGACCCTACATTTATATCGATCACAGTCAAATAAATAAATTTCTCGAATTCACTTACCACACTCCTTTTATTTTATTCAATTATTCTTTTCACGTTACAACACTTCTATCAAAATACACAAAATGCAGTATATTTAACTAACATAAAAGCCCACTATATTTTATTTATTACACAAAACACTGATTAGATGTCAGTTTATAATAATATACAACAATAATATATTTATATCTCGCAGATCACTACGTTATTTGATATCAATACAATACTATCTAAAACATCTTAAGTACGTGTTGCTTCCTAACATATATATATATATATATATATATATATATATATATATATATATATATATATATATATATATATATATATATATATATATATATACACATAAAATGCAGCTTTTGAGGATCTATGTCAGCAAGGATTCGATACTTTGAGGATTTTTCGGACTTTTGAGGATTTATATTAATACCTTCAACGCAGAGAGGGAGTTATTTCTTTAGTCAAGCATATACGAACTCTGGAGAAAAAAACTATAGATCCTCAAAAGTACCGGTTTCCGCAATGTATATATATATATATATATTATAGAGTTTGGAAGTTTGAAGATATCAACCCCCGTTCGTGAGGGAGAATCCACAAATGCACTGCGGTCCCCTGCACTGCGCTGCCCTGCGCTGCGCCGCGCTGTGCTGTCCGTTTCACCCCAGAAACAGGGAAGCTCATCTATGTTCATGGATATAGTTCCATTTTTATATATTGACTTTGAATTTGACTTTCAGTTTACCTTTAGATTTCATAATGGCATTTCAAGACAATTTCTATTTAAATAGAAATGTTTAGTTTGTGTTTTTTGCTATATTTAAATATGGAACTTGATAAAACAAGGAAATGTTTAGCAATTTTTCAGACATTAATTAAGTTGATGATAAATCTTAGACATTTAAATAAAAAAAAAAATTACAAGGTGGTGGACGAAACCTCATTTGTATCCACAAATTTGGAGTAGTTTAGGAGCCTATGATATAATTTTCAGTTGACGAAATGTCACAATTGAATGATATAACATCTATTTTAATGTAAAATAATAAATACTTGCCTTCAGAGCTCTTCTTCATTTTATTTTTTAATTACTTTTCGGATGAACATTTACAAAATTTTGGAGTTTCATCATCATCATGCTCCAAATTTTAATATCCGAACCAAAATGGAGCTATGTCCATGAATTATGTTCTATATAGGTTGATTTCATGCGCCTAGAATAACACCATGAACATAGAAGGGCTTCTCTGTTTCTGGGGCGGAACGGACCGCACAGCGCGGTGCAGCACAAGGCAGCGCAGCGCAGGGGGGCACAGTGCATTTGTGGATTCTCCCTGAGAGTGACTAAAGAAATACTATCCCTCAGGTTACCGACTCTCAGAAACTGGACTCTAGATAACTCCTCAAACTTCGAAAAAAGCCTCAAACTTTCAGGCGAGTACTGAATATAAGCCTCAAACTTCCCGTTTGATTATATATATATATATATATATATATATATATATATATATATATATATATATATATATATATCGGAAACCGGTATTTTTGAGGATCTATAGTTTTTTTCTCCAGAGTTCGTATATGCTTAACTAAAGAAATAACTCCCTCTCTACGTTGAAGGTATTAATATAAATCCTCAAAAGTGCCGTTTCATACCGAAGGAATTTTGAGGATGTCCTCAAAAGTCCGAAAAATCCTCAAAGTATCGAATCTGTGCTGACATAGATCCTCAAAAGCTGCATTGATATATATATATATATATATATATATATATATATATATATATATATATATATATATATATATATATATATATATATATATATATATATATATACACGAGGGTCATTTGACAAGTACCTAGCCTCACCGGCAGATGGTGCCACTATCGCACCAGAAATACACTACAGTGCAGTATCTTCCTGTAAACGGTTACAGACGAAATTTCAGCCGGATCGGAGTTGTAGTTTATTTTTGAGAGCGTGTGAAAGCAAATGTGTCCGTTGATTTTTGAAAAAATGGAGAAAGAACAATATCGGTCGGTGATTCGATTCTTGTTTTTGGAAGGGAAATCGCGCAGTGAAATTAAAGAACGCTTGGATGCAGTGTATGGGGATGCTTCTCCTTCGATGGCGACCGTTAAATTTTGGTATAACGAGTTTCAACGTGGTCGTACGTCGGTTTTTGATGATCCACGCCCAGGTGCTCCGAAAACAGCCACTACGGAGGAGAACGTGACAAAAATACACGATATCGTTTTGTCAGACCGCCGATTAAAGGTGCACGAGATAGCTGCGATAGTAGGCATCTCAGAAGAACGCGTGTGGCATATCCTACATGAGATTTTAGGCATGAGGAAGCTGTCAGCAAGGTGGGTGCCGCGTTTGCTGACTGCAGACAACAAGCGCATCCGTGTGACCAGTTCAGAGCAGTGTTTGGAGCTGTTTAATCGCAATCCAAAAGAGTTTTTGCGTCGTTACGTGACCGTCGACGAAACATGGATTCACTACTACACTCCAGAGACCAAGGAGCAGTCAAAACAGTGGACCTTACCCGGTGAACCTGCTCCGAAGAAGGCGAAGACGGTCCCGTCGGCCGGAAAGGTGATGGCCACTGTTTTCTGGGATTCTCAAGGTGTGATTTTTATTGACTATCTGGAGAAGGGCAAAACGGTCACAGGACAGTACTACGCCGAACTATTGAGCCGATTTGACGCCGTGTTAGAAGAAAAACGGCCCCATTTGTCTAAAAAGAAAGTGCTTTTCCACCACGATAATGCACCGGCTCACACTTCTGCACTCGCCACGGCTAAATTGGTCGAATTACGCTACGAACTGCTGCCCCATCCACTGTATTCTCCAGATTTGGCTCCGTGCGACTTTTTTTTGTTTCCGAACCTAAAAAATTCGCTCGCCGGGAAGAGATTCCACTACAATAACGAAATAATCGCCGCCACGGAGGCCTATTTTGCAAACCAAGAGAAAACATTTTTTTCAACGGGGTTAAAAAAATTGGAACACCGCTGGATCAAGTGTATTCAACTAAAAGGAGACTACATTGAAAAATAAATTTTATTTTTTGTAAAATTTTGGTGTTTTCATTTGTAGGCTAGGTACTTATCAAATGACCCTCGTATATATATATAATAATTACACTTATCGGGGTTTATGTAGCCCAAGACTGTATATTAGTACCTACAGCCCAGAGTTCCCTATGGCAACCCTGCTTAAAAAGACCTATTCAAATTAATTCATAAAAAATTAATCGGCATGAATCGGGAATCTTGATCCGCAATTTCCCGATTGCTAACAATTGCACCGATAATAAAAACCGATTATGACCAGAAAATTGTAGTTTTAATCGGTTTTAATCGGATTTTATTGTATTAACAACCAAAAAATGAATAACAATATTTATTTATATTTTAAACATTTATGAATTATTTAAAATTGAATTTTATTAAGGAAATAATAATTTAAGACAAGAATAAATGAAATAAAGAAATAAAAAAATATTCGGTGACATCGAGATTTGAACCTGGGTCCTCAGCACAGCAGTCGGGCACGCTAACCATTTACCTACAGAGACATATACATCACCAAATTCTGGAACTTGTATATTCAGTACCGTTACCGTTATAGTTGAAACCAATTAATTACGATTGAAATTAATGTGAAAATGTCATGTTAAAACCAATATAAAAAAATACACTTAACTATCCAATTCAATCCGATTCAATACAATTAAAAATGTTTCTATTAAAACCGATTAAGCACAATTGAACCAATTTAAAATTGAAACCAATAACATCCGATTGAAATTAATATGAAAATGTCATATTAAAACCAATATAAAAATATACAATTAACTATCCAATTCAATCCGATTCGATCCGAATAAAAAATATTCCTATTAAATCCGATTAAGCACATTTACAATTAAAACTAATAATACCCGATTGAAATTAATACGGAAAATTCATATTTAACCCTATCCCAATTAATTTGACATTAAAACCGACTAATTCTTAATCGGGCTTCCAATTAACTCGATTGAACCCGTATTGATAACCATTTAGTGTTACCAAAATTGAATGAGGAATAAATTGGTTTCAATAGGTCATTTTCAGCAGGGAAGTGACTAAAGAAATAATGGACCCTGGGGTTATAGACTTTAGGTCGGGCCGCATAAACCCCTATATTTAGAAATATTATGAAGTCCGGGCTGCATAATCAAAATCGGGCTTAATAAACCCCTATATGTAAAAAAACGGGCTTTATAAACCCCTTTCGAGAAATGTATTATATATATATATATATAATCTTTATGTATTATATATATATATATATATATATATATATATATATATATATATATATATATATATATATATATATATAAATATGAAATTCTGGAAGTTTGAGGATTATATTCAGCACCCGCTTGGAAGTTTGAGGGTTATGGGAAGTTTGAGGAGCCTCCTCAAACTTCCGATCTATATATTCAGCATCCGAGCGGAAGTTTGAGGGGTTTTCTAGAGTCTATTTGTCTAGAGTCGGTAACCTGAGGGTTATTATTTCTTTAGCCACTCTGACCGACCGGGGTTGAGCTCCTCAAACTTACTAGCCTAATATATATATATATATATATATATATATATATATATATATATATATATATATATATATATATATATATATATATATATATATATATATATATATATATATATATATATATATACACACACACACACACACACACACACACACACACACACACACACACACACACACACACACACACACACACACACACACACACACACACACACACACACACACACACACACACACACACACACACACACACACACACACACACACATCAAATGCAGATTTTGACGATCTATGTCAGCACGGATTCGATACTTTGAGGATTTTTCGGACTTTTGAGGACATGTTCAAAATTCCTTCGGTATGAAACGGTACTTTTGAGGATTTATATTAATACCTTCAACGCAGAGACGGAGTTATTTCTTTAGTCAAGCATATACGAACTCTGGAGAAAAAAATTATAGATCCTCAAAAGTACCGGTTTCTGTAATGTATAATTTATACATAATAATTTTTCTAAAAAAACGGCGGAAACTTATTTGTATTTACAATACAATATATTTAACTTTACCTATGTGTGTAACTCAGTTTATTTCAACACCCACAGCATGTAGTCATGTAGTTAATTAAGGTTTACTCAAACAATTCATAATATACATACGTATATAATTCTCTTATTATTTGTTATTATCTTCAAAATTTTGTTGAACGGATTAGGCCTTTTTGTGATAATTTTATACAATCATGGTATATAAAATTATTACAGAAAGGGATATCTCTAAAAAACGCGGCTTTCTATCTACCTACTGGGTGGCGTGGAAAAGATAGACTTTTTATATCTTTCTAAACTTATAAAAGATTTTTACCACTATCATCAGCCCCTCTTTAATTTTATAACCCCTCCTTAAAATAATGTTCAAATAAAATAATTCCAACCCCTTAATTCTTTCTGTCTCCACGTCGCTGTCTCTATGCCTCTGTCTTTACGTCTCTGTCTCCACTCTCTGTCTCCTCATTTCTGTCTCAACGTCTCTGTCCCTACATCTGTATTTCTACGTCTCTGTCTCTATGTCTCTGTCTCTACGTCTTTGTCTCTATGTCTCTGCCTCTACTTTTTGTCTCTCCATCTCTGTTTCTACATCTCTGTCTCTCTGACTCGGTTTTTACGTCTCTGTCTCTACGTCTCTGTCTCTACGTTTCTGTGTCTACGTCTCTGTCTCTGACTCGGTCTCTATGTCTCTGACTCAGTCTTTACGTCTTTGTGTCTACGCCTCTTTCTCTACGTCTCTGTCTGTACGTCTCTGTCTCTGAATCAGTCTCTACGTGTCTGTGTTTACGCCTCTGTCTCTATCTATCGGTCTTTGACTTTACGTTTCTATCTCCACGTCTCTGTCTCTATGTCTATGTCTCGCGCCTCTGTCTCTACGTCTCTGGCTCAGTCTCTACGTCTTTGTGTCTATACGCCTCTTTCTCTACGTCTCTGTCTGTACATCTTTGTCTCTGACTCGGTCTCTACGTGTCTGTGTGTACGCCTCTGTCTCTATCTATCGGTCTTTGACTTTACGTTTCTGTCTTCACGTCTCTGTCTCTATGTCTATGTCTCTACGCCTCTGGCTCTACTTTCTGTGTCTACGTCTCTGTCTCACCGACTCTGTTTTTATGTCTCTACTGGGAGGTCATTGAGGGGGGACCATTGAGGGAGGCCATTGAGGGGGGGCATTAAGGGGGAGCTATTGAGGGTGGAATTAGGGGGCAATTGAGGGGGAGGGGTAGGTGGCGAGGGGAGGTGAGGGGGGAATTGAGAGGCCTTTGAAGATTCTAAAACTCACAGAGAGAGACGGATTTCAACAGCGTATTGAGGAGGGGCTGAGGGAGGACAATTGAGGGGGGTCGAAGAGGAACGAGGGGGTACTGATCCGTCAGAATTTTTGAAACAACTATATAGTATACGTATATATATATATATATATATATATATATATATATATATATATATATATATATATATATATATATATATGTATGGAATGTGACTTATGCAGACAATTTCTGAATTGGTGCGAGACTTATGCTGACTTTGCGGTACTTATACGTCCGCATAATTTTTACGTGTTAATTTTACATAAGTATTAATACGCGATGTCAACATAAGTCCAGTTTTATATATATAACTTCCTATATTATATAGGCGTTACCGTTATATTTGAACTTAGTCCCTCCACCGTCCCCTCTACTTCTCCCTCCATCTTCCCCTCCACCTTCCTCTCTACCTTCCCCTCCACCGTCCCGTCTATCATCCCCTCTACCGTGAAAGCAACCGCCATTGAGGTATTGTTGTAGGCGCGGCAAGTTTTTAATTTTATTTTACTTCCTTCATTATACTGTTTTTGTGTTTTACACCAAACGGATCGTCTCTTAGAGTTTGATCAATTATTTTGCGCTACTGTACTGTTGACCATTTACTTCGCTCATTACGATATTATCGGGCATATTATGGGGGCAATAACGACAGTTCTCCTCACCACCATTGAGGTACTGTTGTAGGTGCGTTGAGTTTTTAATTTTATTTTACACAGGTATTATATATGGAAAATAATGATAATTAAATATTGTTTTAGAATATGCTATAATCAAATAAAATTATCAACAATAATTTGTGATATAATAAACCTAAATAAAACCGTGGAACTCATTGCCAAGGGTCCTAAAACCATGGGAGTCGTCCCACCATAATCCTCCATGATTCTACATGCAGTGCTCATTTTAGCTACGGCAGCATAAAGTTACTGCGTGCTAATCCATCATACCGTTCGTTGCCACAGGTGTAAACAATACGTGCATGGAGAGTAATGCTACCATACCAGTGTAGCTTGGAAACTGTCGAGCGTCAATAGCAAGAGGTTCATATCACGGTGGTATGAGATTCTTGCAATTGAGGAGTTGCGTTTAGCACTGTTGCACGAATTCCATACTCTCGTGTTGTAAACTTGTTGCTTTCAGCACATTGGGGTACCTCCTCTTACGGTATCACTGCTCTACTATGCTAGTCAAGTATAACAAAAATGGATGCTTCTATAGCGCGATATCCCGTACTATCATAGATAAATTGAGCTCTCCGCGTAGCTAGCCCTTCTTTCCTTCTCCACTGAAGATGTAAATTATAATGAGATTTTTGCCTTATTTTAAATTATCTATCATTTTATTCCATAATTTTTCTAAAATAAATAAGTAAAAAATTACATTATAATTTACGTCTTCGTATTTACATTTAATAAAAATAAATTTATTTATACTATATATGTATTTTATGTATTATTTTCTATTAAATGTAATAAAATAATCAAATTAATATTATTGTATTATATTTATGTAAATATATAACATGTCGTAAAAAGTGCATGTTCAATTGAAAAGTAATATTTCATTGAAAAAATAAAAATTGACAGTAAATTTAACATATTATATTCTAGATTACGTTTAATGTATACATTTAAATAGTTCACCAACTTATGAGTGGGTGGTTGGCCAGCGGAGCGAGCAGGGGAGGTATATATATGTGTATGTATATATATATATATACACGGTGGGCCATTTTAAGTAATCCACTCAAATATCTTCCAGAATAATAGATAACAAAAAAAATTGTTCCTACAATAGTTATCCGCGACAAAGGGATACAAATTTCTGTTCTATTAGATTTGATCTTGAACTCAGTTTTCAAGGTTATTTGAAGGTCAAAGTGATTTTTTTAATGAGAACCCCTATTTTTGATACTGAATCCTGAAAGAGCAGGCATCTTTAAGTCCAAAATGATACATTACAACTTCTTCAAATGACTTTTAGAAGGTAAAATCAGGTTAAAATACTGAAAATTCGTTCAAAACCCGTTTTTTTTTTATTTTTAAGGATAGAGGTCAATTTTGAAGGTTAGTTAATGGTCAAAGTAAGTTTTCTACCCTCCGGCCAGGAAGCGCCAACTTTCTGGCCTCTACGCGAAACGAAGTGGCCGCTTTCCGGCACCACCGAGCAGAGAAATAGAATACACACCTTGGCCACTAAAAAAGAAAGCCTCAGATCGCATGTTTGTCAACCTTGTTTTGGCCTCGGCCGACAATGATGATTCGTACGCTGACAGTCGTACAGTACGAACGTGTTTATTTCGATCTACCGTAAGCATTGTGTTTATTATTGTCTACTGTCAGTTGCGCGCTGGGCCCGACTTCGCCACCTTGAATCTGATTCCCTCGGACTTTGACTGCTCCTGGTCTTCATCTGCTCTGGAAAGGCGAGCACATATCCACCACTGAAGACAATGGGATATGGCCTTGACTGAGGCCCTCGACCGCGCAACTTGTGATAAAAAAGGAAGAGGTTGGAGATTT
This sequence comes from Torymus aiolomorphi, assembly GCA_036365515.1. Classification (NCBI taxonomy): domain Eukaryota; kingdom Metazoa; phylum Arthropoda; class Insecta; order Hymenoptera; family Torymidae; genus Torymus; species Torymus aiolomorphi. The sequence goes on along the minus strand of CM070874.1, from coordinate 7,466,488 downwards.
CGGACGGCGTTGATGATGACGCTGTCAGCCCCGCGCTTCTGTTATCGTCTGAGGACGTCAACCTTTTTCTGGCTCAAGCAGACACAGACCTGGACGATCTGCTGTACAGTCTTGGAAATGAGAAAAACGCCGGTACCAAAAAGGCTCTCCGAAAGACCATCGCGTCCTTTTTTACAACCGTTTATAAAGTATCCAACGCCTATTTATATAAAATTAGAGTCGATAAGCACGCACAAGCTTCCGCCGATCCTCTCAAGCGCGCTTGCGCGCATCTAGAGAGTACCGCAGCTTCATGCGCAAAACCTCCGGCCCAAGCGAACTCTAATCTGTCGTACGCTACCGCTGTTTCGCGCGGCGATAGAGAGAATTGCGCTACCGATCCTATAAATAAAATATCCTTAGCGCGTGGTAAGCCGTTCGCCATCAAGCCGTTAGATCGTGTAATCATCGGACCCGCAGACGATGCCGCTTCGCGCCTTACGACTTCGGCAGCTACAAAGGAAGCGTTGCAAAAAGCAATCAACCCAATGCAACTCAAGTTTCAAGTTCAGCGCGTGAATCTCGGCCCAAACTGCTCCGTTATTGTTGAAGGGCGTTCATTAAATGCCGCTGCGTTAACCGAATACCCATCCTCTGCCGCCGCTGGTCTCACTGTTAAGAAACAGCAAAAGTTAAACCCGCGTCTGATTATTCACGGTATTCCGGTTAAACTTTCGAGCGAGGAAATCTTTAATTCCATTGCACATCAAAACTCTCTCGATGTCATCTCCAATGACTCCAAAGTAGTTTATATGTACCCGGAGGAATCATCTCGTAAGGTAGACAAGAGTCCACCGCCCCCAGATGGTCAGACGAGTAAAGTGAAAAAAAAAACACCGCTCGTGCGTGATCGAAACCATGCCGGATCTCAGAGTCGCGCTTTTAAAGAGGGGTTTTATAAGTCTCCGATGGGTTGTATGTCGGATCGATGATTACATTTCGGTGCGCCAGTGCTTCAAATATTTTGGCTTTGGTCATGTTGCCAAAGACTACACTTCAGTATTGCATTCTGCAACGTGCGCTGGCAAGCATGCCATGGATACCTGCAAAAACATCAATAGCCAGAAGTGCGTAAACTGTGCTGCGGAAAACAATACGTCGAATATCTCCCACTCTGCAACTGACAAAACGAAATGTCCCATTCTGCGTAAAATCATTGAGCGAAAAATTTCTTCGATAGACTATGGTCACTAATTCGTCAAAAGTACGTATCTGTCACCTTAACGTTCAATCCATTGAATTGCACTTCGCGGACATTTGTAAACTTATGCAGGACCATCGCTTTTACGTTGTAGCCTTCACGGAGACTTGGTTGAAGCCAACCCGATCCTCAAAATTTTTCGATATCCCAGGCTATAAATTTCTCCGAGTTGATAGACTCGGGGCTCGCTCAGGCGGCGTCGTACTTTATGTTGACACTTCCATCAATAGCAAAGAAATCTGTCGATCTGAAGAATCTGCTACCCGTAGCAAACGTCCCGAATATTTGTTCGTGTCGCTTCAAGTGGGCCCCTTCAGGATTTTATTCGGCGTCATCTATGGTTCCCATGAAGGTAGTTACTGGTCGGAGATCGAGGACACTCTGATTAGCTGTAATACACCGTCCGACTATACCATCCTGATAGGTGACTTTAATATCGATTGGTGTAAAATGGATTACCGCCGCAAGATGCTGAGCAGATCACTCAACACGCTCAATCTTGAACCTTTGCCTTTCCAACCCACCAACCACAAAAAGCACCTCGACACATATACTCACTCCACTATCGACTATATTTGCGTTAGCGATTCGTCGAAGGTTACTCCGACCTCACAAAGTCACTGTCCAAGTATCTCGACCCACGATGAAATAAGCGCCTCTTTCGAATTCCAAGTTCCTCAGCAACCCAAAAAGATCTTTAAGGTCCTTTCGTCACTTTGATAACGGCTTTGTTTCAAAGCGATTTGGAAAGCATCGACTGGCACGCGATCGTATCAATGAGCAATATTGACGACAAAGTTAATTTTTTCTCGAGTTCCATTCTTCAGCTCTACGATAAGCACGTCCCCTACCGCGAAGTAGTTTGTCGCAAAAAATTCGCCCCCTGGTTTTCGCGTGACTTCAAACAATGATCAAGCTGCGTAACATAGCTTGGAGCACTTATAAGAAGTCCCGTCGTAACACGGATCACCAGGCCTTCAAAACGCTTCGCAATCGGGTTAAAACAGCGACTCGCAATGCAATCAGCGCTTACTACAACGAAAGGTTTCGAAGTGCCAGATCCACGAATGAGCTTTGGAAGTACATCAACGAACTCGGCCGTTCATTGGCCTCTAGAGAGGATTTCACTCTACCTGTCGAAGTCGATTCTCTGAATCGTTTCTTTACCTGTAATACTCGTCTCTCCCTTCATCCGGCCGGCGGCCTACGGTCCGTATATCTCCGGACGATAGATTTTATTTTGGAAATGTAAACCACACCGATCTCCTGACAGTGGTTGGAAAAGCGCGATCAAATGCCCGAGGACCGGACGACATTCCTCTGACTTTTATCAAGGAGTGTTTACCGGTCATCTTACCAGTTCTCATCCACATCTTCGATTTCTCTATGCAATCAGGTGTTTTTCCCCGCGCCTGGAAAACAGCGATTCTACGTCCGATACCCAAACGTAACCCACCTCGCAAAGCCGGCACCTGCGACCCATTAGTATCCTCTGTGATGTGTCAAAAATCTTTGAATCGATTGTTTTCAATTAAATTAATTATTATGTCGCCAGAAACGACCTGCCAGATCAATTTCAGTCCGGCTTTCGTAAGCGCCACAGTACTCGCACTGCTCTTGTCAAGATCGTGGAGGATGTAAGAGAAGCTATTGACGAAGGTGAAATTGTCCTTGCGGCGGACATTGATCTAACTTAGGCGTTCGAGAGGGTTGATATCAACTTGTTAGTGGAGAAGCTTGCTATCCTGGGATTTTCGGACTCGGTCTGCTCCTGGGTCCACTCTTTTCTATCGAAGCGTTCCCAAGTCGTAGTTGGCCCTTCTGGTGAGGCCTCTGCTCAACTCACGAGGAATGCCGGTGTTCCACAGGGTATCTTAAATGGCCCGCCCTTCTTCTCACTTATGATTAATGATGTCAGCACTGTCCTTCACAACTGCAACCACCACGTTTCTGCGGATGATCTAACTATTTATTGCAGAGGGTAGCCATCCGAGATAAACACGATCATCGAAAAAGTCCAATGCGACCTCAATAACCTCCAATCCTGGGCTCAATCTAACGGTCTGCTCATCAATGTCAAAAAAACCCAGACAAATTTGGTTTGGCTCGAGCTATTTCGTTAGGCAAACGATGAAATCAGCACCTACTCTTCTCAATATCAACGGGTAACCAGTGCCGTATTCAGACTCCGTCAGGATTCTCGGGGTTATCTTAGACAGTTCCTTGTCCTGATCTTCTCACGCTGCCATGACCACCAAGAAATATTTTGCCGCCCTCTCCCGCCTCAGAAAATGCCATAATTACTTTCCGGAACAGACCAAACTGATTCTTATAAAATCACTAATCTTTCCGTATCTAGACTACTGCGCAGGCCTTTTCCTCGACATGTCTACCGATATCTGCGAGAAATTACAACGTTGCAAAAACGTAGCCCTACGCTTTGCGCTAGGGCTGCGTAAATTTGATCATATCTCGCACTTATACCCTGCCTACGATATTCTTATCTTTACTGCGCGACGCGACTATCTGTGTATTTGCCTCATGACTTCCATCTTACGCGATTGCGAGCAGCGGTACTTAGCAGATAAATTCGCTTTTCGTCAGCTCGAGCAGCCTGGGTCAAAGCGATGCTCGTCTCTTGATCTCGAAATGCGATCCACGCGTACCCCTAAGACTAACTATTACCTATGCTTGTTCACACTCGAAGGAACGCGGCTTTGGAATAGTCTGCCATCTCCACTCCGTGCGCTATATAAGCACGTCCGCTTTAAACAAGCTCTGTTAAACCATGTACTGTCCATTAATAAATAATGCGTCCCCTATTTTATTTTGTACATAATCTTTTAGTTTGTAAGTTGCGTTTGTAATGTATTGTTGCGTCAAACTTGTATCTTCGTGTTTTTAATCCGTACATATACCTGCGCATATATACTTATGTCACGTTTTAATTTTTATTTTCTTATGGTACGTTTTTGTTTCATTTTATTTTAGATTATTTATACCGATCGCGTAAGCTTTACCTGCGACTTATGGCAACTATGTTTTTTTTTTCTATGAATTGTATATAAATTTTAATTCTGTATCATATGTCCGGACTATTTTGGACCTTGGATCTTTAGTCCTTCAATAAATATTACATTACATTACATTACATTACAATTATATGTCATCTGACAAATTTCTCATTTTACTGGCCCAGGTATGTAACATACTATTTTACATGAAAAATCTCACTTTTATCTTAAACCTTACTTTTAGGGTTACCCAGAAACAACAACGTGGACGTAAGTAGGTCGTAATGGTAATAATATAAAAGTAGGTTTAAGTTGATTTCCCGAAAATTCTGGGTGGGATAGGCTAAAGCCTACCTGATGGACTTAGAGCTCTCGCACTGTTAGTATGCAAAATAAAATTAAATCTTCATTGCCCCGAATAGTGTTTTGGATAAAATCAAAAGATTGCCCCCCTCTCACCCTTTCATCTGTCCTCAACACTATCAGGACATCCTAGTCCCACACCATATTCGTGATGTTATTTAGTTTATGTGGAGCACAGGAATTAGGTGAAGAAAATAAAGAGGACCACTTGTAGTCAGTATATTTATTGAGTAGCACTGGTAGATCGATAGATTTGAACACGGAATGTACGACGTGCTCTACAGCGTGGTTTAGGCACAAGCTCGAGACGTAAAGTCTTTTTGCGCTCCGGCTTGAACGACAGCTCGGAACCTTCTTCTGCAGAGAAGTATTATGCTCGCGCAATTTGCGCCGCATAGTCACCGCATTTGACTATCTCAGTCCCATGATAAAAAGCTACCTATATTACCGACTAGAGAGCCAAATTACAAAATTGCATATTTACAACACTCCCACTCAATTTTTACATTTTATTGGAATTCATCATACAAGTAAATATTTAATATGTTACATCTCTTAGACCACTCTCATACATCATACTTTTAAGCGTGTGTTTAGATAGCGCTTTAGTAAATGGGTCGGCCAGTTGTTCCTTAGTTGATATATACATAACATCTACAATTTTTAAGTTCGCATGTAAAACAATATTGTGTATCAATATATTTTGATCGTTTTGAAGAGGTAGGATTTTTAACTAAAGTTAATGCAGCTTGGTTGTCGCAGTAAACAATAGTGGGTTTTTCTTGAAAATAGTGCAATTCACCAAGCAAACGTCTTAACCATATAATTTCTTTAGTTACTGTGCATAAAGCTCTAAATTCAGCCTCAGTAGCTGAAAGTGCAACACTCGACTGCTTACGTAATTGCCAAGCTATGGGACCACCATTTAATAAACATATCCACCCCGATGTACTTCTATGAGTATTTGGATCACCCGCCCAATCAGAAACATTGTAAGTTACAAGAGCATTATCTTCGTTCTCACCGAATAAAATTCCATAATTAATGGTACCCTTCAAATATCGAAAAACACGCTTTACCCCGTTCCAGTAATTCTCATTTGGCTGTTCAGAAAACTGACTCAGAACACTAACTATATACGCAATATCTGGTCTAGTTGAGACCATCAAAAACATAAGTGAGCCTATAGCTTTTCTGTAGGGAAAATTATAAGTTTGATTACTTTTCTCATCTGTTTTAGAGAACTTCGTGTTTGGATCAGCTGGGGTAGAGAGAGACGTACAATTATCAAAATTAAAGCGATTTAATATTTTCTGGGTATAAGCACTTTGAAATAATTTCAATGTTTTCAATTTTCTATCTCTCTTTATTTGCATACCAATAAAAAACTCTGCTTTAGAACTCTTAACGCTAAACTCAAGTCTTAATTTACAAAGTAAATCGTTCATTTGAACAACATTATCGCTACAAATAATTCCATCATCTAGATACAAAATTACATACAATCTGACATTATTATATATCATATAGTATAAACCCGCATCTGCTTGAGATTGAGTTAAACCGTACGTGCCCGTGTAAAAAAAAAGTCTGGGCGAAGTCTTGCACAAGTCTGGCTTGAAAAGTCTGGGCAAAGTTTCGCATGTCGGACGATCCCAGACTTTTTGCCAGACTTTTTATTTCTTCTATTAAAAGTCTTGGAAAAAATCCCCAGACTTTATCCAAGACTTTTTACCAGACTTAGTATACTGCCGAAAAAGTCTGGGAAAAAATTCCCGGACTTTATCCAAGACTTTATGCCAAACTTAGCATACGGCGTAAAACGTCTTGGAAAAAATCCCCAGACTTTATCCCAGACTTTGTTCACCAGGCTTTGTGGTCGGCGTATGGAGGTTATGCACACCCGAACAGAAGATTCCGCTGGTGTGATGAAGAGAGAGGTTGGATTAAATATGCGCCCGTAGAGCAGCGAGGCAGTCCGTAGCTGCGTTTACCATGACTCCTCGTGGCTGCTCACATTCAGACGTCTTCTTCGGGGAATCAGGAATTCGCCATCTGAAATAACTACATCATTGAAATAAAAATATCTTCGCAAATTCATTATAACATATGACCAACACGACTATTTTGAAGTAAACATGAACGCATAGATTTCACTTAAAAATGAACGAATTCGCGGAGATGTTTTTATTTCAATGATGTAGATATTTCAGATGGAGAATTCCTGATTCCCCGAAGAAGACGCCTGAATGTGAGCAGCCACGAGGAGTCATGGTAACGCAGCTACGGACCGCTTCGCAGCTCTACGGGCGCACATTTAATCCAACCTCTCTCTTCATCACACCAGCGGAATCTTCTGTTCGGGCGTGCATAACCTCCATACGCCGACCACAAAGCCTGGTGAACAAAGTCTGGGATAAAGTCTGGCGATTTTTTCCAAGACTTTTTACGCCGTATGCTAAATCTGGAGTAGAGTCTTGGATAAAGTCTGGGGATTTTTTCCCAGACTTTTTCGGCAGTATACTAAGTCTGGTAAAAAGTCTTGGATAAAGTCTGGGGATTTTTTCCAAGACTTTTAATAGAAGAAATAAAAAGTCTGGCAAAAAATCTGGGATCATCTGACATGCGAGACTTTGCCCAGACTTTTCAAGCCAGACTTGTGCAAGACTTCTCCGAGACTTTTTTTTTTTACACGGGTGACCAAGAAATCGTTTATTCGTTTATTCCACTGCCTCGGAGCCTGTTTTAATCCATATAAACCTTTCTTCAACAAACAAACTCGACCATCTATTTCAAAACCAAGAGGCTGTTCCATGAAAATCGTTTCTTCAAGATCTCCGTAGAGGAAAGCGATTTTTACATCGAACTGGGTCATATGAAAATCTTCAGCAGCGGCTATGGAGAAAACAGCTCGTACCGTGTTGTATTTCACAACAGGAGCGTAAATCTCATGGAAGTCAATTCCCGCTCTTTGGGCAAAACCCCTTATGACTAGCCTTATATTTGTCAATTGTTCCATCTGCTTTATATTTTCTTTTGAATATCCAACGGTTTGAAATTACATTTTCAAACTAAAAACATTTAAAGAAGTAATTTACTCCACCGAACGAACTTAAGGACATTTTACCACAAAGGTCAGCGTCAAATATTTCTCTCGGACATTTGGCTCTAACAGCTTCATCTTTTGGAAAAGGATTTCCGTGCTGCTTACCCAAAACGCACCCTTCGCAGAATGGATTATCTTTTTCTAAATTTGAAATTTTCAAATCATTCACTGAACCTTCACTAATCATTTTTCTCAATGTTTGAAAATTTACGTGCCCCAATCTTTCATGCCATTCCATTAAAGAATCAGTAATCGCAGCATTTGCTTCACTATAATTACAAACAGGCAAAAAATTCAGTTTATATAATTTTCCATTTTCTCTCATACCATCTACAATAAACTTATCATTTTTATAAAAAGTAACCCTTTTACCCCCTTCTTCAAAAATTACTCGCATGCCTTTATCAGACGAACGACCTATTGACAGAAGATTTTTACGTATTTCATGTACATACCACACGTCACGAATAGTGTGCGTATTATATAAGCCATTGGGATTGATAACCTTGACCTCAGCATCACCTATCCCTTTGGTGGAGACAAGGCTACCATTCCCGACTTTTACCTGATTTTCATCATTATCAAAATCATTAAATTTCTTAAACAACTCCCGTTTCATACACAAATGTTCAGTAGCTGCCGAATCAGTGAACCATATGTTATTTACATCAGTATCATTTACAAACGCGCGTTCGACATTAAAAAATTTGCTCTATCATTATTCGACGAATTTTCTGAGACAAGAGAGTAATTTTTGTTTTGGTTATTTTTCTCTAAGTATTCCGTTTTCTCGGGGCAGTCGCGACCCCAATGACCTGCTGGCTTTTTACAAAAATGACACAAACCACTCTTTACGAAATTTCTGAAATTTCTGCTACGCGACTTTCTGCTGTTAGCAGAGCCTCGCTTCCCTTTACCTAATAGGCTGCTTGTTCGTCTTCCGTGTTTATGTTTTGACCTCGCATATTCAACGGAGACTCTTCGTTCACTAAATGATCGGTCAATTTATCTAACTTTTGCTGATCACGCGGAACCGCATGCCACTCCGTGCGTACATTATCGAATTTTTCAGGTAAGCTGGACAAAATTTTAGCAATAACGACCGTTTCGTTCTGCTCCATTTGCATGTCCTTCAAGCGTTGCGCTAACGATAGAATTTTCGCGATGTGATCCGCCATTGAGGCTCTAGGATCAAGCTTCGCATTTATGAATTGATTCAACAATACCTGAACCGATTGATCACTTCTCTCAGCATGAATAGTGCGCAGACGTGCCCAATGTCGGCAGCAGTTGTACAGTCAGCCATATAGTGAAGTTGATAGAGTTCCAAATCGCGTATCAGAAAAGCCTATGCCTCGGCATCCTTCTGCGTCCATGCTGGTATATCAGCAGCATCCACTGGTTTTGGCGTCGATCTGTCGAAATATTTTTTTAGTCCACTTTCAGCCATGTAGATTTCCATCTGACGCTTCCAGAGCTGGTAGTTCTGCTCATTGAAACGATGGATATGATACAGCCTGGTTTCAGCCATGATTCCGGCGTCAAGCACACTTTCCCTTTCAATTATAACTGTACAAGCACTGTCAAAACTTTCAGTATCACTTGTGCATAGAATTTCACTATCGCTCTGTTCTTCGTATTTCACCTCTTGCTTGGCGGAGTGATTCATCTGGGCCCATAACCTGTTGTTATTTAGAGTTTATGTGGAGCACAGGAATTAGGTGGAGAAAATAAAGAGGAGCACTTGTAGTCAGTATATTTATTGAGTAGCACTCGTAGATCGATAGATTTAAGCACGGAATGTACGACGTGCTCTACAGCGTTTTTTGGGCACAAGCTCGAGATGTAAAGTCCTTTTGCGCTCCGGCTTGAACGACAGCTCAGAGCCTTCTTCTGCAGAGAAGTATTATGCTCGCGCAATTTGCGCTAGTCACCGTATTTGACTATGTCAGTCGCATGACAAAAGAGCTACCTATATTACCGACTAGAGTGCCAAATTACAAAAGTGTATATTTACAACAGTATGCAAAATAAAATTAAATCTTCACTTCAAAAAACCAAAAAACCCCCAAATAGTGTTTTCGATAAAATAAAAAAGATTGCCCCCTCTCCCCCTTTCATCTGTCCTCAAGACTATCAGCACATCTTAGTCCCATCCCATATTCGTGATCAGCTAACCCAAGTAGTGCTTTCGATAATATCAAAAGATTGACTCCGTTTACACCCACTCCCATCTGTTCCACGCCTCCCCAACACTATCAGGACATCGTAGTGCAAGTCTAACTCCAGAATTGTGATGAGCGATTCCGAAAATTCCTGAATAGTATTTTTATTAATATTAAAAAATTGATCCCATTTAATCCCTCTCTTCTCTACCCGATTGGAGAAATACGCTTTATTTGATGGTATTCAATTTTAATTACATTACGATTAAATATTGAGTTAATTATCAAAGTTATTCCGTCATGTTGTCGATTTTATTGGATTATGCATAAATAAACTTTTTCGTTTAAGTTACAATATAGTCATAGTTTTGGTAAGAATTTTTTGATACTATTGCTTCTTAAGTTCACTTTATGATTATCAGAATTTTTCTATTTCAATTTCATTTTAATTAAAGTAAAGATTCAAACTTAATAAAATAGTCTTATATTCAATTAAAATTTTCTTCATGGGTGATTATCAGCCTAATCATATTGTTGATATGATAATGGTTTTAGGAGAATGCCACAACAATTACCGTGCAGCGACACGACGCTACGCTCAACGCTTTTCTTTGAGAAGGCACTCCAATCATGCCATTATACGTAGATTGACTGAAAGAGCTCGTGGTGAACATCTCTTCGTCGTCAACGCTGATACCACGAATTCGACGAAAATGAGCCTTGTGTTGTAACCATTCTAGCAGCTGTCTATATTGATCAGTACATTAGCAGTCGGCAAATTGAAAGTGAAATCGGTATACTACGAAGAACGGCTTTAAGAATTCTACAAGCTCTTCATCATCATCCCTACCACATAGCTTTAGTTCAAGAACTAAGGCCGTATTGAATTTTGCATTTTCAACTACGTATTGAATTTTGTCAGTGTGCTTTAGAAATGATACAAAGTGACCCAGATTTTTTTAAATTTGTTATGTTTTCAGATGAGGCTAAATTTTACAGTGATGGTCATCTGAATAGGCATAATTGCCCCTATTGGTCAAATGAAAATCCCCACTGACACAGAGCTGTTGATCATCAAAACCGATGGAGCCTTATGGTGTGGTGTGGCATAGTTAACGGTTACCTGATTGAACCTTACTTTTTTGAAAGAAATGTAGATCAACATAGCTATTTGAAATTGCTGAGAGATCGATTGCCAGAGCTTTTAGAGGAAGTCGATTTAGGAACAAGACAAAGAAGGTGGCTACAGCAACATGGTGCATTACCCTACTTTGCACGAATAGTACGTACATTTCTGAATGAAAATTATAATGAAAGGTGGATAGGTTGAGGAGGTCCAATTAGCTGACCTCCGAACTCACCAGACATGACATCCCCTGATTTTGACTTGAGGGGCTTCTTGAAGAATGTTGTTTTTACATAACGGCCGACAACTATAGAAGACATGATGTACCATATTCGTCGAACTTGCACAGCAATCGCAAGAGAGACCTTGCTCAGAACAGTGCAACATTTTCAAAGGCGCTTAAATTTGTGTCTTCAAGTGGATGGAGAGAATTTTGAACATTTAATGTAATAAGCTAAAAGGGAGAGGCAAGGGGACTCACGTTAAACAAGCACCCTAGTGAGAGGCAAGGGGACTCACGTTAAACAAGCAGCCCGGTGAGAGACAAGGGGACACACGATAATCGAGTACCCAGTGAGAGGCAAGGGGACTCATGTTAAACAAGCACCTCGATGAGAGGCAAGGGGACTCACGTTAATCAAGCACCCCCGTGAGAGGCAAGGGGACTCACGTTAATCAAGCACTCCAATGAGAGGCAAGGGGACTCACGTTAAACAAGCACCCCAGTGAGAGGCAAAGGAACTCACATTAAACAAGCACCCCAGTGGGAGGCAGGGGGATTCACGTTAAACAAGCAGCCCGGTGAGAGGCAAGGGGACTCACGTTAATCAAGCACGCCAGTGAGAGGCAAGGGGACACGTTAATCAAGCATACCAAAGGAAACAGAACTTACTATGTCCACGTCGTTGTTTCTGGATAACGCTAAAAGTAAAATTTAGGATAAAAGTGAGATTTTTTTGTAAAAAATTACTTTGACCATTAAATAACCTTCGAAATTGACCTCTATCTTTCAAAATTAAAAACACGGTTTTTGAGCGAATTTTCAGTATTTTACCTTGATTTGACCTTCTAAATGTCATTTGCAGAAAATGAAAAGAACCATTTTAGACGTAAAGTTTCCTGCTCTTTCAGGATTCGGTATAAAAAATAATGGTTCCCATTAAAAAATCACTTAGACCTTCAAATACCCTTGAAAACTGAGTTCAAGGTCAAAATGCTCAATGTCACTGGCTCACAAGTTCACTGAAACATTTACTTTCCCACAATCTCCAAAAGCTTGAAAACGGTATTTGGTCGAACTTTCAGTATTTAACCTTAATTTAACATTCTCAAGGTCATTCTAAAAAATAACATTCCCAACGTAAAATTTTCCGCTCTTTCAGAATCCGGTGTCAAAAAAGAGGTTCCCATTTAAAAAAAAAATAACTTTGACCTTCAAATAACATTGAAAACTGAGATTAAGGTCAAATCTAACAGAACACAAATTTGTCCCACTCTGTCGTGAACAACTTTTGTAGGAACAATTTCGTTTTTTACCGATTATTTTGGAAGATATTTGAGTGCATTACTTAAAATGGCCCGCCATGTATATTTATAAAATATCATTACTGATTAAAATTTTTATTTTTAGGTAAATCCAAAAAAAAACTTTAACTGTAGTACCCACTTAAAAGATAGAAGGATCGAGCTTTGCGAGACATAGCTGCAGGTCAATAGCTTGAATCTTCTAAGTAAGTTCATATATGTTTGAATATATATTCTGTTTAACATATTCTTATACACATAATATTTATGACGCTTTTATTAACTTTCTTACTACCTTATGTTCTGCTTTGTAACAGGATGGTTCCAGGGGAAAATCCTAAAAAGCCACAAGCCAGCGATGCCCTAGAACACCGTGCCGCGGGTGTCAGATTAAAATGACTTGTCCAGGGATCAGCTCCTAAAATCCCGAAAACAATGCGAAGATCGCACGTGAACTTCGCTTTCCAAGTTATTGGATCTCTGAGTGAAAAGCGCGCGCTCGAAGAGTAAAGTGCGCGGCCGCTATACTCAAGTATGACACTGAACGGCGGAGTAGTTTGACCGCAGAGGCGGCGCGGCGCACAGTGGGGCCAAACAGCATTTTTTTTTTCAAAATAAAATATCTCAACGTAGAAACGACAGATTTTTAATATTTTTTTTTTAAATGTAGGTATTGAGTTGTAGTTTTACGGAAAACTACAGAAAATTGCGGCATAAAATTTTTTAACCGGCAAATTTTATAAATACGCGGTTTTCCCCGATAAAGGAAAAACTGAGGTATTCATGACATTGAAAAATCTTCGATAACATTATGTATACACGCACGCACGCACGCATGCACGCACGCACGCACCCACCCACCCACACCCACCCACCCACACCCACCCACCCACACCCACACACCCATCCACCCACACCCACCCCCACACGCGCACACACACACACACACACACACACACACACACACAGATGTCATACTGATATTTCATGATCTACTAGACCGATTTTAACCGGACCGGGCTCATTTTTTTAGTTTTTTCTTACACAATTGAGGTAAAAATTCTATTTTTAGAAAACCCGATTTTCTTTCTTTATAGATATTTATTAATATTCTGAATTTTAGTTTTCAATTTTTTTACTATTTAAAAGTAATATTGTTTATTTATTAGGAACTCCCTTGACGCAGGATAAAATTCTCTAAAATTTAAAAAGAAAGCATGATACTAGCTAAATTTGTACGAATAAAATATATAATTTTTCTCCGTGTAGAAAAATACCTTAATAAATTTTTAAACCAACAAATTTAATTAATATACTAAAGTTTTTGAAGAAGTAAAATATTTTCTCAGTACAATAGTGAACAATTCAAAATAATAACAAAGTAAAACGAAAAGATTAAGTTATTAGAGCAAATTTATTTGTCTGACATAACTATAAAATTAAAAAGAAAACAACTAAAATTGTCCATCGATTGAAAAATCATCTATTTTTGATCGACTTTACCTTATCAAAATGTATAATTTCATCTTTCCAAGACGAAAAATTTGGTTTTTGCGTTCCCTCGAAAAGCTCTTAAACGACAAAAAAAATAAACTTTAAAGCTTTAAAAAAGATGGAAAATTCGCTTCTTGTCAAGCATTTCAAAATTGGCAAAATATAGCAAAAAAACATTTTTCAAATTTTTAATAGCTATATCTCAGTTTTTATGGCAATTATAGAGGGCTAAAATTTGACTAAGAATATTTTCGTCGCGTATGTGCGTGTTGTACGAGTGTGTCTGTGCGTGTGGGTGTGTGTGTATGTGGGTGGGTGGGTGGGTGTGTGTGTATGTGGGTGGGTGGGTGGGTGTGTGCGGGTGCGTGCGTGCGAGCGTGCATGCATGCGTGCGTGCGTGCGTGCGTGCGTGTATACGTAATGTTATACTGTTTATCGAAGATGTTTCAATGTCATGAATACTTCAGTTTTTCCTTTATAAAATTTGTCCGTTAAAAAATTTTATGCCGCAATTTTCTGTAGTTTTCCGTAAAACTACAACTCATTACCTACATTTAAACAAAATATATTAAAAATCGGTCGTTTCTACGTTAGGATATTTTATTTTGAAAAAAAAAATGCTGTTTGGCCCCACTGTGCGGCGGTATCTGGGAAGAAGGATGGGTTGTGAATAACAACGCGACGAGTAACGTGAAATGACAATGTATTAACAAACACTCAATTACAATCACAACACAAGTGTTAAAAATCACAGAATGTTAGTTCGCGCGCGCTCGTTGTATTTTGAATATACGAACGTACGAATGATTCGACGCACGACAAAGCTGCTATTTAAGTACACGGAACCTAAAGCTTGTACGGGGCGATTTCCGTGCGAGCCTTTTACATGAAATACGCGAGAGCAGTGAGGAACTTACCGTTCGAAGGAGCAACCGGTGCAGTCGACTCTCTCTCTTTTTCTCTCTCTCCCTCGCTCTCTCTCTCTCACATGGGCGTTGCGCTCGCTCTCTCTCATACGCTCTCGTTCGATTGGCGGGCTCACTGGCGGCTCCTCGCTCGTTCTTGGCACACGCGGTGCGGGCTCGCTCTCTCTTTTTCCCTATCTCGCACACACGCTCGCAGGTCGGAGCCTCCACTCCTATCACACGCGATATATATATATATATATATATATATATATATATATATATATATATATATATATATATATATACATTTCGGAAACCGGTACTTTTGAGGACCTATAGTTTTTTTCTCCAGAGTTCGTATATGCTTGACTAAAGAAATAACTCCCTCTCTGCGTTGAAGGTATCAAGATAAATCCTCAAAAGTACCGTTTCATACCGAAGGAATTTTGAGGATGTCCTCAAAAGTCCGAAAAATCCTCAAAGTATCAAATCCGTGCTGACATAGATCCTCAAAAGCTGCATTTGATATATATATATATATATATATATATATATATATATATATATATATATATCTTACTATACTATATAGTTGTAAGCTGAATTGAATCGTTAACCCTCCGCGTCCCTCCGCGTCTCTCCGGGTCCCTCCACGTCCCTCTGCATCCCTCCGCGTCCCTCCGCGTCCCACCGCATCCCTCCGCGTCCCTCCGCGTCACTCCGCAAAAAGGGTCTTGTCCCTCCGCATCCCTCCGCGTCCCTCCGCGTCTCTCCTCGTCCTTCCGCATTGTCCCTCCGCATTGTTCCTCTAATGACAACCATCTGTGATGCAGAGGACACTTTTGCATCGCTCCGTTGTCAGTTCTTCACCTCGATACACAAATAACAGGCTTCTTTCTGAAAAAAACCTATGCCACCCTCCTGCCATCAGCGCAAGAAGCGCGTTCGCGCATTTATTATAATGCGCGCCTTTTCTCCTCAATTAACGAGACCAATTAATTACAGAGCAACTTTTTGAAAGTGGAACGAATTAAAAAATGTATTAACGACATTTCCTATCGGAACTACGCCCAATGATATACCAAATATTACAGTTAGATTATTTTATACAAAATTTAAGTGTTTACTTAATGAAAACCATCAAATTTTTGGAAATGCTTTAGCTTTTGTGTATACTATTGAATTTCAGAAAAGAGGATTACCGTATGCACATCTTGTAGTAACATTAGATCATAAAAATAAATGAATGACACCAGAAGCTATTAATAAACACATTTCTGCTGAGATACCTTTTAATAATGATAACAAATTACAAAAATTAGTTATAAAACATATGTTACATGGACCACATAGTGAAAATTCTCCGTGTTACGATAAATGTAAAGACGTTTGTAGAAAAAATTTTCCTAAACATTTTCAATCGTCAACAACATTTAAAAAAAATGGTTATCGTCAATATAAACGAACAAATAATTCTTCTGATAATTACACATATCGACTTAAAAGATGTAAAAAAATTATTCCAGTAGTTAATTCAATGGTAGTGCCTTACAATAAATTTTTATTAGAAAAATATAAATGTCATATTAACGTTGAATATTGTGCTTCAATTCAAAGCATCAAATATATTTTTGATTATATACATAAAGGTAGTGATAGAGCTTTTTGTACATTAAAAAAAAATTATGACAAAAGAAATGGAATATATCATGAAATTACTGAATATATTGATGGCCGGTACTTGAGCCCAATGGAAGCAGCATGGCGGTTACAAAAATTTCCCTTATGTGGAAGGAGTCATACTGTTATCCGTTTAGCAGTTCATACAGAAAATCAACAAAAAATTGTTTTTGAAGAAAATTATTAAATAAATGCTCTTGATAATTGGAAAACAACTTTAACAGCGTGGTTTGACTTGAAGAAAAATGATAAATTTGCAAATAATATAAAATACGTTAATATACCGCATTATTATATATTTAACGCAAAAAAAGTTTGGGTAAAATGTGAACGTGAACAAAAACATTATGCTATTGGACGTTTAAATATAGTATCTCCAAAAGATTCTGAAAGATTCGCTTTAAAATTAATATTAAGTCATATAAAATGCGCTACTTCCTTTAAAGATTTACGTACATATCGTCGCTTCCCGGTTAAAAGGCGTTATTTAAAAATCAGCCTGAAAAAGGCGTTATTTGGAAATCGACCTGAAGAAGGTGTTATCTTGTAATCAATCTGAAAAAGGCGTTATTTAGAAATCGTCCTGAAAAAGACGTTATCTAGAAATCGGCCTGAAAAATGCGTTATCTCGGAATGAACCTGAAGAAGGCGTTATCTCGCGCGTAAATTTTTTTTACTCTAATTTAAGTTGGCAACACTGTCAACATTTTCTTTATTTAATTTCAGAAATATGTTATATGATAATAGTGTACAATTTTTTAAGTTAACTATACAAATGCGGAGCGATAGTAAAATTAATATTTGTTTTTTTTTATTAACGATTTTTTTATACAATACTATATTGATTTTATAACACACACACACACACACACACACACACACACACACACACACACACAAACACACGCACACGCACACACACACACACACATACACACACACACACACACACACACACACATACACACACACACACACACACACACACACACACACACACACACACATATATATGAGTCAATCTACAAAAAAGTAGCTCTTGTTTTTAAGGCAAAAAAGATAATTAAACTAGATAGCGAGAGCTTTCATTTACTTTTTTGTAAAATAAAAAAATGTTAATTTCTTGTAAAGTTATATGAGTTTGGAGATATCGCTTTTACCGCTTTTTAACATTTTTGGTGTATCTTAAACATATCTTCAAACTCACGTAACTTTTAAAGGAACAATAAAAAGCAAATTAACGATCTCGCTTTCTAGTTTAATTCGAGTTTAAATCTCTTTTTTTTATTTTTTTATTATTTTTCCTGCCGAAATGGCTAGCATTTGAAAAAGGGTAATTTTTAGCATTTGCTTCTGGAATTAAGAAAAAAACCTTTTCTTATTCCCAATTTTATTAATATAATTATTCCAATAAACAAAGTGTAAAGAAATATATACCCCACGGCGTGCGGAAAGTTCGTTTTTTCACCATACCCTGGCTGAAAGTACCACTTTCGCTTCCGGTTCCGAAACGCGAATGTGGTATTTTCGGCTCGGGTATGATGAAAAATCGTATACACAACATGGGGGTAAAGAGGGCCACCACAGAGCACGTGTTTGCCACCCTCGCCTTCGGCTCGCCTGGCAATTTACACCTGCTCTGGACTGGCCAACTCTTTACCTCCCTTGTTGTGTAATATACTATTCCGAACGCGTTGCCGTTCGGAAACGAACTTTTTAACACTCCGTGCGTAACGCTCCATTTCGTACACGCTCTAATAAAAAAGCATGCCCTAAATCAAGCTTCTCACGCGTCGTGTCAAAAATAGTGTTCAATACACGAGTGAGAAAGTAATTTTGTCCTTGTATGGCCTTTTCCCCCCCGCTTCGCTAGGGCGCAAACGTCCACACGAGGATAAAATCACTTTTTCGCACTTGTATCGAAAATAATTATTTCAGAACTATAAGTGTACAAAATCGAACTCTGCGCAGCTCGTTAGGAGAAATAGTATACGTCACACGTGCGCAATAGATCACCCGCACTCGTCTCTTTTATATATCGCCCGTGCTGTGCTCGCGCGACAAACTCGACTCGTGCGGGAATGACCTATTTTGCGCACTCGTTGCGTAATGTAATTCCGTAACTTGTGAGGAAAAATAGTGTGTACGCTACGCGTGCATAAAGAAGGAAATTATGCACGCGCGAAGATTGACGCTCGATTGGCCCGAGTATGGTGAAAAATAATATACGCAACACAGGGATAAAGAGGGCCATCCAAAGCACATGTTTGCCAGCCTCGCCTTCGGCTCGTACGGTAATTTACACGTGCTTAAAAGTTACATGAGTTTGGAGATATTGCTTTTACCGCTTTTTAACATTTTTGGTGTATCTTAAACATACCTTCAAACTCACGTAACTTTTAAGGGAAATGGTTAGCATTTGAAAAAGGGCAATTATTTAGCATTTGTTTCTGGAATTAAGAAAAAACCTTTTCTTATTCCCAATGTCGAGAAAAGGGATGTCGTTTTGGATTGTACACGAGTACTTTCCGTTCCTTTATGGTATAAAGAAGTAGTAGAAAAAATCTGTTTGGGAGGTGTGTTTAAAAAAAATTATATAATATTGGTTATTACAAATATTTATTATATATTTATTATAAAATCAATATAGTATTGTATAAAAAAATCGTTAATAAAAAAAAAAACAAATATTAATTTTACTATTGCCCCGCATTTGTATAGTTAACTTAAAAAATTGTACACTATTATCATATAACATATTTCTGAAATTAAATAAAGAAAATGTTGACAGTGTTGCCAACTTAAATTAGAGTAAAAAAATTTACGCGCGAGATAACGCCTTCTTCAGGTTCATTCCGAGATAACGCCTTTTTCAGGCCGATTTCTAGATAACGTCTTTTTCAGGACGATTTCTAGATAACGCCTTTTTCAGATTGATTACAAGATAACGCCTTCTTCAGGTCGATTTCCAAATAACGCCTTTTTCAGGCCGATTTTTAAATAACGTCTTTTAACCGGGAAGCGACGATATAAAAATGTAACGTATAATACTCATAAAGAAGCTGCGACTGCAATGGATTTAATAGAAACCGATTTACAAATTTAAAAAATTTTTGAAGAAGCATGTCGTATCATGTTACCTTTTCAATTACGTAAATTTTTTTCTTTGCCTCTACTAACAGAAAATATTCAAACCAATATTATTTGGGAAAATTTTAAAAAATACTTTAGTGAAGATTTTCATGAAAATAAAGATAACTTAGCTTTAGATCATATAAAGAAATTATTATTGTTGGAAGATTTATCTTGTAGAGATTTTGGATTACCTGAACCTGATCCCATCATAAATGATATAAAATACGATAGTAAAATAATTTCAATTAGTAAGGAAATATTCGAAGATATGTTTACAAAATTAAATGAAGATCAAAAATTTATTTTCAAACAACTTATAGAAAATATAAATTAGATTTAAATAGTATTGAAAATTCTTTTTTAAAATTGGAATCAGATAAAAATAAATTAAGAGAAGCAGAAGTCATAATCTGGGATGAAGCATCTATGATACCCAAAAAAGGTCTAGAAATTATTGACAGAACTTTAAGAGATTTATGTACAAACGATTTACCTTTTGGGGGAAAATTAATAATTTTAGGAGGCGATTTTCGACAAATACTCCCAGTAATGAAAAACGGATTTAGAAGTGCTATAATTGAAGACACTATTAAATATTCTGAACTTTGGCATTTATTTAAAATTTGCAAATTAAAACACAATATTCGTTGTCAGAATAATGAATTCTCAAAATTATTATTACAAATTGGAGACGGTAATATAAATCCTTTTATAATACCTAATAATTGGAGAACTAACGATGTTTGCTTACAAATTTACAAAAATATTAATAAAATAAATGATTATGATCGTGTTATTTTAGCACCTCATAATGAAGACATTAAATTTTTGAATACAAAAATTTTAATGTTATTAAATGGTGATAAGAAGACTTATTATAGTACAGATTATGCGACTCATAAAGGTGTTGAACAAAGTGATGACAACATTCATCTACTTTTTCCAATAGAAACATTAAACAATATTTATGAAGGTTCGCGACATCATAAATTAGATTTAAAAGTTAATGCTATTGTTATGTTAATTAGAAATTTGAGTATACACGAAGGTTTGTGTAACGGTACTAGACTTAAAATAACCAAATTATTTAGATATAATATTGAAGCAGAAATATTAACAGGAGAAAAGGTAGGTAATAGATTTTTTATTCCAAGAATTACATTAAATACAGGAGAATCTTCTTCATTACCGTTTATTCTTTATAAAAAAACAGTTTCCATTAACATTAGTATTTTGCATGACCATTAATAAACCTCAGGGACAAAGTTTTGATTATGTAGGGTTATACATCAAAAGGCAATTATTCTCACATGGTCAGTTATATGTTGCTCTACCACGATGTAGAAATCCAGATAACATATGTATACAAAATAATTTAGAAAATTCATTAGAAATTGAAAATATTGTTTGGGAAGAAATTCTTGATAATTAAAAAAAAAACAATTAGTTATATGAGTAAATATGTATATATATTTATTGCATATATTTATTAAAAAATATGTTCATATATATTCAAAAACCAAATGTCTCAATATAAAATATACGCAATTAAAGTATAAAATAAAGGAGAAATTATTTGAATGATAAGAGATTTTAATAATTAGCTAAATGAAAATTGTATATAAAATTTAATTAAGTTTCGATTTGATCCATATAAAAATACAAATAAAATCAAAGAAAAGATTTTTAAATCAAAATTTTTAAAGTGATTATGCTCTTCTATTTTCAAAAAACAAATTTCACGATATAAAATATATGCAATAATAGTATAAAATAAATGAGGAATTGTTTAAAAGATATTATAAGAGATCTAAATCAATAGCTAAATGAAATCGGTATACGAAATTTATTTAAGTTTCAGTTTATACATAAAATAATAAAAATAAAATACAACAAAAGATTTTTAAATCAAAATTGATAGCGTGAATGTACTCTTATATATTCTAAAAAATCACTACCTTGAAAATAAATAGGTTCAAAGTCTTCAAGGTCTTATTTTTCAAAGTTGGCGGGTTGACGAGTGGAGCGAGTTGGGGGCGCAGCCCCTAGTATATATATATATATATATATATATATATATATATATATATATATATATATATATATATATATATATATATATATATATATATATATGAAAGAAAGGCGCGGACGTGATAAAATGGAGAAGAGCAGCCAAGACGGTGTGTACTGTACGGTAGCACATGAGAAAATGGCTACCGTGACTCGCGAAAAGTAACAAGCAGTTCCTGACAGATGACGGGCATATTACGCGTTTCGAGACGAATTTGATACGCGCGGGCCTCATTCGGCTGCGCCGGAGTTGCGCGGGCGCTTACTGCCTTCACGCGGCAGATTTAAATCGCGACTGGTATACGCGTTACACCCGCCCCCGCCAGACGCTGCTTAGGGGACCTGCGTGCAGCTCTGCCATCCATGGCCGTCGTAGTACCTGTATGCGTCAAGATAAGGTTTAGAAAGGAGGTTCGAAGAGGAGAAGAATTGAAGTCGCTGTCTCGTAAGTCGAGTTTAAAAAAAAAAATAAAAAACAACAACAAAAAACTCTTCGGGGCTCCGCCCCTCTTCAGCTGGCCCGGGAGTAAGTCCGGTGCCCCTTGTGACGAGCTTGATTGGGGCAGTGCTTGAACTTCTTCACCCTAAGCTCGCCACTCGTGAAGTACCGGGGGAGCGCGTTAGCGTCTAACTCCTCCCGGGCCCCCCGCTCTTTTTCGAGCGCCCTTTTCAGGCGCTCTGCTTCCTCCCACTGGACTCGGCGCTGGGTCTCTTCACGTGTCCGGTGTGCCTTCTCCTCCGCGACTTCTCATACTCGCCTGGCCTCTTCCATGCGCTACTGCGCACGGGGCAAGCAAGCCTTTTCCACTTTCTGGAGAGCGGCGCGTCGCTTTCTAGCGGCCGTGGCCTCTGCGGTGGCCGCGAGCTCTTCGCGCCGGCTTTGGGCTAGAGTGACCCACTCTCAGCTTGCCACTCGTCGGTCTCGCCGTAGCACTGGAGAAAAGCCTCCAGTGCAGCCAGAGCTGCGTCCTCCGCTGCGCGTAAGGACTGGCTAAGGTGCCGCGCTTCCATTAAAGCCTGCTCTATTGGGATTTAGGCCACAGACGGCTTCGGGGCCTGGGTCGGAGCGCTTGTCTCTTTTTCCGCGTCGGCCCGAGCCGCGCCGGTGTTTCCTTCCGGCGACATATGTGGGGCTCGGACCGACGTCTCTTCTTGGGACCGTTTTCCACAACCTTCCCGCTGCTCCTTTGGGGGACGAGGTTGCCGAAGCAGACTGGGGCCGGCCTCTGCGTAGGCCGTCGCCGGAGATCCCCTTCTTGGCTTCGGCGCCTCTATCTCCTCGATCATGACTGTGGAGGGTTCTCCAACTGGTTGAGGTGCCAGAGTTACCGCGTCGATGCCCTCTACGACCTGCTCCAAAAAATCGATGACGGGGGGGTCAGAGTTGCACCGGATTAACCCAGCAATCACCTTCTTCGACGTCTCTGCTATCTTGAGAGTCAGGACTAGCCGCGACTGCTGGTTCTTCTTCCTCAATCATTCGCGAAAGGGCATCTGAAACGTGGTTCAATGAGTCCTTTCGGTGTTCGGCCATGAAACTGTGGTTTTGTAACTCCAAAGCCCACCGAGCAAATCTTCCGGTAGGGTTTTGGAGATCACGGAGCCACTTCAAGCTGCTACCCCTATAACACTCAATATTGGAGCAATACTGCCTCAATGTTGCTTCGACATATTCGCCATATTCGCTAATGTTCTCTCAACGTTAGTATACATGGATACAACCATGGAGCAATATTGTTGCAAATCATGATTTCCGTTTTTCCATTGCTTTTGTAAAATGATGGGTTAGGCTATCCATGATAGTAATATTGCAGCAATATTCGTCCAATATTTGACAACGCCTACGAAATATTGGGTAGATTTATAATTATACTTTTTGCAGATTTTTCTTTCCATCTTGAAATACTGCAACAATATTCCCCAAAGACTCAGTAACATTATAGAGAATCATTAAATTTTAAGTGTTTACGTTTTAAAATCAATCTTTAAAACGAAATTTATTTATTTTACATAGATAAGGCTTAAAATTTATAGTCCCCATTGTGAAGGGGATATCAAAAACAAAGCAAGCCTTGTAATTCGGACTCCTCCTAAAGAGTCATTTGAACGGTTGTATTACACGGCTTATATACTCTCGGTCATCCAGTGTATCTACAGAAAGCGTTATCGGCGCGCCGCATAGCGGTGACAAAGGGAAACTTGTGATGGCCGGCTCTCGATAAGCAAGCTTCTGCTATTTATCCGCTATGCGGCGCGCCGATAGCGCTTTCTGTGGTTACACTGGGTGGCCGAGAGTATATAAGCCGTGTAATTCAACTGTTCAAATGACTCTTTCTGAAGAGTCCGAGTTACAAGGCTTGCCTTGTTTTTGATATTCCCTTTACAATGGGGACTCAAAATTTTATGTGAAATAGATTAATTTCGTTTTCAAGATTGATTTTAAAACATAAACACTTAAAATTTTATGTTTCTCTATAGTATTATTGAACCTTAGGAGAATATTTTTGCAGTATTCCAAAATCGAAAGAAAAATCGACAAAAAGTATAATTATAAATATACCATAAATATTTCTCAGGCGTTGTCAAATATTGGACGAATATTTCTGTAGTATTGCTATCATGGATAGCCTAATCCATCATTTCACAAAAGTAATGGAAAAACGGAAATCATGGTTTGCAGTAATATTGCTTCATGGTTACATCCATATATACTGGCGTTGAAGGAACATTAACGAGTATGGAGAATATGTCAAAGCAATATTGAATGCTATAGGGGTATAGTCCGTGATAACCTCGAAGCCATAGGCCTCTACTGATAGCCGAAACTTTTTAATTGTCCAGAGAATGGCTAGGCATTCTCGTTCCGTCATGCTATAGTGCCTCTCGGCCGCGCTTAGAGTTCGACTAGCGAAATCCAGGACTCTTTCATCACTGTCAATCAGTTGGTATAGCACCGCTCCCAGGCCTGTATCCGACCTGTGGAGAATTGGTGTAGAAGCTACTAGCACTTTTAGCTGTTGGAAGGCCTCTTCCTGCGCTGCTGACCATTTATACTTCCGATCTTTCTTCGTTAGTTCGGTCAATGGCTCAGCAATGGTAGCGAAATTTTCTAGGAACTTCCTACACCACGAGGCCATTCCTAAAAAGCGTCTCAGCTGACAGAGGTTTTTCGGTACCGGATACTCCATGATGGGCTTTATTCTCTCAGGGTCTAGCTTAAAACCATCTTTATTTACTATGACCCTGAGATATTGGACCTCATCGCGGCAGAACATGCTCTTCTCGCTATTTATTGTGAGGCCTGCGTCCTTATCGCATCCAGAACTCTTTTTAGAACCTCTTTATGCTCCTCGAATGTCTCTGTGACTATTATTATATCGTCGAGATACGATGACTTTGTCAATCAGCCTCAGGAATGACGCTCCGGCATACGAAAGGCCATAGGGCATTCTCATAAACAGGAATAGCCCTTCGCCTGGCTCTGTAAAGGCCGTTGTCTCTTTGGACTCGAAAAAATTATCGAGGCGAGAAAAAAAATGAATTACAAAAATTAATTATCGCTTAAATAAATGATTGTCGTTAAACAAAAATTTAATTGTTATAAAATCTGTTTAATTGTTAAAACCAATTAATCAACGAACAAAAATTTTCGCGATCGAGATCGAAGGTTTTTGGCAATCGCTTGGCTAACCTCTCGACTGCACTCTCGCAGCAGTACGGCTGTGTCACGCACACGCACACACGCGCCTACGAGCTGCGGCACGAAGAACCTTTCTTTGCAGCTTACGCTCAGCTACGCTGCTGAGCTTCTTCGCGCCAAGCTTCGGCGCGAATCACGTACGCGCCGCGGGTCCTTCTCCACCCCCAAAACGTTGTGGCGCCAGTTGTAACGGGATTACAGATTTCGGAGAAACAGAAAAAAATAGACGATGGCATCGAGATTTGAACCCGATTCGTCCGGACGAGAGTCGAGCGCCCTAACCACGGGGCTACCGATCGCACACACCCAGCCCAATATATGCGTGATTTCCCGGAATGCCGGCATCACAAGTCTCTACTATGCGCCGACTAGCGCCGAATCTGTGATCTCCGTTATAATATTCAAACAAATGATACAATAATCAACGATTTTAAATGGATAAATAATGTTACAGAATATTATGTATAAGTATATAATGAAATAAGTACATTTTTTTAATTCATATAAATCATTTATTATAAATAAGGACAATTGTAGAATTAAAATTGTATTATTTTTTGGTTGTATTATGTTTTGATGCTGTAAAATACATTTATAAATATTGCATTTTCCTTCTATGACAGTAAATTTATTAAAATTATAGTTAATTATTTGTTGTAAGTTATAACGTTTATTTTGATTTTTAAGTGTAGGTAAATCTAACATAATCACATTAATATGTAGTTGAAATTACTGGTCGCATGTGATTAATAATAATCACATTATTATTATTTGATTGATCATTGAAATAATTTCAATTTTTACATTTTGTTAGCACGGTCAGATTGTATTCTATTGTATATTTTAATACAGGAGATTTTAAACATATATCCATTATAAATTCAGGTACATCTTGTTGACGTTTATCAGCATACTTTCGTCTATAAATTTTTCAAAATTAAATATATCTTTTTTATTTTTATTTGTGTTGTAACGGGATGGCTAATGGGGGAAAATCCCATAAAACCACAGGCCAGCGATGCCGTAGAACACGGTACCGCGGGTGTCAGACTAAAATGTCTTGCCCGGGGATCTGCTCCTGGAATCCCAAAGATAATGCGAAGATCGCACACAAACTTCGCTTTTCAACTTATTGGATCGCTGAGTGAAAAGCGCGCGCTCGAAGAGTAAAGCGCGCAGTCGCTAGACTCAGATATGAAAACGACCAGCGGAGTCGTTTTCCCGCGGAGGCGTCAGTATCCGGGAGAAGGTTAGGTTAAGGTCGATAAATGAAGAATAGACCCAATTATTTCACAGCACAATAATAAAGTCTATTCAAAAATCTTTACACGAAATTACGCGTCGCGTTGCACGCAGACAAGAAGACGGGATCCGCCGTTCGGCGCGGGCGGATCAATGTATTTATTTTCGCTGGGCCGGTGAACGCACCACCGACCGGTCGCCGCTGCGAGCCGAAAATACACAAATAGATCGCTGCGCGCAAAGTACAGAGAGGCTTACCGGGACAGGAGTGCACTCCCCTTGTCGCTCGCTCACGAATCCGCTCCTGCGTCAGGCCTTACCCTCCGGTCGACATCGGAGTGTTCAGGCCGGGTCCTAACATCCAGCCTGCAACTACAGATGCTTCGGACCCCAGGAGTGGCTCGGATTATTCACGTGCGCTGCTCTCCGTGGACAGTACGTGGACGGGCGCTACGCTGTACCGGTGTATCGCACGGTGACCGTTTTCTCCGGACGATCTACGTTCGCGTCCGCGCGGTTCGACGACCCGAGAGAATCTGATTCAAAAATGAATCGAGCGCTACTTTGCAACCGCCAAAGTCGCGCAGTCCCCGCGCGCAGCTCGCGAATACATCGTTCGAGCGATGTCAACAAACGCTCGCGATGCACGAATTCGCGGGAACGAGAGTCAAACGATTTCGATAGAATATGGAGAACCGAGATTCTTATTTTCTCCGTATTTTATCCTGAAACTCCGTTATACCCCTCTCCCAGATGTTGCGTAGCGGGAGAGAAGCAACTCGATACCGAGGCTCTCGTTCAACACGACTTTACGTCAACGGCGGCGTTGACGAACTGAGTGACAGGCCCGGATCGTGCTGGTTACCCCTTGCATCAAAGTGGCAACCACTTGATCCACGTCGAGGGATCGTACGCATGCATACGGTGGGTCGCTCTTCACCGTTAGTCCGCTGAACTCCAATGGTGGTCGGGACTCGTCATATGACGCTTGACGGACCAGAGGCTGTCGGCTCTCATGGCGCTGAGGCTCCGGTCGACGGCCGCCTTCGCTCCTCTTCGGAAGGGCGTTTTGGAGGTCGCCTCGTCTTCTTGTCCTCTTCGAACGCTGTTGCCACTCCGGACAGGCCCAGTGATAATGCGTCGATGAGTGGCACGTCCAACACAATTTTCTGGTTGCACTCGGTGGTGAGGAGTTATATGATCCGAGCATGTTCCTCGACCTTGATGAGCGGTATTCTCGAGTGGCCAAGATTGGCTTAGTTGACCGCCGTTTGCGGCGTCGAGAAAATACCGTCGTCCACGGATTCGAACCCATCTCTTGGTTCGAACCAGGTCCGGTCGAGGGTTTCTTGTGTTGGTCTCCTTTGGGTGACCTTGGAGGTCGTTGCGTGGCCGATGCATACGCCTCCTTTTTCCCTGTCGAGCTGGACTTTTACGGGCTTTGGAACGACTTGAGGTTGTCTCTAGTCCCTTGGCCCGATCGAGGTCGCGACTTGGCAGAGCGCTTGGTTGCGCCTGCAACTCGGATCTTGTTAGACGCAGCTGAATCGTGAAGCGACGACATATGCACTCGTAGCTGGTGCAGCCGGTCATGCAGCCGTCTCACTTCTTCGCTTAAGCGTCTAAATTTCTCCTCCTCCAATTTGCACGTCCGATTACACTTACACTCGCAACGACGCTCAATTTCTGTTTGCTTTGATGCGTCAAAGTATTGCGAGATAATCGGCGTGCTGTCCGCCAGTTGTCCGTCACCAGATTGTCGATCTTTCTCTCGCTGTTCTTTGGAAGGCTTGGCTGTTCTTCGTCTTCAGGAGTTTGAGAGACGGTAATACAGCCGTCTGCTTCCGATATATTCTCCAAGCTGTCCGGAACGTCCGATATAAGCATATCGGACGTTCCGGACAGGGGGAAGCTTGGAGAATCTTCCCTTCCCCAGGCTGTATTTGCTCCGTCGTTTTGAGCTTGTGAGTATTCAGTACAGCCGTTCGGTGCCTTCAGGCAGTCTGTATACGCCAAGCGATGTGGAGTATCAGAATTCGCGAACAGGGGGAAGCTTGGAGGATCTCCCCTCCCCCAGGCTGTGCTGCACTTTAGTTGCACCTGGGCCTCACCCGGTCCTCCCGCTGGAGTTAAAGGGCTCCATAGTAACGTGAGAGCCTCGTTTCTTACGTCGGGAGGACTGCCTGCTCTTTGATCCATGATCTGCAATTCATGTGTCTTCGTGGATCTCAGCAAGTTATTGTCGATTGCTTTGTTCGACGTCAATTGCTGAAACAGGCTCTTGGTCGAGGGATCTGCGTTGTAGTTCGCTTCTGGAGCTTTGCTTGCGTTGTGGATCGTTCCGTTGACGTACTTATTCCTCAATTCGAGTCTCCTTGTGAACTGCTCAATTGCACTTCCACTTATTTCTTGTGTGAAGTGGGCCGGGTTGTAATTTCCCATCAGCCATTGAGTGATTCGCCTAGAATCCCCCTCGATACATCCAGTGCTTCTTAAATCTAGAGCTATATTTGCTTCTATTACAGCTTGGAAGCTCAGTTCTAGTTTTTTGCGCCACTGCACCATCGATTCGGCTAGTTCTTCTGAGGTCGATGATTCCATCTTTTGAAGCTAGTCCGATTATACAAAAATTGCGACGAATTGTGTGTGTGCGCAACTAACTGCTGAGATTCTCTCTTGAATTAGCCGTCTGTTACGCAAATTACAATGTTAGAATCCTAACTACTACACATAATTGTCCAAAGCCGCTCGAGAACGACGTATCTCGATGCAGCTAGCTAGGGAGAGAGCGTGGCAATTAAAAAAAAAAAATTTAGCGAAGATACCGATTTGACTAAATCCCGCAATAAAAAAAAAAGGAATGAAAGTGCTCTCACTTTCGACCGGCTGCACGCACAAGCACGGTCACTCTATACCAAAAAAATCGCTTAAAATCTCGCGTCAAAAAAAAAGGAATTTAATTTCGCCACATATGACGACGAAAACAACTACAATCGTCGTTTAAATGCTCTCGCCCTGGCTTTACAGCAGTTTAAAAGGCTCGGAATAAGTATACACAATACTGCCCGAACATAAACATAAACACCTACAAAAACAAGCAATCTGCTGTTTTATGTTTATGTTTCTTTGCGCGCCGCGAGTCTTCTTGTCTGTTTGTTTACGCCCGGCACCTCAATTTGGCGAGTTTAAATCCCTGCGCTTATCAGTTGTAATTGGCTGTCAGCTGAATAGTCAGGTGCAGTGATTCGCGCGCGGGCGAATTTGAACGAAACGCGATTTGAATAGGCCGGTCTCGAACGTACCGGCCCCTAACCTTCTCCTTAAACCCAACATGTTAGGGCGCCATTGTAACGCACGGACTGAAAAAAAATTTTACAGAAAAATACGCGTCGCGTTGCGCTCAGAAAAGAAGACGGGATCCGCCGCTCGGCGCGGGCGAATCAATGTATTTATTTTCGCTGGGCCGGTGAACGCATCACCGGCCGCTCGCCGCTGCGAGCCGAAAATACACAAATAGATCACTGCGCAGGAAGTACAGAGAGGCTTACCAGGAGAGAAGTGCACTCCCCTCGTCGCTCGCTCACGAATCCGCTCCTGCGTCAGGCTTTATCCTCCGGTCGACTTCGGAGTGTTCAGGCCGGGTCCTAACATCCAGCCTGCACCTACAGACGCTTCGGACCCCAGGAGTGGCTCAGATTGTTCACGTGCGCTGCTCTTCGTGGACGGTACGTGGACGGGTGCTACGCTATACCGGTGTATCGCACGGTGACCGTTTTCTCCGGACGATCTACGTTCGCGTCCGCGCGGTTCGACGACCCGAGAGAATCTGATTCAAAAATGAATCGAGCGCCACTTTGCAACCGCCAAAATCGCGCAGTCCCCGCGCGCAGCTCGTGAATACATCATTCGAGCGATGTCATCTAACGCTCGAGATGCACGAATTCGCTGGAACGAGAGCCAAACGAGTTCGATAGAATACGGAGAACCGAGATTCTTCTTTTCTCCGTATTTTATCCTGGAACTCCGTTATAGTGTATTGTTCCATTATAGTTTTTAAGCAATCTCTTGTTACATCATTATTAATATTATTTCTTAAAGTTGAACAATGTAAAAGTGATTGAATTGTTGCATTAGTGTAACATGAAACTTTATCTGCATTCGGTAATCCTTTAATTTAAAAAAAAAATTATTATCTACCTGATTTTCTTTATTATTAAACGCAAAGTTGTAACGGTCATAAATGCCTTACATTAAAAACATATATATGTATATATATATATATATTGTATAATGATTTATGATAAAAATTATAAGGAATTCTGTTTACCGACGCAAATCCCTCACTGTGACCCAAATTGCCATAAGTGATATTCAAGCTGCCATCTAGGTGATAGAGCAATAACTCAGTCCATAAGTGCCTAGATGAGTACACTAGCACTAATGGCCACGGCGGGAGTTTTGAATTACGAATCCTTTTTGTTTAATAATAATTATATATGATACGCATAATTAACCAGAAATACTCAATTAAATAACATACAAGCTACACTTTTATAACATACTACGCATGACCCCATATTAACAGAATGATTAGTACCCAATTTTGAATTCTGCGCCATACAATTACAGGTGGCAGATAAGTACAATAAGAGGCATGTAACTATAATAGATAGTTACATAACGGTCCACGTGTTATCTGATGAAATCAGACAAGGATAGCACCATGGGAAATAACATGGGTGCGAGTGAGACAGATTGTGTTAATTATTTGATTTAAGTTACTCTGGTGAATATACCATATAAATACGCAAATAAAAATTATATTCGCATAAATTTAAATATTAGCATCTCATTTTTTTTTTATATTTTAACTAATAAATTATCTAAGTACTTAATTTTTGTCCAGTAGCAGGACAAAGTATCTCGCGAATCAAACCAATTGTAAAGCGAGAATTCTCGGCAGGTTGCGCAATTATACCCTACGGTATATGTAAATGAGTTGATTGCGCACCCTCCCGAGCAAGTGATCAGATAATCTATCATCTGCGATTTTCTCATATAAATATAGGGCACCCGCTACGCAGTGTTGCGCACGAGAAGACTGACCTAGCGAAGACGTCTTATCTACATGCCAGACTAACGGATGCTCTGACAGATGGCAGTGTTTGGAAAGAGTTACGTGGCCTGGGACTCTTACTCAAACACACCGAGGACTTAAATGGGTTTACTCCAGATGAGCTTAACCGTCACTTTGCTGGAGCGTCCGTCTTTCCACGGGATGATAATAAAAAATAATGAGAAACGTGGTAGAATTATATTGGAGAGTTGTGGTGAAGTATTTTCC
This sequence comes from Torymus aiolomorphi, assembly GCA_036365515.1. Classification (NCBI taxonomy): domain Eukaryota; kingdom Metazoa; phylum Arthropoda; class Insecta; order Hymenoptera; family Torymidae; genus Torymus; species Torymus aiolomorphi. The sequence goes on along the minus strand of CM070874.1, from coordinate 7,434,374 downwards.
TTCAAACCCTTAACCTTTAATGATGTTGTTATCGCGATATCTCATTTTTCATCGCAGGCACGTGGAGTGGACGGGATTCCCCAATGTGTCATTGTCAAAGCATTGTCTGTCATCGGCAACCTTCTGGCTAAACTTTTTAACTCCTCCCTGACGACTAATATTTTCCCATCCCTCTGGAAGAAAGCAAACATCATTCCTCTAAAGAAAACAAAGGCACCTTTCTCTCCCTCAGAATTTCGACCGATTGCCTTGCTTTACCTTCTTTCGAAGGTGCTTAAGAAAATTGCACATGTGCAGCTGATGGAGCATCTGGAGACCATGAAAATCCTCGACCCAAATCGGACAAGTTTTCGGCGATTTAATTCCACACAAACAGTACTTATTAGACTGACAGATGACATCAGATCTGGCATGGACAAAACACTCGTGACCATTCTTCTGCTATTTGATTTTCGTAACTCATTTGACACTATCCTACCTTCTTGACTTCTCGAGAAGCTAGGATTGCTGGGGTTTTCTAGGGCTGCCCTCTCGTGGATCAACTCCTACTTCGATGGCAGGATGCAAAAGGTATACTCTAACCTCTCTGGTGACTCATGGTGGCTCGGTACAAACTTAGGAGTCCCACAGTGGTCAGTTCCGGGACCTCTGTTGTTCTGCCTCTATATCAATGACCTGCGGGAGGTTCCCGATATTTTGGGTGTCTAACATATATTATATGCAGGTGATCTGCAAGTTTATTATCAAGTATCGCGTGATAGGTTCGGTGAGGGGTGGCATTGACTCAACAAGCTGCAAAAGCAGTTTCGAAATGGGCACCTGGCGCCGCGCTCAAATTCAATGCAGGTAAGACGAAAACGATTGTTTTCGGTAGTAATAGTTCTGTCAATAGTTTAAAGGATGATTCCTCGCTTTGCATTGTTTTGAGCGATGGCGTAAGGGTACCCTTTTCTGATTCTGTCGAGAGTCTCGGAGTAGTTCTTGATTCTAAAATGACTTGAAAGAATTACTTAGACATCGTAACTAAAAAATTTAATAGGACGTTGTACCATCTTAGATTCTTCAGGAATTACACCTCCGAGTCTCTCCGGAAACGGCTGGCCGAGGCACTGCTTTTCCCTCATCTAGACTATTGTTCAGTTGTGATGTTGGACGCATCTCAGGAGTTGCGTAACCGCCTGCAGGTCCTGCAGAATTCCTGTGTGCGATAAGGTAAAATGCCCAGTACTTGGACAAAACGAAAAATCCGACCTATACTTGGACAACGGCAATGAATTACTTTTATTGATAGATATGAGAAGATATGATGACAATGTCGATTTATTAGCCTTGATTACAGTAATAACAATCTATTGACATCGAAATCCTTTTAATTAAGTTATTAAATTTATTTATATAAAAAGTATAAAGTTTTGAAGGTTATGTTTTCGAAGCGTGCAAAGCTGAACATTGTCCAACTTTAGGCAACTGTCAATTGCCATAAGGCAGTAGTTGGACACATACAATATCATTGTCCAAGTACTGGTTTAAAATCATGTCCAAGTATTGGTATTAGCTCGATTAGGGTGTCCAACTATAGCAATTTTATACACGTATTTTGAACTTACTTTTTTAATATAAAAAGGCAAGCAATTGTCTTTGTATTTGGATAAATTGATAAAATAGAGCGCGAATTTATAATTAGATAAAAAAAGTTTTAACGAATTTCGATTATTGATTTTGAAAACACCGTTTGTTTAAAATGTTCTCAAAAAGTGTCCAAGTACTGGGCATTTTACCTTATGTGGTGGGTCTTAGGAGGGACGATCACACGATGCCTCTCAGAACCTCTTTGGGTTGGATACGGATATATTCGAGGAGACACTACTTCATGGCTGTACTAATGTACAAAATCGTATGTATGAATGTCCCGGACTGTCTACTAGGTTTCTTTACTAGACATGTACCCAGAGATGCTGTTAGGGGGTGATAAAAGAACTGGCAGTCCCCCTGATGCGCAAAACGTACGTGGTTAGGTCTTTCAAAGTACAGGGAGCGTATTTATGGAACTCCCTATCCTCTGAGATTCGGAATTTACAGTCTCTCAGTAGGTTCAAGACGGCAGTGAAGAGGCACCTATCTGACCTCGATTAAGCATCTTTTATCTGTACGTGTCCTGTTCCGTCCCATATACATGATTTTAAAGCATGAATGTATTTAATGGATGAATGGGAGAGAGTGCCTGTGTGTTCAGAGAGTATGTATTACTGTGTCATTTTTTAATGGTTTATTGTATTATGTGCGCTTTCTTGTATTTTTAAACTGTATTTGATAGACGTTACAAGCATTTTATGTATGATATTATTCGTATTATTTTTCAGTATTCTCATCTGTGATATCGCTCTCCGTGACTTGACTTACTGTGGTATATAGTATTACCTAGTTTTTAAGTTTGACTGTGATATCACGTGCAATATTTTTCCATTTTCTTTTTTAATTTCTTAATATTAATTTCAGCGCAATTTTATGTTATATTTGAAAATTCTTTTGTATAATTTATACGAATAAACATCTCTCTCTCCCTCTCTCCCTCTCTCCCACTCTCTCTCTCTCTCTCTCTCTCTCTCTCTCTCTCTCTCTCTCTCTCTCTCTCTCTCTCTCTCTCTCTCTCTCTCTCTCTCTCTCTCTCTCTCTCTCTCTCTGCGGTCCTACCTAAGGACGCGGACATTTTTCCTTAAAAGCGCGAGGAGCAGACAACGGCGAAAGCCTCGTGCTGCTCTCTCTGTCACGCGCGAGAGCGCGTCGCGCGCAGTCTCGTGCACGCGCTCTCAACGGCCGCCTTGCCTCGCACCAGACAAAAGGCCTCTCGGCTGCCGTGGCTGCTCTAGGCTTCCGGACAACGAAGAAGCTGCCGACCGGATCATTACATTACGCTGGCGTTCAGGGGCACGACCTTGTCGTGCAGTGAACGGAGCGGATTTTGCCGTGTAGTACCAGCCTACAGCGACCTACCTTACCGGCTCCGCGATAGGTGCCTTGAAGGAGCGCTCGACAAGCAGACAACGCCGTTATCTCTTTCTTTCACACTCTCATTCTCACCTCTCTCTCTCTCTCAACTGCTTGCATCATAAGTGAGGTATTAGCTGTTTATACATTTATAGTACACACTAAAGTCTTTTGACTTTGCAGCTGTAAATCACCACTGCAAAGGAGATATCCAGCGCCAGTCAATATCCACTGCTATAGCTGCCTGCATCCACTCTCAACTGTATGTCGGTGATTCTAATCTACACAGCCAACATCTGTTGCAGTGTCTTCACTGCAGCTGTGCGTTCTACTCTCAGCGTGGGATTTATTTACATCAAATGAGGACGACGCCTGGAACCAGAGAACTGCAAAGCTTCGTATCGCACCATAGCCATCATCAATCTTCAAGTCAAGAACTTCATAGCCAATGGATGGTAATTCGTGGGATTGTTTAAAGTTGTATACCTGCTTCGTATAGTATTTTCCATCGTATTTTCTATTTTATTTATTAACTAAGATCTTTCAGTTTGCTTAGAACCTTTGAAATTTCCATAGTTTGCGAAACACTATTAGATGTAGATTCTTTAGTTATTATAGAATCAACTATTACAATTTAGTTATTCAATACTCGTATTTTCCAATCTGAGGTGAAATCAAGACTTTACTTTGCCCGTAATTTTGCCTTCTGATTAGTTTTAGAAACTCCTTTGCCAAATCTGCCGCTCTAGGACTAAACTATTCTTCTTTCTCAGTTCTTACTCTTTAGTAATAGTGCATACAATTTTAACCTACTAGCTAAGAGCCTATGGTCGGATCTTGGCCACTTTGTTTGTTCTTTTAGTAGTTATTAACACCTTTTCTCATCATAAATCTAGTTACTGAGAATTTTGGTCGACATTACGCATTGTCACTGCAGTCTCTGCTCATTATTTATTATTTTATTGTAATTTCAGCATAGCAGTGATAAGGCTGTACAGTACTCGAGTAGTTAAGAGTGCGCAAATGTTTGGATTGCCACACTTTTTTTGTGAACGTGATAAATCAGTGACGGAGGTGTCTGATAGGAATTGCTACCTTTAAATTCAGCATGCTTTAATATTTTTGATTGCTTAGTTTAGCCTAGCCTCTTCTCGTGCAGCTTATCTAGAATTTCAGCCTCTCTGCAGCATACGCTACACCACATTTAACCTCAAATTTTGCAACTCGCTGTAGCATCTCTCTCACATCATCTTCAATTTTACATTCGATAATTATAGTGCTACTTCTCATACACAAATCCAAATATGGAGGAATTGTACGAGAAACAGCAATCGCTGTTTAACAAGATTACAAAGGCCTTTCAGAATTTTAAATCTAAAGGCAGAGACAACATGACGAAGGGTACCGCTAAAGCTCGACTGAAAGGGCTTACAGCGAATTACCAGTCATATTGTGAGAACGACAGCCGAATTCTCAGCCTCACTCAGCTTGTTCCCAAGCACTTGTATTTCGAAACTGCTTTAACGGAATTAACTGATGAAGCTTTTCTCGACAACAAGGGCATGTTTCTCGACTTTATCGAGAGCGTTCAGAAGCAGTCTGAAGCTGCTACCCCAGCTCCAGTTCCATCTCAATTTGACCTGCAAGCCTTCCTCAAACATTCGTTCGCTCAGGCGATGCCAACGATTGATATTCCCAAATTTTCTGGGAAGCATTCTGAATGGGACAACTTCAAGGAATTATTTCTCGCTACAGTTGACAAAAGTGAAGATTTCACTCCTGTGATGAAGCTCGTTCATTTAAAAACTCTTTTGACTGATGACGCACTTGATAAAGTCAAGGGAGTTCCCACCAAAGACGATAAGTATAAAACCGCGTGGAACATCTTGAATAAACATTACAAAAACAAACGTCGTTTAGTCGATTCTTACACGAGTTAATTCGCCGCCGTCAACCCTATGAAATCTGAGACCTTCTCAGAATTAAAGCCGCTTATCAAGGAAACGAGTTCACCTTTGTCATCTCTAGCCTCTCTCAACCACCCTACAGAGTCGCGGAGCACTCTACTTGTTTTTTTACTGTCAGTCGTTTTGAGCCAAATACTCGGAAAGATTGGAATACTCGGAAAGATTGGAATACTCGGAAAGATTGGAATACTCGGAAACACGCGAATCGGTCGAAACGCCTACCTGAAAACAACTCCAATCTTTCATGAACGCACAACTTCTCACACTGGAAGCTATGGAGCGAGGTGTGAAGTCTATCACAAATAATTCTGCTAAATCTTCGCCTCCCAATCAAGAGGCAAGCAAAGGATCATTTCAGTCAGCTGTTCATTCTGTGCAAAGTACATCAAAGGCAGCAAGTAAAGCTTACACTCCAACGTGTACCTTATGCAAACAGTCGTACTACATAGGCAGCTGTGAGTTGTTTAAGTCGAAACCTCTGTCAGACAAAAGTATTTTTGTCTCGAGGGAGAGACTTTGTTACAACTTCCTGAGGAAATACGCTGTTCAAGCTTGTCGCTCACATCGACGCTGCCTCTCGTGTAAAGGTAAACATCATACCTTGTTACACACCAAGTCAATTAACCCCTCAACGGAACCAAATTCGTTGCATAATGCAAATGCCTCGCTCAGTGATATTCTCACTTTCGTTCCTCAAATGTCTCGAATATCTACACCCGCTACGCACATAAGCAGAAGCGCATCCTTTGGGCGAGTATTACTCGCCATCGCTCGCATTTACGTGGAAGCTCCCAACGGAATCAGGGTATTGGCGCGAGCATTAATTGACCAATGCTCGCAAGTTTCGATTGTTTCTCAGTCTCTCTGTCAACGACTGAGACTGAGGTACAAGCCAATACACGCATCTATAACTGGAGTGGGGAGCAAGACGGCGCACAGTGGTCCCAAATCCACTTTTACTGGTATTTTGCCCGCTTCAAGCGAATTTTTCACGGATCAAAGTGATTCAAGCGGGATATTAAAGCTTTTACAATATAGAATTAAAAGCCACTACACACAAGGGTGGTAACCACCCCTATTTATTATTAAACAACCTCTAAACTTATATCGAAATTTTACATTTTAGAAAGTATCTCCTGTAACCGAAAACATTAATTATGAACACACACACACACACACACACACACACACACACATACACACACACACACACACACACACACATACACACACACACACACACACGCACGCACGCACATATATAATATATGTATATAATATATGTATATAATATATATTTATATTCATAATTAATGTTTTCGGTTACAGGAGATACTTTGTAAAATGTAAAAATACTTAGTTTCTAAAATGTAAAAATTTCTATATAAGTTTAGGGGTTGTTTAATAATACATAGGGCTAGTTGCCACCCTTGTGTGTAGTGGTTTATAACTCTAAATTATAAAAGCTTTAATATCCCGCTTGAATCACTTTGATCCGTGAAAAATTCGCTTGAAGCGGGCAAAATACCAGTAAAGGTGGATTTGGGACCACTGTGCGGCGGCAGTCTCGAACGAGGTAGTACACTTCACTCTCAGGCCTCATTTCGACTCCGCCTTCTCATGCGAAATGCAAGCATTAGTGCTTCCGCGCACATCTTCGTACGCCTCTCCCATCGCAGGAAGGTTCTGGACAATTAGAGCATCTCGTAGGGTTAGAGTTAGCTGATCCTAACTATCTCGACCAAAGCCACATTGACGTAGTGCTCGGAGCATCTGTCTACTCACGCATAATGAAAGGACGAATAATGCGCGGACGGGGCGACGAACCAATCGCTTTGCTCTCGGGCAATAGCCCCCTTCAGATGTCAATGCGCAGATCGACCCATTAGCAGTACATTGTGCTACCACTGCTCCTCTCGATGACCTGTTGTCAATATTCTGGCAAATAGAGGAAGTACTCACCAGAAACCTCTACACAGCCGACGAGAAAGAGTGCGAAAATCACTTTGTCGCCACTCACTCTCGTAACGCCGTGGTCGGTACATCGTGTGCTTGCCCTTTAAAATTGCTGACAATCCTTCTCGCAGTTTAGATAATTCATACACTGCTACCTTTAGCTCTCTTGTTCGCACGGAGACGCGATTTCTCAAGGACGAGAAACTCAGAGTGGCTTATCTCGAATTCATGCAAGAATATGAAGGCATGAATCACATGACTGTCTCCGCTCAAGCGCCTTCGCAAAAAAGGCTTGAAGAGGCATTCTTTCTACCACATCATGGCGTATGGAAAGAATCAAGCACGACCACCAAGTTACGCACTGTTTCTAACGGCTCCGCGCGTACAAGTTCAGGTCACTCGCTAAACGATCGGCTTCGCTCAGGCCCAAACCTTCTTCTACCCAATCTCATCGATCTAATATACCGGTGGCGTATCTGCCAATACGCATTTTCCGCTGATATTGAGAAGATGTATCGGCAGATATTGCTGCACAATGAAGATCAACATTTGCAGTCAATACTCTGGTGAAAATCTAGCAGCTCTTCAGTCGAAGCTTATCGCTTACGTATGGTAACTTACGTCAGCTCCACATTTATCGCTCAGCACACTATAAAACAATTGGCAGTAGGTCATCAATTCGAATTTTCTCTCGTCGCAAAAGTGCTGCAGAAAGAAGTTTATATGGAGGACGTGCTTTCCGGCGCTCACTCTCCAGATGACGCCAAGGTTAAACAGCTTAAGATCATCGAACTACTCAAAGTGGGCGGCTTTCCCATCCGAAAGTGGTTTTTAAATGAGTTGAAAGTCATCAATTGGCTCTCACCTCTCATATTAGCCATTGATCCCCTATAATTCACTGATAAAAGCCCTTCTATGGCAGTGTTGGGAATTTCATCGTGGCCTCACGAAGACAGCTTCTGCTTCAAACTGGATTGTTCTCCCACGGGAGGCTCGATCACCAAACGCTCCGTTCTCTCGAGTGTAGCCAAGATTTTCGACCCAATGGGCTGGCTAGCTCTCGTGGTAATAGTAGCCAAAATCCTCATGCAATCGCTCCGGCTGTTGAAAATAGATTGAGATGTGGTAATATAATCGAGCGATGGTACGCGTGGCACGATCAGCTGAACATCTAGAATTGTTTAAGGCTTTCTCGGTGGCCTCGATTCTCTCCTGACGTCGAATGCATTGAAGTTCACGGCTTCGCGGACGCTTCCAAGCAAGCTTACGCAGCAGTGATTTATCTAAGAGTGATACGCGGTCCTCAAGACTTTCTGGCTCTACAATCAGCCAAAATCCGGGTCACTTCTTTCAAAACCCTAAGCATTCCGAGATTGGAATTATGCGCTGCGCAGCTGCTCACTAGGTTAGTTAAACATTTTCTGGAAATTATCCCAATAGTAGTAACTAGTCTTCATCTATGGTCTGACTCCTTAGACGTCCTGTTCTGGCTCAGGGATCGTCCTTCGCGATGGCCAGTCTTCGTAGCAAATAGAAGCTCCAAGATTTTAACCTTGCCACCTAACGCGTTCTAGCATCATGTAAAGTCGAAAGACAATCCAGCTGACGTGGCCTCTAGAGGCATTGACCCCCCTCTTTTGCCGGACTATGCTCTTTAGTGGAAAATACTGTAAATAGCAAATCTGTATATAAGTTTCGAATCTAATGAGCTTTTCTCAGCGCACTCCAACGTTTTATCGTCTGAACCCCCCTCCCCCCAGAAGGTATGGAATTTGATTAACGATTACTTGTCGCTGTCCAAGCTCTTGCAGATAACAGCTTATTGTCTGAGATTTATCAATCGACTCTTAATAAGCGCGAGATATAGTTTAATTAAGAAATCGCGTTTTCTGGAGGCTGACATTATTTGCCCTACTTTCCGCTCCGCCAGCAAGGAACCTACTCTTCACGAGCTAGCTAACGCCAAGCAGCTCTGGGTGTTCCTGCTGCAGAATTCTCATTACTCCAAAGAGATTGAGTCTCTTCGCTCGAAGAAGCCCCTATCAAAGCGCAGTCCATTGTTGCGATTGAACCCTACCTTAGCTGACGGACTACTGCGGGTAGATGGCCTGTTACGACACTCTCTATTATATGATAGCTCTAAACACCCATTAATACTGCCTCCTAAAAACAACTTCGTTAGTTTAGTAATTCAGCACGCTCATTTGCTGACTCTTCACGGTGGAATTCAGCTCACCTCGATAACTCTTCGCTGTCAATTCTTGGTGATCAGAAGTAGGCCAGCAGTGAAGTCCGTGCTCTATAAGAGTTTAACTTGTATCCGCTACTCTGGCAAATCTAACCTCAATTGATGGGAGACTTACCCAAAGCTCGAGTCACACCTGGCTTTCCGTTCCAACGCTCAGGTGTAGACTACACCGGGCCCTTTAACGTTAGACTATCCAAAACCCGAGGTAAGGGAACTAGGAAAGGTTACATCGCCATCTTCATGTGTATGGTTACACGCGCCGTACACCTTGAAATAGTAGAAGACTATACAAGCGAGGCCTTCGCAAATGCATTTCACCGCTTTACATCTCGTCGAGGGCACTATTCAGAGCTGTTTAGCGATAAAGGGAGAAACTTCGTTGGCGCGGATAGACAGCTCAGAGAAATGTGCTCTGAAGCTTCTTCTCACTACGAGCAAGTTTTCTACGCCTTTTCTCGTTGCTCGACCTCTTGGATCTTCAATCCTCCAGCAGCTCCTAACTTTGGAGGGCTTTGGGAAGCCGCGGTAAAGTCCACCAAGCGTCACCTTAGACGCGTAACATGGGAGCAGGTGTTAACTTTCGTCGAATACTCCACTGTACTGTGTAGGATAGAGGCCTGCCTTAACTCCAGGTTTTTAACAGCATTAACCGACGACGCTTCATTTTTAGTTCCGGAAACTGACCTATCCACTACCAAACTTTCACTCGGCAAACGATGGGAACTTGTGTCTCAATTGGCACAACGTATCTGAAGGCGCTGGTCAACGGATTACCTATCATCGCTACAAGCTCGCCAGAAGGCAACCATCTCTCGCTCATTCTGTCTAGGGGATCTAGTCCTCATCCACAGCGAGATCACACTGCCTGGCAGGTGGCCCGTTGGAAGGATTGTCAAAGTTCACCCAGGAGCTGACAGTCTTGTAAGAGTGGCAACCATTCGCACCCCCACCTCCACCTTGAAGAGGCCCATCGTCAAGTTAATCCTCATACCTAAAGACATGTGACCCCTACCCCATTTTCCCGTGGCTCCATCCCTTTATAGGTTTCAGATAATGTTTGGGATTCCGCCCTCCTTTCTGAGCCAAAATCATGAGCTCCCTGTTTGCCTCGTCTCACTGCGTCTTCCAACACCTACGGGCCAATGAGGGCGCTCGTTCCATCGCGCTATGTGCCAACGCCGCCCTCTCCCACCGGACAGTTGCTACAGTTTCGCTCAGAGAGCCACACGAGACGGACGCTCTACGCAATCCACTTAAGAATAAAATCCAAAAGCTATTCATTCAGAGTGTAGATAAAATCAATAAAGAGCACTCCCTTTAGTTGACTATAACTAAAACGCGTTTTCATTCCACAACCAAGCAATCTCTCCAATCCTTAAACAACTATAGAAAACAAAAATTGGTTTAATTATGTTGCAATTTTGTGGAGATGTACAGTTTATATATTATCGTATAAGTCCTTTAGGTAGAAGAATTGTCTCATGATTTTTAGGGATATTTAACAAACAGGGTTAAAATGTTTTTACGGTTTTTTTCAAAATCGTAATTTCTCAATGACGATTTCATGTATCAGCTTGAAATTTATAGACTATTTTGTATGCGATATAGGCAATACCTGTGTAAAATTTCATTCAGGTCTTATGGTTATTTTTTGAAATGTTTGATATTTAAAATTTTAGTATTTTTGAAAATGACTTTAAATTTTGTCGCACAATATAGCTACATTAAAATTGTTTTAATTTCTTTGATATTTGGTGGAGATATAGAGTTTGTATATTATTTATTAGAAGAATTCTTAGGGTAAAAGAATTCATTTATAAATTTCAGAGATATTTGAGGTTCAAACTATTTTAAAATTGCAATTATTCAGGAAGGCATTTATGTATACTAGAAAATGGAAATGACTATGCGCTATGCGCGCGTGTTGTGTACCTATTTTTATTTTGTAATAGCCATTTATTTTTAAAGTAAGAACCTTTTTCTTACATCGGAAATTCCAGAAAGAGCACACAAATGCGGACAGGCATACTGTAGAGACAAGTACCCTATGTGTGAGATTTCACAAAGAAAATATAATTTGAAGTGAAGTTTATTTAGGAATTTTAAAAGGTTTTGACGATAATATTACAATCAATTATTTTATTTATTTTTCACACATAATTTACAATAAAATCATACCTATTATTTTTTCAGCAGCGGTTTTTTCATTAAAATATTATTTTTAATAAATCGGCCACATGAACTGATTTTAAAAATTACATCAGAATATTCCTCGGACATCTAGAAATAATAATAAAACACTAGGAGGACTGCGTGCGCCTGCGTGTCACGCTGCGGTCGACACGCCCCCCCCCCGCCCACACATACACACATGCTCCTCGCTCCGCTCGTCACCCCCCTTCCTATGTAAAAACTTCATTTTTAAATAATTGGCACGACCGCAATACTCATGAGAATCTTAAAATTTTGTTATTGTAAAATTTGTAATAATTTATTTTCATAATTTTAATCACAATAAAAAAAAACTTTTTTTACAGGCCTAGCTCTTCAGGAATTGATTGTGCATGAAAATGTTAAATAGAAAAAAAATTTCAAATCTTGTTGAAAAATATATGGAAAATTACTGTTTTACGTGTATTTACTAGGGTGTCATTAACTAGGGTGGGCGAAATGAAAACTCCAACGCTACTCATTAACAAAAAAAATACTTACAAAGGTAAATTTTATACCGTTTTAACGAAAGGTCCACTCATGCCACATGTTGCATGAAACGTTAAGTTATTCATGGAAAAGCAATGTTCGCGGATGTTCCTAATTACATATATACAAACTTAATTAGGAAAAAATACTCATGGCGTACACACATATGCTAATACGGCGAAAGGGAGAGGAATAGAAAGAAAAGGCAACAGTAATTTGGCGCTTATTCTTTTCTGGCGCGCGAATTACTATAGCCATAGTAGTTCAGGCATTATAGACAACTGATGACAGGAATTCTCACTAGAGAAAAAAAAATATGAGCGTATAGAAATTAAATTTAAAAATGAGTTTCTTTTTCATCAAATTCGATCCTAAGTAGCGAACATAACAAACAAAATTGGCAAAGTGTCCAAAAACGGTTTTTCGTAAATAACTAAAAAACTATAGCTCCTACCGAAGAAAGTTAAATGAGATAATTGTAGGTATTAAAAATATCTATCAAAATCCTCTATTATAATTTATCGATATTTATCGTATTTTTCGAGTTATATCGAAAAAACTGATAAAAATCGGGTTCTCTAGATCTCATTAACTATAACGTTTCCATACTTGTTACTTACGGTAAATATAGCTCATGGTAAGATAAAAAAATGCTTTTTTGAAAAATTAAAAAATATTGATTATTTATCGAGTTATCTGGATTTATTGAAAAAAAGGTGCTCTCATAAGTTCGTTAGATCTTCTCAGGGAATGGTGCTAGAGCAACGATTCAGGGCTTATTTTATTCTTAAAGAGTTGTACTATCATGCTATTGAAAAATTGTATCGATTTTGTTTATTTAAAAGGTCAAAAAGTCAATTTGAAAATATTGCACTTTCTTAGTCATGTTTTTATTTAAATAATTTTCTTAATTTTTATTTTGTGGAAATGACAGTTACGGGAATAGATTCCTGGAATTTTTTCACGAATTTTGAAAAAAAAATTTCTACGACTATCAGGAGCCGAGATAATTTTTTTATTTCAAAAAAATCTGGAAGGCGAAATAAACGTCGTAGAGCACTGAGCTTAATGCATGTTAACGTTGAATGTCTATATTTTCAATAAAAAAATACTAGGATATGTTTCATTGGTTTGTAGTATTCGAAATTTAATAATAAAGTGCGAAGCGTGCGGACGCGGAGAGCGGCAGCTCTGGAGCTGCCGGCGGAGTGGGGGGAAGTGCTGCGCGCATTTCGTGCATTCAAAATGACTCGCGCTTGCTAAATCTTTAATATCTCATAATTCATATCATATTTATTCTTGTCTTAGAAGCTAAATAGACCCGGGAACACCTCATTTTTATTTACTTTCCCATATGTTCTTTACATTATTCGACATTTAAATTATCTTTTACTATAACTACAATATTTGTCGTGCAACACCTCAATTTTTGCCTTATTAATCATATTAATATTATATATTTGTTGCTGGATTTTCCAATAATTTTTTGCATTTATTTTAAAATATATATGCACAATTATTTATTGTGTTTATAACTGCACCCGTTTATAATATTAAATTATAAATCCGAAAATTCAAAGCACTGAATTTCTTTTCAAAGTTTGGAATGTAACGGTATATTTGGAAGGGACGCAGGTATAAGTATGAGGCTTTTAAAAGATATAAAAGAAGATATAAAAATAAATTCATTTATTTAAAAAATCACAAGTGTATGAAATATGTACAAATTATTTATTCAATGAAATTCTCCTTCTCTTCGTTCGATTGTGTTCTGATTCACTTTCTTGATCTATTGCTTCCACATTTTCGTGAGGAAGTATGTTAAAAGCATCAGAAGAATCTTCATCAACATTTTCAAATTCTGACTGATCAATATGTTCGTCAAGAAATTTGTCGAAATCATCAAAATAGTCTTCATCTATTTCGATTTTAGCAGGAGTTTCGAAATTTTCACAGTGAGTTGAGTCACGGTGTTTGCAAACGCTCGTGCATTTGAGGAAATTTTGTTTACAGCCACATACTTTAGACTTGCAAGCACCTGCGCAGCTACAAGATATTTTTTTATAATTTCCTCTGGTATCAAGAACCCTTGAGTACGGAACCCCGTAGTATACACTGGCATTAGCATATTATCTGAGACTTTCCAGCCCCACTGACAGGGGGCTATCTTTAATAGCCTATAACTTTTATAAAAATCGACATTTTTTAATGAAACACAGCTTAAATTAAAGATTCTTTTGCCTTCTTTTATAAACTCTCTAGCCGATTTACATGACAGAAATATTCAAGAATCTATAACCAAAGAAAGAGACCAAATTTTTAACAAAAATTGGTCATTTTAGACATAACATAGCTTGGGTCTCGAAACAAAAGGCCCATTCAGAAAAATCCCGAGACATGTGTCTTTTTATTTGTCATAAAGAAGTACCTTCTACAGTTTTAGTCAAATCCAGGACCCGCATCCCTGGTGCTCCCCTTGTGAGTCACATCGTAGTCGTCGTTGTCCAACCATTTTTGCAATTGTAAATAAACTCTGAAGGCATGTTGTTTGGCAGCTCCTTCAGTTGGAGGAAGATTTTCTAATTGAAATGAAGCTCGAGATGTAGATCGCTTAAAATACTCAAAGCGATGTTCGTTGAGCGTGCCTTCTGTTTTTATTGCAATATAGCAAAGAAATAATTTGATACATATTCTTCGTAATTTGTTCATGAAGAGCATTTTTGTTATAAAAAATATCTATTAATTTCAGATAATCAGAATTAGAATTAAATATTTTTAATAATTTATTCTTCCCTTGTTTATAAAATGAAGAGACTGTATCATAGCCCGATACAGCGTGAAAAAGAGCTACATATTTTGATAACTCTGGATATTTAAAGCTGTTATTGGAGTACCATTGATCTACATCTCGTCCTTGTCCTTTTTTCAATAAGAAAATATTCTTTGTACTGGGAATCAATTGCGTTAGGAGTACAATTAAATCTACATCGTCCCAAACTATAATAATGTTATTTACTGCAGTCAGATTTGCCGCTGTTTCGATAATTAATGAATCTGCATCTTCTTCAGCGATCTTAGTTTCAAATCCAGCATTTTGTAATTCAACAGAAAGCATACTAATAAGCCTTTTCTTATTGCTATTATTTGACAAAAAATTCGACTGCTTTTCAGTGATTTTTGTGTTCTCATCAAAATGAATTTCTCGAGATACATTGTTACGTTGCCGTCTCAATCGCTTCCACGTTTTCAAATTACTGCTTGTATCCTCGGAATATCCATCAAATACTACTGTTGCTTTCTTATATTGTTGTACTTATCGAACATATTTATCAATAATTTCTTTGATAAGGAGGTTGCGTTGCCAAACAACACGGTGCAGCAGACTGGCGCCGTCAAGAGCAAAAATGTCGTTTGCATTTATTACTGGAGGCTGAGGTAAACACTCATAATTGTTATAAAAACTGGATTTTGACGTTTTGCGCATTCTATTCTCATCAAACAGAGAAAGTGGAAATGGTGCGAGTTCATACTGCAGATACTTTTTCATATCTTCTTGATTTTTTAAATTCAAAGAAATTCGCTGAAAAATTAACAGTGGATTTATTGTGACGACGTCGCCTCCAATTTTTATACTGGATGTCATGGAGAGAAGGGACCGAACATTATTTTTTGATGAAGATTTTGTACTTCCAAAAGATTTTCCAATATGGCTCTGCAATACTTTTATTCCTTCTTCATACGCATTATAACAGTTTATGCTTTCATTACCGACTATTCCAGAGTAAATAGACATTATAAATTTTGATTGTACGAATGGATTGTACTTTTCGAAAAATTCATTAATTTTCTCCAAATCTGACGTGTCTCTGTTTATTCTTGTGACACGAGTGTCTATATGTTGCTCTGACGTATCGAACGAAACGTTACAAAATTTTTCCATTTCATTACATACCTCAGTCAACGCTATGGTAGATAAAATCCACTTTGCAATAACACTATCAGAAATTCCACGCTCATGGGTCAATCCACCACTAGTTTTCATCGACTTCATCAAAAACTGCTCGATAGTCATATCTGCAAAAATACCAGACCATGATTTTTCAGACCTTTTGATCGTAAAAAAGCCGCTCTTTGCAAATTTATCGTATTCAAAAATATCCATTGTGGATTCTAATGCTATCATATCTTGAAGGTACATATGACTACATTTAGAATACAAGTGATGTCCACTAGCGTGGAAGTACGGCAACATACTTTTCACACATTGCAAGAGCAATGCCCAATTCCCACTACGTTCAGCTTCAATGAAACGCTTTACAATGTTTATCATAATGAAATATTGTATCCATAATTTACAAGTTGGGCCTCTTTCTTCAATTTTCCGTAATTGTTCAATAAACCTTTTTTTAATACGAATTACTTCATGATAGCAAGCACTCGAATCTTCATCTGATTTCTTAATGTTCTTTGTAAATTGAGACAAGCTAGAAATTTCTTCTTCACATAAAGGAATTTCTTGAAATATTTGAACAGCAAGTGATGCTTGAATTAATGTATATCCTCTTATCACTTTGGAATAAGCATGACCTTGAAGTACTTTTTCAGCAGATTTTTCAGCAAATAAGACGCAAAATGCTTCTTGAAGTCCAGAACCTTTCATAATAAATCGAATAGATCCTAAAAAACTCATAAGCATGTGGAAGCCCCCAAGTCGTACTGTAATTGATTTTAAATTATAAGGATCATTTGCAGAATCTATACAAGAACCTATTTCGCATGCTTTCAAGTATAAAGGCTGATCGAAAGTAACAAAACAGCGCTCCTGAGCCCTTGATTTGCATCTTTGCGCTGCTTCGACAAGAACTGTAAATATTGTATTGTAATCAATAGGAGGATGATTTACGAATGGAATCGGTATTATTCTTGATGTATTGTAATCAATATTTTCATGGCATTCTTCTTGAAAACCACTCCATCCTTTCGTTTCAAGCGGACGTGTATTTTTTTTATGAAACCAAACAAAATCTGCAGTGGAAATATCGAATTCATCACGAAGTTTATCAAAATTCTGTACAGTTATATTATGTAATCCTATTGATGTGCCTCTATCAAATAACTTGAGAGGAAGAAATCAAAATTTTCCAATTTCTGTTGATGTTGGTACAGAGCTTAATCTTTTTATTGCATTTTCTGATACGCAGCTGCTCCTTCATAACCGTCATACTTATACCTGCGTCCCTTCCAAATATACCGTTACGTTTCAAAACTTTGAAAAGTAATTCAGTGCTTTGAATTTTCGGATTTATAATTTAATATTATAAACACGTACAGTTATAAATGCAATAAATAATTGTGAATATATATTTTAAAATAAATGGAAAAAATTATTGGAAAATCCAGCAAAAAATATATAATATTAATATGATTAATAAGGCAAAAATTGAGGTATTGCACGACAAATATTGTAGTTATAGTAAAAGATAATTTAAATGTCAAATAAAGTAAAGAAAATATGGAAAAGTAAATAAAAATGAGGTGTTCCCGGGTCTATTTAGCTTCTAAGGCAAGAATAAATATGATATGAATTATGAGATATTAAAGATTTAGCAAGCGCGAGTCATTTTGAATGCACGAAATGCGCGCAGCACTTCCCCCCACTCCGCCGGCAGCTCCAGAGCTGCCGCTCTCCGCGTCCGCACGCTTCGCACTTTATTATTAAATTTCGAATACTACAAACCAATGAAACATATCCTAGTATTTTTTTATTGAAAATATAGACATTCAACGTTAACATGCGTTAAGCTCAGTGCTCTACGACGTTTATTTCGCCTTCCAGATTTTTTTGTAATAAAAAAATTATCTCGGCTCCTAATAGTCGTAGAAAATTTTTTTTTTTTGTCAAAATTCGTGAAAAAATGCCAGGAATCTATTCCCGTAACTGTCATTTCCACAAAATAAAAATTAAGAAAATTATTCAAATAAAAACATGTCTAAAAAAGTGCAATATTTTCAAATTGACTTTTTGACCCTTTAAATAAACAAAATCGATACTATTTTTCAATAGCATGATAGTATAACTCTTTAAGAACAAAATAAGCTCTGAATCGTTGGTGTAGCACCATTCCCTGAGAAGATCTAACGAACTTATGAGAGCACCTTTTTTTCAATAAATCCAGAAAACTCGATAAATAATCAATATTTTTTAATTTTTCAAAAAAGCATCTTTTATCTTACCATGAGCTATATTTACTGCAAGTAACAAGTATGGAAACGTTATAATTAATGAGATCTAGAGAACCCGATTTTTATCGGTTTTTTCGATATAACTGGAAAAATACGATAAATATCGATAAATTATAATAGAGCATTTTGATAGATATTTTTAATACCTACCATTTTCTCATTTAACTTTCTTCGGTAGGAGCTATAATTTTTTAGTTATTTACGGAAAACCGTTTTTGGACACATTGCCAATTTTGTTGGTTATGTTCGCTACTTAGGATCGAATTTAATGAAAAAGAAACTCATTTTTAAATTTAATTTCCTATACGCTCATATTTTTTTACTCTAGTGGGAATTCCTGTTAATTTAACATTGGGCTGTGACAGAATGCTTGGACTACAGCCGTGACTGCTGCAACGCTGCGTCGACTGCGTACGCCGTGCAGCGTGCACGTATGTGAATAAACAATGGCATCACCGGGCTCCCGACGTCTTCCCAGCAATGACAGCGGCTGCTGTAGTACGGCGTCCTGGTGGATGTCGTCCCTCTCGTCGTGTTCATCGGGTAGTGGTGACTCGTTGGAGACAGCAAGGCAGCAGAATCGTCGACGGCAGATTTGGTAAGCCCTTTCTCGTTTCTAATCTCTCTCATGGATGGGCTGATGGGACTTTTCTGTTGTTGCATCTATCTGTGGTTGCGAGAGGAGCAACCGATGGGCACTGCTGCAGGCTGTTCTTGAGTATGGTAATATTGCCTGCATCATCTATTTATTAGACGCATGTGGTTTTTAGGTGTTCAACACTCCCTGCTTCGCTCCCAAACGTTGGCCAAAGTTAAGAGTTGAGTTTAGTTTGAGTGTTTTTCCACCCACCCAACCTTAGGTCCGCACTTCTACTTATAGTCTCGACAGGACATTTTTATTCAAGTACTGTCATTCGCAACCTATCGATAGTCGCCTAGCACTTGAACACTTGAAAATAGCAATTATATTACGAACATTTTTCAAACTTTCGCTAAACTTTTTAGAACATTCTATCGAAGTTTGGCATTGTCTCATTGCATAAGGTTTCCCAAACTTAAGTCAAACAAAACTTTTCCCAAACTTCTCCAAACGTAATCTTTTTACGCATCGTAGCGGTAGCCGTGATGGTTAAAGCGCGCATTCTTACGCGTTCATTCTTTTGCTTCGGGTTTGAATCCTGGTCCGAGATAATTTTTTATTTTTTTATTTTTCACTTTTTTTCATTGTTCAATATATGTTTAAAGAGAATTGAATCTTAAACTGTTTTTGTTAATATTTTTAACAACTTTTAGAATATTTTTAATATTATCCTTAGAAATTCATTACATTAATATGTACCCGTTTATAACAACCCTTAAAATTGGAATATTTGTGAGAAGCCTCTACATAAAAAAAATAAGGTATGTGTACGTTTTCAATATTAACTTACGAACTATTTAACAATTTTATTTATAATAAGAAATTTTAATTATTTAATATATTCTAATTAGTATAAATACAAACAATATGAAAATATTCTTAATAAAATCAGTAAATTATTCATTATGAATAAATAATGTATATTTAAATTAGCTTTTTTAACCTAATAAACCGTCAATATAGCAACATGTTTAATAAAACATATTTACAATAAAGTTCTCGAAAGTGCTAAATATGTAAGGAATTTTTTTGTTCTCAAGCCGCAAAATGAATTTTTGCGACACGTATAGAGGCCGCAAAATACTAAATGTAAGGCCTCGGCCACAAAATACATTTAGTATTTCGCGGCCTCTATACGGGCCGCGAAAAGTAATTTTGCGGCCTTTGCACAAAAAAATAGTACATGCTACCACGAACGCAAAATGTATCATTTCCTCGAGTGCGAGCTTTGATGGCTTCGCTGCGCTCGGCCCCAAATCTCGCACTCGCCAAGAATGATACATTTTGCGTCCTTGGTGCATAATCTACTATTCCCTCGAGTGTGAGGTTTGCGGCCAAGCGCAGCGAGAATGATACATTTTGCGTCCTTGGTGCATAATCTACTATTTCTTCATGTGCTAGTGATTGCAATACCACAATTCCATGTATGTTGACCTCTTAAATATCGGATGTATAAGATTTATGAGATACCTTAACGAAAGCCGCTGCCAATTCATTGGCAATTAGCTTCCTTTAACTAAAGTTATTGATCTAATACATTGCTTGTTTACATCAGTATCTAGGTAAAATTGTTATTTATCAACGCGTGCATATGTTTTATACATTTTATTTTTTCAAACTTATGAGACAAAATTAATTTAATTTTTAAATTTTTAAAAATGATTTTTTGTTTGATTTTTTCTCCTGTTGTCGTAACAAAAACGCCTATGTTTTCTAAAGTAATTTTTTTCTAAAAAACAATTGAAGATAATATCTTGAAATTTTCACACAATATTGTACTGATAAGTGTAATGAATGGATAGAATTTGGAGTCGATATATAAAATATTTTCTTAGGAGATTATTAGAAAATGTGAATACAAAATTTTTAACATCAAATATCTTTTTTTTTCTAAAACAAATGAAAATAATCTCTTAAAATTTTAACACAATTTTCTACTCGATAAGTGTAATAAATAGTTAATAATTTTCAGTCAATAAATAAAATATCTTTTTAGAAATTAATTAAATATGTATAAACCATATTTTTCATTAATTACAAAAGACAGACTAAAGATAATTTAATTATTAATAAAAGAAAATGTAGGTAATTTAGAGACGCTTCAATAAAAATTTATTAGAGGCTCCCGTAAGAATCCTTATATATATATAAATGTATTATATTACGCAATACCGGCTGTAAGATATTAGAAAATCAAAAAATAAAAGATTCAAAATCGCTTTTTGGTTACAAAACAAAAAAAAATTGAGAAACATTGGTTATGTACTTCAAAATATCCTGCGAAATGAAGGGAATACCCTTACAAAAAGATGATGTAGTTATTAATTGCTGTTATATCCATCCTCCATAATGAATTAATAATATTAAGAAACAATGGTGAGGATCAACCCAGGGTGCAAAGAAAATATACACTCAAATTTTCATTTTCCAAGGCCACAACGTTTCGTTAGTCTAGTTTGCTAGCCTCATCAGGTGAACATTTATTTCAAATAAAATTTTTTTCGCCGTAGACATTTTTAGAGCAGATGCTCTGCGTCAAACTACAAGATTCACATCGCACCTTCGGTGCGATTGTAGTTTGACACAGAGCATCTGCTCTAAAAATGTCTACGGCGAAAAAAATTTTATTTGAAATAAATGTTCACCTGATGAGGCTAGCAAACTAGACTAACGAAACGTTGTGGCCTTGGAAAATGAAAATTTGAGTGTATATTTTCTTTGCACCCTGGGTTGATCCTCAGCATTGTTTCTTAATATTATTGCTGTAGTTATTACTACACAAACGCTGTAGTAACAGTTCTGTAGTAGTTACTACACAATAACTACTGAAAAATACTATAGTAATTTCGGACTGTAGCTATAACCACACAAAATTACTACAGGGGTCTAATTCCGTACTAAAAATGTGTCGTGTGACACAGCGACTTATCCTACACAGCGACTCGTGCGACACACGCGCTCGCTTCTTTCATTGGTCGTCGGAGAGGGGCGGGGCCCACTTGAACCAATGAGAGAAGCGAGCGCGTGCGTATGCTGTGTCGCACGAGTCGCTGTGCCGGTTAAGGGGGTTTCACCAACGAGGCCCGAACCCACAGAGCACGGCGCCCCGTGCGACGCGTACAGGCTCTCGCATGCGCTCCCCCTCTCTTTCTGTTGAGAGTTGCTTGCTACGGGACTGAGCACAGACACCGAGAGACACCTGTCTGTGTGTGCGCAGTAAGCGTGCGCGCCAGCGGAGCTCCCGCTCTCTCTCCCCTCGCCATGCATGCGTCTCACGCGCGCGTGAAATCTAACCTGATATTCCGCACTTTCAATTAACGTATCTCACGAACGAGACCGCTGGGTTTTCTCAGATTTGAATGTCTTGTTTTAATAGATGTCATTAATAACATTTCGGTTTTTAGAAAAATTGCTAAGAAAACTTTTCGAGGTACAAACGAAAACGTTCATTTCGCGCGGGACGTCCCATAAGGCTCTGTGTTAAAATGCGCGACTTTGATATTTAATATCTCGAGAACTAAACCGCTGGGAGTTTTTAGATAGAAATATCTTATAGACAATGGTATTATCAACACCTGGTCAAAATTGAGAGAAATTTCTAAGAAAAGGCGTTTTAGGTGACACCCCCTTAAGTCGATGTGTCGCACAACTTACAGCTATGTCGATGTTTAAACCCTTGTGTCTATAATCCAACATAAAAAAAACTTAGAAACATATCGACATAGCTGTAAGTCGCGCGACACAGCGATTTATCCGACATAGCGACTCGTGCAACACAGCATACGCAAGCGCTCGCTTCTCTAATTGGTTGAAGCGGGCCCGCCCCTCTCCGACGACCAATGAGAAACGAGCGTATACTGTGTCGCTGTGTCGGATAAGTCGCTGTGTCGCACGACATATTTTTAGTACAGAATCAGGCCCCAGGAAGGTGGTAGTTACTACTACAGACAATATTACTAATTACTACAGTGTGTACTAATTGCTGTGTATGTATATACTTATGTACGTACCTACGTACGTACTTACGTACGCACTCATACATATATATATTTCTGTTCACCCCTATGTTTCAGGACTTTTCATTGGTTTACCGCTATGTTTTAGGACATTTGCATGTTTTCAGGACTGTACTGAATTAGGAATATGTTTACCGCTACCTTTCAGGACATTTTTGTATTATTCAGGACATTTAGGGTTTCTTTCACAACGTTTTTTTCGGTAAAATTTTTCCGAAATCAACGTAAAATACTGCGGAACTGAAAGGGGGCGCCGTAGGCGTCGTGGTGTTAGTCAACACCCTGAGGGATATTATTTCTTTAGTCACTTATATACTGTTTAACGTTTTATACCTACTTCTATTGCAGAAAACCTGTAGGTGTCCTGGAAGGTAGCGGTGTACTAAGTTATATATATATACACACACACACACACACACACACACACACACACACACACACACATACACACACACACACACACACACACACACACACACACACACACACACACACACACATTTCGGAAACCGCTACTTTTGAGGATCTATAGTTTTTTTCTCCAGAGTTCGTATATGCTTGACTAAAGAAATAACTCCCTCTCTGCGTTGAAGGTATTAATATAAATCCTCAAAAGTACCGTTTCATACCGAAGGAATTTTGAGGATGTCCTCAAAAGTCCGAAAAATCCTCAAAGTATCGAATCCGTGCTGACATAGATCCTCAAAAGCTGCATATGATATATATATATATATATATATATAATTATCCCCCCATCCGTTTATGGAGCCCATCCCTGTATATTAGTACCTACAGCCCAGAGATCCCTATGGCAAGTGACTAAAGAAATAATGGACCCTGGGGTTATAGACTCTAGATCGGGCTCCATAAACGCCCGAGAAAAATATTTTATGGAACCCGGGCTCCATAAAAGAAAACGGGCTCCATAAATATGCTCATGTGTATAAAAGGGCTCCATAAATCTGTTAAAACAAATATATATATATATATATATATATATATATATATATATATATATATATATATACACGTACACATACACAGCAATTATTATTATTACACAGTAGTTCATACAGTAGTAATTAGTACATATTGTCTAAAGTAGTAACTACAAAATTCCTGTAGTAATTGTGTGTCGTTATAACTACAGTCCGAAATTACTACAGAATTTTTCAGTAGTTATAGTGTGGTATCTATTGTAATATGAGGGATATGAATAAGTTGTGGTTTTGTTATACTTAATATAATGTAAGTTATTTAAGTAAGCATTAGGATTAGGTTACATTTGGCGAGTATGCGTCCTTCTTACATGGCTATCTCGTGGCAACTAACTATGCATGTGCTGTCGGTGCTCTCGGTACTCTCACACGCACACATACACATGCATGTAGCTATGTTCAGGGGCATAGCATTAAGTGGGTCGGACACCTTTAGAATGACGAAAAATCAATTTTTTTTTTATTACATATTTTACTAAAAAAACACTTGTAGAATATGTCCCAATTAGTTTTAAAGCATTATCTATTTCTGTTTTAAGAATATACACAAAACACTGATAAAGCTTTTCATTTGTTTTTTGTTCAAATTACATTTTTCCCCTTGTATACATAATTATATAATCATATATTATTTCTACTAATTTTTTTTTCATTTCACTGTTCTTAATATATTTAAAATTCTCACTCTAAATATCTGTCTGTATATACTTTAAAAGATCCAAAAATAATATTTTAATCATTTATACAAAGATAAAAAATAAATAATATAATTTATGGACGGTATTTTTGACAAAAATAAAAATTTGATTTTAAAACTTATATAGCAGTTAAGTTGGCACCGTAACAACCTGGCTTATCAACGACAGCCTCTTACAGGCTCATAGCTCACTCCTTTATTGTAACAGTGAATCCACATTGCATGCCGTATGCCTTATGCCGTATGCCGTCAGAAAAATAGTTGTTGTCCGAAATCTATAATATTTATAACTCTATGGTTACAATTCCTATAGGGCCTTCACACAGCTCTGAGGAACAGATATAAAGTACAAGAATAACATGGGTTATATATCTATATATACGAAGATCAGAAAGGAACAAGACTCTTGTTCCTTGTGTATCTCGCTGTTCCTCGTATATATAGATATACTAACCCACGTTATTCTTGTACTTAAAGGGCGCTACAGGCAAAAAGAAAAAGCAAAAGCACAGGAACAGATATAAGAATAACATGGATATGTATATCTATATATATGAGGAACAGGAACAGATCTAGGTGTTCCTTCTAGCTGTTCCTGTTCCTCAAATATATATAGATATACATATCAATGTTAATCTTACATCTGTTCCTGTGCTTTTGCTTTTTCTTTTTGCCTGTAGCGCCCTTTATATCTGTTCCTCAGAGCTGTGTGAAGGCCCATAGGATTTATAACCATAGAGTTATAAATCCTATAGATTTCAGACAACAACTTTTTTTCTGACGGTATACGGCATACGGCATGCAATGTGGATTCACTGTAAGGGCCTTTCCACGCTAAAAGCATAACGCGAAGGAATAAGGAATAAGAGGGCATAAGGTGGACATAAGGTACTTATGCTCCGCTTATTCCTCTTATGCTCGTCTTGTGTACGCAACGAAACGTGCATAACCGCTTGATTTTTTTGGAGTAAAGTTTTCGAAATGAAATAGCTTACTGTAATTATTAATTGACTCTAATTGGTTACAATCTAAAAAGTTGACAAAATAATAAAACTTGACGGGCTTTTGTATTTTATCATTTCAACGCGCAGAAGTGAGAAAAGTTTTCTTCTTAATCATTTAGTGATTATTTTTATAATAATTTATAGTGTAGACATTTTTGAACAATGGATGAAGAGGTAAATGTTTACTTGCAATTTATTATTAAAAAACTTACTCCAAAACAAGCAATTTAGGGGTTATGCACGATCCGTTGCGTACACAACACGGGCATAAGAGGAATAAGCGGAGCATAAGTACCTTATGTCCACCTTATGGTCTCTTATTCCTTATTCATTTGCGTTATGCTTTTAGTGTGCAAAGGCCCTAACAGAGCTGATTTTAACCTATGTAAAAGTCCGCAAGCAATGTAAACATGCACAGCTGTCATTTTATATAAACACTGTGATATCAGCACAGGGTTGTTAATCAGGGTTGTTAATGCAATCCGCGTATGTGTAGTGCACGTGTAGTACACGTGTACTACATGTGTCTTGTATGTGTATTACGCAGAGCAGGAGTACAGATTACCGCCCTGCAATTATTGACAATAATTGATTAATATTAATTACCATCAGTCAGAATTTGTTAGAGGTGAGTGTAAATAACATAATTTTATTAACGGTATATGAAACAAAGTTTATTCAGTGCATAATGAAAATATAACCTATCAAGTTATGTTTTTTAGTTTAGAGTGAATATACTTTTTAATGAAAATTTGTAATTCATAAATTAATATTATTCAATGATTTAAATATATCATAAAACTGCCAATTAATACGAAATATTATGATCACATACTATTAAGTGTTATAGGCTAAGTGTAGCATATTGTACTAAGAATTATTTCAATTTCTTTTAATTGTTAGGAAAAACTAATGATCCTTATTACTCACGTTTATAAACTTTTGAATAATAAATTAATTTTGCTTTGGCAAAAGTATAATAAAAACGAAAGTATAAAAAAAATATCCGAATCATACAAATAATGGAAATCCATTAAATATTTTTCAATTTTGTTGCTGTACTAAACCTGTTGAATACTTACTATGCTGCAGAAAAGATACAATGTATTTATATAGATCTTATTAGATTAAGAGTATTTGAAAAAGTTTTGTATAATATTAAACTAGAAACAGATTTCTATAAACTAAGAATGTAAATATTTAATCTTATTTTGTATTGATTTTTAAAAAATGCAGAGTAAATTTTGTTTCTAAAGAAAGTGAGCCAAGTATATTTGAAACAAGATTGTAATAGATTATTTTGCGTATTTCCAGCTACATTTTGAATAATTTATATTCAAAATGATAAGGACCACTCGAATAGACTGGACCGATTTTATTAAATTACGCAATGAATCCACTCAAAATATTGAAGCAGCTATGTGTTCATTGTGTGATAAACTCATTCGAAGTTTTTCGAATGAGAGGCTACAAATGCATAGGTAATATCAGTTATATTTAAGTTATTTATTCGAAAATTATGATACGATATGCTATGATGATACTTGAATATTATTTAGAAATTCATGCAAAGGCAAAGGTTCAGTAGTAGAACAGAAGGAATACGATGGTCAAACTTCTTGTAACAATGAAGCGCGTTTGATCATCGACTAGTTTGAATAGTTCTTCTGTTGCATCGGGCAGTAAAATTTCTGATTCAATCAATTTTCGCTTAAATTCATTTAACGCATGATTATATTTTTCGATTTTTACAAAATCCTCTTCGTTTGATAGGGATATAGACCACCGATGATGTCTCAGATTTTTGATTAATATATTAAATGATATTAATATATCATATCTATTTTCTTCTATTTTACCACATTTTTTAACTTTCATGTCACCTTCATAAATCAAATATTTTACTATGATTCCATACACATCTTTGGCTTTTCTGATCGCAGTGTTAAAAAAACTTTCCAAGTTCATGTCACTAAAGTCATCAGTACTTATTTTAGCATAACTTATATAAATATACTCTTTTTCAGCAGTAATTGCAAAGCTTATAGCATACTTTTCGTTATCACAATCATAAGTTATAACACCTATTAAATTTGAGAAGTCACATCGAATGTTATCTGAAATCATTTTTCATAAGCTTCATTTAAAATTGTAGTTTTCATTTCTTCACTAGTAGGTATTTTGTATGACGGATCAAGTGCATTAAGAAATTTGTGGCAGTTAGGCGAATCAATTTTGTTAATATCCGCATTAAAATATAATAAAAATTTCAAAAACAAGATATTTGTTTCTTTTTTATTATCACCAGATTCCCTGCTAGATGTTGGTGATGTTTTGTTAATTGCTGCACTCGGTCCAACTTGTAAATTTGGTACTGATAGTTCAGTCTATAAATAAAAACAAATATATTGGGATAAAATAAAATATATAGTATTAATAAAAACTGTGCAATTATAGAAAATCGAACATCAAATGCTTCATTCTGAAGAGGCGTAACCTGGATACATGATAATAAACCATTTTATTATTACTTACCAAAGCTCTTCTCTTTGTGGATCTATCTGTTGTAGTTAAAGGATCTGTTGTAGTTGAAAGATTTGTCGTTGTTAAATTTTCTTTAAGCAAGACCTTTAAAGGGGACTTTAAAGGGGACTTTAAAGGAGATCTATGTCGTGGAATATTAGACTCGGTAGGGTTGCATACTTTCCTTTGCAAGAAAAAAAATTTAATTTAATAGAAAAATAAATATTACAATACAAAAATAAAGCATGACTTACTTATGTGCTTCCAGAGCAACAGCATCCCTTCGTACTAAGATTTTTGAGCAAGCATTACATAGTGCTTTACAAATTACTTGTTTAGAATCACGTATTGGAGTATAACCCTCCCAACTCTTGTGCAGCGGTTTACCCATACTTATTAAATATATTCTATAAAAAATAATACAACAATGAATATTTCAATAATTTTAATATAAATATGAATAAAAATCAATAAAAGTGAACAATAAAAAATTTATTTTATACATTCTAACCTCGATATGTTATTAAATTGATGTTCAAGGAATAAATGTTTATTTAATACAAAAACTAATAAAAATACACTTCGTGTACTCACCTAAGCGCGGTTACACGTGTTTTCTTTCTGAGGAAATATTTTTTAACAATAAATTAATATTGTTAACATTTCATTCCAGGTGAGTACACGAAGTGTATTTTTATTAGTTTTTGTATTAAATAAACATTTATTCCTTGAACATCAATTTAATAACATATCGAGGTTAGAATGTATAAAATAAATTTTTTATTGTTCACTTTTATTGATTTTTATTCATATTTATATTAAAATTATTGAAATATTCATTGTTGTATTATTTTTTATAGAATATATTTAATAAGTATGGGTAAACCGCTGCACAAGAGTTGGGAGGGTTATACTCCAATACGTGATTCTAAACAAGTAATTTGTAAAGCACTATGTAATGCTTGCTCAAAAATCTTAGTACGAAGGGATGCTGTTGCTCTGGAAGCACATAAGTAAGTCATGCTTTATTTTTGTATTGTAATATTTATTTTTCTATTAAATTAAATTTTTTTTCTTGCAAAGGAAAGTATGCAACCCTACCGAGTCTAATATTCCACGACATAGATCTCCTTTAAAGTCCCCTTTAAAGTCCCCTTTAAAGGTCTTGCTTAAAGAAAATTTAACAACGACAAATCTTTCAACTACAACAGATCCTTTAACTACAACAGATAGATCCACAAAGAGAAGAGCTTTGGTAAGTAATAATAAAATGGTTTATTATCATGTATCCAGGTTACGCCTCTTCAGAATGAAGCATTTGATGTTCGATTTTCTATAATTGCACAGTTTTTATTAATACTATATATTTTATTTTATCCCAATATATTTGTTTTTATTTATAGACTGAACTATCAGTACCAAATTTACAAGTTGGACCGAGTGCAGCAATTAACAAAACATCACCAACATCTAGCAGGGAATCTGGTGATAATAAAAAAGAAACAAATATCTTGTTTTTGAAATTTTTATTATATTTTAATGCGGATATTAACAAAATTGATTCGCCTAACTGCCACAAATTTCTTAATGCACTTGATCCGTCATACAAAATACCTACTAGTGAAGAAATGAAAACTACAATTTTAAATGAAGCTTATGAGAAAATGATTTCAGATAACATTCGATGTGACTTCTCAAATTTAATAGGTGTTATAACTTATGATTGTGATAACGAAAAGTATGCTATAAGCTTTGCAATTACTGCTGAAAAAGAGTATATTTATATAAGTTATGCTAAAATAAGTACTGATGACTTTAGTGACATGAACTTGGAAAGTTTTTTAACACTGCGATCAGAAAAGCCAAAGATGTGTATGGAATCATAGTAAAATATTTGATTTATGAAGGTGACATGAAAGTTAAAAAATGTGGTAAAATAGAAGAAAATAGATATGATATATTAATATCATTTAATATATTAATCAAAAATCTGAGACATCATCGGTGGTCTATATCCCTATCAAACGAAGAGGATTTTGTAAAAATCGAAAAATATAATCATGCGTTAAATGAATTTAAGCGAAAATTGATTGAATCAGAAATTTTACTGCCCGATGCAACAGAAGAACTATTCAAACTAGTCGATGATCAAACGCGCTTCATTGTTACAAGAAGTTTGACCATCGTATTCCTTCTGTTCTACTACTGAACCTTTGCCTTTGCATGAATTTCTAAATAATATTCAAGTATCATCATAGCATATCGTATCATAATTTTCGAATAAATAACTTAAATATAACTGATATTACCTATGCATTTGTAGCCTCTCATTCGAAAAACTTCGAATGAGTTTATCACACAATGAACACATAGCTGCTTCAATATTTTGAGTGGATTCATTGCGTAATTTAATAAAATCGGTCCAGTCTATTCGAGTGGTCCTTATCATTTTGAATATAAATTATTCAAAATGTAGCTGGAAATACGCAAAATAATCTATTACAATCTTGTTTCAAATATACTTGGCTCACTTTCTTTAGAAACAAAATTTACTCTGCATTTTTTAAAAATCAATACAAAATAAGATTAAATATTTACATTCTTAGTTTATAGAAATCTGTTTCTAGTTTAATATTATACAAAACTTTTTCAAATACTCTTAATCTAATAAGATCTATATAAATACATTGTATCTTTTCTGCAGCATAGTAAGTATTCAACAGGTTTAGTACAGCAACAAAATTGAAAAATATTTAATGGATTTCCATTATTTGTATGATTCGGATATTTTTTTTATACTTTCGTTTTTATTATACTTTTGCCAAAGCAAAATTAATTTATTATTCAAAAGTTTATAAACGTGAGTAATAAGGATCATTAGTTTTTCCTAACAATTAAAAGAAATTGAAATAATTCTTAGTACAATATGCTACACTTAGCCTATAACACTTAATAGTATGTGATCATAATATTTCGTATTAATTGGCAGTTTTATGATATATTTAAATCATTGAATAATATTAATTTATGAATTACAAATTTTCATTAAAAAGTATATTCACTCTAAACTAAAAAACATAACTTGATAGGTTATATTTTCATTATGCACTGAATAAACTTTGTTTCATATACCGTTAATAAAATTATGTTATTTACACTCACCTCTAACAAATTCTGACTGATGGTAATTAATATTAATCAATTATTGTCAATAATTGCAGGGCGGTAATCTGTACTCCTGCTCTGCGTAATACACATACAAGACACATGTAGTACACGTGTACTACACGTGCACTACACATACGCGGATTGCATTAACAACCCTGTATCAGCATCAGCACCTTTTCTATACAAAGTGTTGTTCTTAATTTTCATTGTTTCCAACGGATTTTGGAATAAACATTTAGTGTATTATAATAAGTAGAAGTATTTTAAATCAGTTTTTAAAAGTTTTGAATAATACGTGTGACAGTTGAATTAATGTTTTAGAAATAGCTTTTAGTACTTTAACTTTTATTGGAAACTTTATACTTAAAATAACAGGGATTGATACTAAAGAAAAATTAAGTCTATATTGACTATTACAAAAAACATTTAGTGTACAGATTTAAATCAACTTTTAAAGGAAGCGAAAGATATGCTATTGTGCAGAAAAATGTTATGGAACCTTTGCTTCTGCCAGAAAGCTACCATTATCAGCCATTTCCTGAATCTCACTATGATATAATTGACATTTTATTTTCTGAAGTAAAAACAGTTATGCACTGCAATAAATATGTATCAGTCGTATTCTTTTTATTCAGTAATAATATTATATGTGAAAAAGAATAATGAAGGACAAGTAAAGAAGTTCACCTTATCAGACATTAAAAGAAGATCAATATAGGAATGTTGCTGCTATAAACATTTTTTTCAAGCATTTGGCTATGGCGATACTGGCTTCATTCCATGCATGAAGGATTTTGGATTTCTCAACACATTCTTTATTTACCTCAGTATATGTACAAGAATCTAATATATGTGATAAAGATTATTAAAAACATATGGATTTAAAAGCACCAATAAGGATCTACATATTAAACCACTTAACAAACTTGACTGACTGATGTGGATATGACTGTTATGCGTGCTCATAGCTTACAAGTCTGATAGATCGTACACTGAGGTACCAGAATATTTGTTCTAAATGTAAAATATTTTGAGCGAAAAACAATATTTTTTTGTATTTCAGGGCAGAGATGGAGTTAAGAAATAAAGAAGAAGAAATAAAGAAGTATTTTAGTAATTTTATCTTTAAAGCTGTTTTCTACATAATGTAAAATTTTGAGCTCTGCCGTCGACTCCAGATTCAGGAGCTGCATATATTTTAATGGAAGAGGTCCTAAAATTTTGGTATTTTATATGTCTATTGACTGAAGAGTTGTATGTATCCAATTTATTTGATTATATAATTTTTGACCGTAAAAAATTATTTAATCAAATAAATTGGATACGTACAACTCTTCAGTCAATAGCCATATAAAATACCAAAATTTCAGGACCTCTCCCATTAAAATATATGCAGTTCTTGAATCTGGAGTCGACGGCAGAGCAAAAATTTTGAAATGGCCATATATTTGGTTAAAATCGATCAAAATTTTTTTTTTGGGTCTCATTTTATCATAAATTGAATATATTTTTAGGATATTACTTCTAAATATTTCTAATTATGGAAATTAATTTTTTTCAGGACATTTTATGAAGAAAATTGTAAAGGTGTCTGACCCCCTTAACACATATTCCAACACGCTTCCTTAAATCTACAATCCTGAATTTTTTACAATCCTTTTATCTTAATTTTATTTTTGTTTTATACAATATATTTTAACGCGCTTCTATTTTTCACAAATTTTGTTTTGTCAAGACTCTTAGTCAACATATCTGCTAAATTCAAACTTGTATCAATTTTTCCAATGTCTATTATTCCATTCTCATAATTTTCATTTATGTAATATTATTGCACTTCGATGTGCTTTGAGTTCTTAGTAAAATTTCCATACTTTGCAATTGCAACTGCACCTGAATTATTTTCATACAATTTTATAGGTCTTTCAAATTTTGCATCAAATGATTCGATTAACAAGTTTCTAATAAATAATATTTCAGTTACTGCTTCTGACACTGCAGTATACTCAGCAAAAGTTGAGCATTTGGTTACGTTGTTTTGTTTATGTGTTTTCCAAAATATTAAATTTCCATACAGTCTAATTATAAATCCTATTGTAGATTTTCTATCTATATTATCGCCTGCATAATCAGAATCTACCATACAATCTAAGGTCTCATTTTGCAAATTATCATAATAGGTCAATTTTAAGTCTTTAGTTTTATATAAATACTTCAATATTCTTATCGCATATTTGTAGAGGGTTACATAATAGCAGCTTTGGTATCTACTTAAGTAATTTAGAGTATATGTTATATCTGGCCTTGTGCCTATACTTATGTACAACAATTCACCAATCAAATTTCTATACTTTATACTCCGTCTATTCTTTTTAGCTTGATCTAATTTTAAATGAGCTTCCATAGGAGTATCATAACTTCGGATTTTCTAAATTGAATTTCACAGCCAAAGATTCAATGTACTTTGCCTGACTTAAGGTCATTTTACTTCTATCTTTACTATAATCAATATCAATTCCAATATAATTTCCAGCTTTTCCAAAACATTCATTGAAAATCTTTTCATTAAATTTTGTTTAATTGCATCTATTATATTTTTATTTTTGCAACATATTAAAAGATCATCTACAAATACCAATATATATATATTGAATCTTTGCTTGTATTATTAACATATAGACAATAATCATAATTACTTCTTACAAAATTCAACTTTTCTATAAATTTGTGAAAACAATCATATCAAGCTCTTGAACTTTCTCTTAAACCATATAGTGCCCTTTTCAACTTATAGACTTTATTTTCAGCTGTTTCAAAACATTCAGACTCATTAACATATACTTCCGATTTTACATAACCATTCAAAAAAGCAGTTTCAACGTTCATTTGATCTATGTATAAATTGTTTTTACAACAATATGACAATACAATTTTCAAGGTTTGCATTTCTCCTACTGGCGAATAAACATTTTAAATATATTCCTTTTGTTGGAAGCCTCTAACGACTAATCGTGCTTTATATGTATTATCACTTTTCATTTTATAAATCCACTTAACATCAATTATTATTTTATCTTTCGGTTTATCAATAATTTGCCATGTATCATTTTTCTTTAGACTTTTTATCTCTGAGTTCATCGCCCTTTCCCATTCTTTATATTGATTACACTTTATCACCTCCTCAAATGTATTTGGTACATTTGCATTCACGTAGTTTACATAAATACAGTGAGTTACAGGATTTCCGTATCTTGTTACAGGACTTTTCTTTCTATTAGATTTTCTTGGAATTGTTAAATTTTCATTTCTTTTATTTTTATTTGCATAATCAAAATTTACATAGTTTTCATATTCTCTTTACAACATTTTCAAGATTTGTTTGATTATCTCTATTTGACTCGAGAGTCGAAATAGTAGATAATAGATTGGTTTAGTTTCCATCTCCATCATTTCTGGTTTCATCATTTTCAATTTCAGATTCACTCTCATAATTTACTCTATCTTTCTTATCATCAATTTTTTCTAAACAAATTAATTTAGTGCTTTCTTCAACGACTGTTACATTTTTAACATTTTTTACTCTGTATCCATTATTTCTGTAACCAACTAATACTCCTAATTCAGCTTTATCATCCCCTTTACTTTGTCTTTTTACTTCAGGTATTCTTACAAAGACTCTACTTCCGTAAATTTTTAACTGTTTTACATTAGGTTTCCTACTAAAAAATATTTCATAAAGTGTTTTATTTCTCTATAGTATTAGCAATTGTTCTGTTTTTCAAATACGCTACTGCAGTTATTATTTCTGGCCAATACTTCCTATATATTCTAGCTTCTCTTAATAAGCATCTACCAATGTCCATAGCAGCTCTATTATATCTTTCGACTACGCCGTTTAATTCATGTAGATATGGTGGGCATGGTAATAATTGTATGACTTTTTGTCTTATAAAATTGTAAATTTCTTCGTTCAAATATTCTTTTCCATTATCGCATTGTAATCTTTTGACTCTTTTATTAAACCGATTTTCAACTAAGTTAATATAGTCAAAGAAGCAACTAGCAGTTACAAATTTATTTTTAATGCAATAAATTTTGGCACATTTATTGTAATCATCGGTGAATGTTACGAAATATTTTTCACTACAATAACCAATAGTGTTATGTGGTCCATTCAAGTCAGTATGAATCAATTCTAGAGTTTCAGTTGCTCTAGTTCTGTCATTTTCAAACGGTTCATTGTATCTTACAATTTTTTCTGGCAAACCATCTAATAATTTATTTTTTATTATTATGTTTAAATAGTAGAAATTCACGTGGCACACACACACACACATACATACATACACACACACACACACGCACGCACGCACGCACGCACGCACGCACGCACGCACACACAGACACACACACACACACACGCGCGCGCGCACACACACACACACGCACGCACGCACGTAGATACACATATAATAAACTCGTTTTCCCGGGATTGACTTACATATAAACCTTGGACCATTGGACCACCTAATAAACATATTTTTAAATGCATTTTTTAAGTTCACTTATTCATCCACTTCATTTATTTGAATCATTTATGCCACGTTTTTCTCTAAACAACTCTTTTATAAAATTTAAAGACGAAATTATATATATATATATATATATATATATATATATATATATATATATATATATATATATATATATATATATATATATATATATATATATAAAGAAATGTTCATACCAGTGCTACCGTGTGCGTGCGTGTAAAAGAAATTAGCATAGAGAAAAAAACATCCGTATAGTTTTACGTTATTACAATAACAATTTATTTCACAATTATCGGATGTTTTTTTTCTCTATGCTAATTTCCTTTACACGCACGCACACGGTAGCACTGGTATGAACATTTCTTTTGCTTAAAAACGACGGATTTTCGTTCCCAATGTCTTAAAACATGGTTTTTAACATTTTTTATGTCAAAATTTTTTTACCGTTACAAAGTTTCCTCTTTGAGGAACCTACAATGTTTAAGTTTAATAATTTCTATCAATTTCGTCTAGTGAATTAATGATGAATCGCTCGCTTTTTAAAAGCTTGCATCATTCACGTAATACAAATTCATTAATTCTTTTTCAGAATTGATACATCTATATCTCACAGAAAAAAAACCGCTGACAATTCATTGGCACTTAGCTTCCTCAAACTAATTTATCGATTCCTTTCATTAAATTTAAATTCCCAAAATAAATTTTTCACAAAGAATTTGCTAATGACTTTCCATAATAAAACTTTTTTTCTTTTTTGTTTTTATTAGTAATTAAATTAAGAGATGTAAATCTATCGCTAAATGTCATTGTCTAACTTTGAACCGATGCGGAAAGTCTTATATTTGACTTAATACAAAAAATATCTGTTTCTCTGCTCTTTTGTATATCCTATATAAATATTGAGGCATACTCAATGTGATCGTATTTATTTTTTAATAATGTCTATTTACGTGTATTACTGTATCCAAATTTCAGAACGATTAGTTGATTTTTAGTCTTATTATTGTAAGATAACGGAAACTCTACTATTATATAAAACTTTTTTTTCTAAAAAACAAATGAAGATAATCTCTTTAAATTTTAACTAAATATAGTCTGCAATAACTTTATTAATTGGTTAAAATTTTAAGTCGAAAAATTAATTACTCTCTGAAAAAACTGATATCCGAAAATTTTTAAACCAAACTTTTAACCTGAAATATCTTTGGTCGCAATGTAGAGATTTTTTTGGGAAACAAAGTCAATCTCACGATATATAAAAGCTACATCTGTTCAAAATTTCAAGACGATTGGATAATTTTTACTCTTGTTATAGTCTGACAACGGAAACTCTACTTTTTTATAAAACATTTTTTTTTTCTGAAAAACAAATGAAGATAATTTCTTGAAATTTTAATCAAATATAGTCTATAATGAGTTTAATAAACGGTTAAAATGTTAAGTCTATAAATCAAGTATTCTCTGAGAAAACGCGATTCGAAAATTATTTAAAAAAATTAAACGAACTCGATCTGAAGATATATAGAAGCTACATCTGTGCTAAATTTCAGGACGATTGGATAATGTTTACTCTTGTTATCGTGCGACAACGAAAACGCAAATTTTTTCAAACATAATTTTTTTTTTTTAAACAAATTAACCTAATGTCTTAAAACTTTAACAAAATCTAGTCTTCAATGAGTGTAATAGGTGGTTAACCTTCAAGTTGATAAATAAAATATTTTTTGAGAAATTAATTTCTGAATTATAAAAACGTTTTCCTTAAAGAAAAATGATAGAGTGAAGATAATTTAACATTAAAAAGAAGAGAATATAGGTATTTTAAATTACTTTCAAGAAAAGTTCATTATATAATTTTTTAATGGCTGTAAGATATAAAAAAATCAAAAATTCAAAATTCAAAATTGTTTTTTGGTTATAAAAAAAAGAAAATCTATAAAAACTCAAATCCATGGGGGTTTCGTCTTTCTTTCGCGAGACGAAGAGAATAATAGTTTTTGCCCGACGAGAATCGGTTGATACGTTTCCGAGATATAAAGAGATTATAGACACACACAAGCACACGCACACACTACTTTTTACTTCTGGTAGGCCTATGGAGTAGACAGAATAGGGGAATGAATTTAATGAAAGGAGTCCAAGTGCCATTAAATTGGTTGCATTTTTTTTTTAATACAAATATGGTATGAACGAGCATAACATTAATGTTGCATGAAATACATCATTACCGCGCATGCCATAGTTTTCAAGTATTCTTTAATGCTTAGCAGGTGAATCTGATTCTCGCAGGCACAAAGAGTGCCCTTTTTTCGCGGTAAAAAAACACAGTCCCACTTTCTATGCAATGATCATAATGCTGCACATATGGCATCCATAGTAGATGCATTGTACAAACACGTGATGATCATCCTCACCATGTCAATTAAGGAAACAGGCAAGTTGTTCTTGAGCGTACGTTGCTAATGGACTTAATTAGGAGATTGTTGCTTGAGCGTGATGGTGCGCACACGCTTCGCATCGTGAACGCCGCTCATTTTATGGATACTAGCATCAAGATTCGATATTGTTCGATTGAAAAATAAATTATCCCGAATGATCATATTTTATAAGGGATCCCGCTCCTCTCCATTTCACTTTCTATTAGCGGATCAATCTTTTGAGTTTTCGGTGACTCTTTACCGGATGTCTATTGACTCAACCTTCTTTTTTCTTGCAGCTACAATGTAAAACACAGCTGTCACGCCGCGGAAAACTATAATAATCTTTACTCTCAATCCGCTCTTGGAACGTGCTTTTAATTAATATCAATATTTGACGTAAGCTTTCACATAAACTAACCTACAAATGCGCGGGCTTCTGAATTAGTTATTTATTATCTTAGATAAACCCTTATATGTCGATATAATAAGTGCCTACAAATTATGATTTCTATTTATATTGAGTATTTTAGACGTTTAGATCTGTGTTGTCTTAAGTGCGATATGTTTTATATTGCAAAGCCCTTTGATATTTAATGAAGAGTTGTGTCCAACATTTAATCCCCGTTTCCCCTTGATTGTTTCATCGATTCGCTATTGACTAATGCATTTAAATAATGCCAATGATGATGATGAAATTGTCAAATTCGATTTGTACAGCTTCTATTCATAGTATTAACGCTGGGTGTTTTTCACAAACAATTATAGTTTATTTACAAAGACGAAGATAAGTATTTTATATTATGTCAGTGAAAATCAAACTTAAATCTACTAAGTTGAGCTTGCGCATAAGCGCATCCAATAGAAATGAAGAAAAAACGATACGATTTTATATCAA
This sequence comes from Torymus aiolomorphi, assembly GCA_036365515.1. Lineage (NCBI taxonomy): Eukaryota > Metazoa > Arthropoda > Insecta > Hymenoptera > Torymidae > Torymus > Torymus aiolomorphi. The sequence continues at coordinate 7,395,361 of CM070874.1, read as the reverse complement.
TATTTGTAAATACTAAAAGATAGATGATAGATAGGTAATGCGAGAGAGAGAGAGAGAGAGAGAGAGAGAGAGAGAGAGAGAGAGAGAGAGAGAGAGAGAGAGAGAGAGAGAGAGAGAGAGACAGAGAGAGAGCGAGAGAGAGAGAGAGAGAGAGAGTAGGGGAGAGTGGCATAGATCGAGAGATAGCGGCAGAGAGCGAGAGAGAGAGAGCGAGCGAGAGCACGAGAGAGAGAGAGAGAGCGAGAGCACGAGAGAGAGAGCGAGAAAGACCGAGGGAGGGTGAGAGGACAGAGAGGCAGGGGGAGAGAGAGACAGAGAAAGAGTGAGATACAACTTGGGGTAACAATAATTATACTCACAAGAAGACGGCACTTCGCAGCTGAAGGCACATTATTAAGGTTGAAATTTGAAATCGGTACTTAAATGCTTAAGTTGTTCGGTTCAGTATCCAAGTTCGGTGCGTGCACTCACCGGCGTTGCTCATAGACTACTGTTGTTGGCGGCTATGCACTCTTTGCAGAGAGAACCTCTCAATCTCCCCACTTGCGCAGCTCCCTCTGGTTTTTTACGCCTGGAGAAAGAGAAAGGAAAGGTCGTCGATGCTTCTACCGCTGCCTGGTCTCTCGTATAACGATATACTCGATCCTCAAGGCGATTGCCGTCGCTCTTACACGCAAGCAATGTTCACTCACTCTGTAAACGTGAGTCGATCACTGTGAAGGAATGGTTATCTTTCTCCAGCCTTTCTCTCCGTTCTCTCTTTTCGTCACTCTAGATCTCTCTTTCTTTTTCTACTCACTCTCTCTCCTGCTTTCCATCTTATCCTCCCGGTTTGGTCACCCTGGATTTACATCTCTGACATTGCTGGGTCGAAAGGCACGTGCACGCACACACTGGCTACCCACGCATTGAAAGTAAGATTAAAGAATGTTACGTGCAAGAGCTTGCCTGTCTACGTTTTGGATTTGTGCGCGTGAGTACGTGCGTGTGTGTGTGTGCGTGTGTGCATGCGTGCTCGTGTACGTGTGCGTGCGCGCGCGCGTGCGTGCGTGCGTGCGTGCGTGCGTGCGTGTGTGCATACGTGCGCACGCGTATGTATATGTTGATGCATCTGCATCTTTGGGAGGCACTTTGGAACTAGCAAAGCTTATTAGAAGCATAACACTGGTGGATATCTACTTTTATATGTTACTCACCATGCGCTGGAATGGGAGTGGCTTAGTCACACGGTACTCCCTGGTATGCTTAAATGTACGACTTACCATATTTTCTTGCGAACGCTTACTCATAATTTGTTCTGATCAAACTGTTTTTAGTTTCAACCTGGATTTTTATATTCAATATTCAAAGTCCTTTTTAGGGCTGATGTCGGTGTAAATAAAGGTAAATCACAATTTAAATTTTGTGACTTTCTTCAGAGGGTTTGCTGACATCGTTGAGGTTAATGAAAAAATATAAAGCAAAATAGTTTAATTCTTACACTTTGATTAATTTTAATTTCCTGGAAAATTAATATTTTCCAACGAATTACAGCTTATACTTTCGCTTTTTCATGGTACTATTATAATCTTCTTTGTTCGTTTTTGTAACAGGTATACTTTCAAAGTGACAGTAAATAGAAGAATCATCATTTTTTAACAAAATAGAACATATGTGAGATTACATTGCCCATATATCAAGAAAAAAGTTCTTATGACGGAATTGTAAGCACTAAGCTTTATTTTTAGACAGGGTAAAGGCTCTAAATATTGCTCATTGCAATTTAAATGAGTATAGAAATTGAACAAAATATTTTTTGAGGTTTCGGAGTAATCAGTCGTTAGGAAAATATGTTAAAAAAGATATGTTAAAGTTTCTAAGTAATTACGTAAATAATTCAAAAAATTTAAGCGCAAAACATAAAAAGAGAAATTTCGCTTTTTTGAAAAATGGGTTCCTAATATGGGCCACTTTGGATAATCGTAAGGAATGTTTAAAAAAAGATTAATTTCAGTATTCGAACATGTATATTTGTTTTAGAAATAACCAAATCTTGTGATAGTTCATTTATGTTTTTTATCTATAAATAAGATGGAAAATCATAAATACAAATATTTTATGTAAAACTTACTGTAAATTATTTTTCTACTATAACATAAAAAAATTAAAGATCCGTTTCGTATACCAAATTCAATGAATTTCTTTTTCAATAATATTGGTTCTAAACTTAGTAATGAAAACCACTTAACTCCAAACTAAAATTACCACCTAGCAACGCTAAGACCATTTTTATTTCAGTAACAGATAAATATTAAATTAAATGTATTATAAATAATATGAAATGAAGAATAATGATATTGATATCATAAATATAAATACTATAAAAAAACCGCTCCCAATTCATTGGCCCGTGGCCTCCTCAAACTTAACTTGCTTATTCCTTTAATTATGTTTTAGTAACAAAATTTATGATTTTTCCAACAATTTATGACATAATTATAATTAAATTCATTTATGATGATTAAAGTGTATTAATTTTTAAATTATGTATAAAATATGAATAAAATAATAGGTATGATTTTTTTTTTTTTAATTATGTGTGAAAAATAAATAAAATAATTGATTGTAATATTATATTATCGTCATAACCTTTTAAAATTCCTAAATAACCTTTACTTCAAATTATATTTTCTTTGTGAAATTTCACACATAGGGTACTTGTCTCTAGTAGTATGCCTGTCCGTATTTGTGTGCCCTTTCTGGAATTTCCGATGTAAGAAAAAGGTTCTAACCTTAAAATAATAAATGGCTATTACAAAACAAAAGCAGGTACACAACACGCGCACATAGCGCACAGCATTTCCATTTTCTAGTATACATAAATGCGTTCCCGAATAATTGCGATTTTAAAAGAGGGCTAAAATAGTTTTAACCTTAAATATCTCTGTAATTCTTTTACCCTAAGAACTCTTCTCATAAATAATATACAAACTCTACATCTCCACCAAATATGAAAGAAATTAAAACAATTTTAATGTAGTTATATTGTGCGATAACAAAGAAAGTCATTTTCAAAAATACTAAAATTTTAAATATCAAACATCTAAAAAAAAAATAAACATATAATCTGAATGAAATTTTACACAGTTATTGCCTGGCCGAATCCATTTCAAATCAGGTGGACCGCGTATGCCTATGTCACCGATCATTTTGGAATTAAAGTATTCATGTTCTTCTCCAAAAATTATTTGACCCGTATATTTTTATTTTTTTTCCATTGACGCTTCTCTATCCTGATTTACCTTTGACCTCCTCTACATATCTGTGTAGACGTTGTTACGAGCATGCTTTAGAATTGGTGACTAGCACTGACAATGAATTTTCAACGGATGATAATTTTATCGACAACGGAATCGATAGAGATGAAGATTTTTTGCCAAGTACTCCAGAACGCGTGGAAGAATTTAATAATAAAATAAGTACATTTTTCTCAGGATGTGTATCGCCTCTTAAGAGGAAAAATCTTATACGTAAAAAATCAATTGAAAATTACGTAAAAAAGAAAACGAAAAATATACTTTCAACATTGTCTAATGCCCTCGATGTGAAGTTGAATAATGTTTATGACGTTTCTATAAAAGCAAACGAATCAACTGCATGCCGTTGTACAGAATGGGTACAAAATGTTGGTTTAGCCTTGCAAAAGTGTTCTACGGTATCAGAAAAAGTAAAAATTCTGACTTTGCTACCCTCATCCTTAACGAAAAATGAAATTTTATCTTTATTTCCAGACATAACATTGTACATGACAGAAAGAGTGAAAAGTCTTGCACAAGAAAAGGGAGTTTATTCAGAACCAGAAGCGTACGCAGGCCATCTAATTGACGAAAGGACCGAACAAATTGTTATGGAATATTATATAAATGACGATTTTAATTGTTCAAGACAGAGTCCTAATAAGAGTGACGTTATTACCGTTAAAATAAATGATAAAAAAGAGAAGAAAGTTAAACGTTTTCTTACTCAAAGTCTGAAAGCAACGTATAAAGCATTCAAAAATGATTATCCGGAATTAAAAATTGGTAAATCGAAGTTTTATAGTTTGCGACCAAAATATGTTTTACTTAGCCCCATCAAAGAAGTTTGTCTCTGTATCTATTATAGCGCAAATTATGATTTATTTCTTACGAGCTTGATTAATTTCAGAGGGAGTAACATTACAGAGTTGGATGAACTTCGGTCAGAAATAATAAACGCAACAAAGTGTTCTGAGCCATCTGATTTATGTTATTTGCAGGAATGTAAAATTTGTCCAGGCAGTAACGGAATTACGTTTCATGTTCTAAAACTGCAAGATGTAGAAAGCACAGAAGAAATTACGTATGCTTTGTGGGAAAATGGTAACTTGATTAAAAAAACAGTGCCAATTTCTGCTTTTAAAGAGGAACTTTTGGTTTGGACCATGAAGATTAGTACTCACATGTATGTAAAAAATATACAACGCAAAGCTATAAAAGCAGAAAGAGAAAATGCTAAAAAAGACCCACATCATTTAGTTCTTCAAATAGACTTCGCTGAAAACTGGGCTGTAATTCATAATAAAGCTGTTCAAGGAAATCATTGGGTTAATGATCAAATTTCTATTTTCACAGCAGTATCTTATCAAGGGGATTCGACACAATGTTTCGCACTCATAAGTGATGACCGAAAACATGATTCAGCGTATGCTTTGCTAGCAATAGAAAACATTATAATCTACTTGAAAGATAATTGTCGTGATTCAATAAAAAAAAATTACCATTGTATCAGATGGCGCCGCTAGCCACTTTAAAAATCGCTTTCAATTATATGAATTAAAACGAGCACCATTTGATATAAAATGGTTGTTCTCTGCTACTGGGCACGGCAAAGGAGCTGTAGATGGTGTGGGTGGACTTATAAAGCATTATGCTACTTCGCATAATCTTCGAGGTCCCCATGAAAAATCCATTCAAAATACTAATGATTTTGTAGAGCGCGTTCAAAAATATACAGATGCAATTAAAATAATACATTTACAAGACGTTGACGTAGAAGAGTTTAGAAAAGTAAAAAATGTTGATTGGCTTGCTACTCCTAAGTATCCTGGAATTCAAAAAACTTATTTATGGATTAAAGAAACGTGCAATGATAAAGTACGTTGTTTAACAGCAAAGACCGCTGATTGTCCCCTTACTGAAGTAAGAACAATGAAGCAGAAAAAGAAAGGTAGATATAAAAATAAAAAATCTGAAAGACAAAAATAAAAAATACAACAGATACTATGTGTACTTGTATATTGCTTACGCACAAAGATAAAAACCTTTATATTGACTGTTATACCATTGAATATATGTAAGGGTTAAGCGTGAAAAATTTGTTTGTGTATTATCTCATTAATGATCGCTATTCCTGGGCACGGGTCGGGAATTTCACAAATACGTCTAGATAGGTATTTAGATCCTCTATCAGGACAAAAAAAAATTGAGCAAAAAAAATGGCGTTTTTGAGAAAAATGCACTTTTCTAAAAAGTGCATTTTTCAGTAAAAAGTACATAACTCGTGCATTTTTTTTTTTTTTTTTTTTAAATAACATAAAGAACGTGAAAGAGGGCTCAAACCTTAGTGAAATTATGTGTTACACGCTAAAAAGCTTAAAAAACTGGTGAAGCAGTAGCGGTTTGAAAATTACATTGAAAAATTTTTTTTCTAAGTAAGGTTTTTCTCGGAATTTTTTGCCATTGCTGAACGCATGAAATTTTGATGCAACAAAAAAATAAAAATATACGGGTCAAATAATTTTTGGAGAAGAACATGAATACTTTAATTCCAAAATGATCGGTGACATAGGCATACGCGGTCCACCTGATTTGAAACGGATTCGGCCGCCTATATCGCATACAAAATAGTCTATAAATTTCAAGCTGATACATGAAGTCGTCATTGAGGAATTACGATTTTGAAGAAAACGGTAAAAAAATTTTAACCTTAAATATGTCTAAAAATCATGAGACAATTCTTTTACCTAAAGGACTTATACGATAATATATAAACTCTACTTCTCCACAAAATTTCAAGGTGATTAAACCAATTTTTGTTTTCTCTAGTTATTATGCGACAATGAAAATTACTTTGTAAAATACGAAAATTTTCAAAATCAAATATCTCAAAAAGTAATCGTACGATCTAGATAAAAACTCGCACACATATTATTATCTATATCACATACAAAATTGTCTATAAATTTGGAGCTGGCACATGGTGCCATTCTCGAGAAATTACGATTTGAAAGAAAGGCTAAAAAAATTTCCTCAAATATTTCTGAAATTTCTGGAATAATCATTTTGCCCAAAGAACTCGACCGAGAGCTATCCAAAATCTACCTCTACAAGGAATTTCGAAGCGATTAAGTCAATTGTTACTTCCGTAATCGTTGGACATACAAAACCCATTTTTTTTATATTACAATTTTTTTGTTAAAAACTAGTCGACAAAATGGATTCAAATTTTTTTAGATTACAGCTATTCATATTTTGCATTATCACGATTTTTTTCAAAAAATTTGACCGTTTAGTTTAGGAGTTATAAGCTTTTTAAAAATACACGTTTTTGTTAATAACAAAAGAACCGTGAGAGCCAGAGAAATTTTTTTTTTTTTTAGAAAATATAGGTATTTTAATGCTCTTTCGAATGCTATCCATTCGATTCAAATATTTCGATTTTATCATTAAAAAAGCAAAAATCAATTTTGAGAAAATCGAAAATTCGATATAAAACAAAAACGCATCAGCGAATCAACAAACGAATTTTTGGCCCCCTATCACACAGAAAAAACAAAAAAAATAAGACTTGTCCGGTTAAAATCGATCGATTAGAAGCTAAGATCCAGGCGTATACACAGACACACACACACATACATGCATACAGACATTTTTCAAAAATCATGTATTTTGATTCCTAACACATCAAAAAACAATTATAACATGTTTTTACAACAACTCAAAAAATTACTATCACAAAGCTTCCTCTAGGAGGAAGCAATTCTTTCGGATTAAATTGTTGAGCTTATGGATCATATAATTAATCTAATCATTGAAAACGCAACTTGGCCCGATGCTTTAAAATATGCCGATATAAAACCGATATATAAGGCTAAGGATAGACATTTTATTTCTAACTACGTACCAATATCACTGACTTCTAACATAGAAACGATTTTTGAAAAACGTATTTATCAGAGAATCCTGGGTTTCATCGATAAATTCAAAACTTTATTTATAAAAAAAAAAAAAAAAAAAAAAGTAATGTTTTATGAAAAACATCGGAACTACAAATGCCTTAAACTATGTAACAAACTTGATTTATGAAAAACTTGATAAAAGTACTCTGATTGCTGCCACTTTTCTAGACCTATCCTGCTAAAAATATCCTATTAAAACCGATTCAAAGTATAATTAGTTTTAATTGAATTTCTTAATTCGGTATTACCGAATTAAAATCAATTCAAACTATTAAGTCCAATTCAGACCGATTATAAATATAAATATGTTTTAATCGGATCAATCATATTCTTAAATGAAACGGAACATCAAAAGCAAAATGTGATCGTAGACCACGTCGCTTTTCGATGACTGTCACCCCATTTTGCCGTTACTACACTGCCAGTCTGCGCGAGTATCAAATAAGCAAGCGCACGGCGACCACTGCGGTGGCGCGCGGTGAGATGTCATATAAACTCAACTTATAAAATTCGCACGAGAAAAACATAAAATGTACAATTGTACAAATGTATAATTTTCATTCATAAACCTTTAATTTGGTTCTTTATATACAATATATTACAAAACATGACGGGTCGCAATAAAATAATCATTTCTTTTTTTGAACAATACACATGGAGATCTTATAACTAAAGAATTATAATCTATTTTACTTTCATTTTCATCATCGACAAATACGCTATATGCAAAGTAATTATAATTAAACGAAATGGTCTTAATTAATATATACTCAAATATAACATCTTTTTTTATGATATAAATATTTTTGATTTTTCTAATGACAACAATTTTGCCATTTTTGTAAACTATATAATTTATTTTAATATTACGTAAACAGATTTGATTAATACTAGATTGATCGGTTGTTTGTGGACCGTATGTAACGCACATATCTTCGCATTTATTAAAATTAAAAGCCATTGTGCTTAATTCGTACCGAGTTCCTATACTTTTTAAAATATTTATATACGAAGATGAATTTTGAGATATGACTTTGACTACTCTGTGTTTGAATTCAGGCCGCATACATGATACTTTGGTTAGTGGCCCGTTTTGTCTTATTAGTCTTGCATAGTGCAATAGGAAATGAAATTTAGGCGTGAGATCACCGAACAATCTAATATACAGCTGGTGATGCTCAGTTATAAGCATTTCCAATTGTATTAAATGTGATCTCGTCAGTATAGGTGCTGTCATAATATGTAGAAGTTCTCTAAGTTTTCTATACAACTTCCAAACTTCACAATAAGTTGGAACCTGGTCACCTATTAAAATACCGAAATATCGCGTGAAAAATAAGCATTCACTAGCAGACATTTTCAATTTGTTATTTTTTTTTCACATAATCTAAATTTATAGGCGGAGGTTTATTGTTTTCTTCAAAATCAAAATCGAGTGCAGTTAACTGATAATTTAGATAATTCATAGAGAAATAATTTTTTTTTTATAAATGTTAATAATATTCTCGCTAAAACATAATTACAAACTCCTTCAAACAAATCATGCATGATATCAACAGTTTGATTTTCAGTTATGTGAAAATCTTTTATTTCATTAAAAATACATTTCTCCTTGATACCTGTTTTAGCTTGATTAATTTGTTTTATGTCTATGTTATAATTTGCTACTGTTCTTATACAATATTTATCTTCTTTAACCATTTTTTTTGCAACACGTGATTCAGCATAACATATACGGCAATACACAAAAGAAGAGAATGATTCGGTAAAACCAAAAATAGAGTTTAGTCCCTTATTGTCTCCTATGATCAAACTTGTAAAAAAATTAATTTTATATGTTGTATTATTTAAACTTAGTCTAATACCATTTTGCCTTAAATCGTTCAATTCATCGACTAACTTCCGAAAAATAAATTCATTACCATGCTTTTTCCTGCCGCTGGTGTAAAATAAACCACATATAATTAGACTTTCTAACTTGGCTGAAAAACTAGGCGGTAGACAAGGGATGGTTGCATAAATTGCACCTAATTCATTATTTCCGGCGTGACTCCCCAAGGCATTACCAGTTTCTATATCATCAAAATATATTATTAAAGGTAATGCTATACCATCTCCATCAAAATTTTTAATTTAATTACGCCACAAGTCCCCTTGAATAAAATTTTGTAGTAAATATTTTTCTTTATCTAAGAATTCCATGTAAGATAGCATAGCATTAAATAATCCTGGCAATTTCAAGAGTGTCGTAAGAGAACGTTCCATTTTTATATGTAATAGTGGAACGTTTTTTTCTGCAAAAGCGACCGCCAACCCATCTTTTTTTGTTTTAGTTATAGTTTTTATTGAATAAACTTCCGGTTCAGAAAATAAATTCAAATTCTTATATAAACGTAACCGCTTGTCTTCGGTCGAAAAAGCAACAAAAGGATCATTGTTGTTCATAAAAACTTTTTTAATTTCTTGATAAACTTCGTCGCTTACAGCATTTTTTAAAGAGGAATTCAAGGTTTTTAATAGAAATGGATTATATGTGTCTCTAATAAATTTTTGAAATATCTCTATAACGAACTGTACATTCGTGCGTGAAAGACTCAAGTTTTTGTATAAATGACTTGTTAGTATTATAACATCATTATCCATATTCATTTTGGAAAGGATTCAAAATTCTATAAAATATAATACAAAAAATAATCTGAATTTAATTATGTATTTTCTATAAGCGACACTAATTCATTAATACATTTATCGGCTACAATCCTTCTTTCTTTGTCCATACAATATGTGTATTTTTGTAAAAATGACCACACGTGGGGACAAGCAATCGGGTAATCGAACTTACATACGAAAAATAACTTAAATAAAAAATCGACCGCTAAATTTACGTCTTTGAAATCATAAATAATATTTCTAACGATAACGTGACAGCATTCTTGAGCATTTAATGGGCCACAAAATACAAGGTACAACTGGTCTCTAACATTAATTTGTTTGTGTTTGGCATCAATTTTTTCAATTAATGGTTCAAGTTGACTATGTTTCTGAAAAATATTAAGTTTTAATTCAATAACTATGTTTAATGGACCAAAATGTATATTTTAATCTAATTAATCAAATGTGTTTACTAATAAAAATAAATTACATCGTGCAGCTACATTAAACATCCGAGAGTATGTGTGTATGTGTGTGTATATATATACACACACATATAAATTTAAAATTTATCGTCACTAATTATTCATTAATATAAAATTTTATCAAGTTGACATACCTCGATATGTTGAATGAATGAGGTTATGATGTCGCTTCTCTGTGGTTTCCACGTACCAAGGTCAGGTTTTGTTTTAAACGCATAGTTTTTTAAGAGGGCTGGTATCAGTAGGAAACCCAAAGCATTTGCATGTTCTAAATAAATACATCGATGAGTTAAAAAGAAATAATATATAAGAAATTAAGTGCTTACCATCATTTATATTTCCCGCCTTTTTGACTACCTCATCGATATTGAAATAGTCGATCTCGAGATTATCAGAGTTATTAGGAATCTCATTATCATTTGCATTACGAATTTTCCTTTTTCTAGTTTTTTTCAGGCATTTGTTACTTTTCGCAATAGCAATTATTTTTTTAGATACTATAGGCCACCGTGAAATTAATTTGTCCGACAGTTTATTGTCGTCATCTTCATTAAATTTTTTTTCAAAGTCAGAAGTAACCTTAAAAAAAATCATTTTGTTGTAAAAAAAATTAATTTGTTGATTTTTTTTTTAAACAGATATCAGGAAAGAATTTATGAGAACATCGCTGTCTCAGCACTTCTTTGCTGAAAACAACGGAGCCTTAACGTGTCATTTACGGTACCATAATTAAAGTAACATTATCGATAGAATGGGTCTTTGCACATGTAGATGTTGCTAAGTAGGAGTGATTAAGGCATTGGAATAATTTTAGAAGAGTTTGGAATGGATTGAGGTATGAAAGAATGTTTATGTAGACATTCTTTATGTAGACATTAAATATACACAGGTTTGTTACAGTGAATCGGAAAGAAGGTAAAAGACCGTGATGTATGAACGAGAAAAGAGACAAAATGATGTAAATATTTATAAAAATAAAAATACTCACTAAAACGGGTGCGAGTCCAGTTTGCAGTATTTTAAAATCATTAATAATATCAAATCCCTTATTATTGTTATAAGAGCTAATAAGTTGATGGTGAAAAGAATCGTTCCATGTTGTTTTAGCTTGTTCAACTTTGTTAACGTCGGTTGTATCAATATTTTCGTACAAAATAGATAAGTCAATAACAACTTCTTTTGCTCCTCATAGAGGAAGCTTTGTGATAGTAAAAAAAAGTTTATGAGATAATGTGTTAGATATGTTATTTAGCAAATTATTTAGCAAATTTGAAATCGAAATACACTATTTTTAGAAAATGTTCGTATGGATGTGTGTGTGTGTGTGTGTGTGTGTGTGTGTGTGTGTGTGTGTGTGTGTGTGTGTGTGTGTGTGTGTGTGTGTGTGTGTGTGTGTGTGTGTGTGTGTGTGTGTGTGTGTGTGTGTGTGTGTGTGTGTGTGTGTGTGTGTGTGTGTGTGTGTGTGTGTGTGTGTGTGTGTGTGTCCCGTATACGCTGATATCTCATGATCTACTCGACCGATTTTAACGAGAGAGTGATCATTTTTTTAGATTTTGCTTCCACAATTGGGGTCAATATTCTATTTTTGTAAAATTAAATTTTTTTTTTTATAGCCATTTTTTAATTTTCAAAATTTTTTTTTCGATTTTTTTAATATTTAGAACAAATATTAAACAAATATTGTTTATATATCATGAATTCTCTGTATGTAGGATAAAATTATCTACAATTTAAAAAAAAAAAAGTCGGTAGCTATATTTCGTTATAAGTTATTGATGAAAACGTAATTTTTTGTAAATAGGTTATATTTCGGAATTAAAAAAAGATATTAACATGAATATTTTTTTGGTTATAAAGGATATTAAGTACTATAACTTACTAAATTTGTAGTTTTTTTTATTCACTATTTTTTGAGAAAAAAAATAATTTATAAAAAAAAGTGATTTTTTTTTGTCGTTCAATAACTATAGTAAAATTGGCTTAATCACTTTGAAATTCTTTGTAGGGGTACACTTTTTATACCAATCGATTGAGTTCTTTGGGCAAAAGGATTGATCCATAAATTTCGAAGATATTTGAGGTTAAAATTTTTTTCAATTTTTTTTTAAATCGTAATTTCTCGAGAACGGCTCTATGTATCTAAATGGGGTGGGTGGTATTCGAAAGAGAATTAAATTACCTATATTTCCTAAAAAAAATTAATTCTCTAGCTATCACGGTTCTTTTGTTATTAACAAAAACGTAAAAATTGAAAAATGAAAAAAAATGAGTTTTACATGTTCAACTATTACACGAGTAAAATTGTCTTATTCGCTTCAAAATTCATTGTAGAGGTATATTATTGATAGTTCTCGGATGAGTTCTTTTGGCAAAGTGATTGGTTCATAAATTTCAGAGATATTTGAGGTTAAAATTTTTCTAGACATTTTTAAAATCTATTTCTTGAGGATTTTTTTTAATTTTTTAATTTTTACATTTCTGTTAATAACAAAAGAACCGTGATAGCTAGAAAATTAATTTTTTTTAGAAAATATAGGTAATTTAATTATGTTTCGAATGCTATAAATTACATTCAAATACATAGAGCTCTAAATATCAGTTGCAAATTTATAGGCAATTGTGATATATATTTTATGTATGTGAAATTTTGTGGAAATGTATAATCTATAAAAATTTGAATAAATTATGTTGGAGTTTTGTTATTTCTGTCTTTCTGAAGTATTAAATTTTAAATATTGGAATTAAAAATTAATTAAAGGAATCAGTAAATTAAGTTTGAGGAAGCTACGTGCCAATGAATTGGCAGCGGGTTTTTTTTCGTATCTAGAATACAATTATAACGTGGATCATTACATACACACACGCACACAATAAAAATATGAAGTTTAATTAACAATATATAATCATATAAAATTGTTGTAAATTAATTTTATTACATAAATTAATATAAATAGTAATAGCTTTTAAAAATATAAAATACAATATCTATAAACTTAAGAAACACTCATCTTACCTAAGTCCGTTTTTGATTGTTTAGCTGTTATTACTCCAGCTGTTCGAATATATTCTCTATGTTTCAAATACTCATTGTATAAAAGACCAGTAGAGTTTACTTTTATTGGCTTTGGTTTTCCATCTCCATCTTTATTATTTATTGTATACGAAGGTTCATAATATAAAATTTCTTGCTCATTTGAGAAAATCTCAGTTACAGAAGTGGCAAGATTTTTAAAAGTTAAGCCATTTATACTGTAATAAAATCCACTCATTTTAAATGAATAATATAAGTAAATACAATATTATAAGTAAGGTTATTTAGCATAACGGAATTTATTGTTTATTGAATGACTAGAATCTAATAAGCAAGCAATGTTGCAGAAGATGATGCACCTTTCAATAATCCCAACCCTCATATGGGCTATGAGAAACTCCTAAGTATAAACACTCAAATATATGAAAGCTCATGCAGTAAAAATATAGACAATAAGAAAAGACATGAACTATATTTGTTAAAGTTGCAAAGACCTATCATTTGTTATAGAATAAGCTTGTAAAAAAGTAAAAAAAAAAAAATTGAAAATTTACAAAAAATTAAATTGTTATATATACAAAAACGACTATTGCTTAATATTTATTTATTTACATATTATTATCGATTCTTTTTATAGCCAAATTATAATTCTTCAAATAATCTATCTGAGAGTAATTTTGATACTTGAAACTTACAAAACTTTGTTTCATTTGACCTGTCTTTGTCTTCTACGAAAATTAACACTTATAAAAATTACACGTGTTTATACGTCTGAATCGGATCTTACCTATACGGATATGCTGAGCATTTAGTTGTCACTAGCTGATCGTTTATAATAATTTTCGCTAGTTCTTTTCTAAAACAGCTAATATCTTGATCAACACTATACTTAAATAATATTAAATTCCCCAATAAATTGCTTGGATTATTTAATAATTTATATAGGTGTTTGTTTTTTTGAACCAAGAGATTGTAACAAAATAAATTAAAATTATAAAAAAGGATGATTTTGGTAATAATAGACAGATAAGTAAAGTTTTATGCATATTTACTCTCAGTATACTTTTCTTCATAATCATTAATATGACATGCATCGGGCATAGGAAAATCATTTTCTCTTATATTATTATCATCATTATTGAAATCGAAAATTGCTTTCTGTGCATACACGTTAGAATCGTGTTCTGATGCGTTGCTAAAATTAAAATTCAAGCATACGCGAAAATTAAACCATAACCAATACTACAACTTAGCATTCAAACTTTGACGACAATTAACCAACATGCATGTAAATTAATAACACAATTTCTTTAATAAAACTTACTTTCAAAATAATACCTTAAATGTTGTAGCTGCCAATTGTTCAAAAGGTTTTTCACATTACTGTCCATTCTGTAATATCAGTCAGCCGATGAATTAACGATCTGCGAAGGATATACTTATCTAATGCAGCGCGCCGCTCATCTATTTGTGCGCTCGCTATTTGTCACGCGCACCTTGCTCGACAGTCGCGCGGCCTGACAATGTAGTAACGACAAATCGGGGTGACAGTCGCCGAAAAGCGGCGTGGTAAATAGCATGAGCGGGCGGCCTGATGCGCACCGTCTTTTCATGCACTGACACACTATCGCGCCGTGGAGGGCAGCACGGGGGTCGTGTGTTGCTGCTACCACGGCGCAGAGCTCTGGGGACTTTTCTCCGTGTATACATTGAAGAACATATTACCGGAAAATTAGAAAATATTAATAATGGTAATATTACTCAAATTACGCTGTCTTAAAATAATAGTGCAGTTAATAATAGTCACTTACAATGCCACTGGAATCTGCCGTAAATCTAATTACATCAGAAAAACTTGTTCAAATTAAAAAATTTTCGTAATATATTTCAAAATCCCTTTTATTTACTGTTATGTTACTATTTATGTAAGTCTTTATAATTATAATCATTTTTATTTTAAATAAACTGAAAACTTGAATTAAACATCTAAAGGGCTAGTGTATTAAGTATTGAAATATGTATATTTAATATTTTTTTTTTAATATAAAGAAGGTATACGCAATAAAAGTGACTTTAAATAATGTAAAATTTTACAGTTATTTGTGATATAACTTTTTTAAATGAAAAGAAAATTAGGCATTAGACATAAAAAAAATTTATCGAGCGAAATGTATAATAGTAGTATGAGGGTTTGGTTGAAAAAATCTTAACAATAAATAAATTTTATTATCAAAGAATATATATATATTTGCTGAGATATACAAAATAATCAATACATTGAAAAATAAATCTGGAGGTGTAGACAATATTAACGCTAAATCATTGAAAATTCTCTCTGAATATATATGTGTGCCCTTAGAATATATCTTCAATTTATGTATTGTGAAATCTATCTGGCCTGACGCGCTCAAAAATACTGAGGTAGTCCCTATTTACAAGGCTGGTGAAAAATCTAATATCAATAATTACAGACCAATCTCTTTAATATCGAACATTGCAAAAATTTTTGAAAAAATAATTTATAATAGATTATACCACTTTTTTGAAAAACATAACATAATATCAGAAAAACAATACGGTTTCGTTAAAAATAGGGGAACTACTGACGCATTAAATTATATATCAAATATCATATACGAAAACTTAGATAAAAGTAAACCAATAATTGTTGCTTTTCTAGACTTAGCCAAAGCATTTGACACTGTTAATCATAGAGTTCTTTTAGATAAGCTTGAACGATACGGAGTAAGGGGTAGTGCCTTAAAACTGATGACTAGCTATCTCACAGATAGGCGGCAAAGAGTAAAAATTCAAGAATATAAAAGTGAATATAAAGAATTTACTACGGGTGTTCCCCAAGGAACTATATTAGGACCACTACTTTTTATACTTTATGTCAATGACTTACTAGGAAGTATGCAAAATGACACAATCATGTCCTATGCTGATGACACGGTTATCATATCAAGTGACAACATGTGGTCCTCAGCTCAGGAAAAAATGTGTGCTTGCCTTAATCATGTGGCCAAATGGCTTGCACAAAATAAACTGTCGCTAAATATAGATAAAACGGTCTATATGACTCTCGGAAACTACTGTGATAGTGTACCTGGCACACTAAACATCAAAATAGGAACGCAATTAATAAAAAGAGTTGAAAGTCATAAATACTTAGGGCTGTATTTCGACTACAATATGAGGCATGGTGTGGTTTGTGCACATAAGAATTATGCACATATTTATTGTGCACACTTTAGCATTGGTGTATATCTATATCTATGTGTATACTCTAATGCTAAAGTGTGCACAATAAATATGTGCATAATTCTTATGTGCACAAACCACACCATGCCCAATATGAAATGGGATAAGCATATAAGATATATCATTAAAAAAACTAAATACCTAATTTTTGTCTTTGCCAAGATAAAAAATATGATGGATACAAAAACATTAATGATAATATATTATGCTTTCTTTCATAGTCTAATCAATTATGGGGTAATTGCCTGGGGTGGTGCGTACGATAATAATATGAAACTAATACAATCAACACAAAACAAAATATTGAAAATCATAAATAAAAATAAATTCTCTCAAACTAATCCACCTCTTGAAATAAAAAAATTATTCCAGTTAGAGTCAATATCCTTACATTATTCTACATTAAGAAATAAATATATAAACAGTGCGAGCAAGACCAGAAACAAAACAATTCAATTACCTAAATGTGATAAAAGAATTAGTGATAAAAATAGCTACAATGAAGCTATAAGGGTCTTTAATGGGCTATCTAAGGATCTCAAAGTTATGAATTTAAGTAGACAATTAATGAAGAAAAAATTAAAAATGTTTATAGTAAAAGATGCAATATAATTTCAAAATAATAATTAAATCTTAACCAATATATCTAACAAATTATTTAACTGTTATTTATGTACTACAATGGATTTTATCGATGTTAACAAACACTACGCACATACCATTATATAGTTTTTAAGAATTTTGTAGTTTGTAATATTTTTTTTTAGTTTGTAAGTTTTCTATGTACCAGATCTACACACAGGCAATAATATTTGCCTCAGTAGGATTTACTTACTTATGTATATTTCGTATATAATAATGTAATGTAAATATTTTCTGGAAATAAATAAATAATAAATAAATATTATCTTTTCTTTACATTTTACACATTCTAAATTTGGAGTATACGCAAGCAAATAAAGTAATTAATATTTTTTTTAGTTTGATAAAAATAATTCTTAAGTAAACACATACTTTTTTAAATTTTAATTTTTTATACATATAAAATGTATAAATTTTAACAAATTTAACTATATACGCAAATAAATTAAAAAGTAAAAGATGCAAGTATTCAAATAAAAAAAATATATAAATTAAATTTTAAATTTGTTGAACGAAGTAAATTTACTCATTTGATAAAGATTCAGCATCTTTCTCTGTTAAAGACTTGGATCTGAAAATTTGTTTCAATTGGAACTAAGACATAAAACGTGAGTTTGATACACTCTTAAGATGCACTTACTTATCAGTTCGCCTAGCCAAACGACTGCTAGCGTTTGCTAACCATGTACCTATTTTTAACTCCACTTCATATTCTGTACATTTGTCGAACATGCGACATACAGCAGCTAAACATAGAAATCATACGTTATTGTAGATATAAATATATGTACATTTAAATATTATTCTTTAATTGCTCTTTTAAGTACAATACTTACAAGTTACTAATTTACATAAGATATACTGAGAAAAATTCTTTTTCTTCTGGCGACCTTTAAGGCTAAATTGTTCAGCAAATTTATCTGTTATAATTTTATACATTATATTGTTTGTTAAGTCAGAGTAATCCTTTCCTCCACGTCTAGATAGCATTTCAGTCTAAAAAAATAAAATAAACTATATTATTTTTTTTAGTAAACATCAAAATTTGTATTAATGCGCAAACTTGCAAAGGAAACCCAAAAACGGTATTCAATGATTTAATGTTTTAAGAAAAATATATTAACCGGCTGTTAGTAAAGTCTGAATGACACAATTAACACCCGTTATTTTTGCCAAAACCTTGTACAACCATAAACTAAAATCAGAATTTTTTTTTAAATGTGCTACTTGAATTGTAAATTTATGAAGTTTTTAGTTTTGTTTAAGCATTTAAATATACGTATAAAGGAACAACATAGTTTTAGGTAAAGAAAAAAGTGTGGTCTGAAAGCAATTTAAAATCATCAATTTTAAATAGCTTTAATTTAGTGAAACAACACATATTCAAGCTGGAAAGCCAATCCATGCAATAACGTGTATTTTTTTCTTTACTGTACCTGAAATTACTGTTGAAATAAATGTAAATTGTAAGAAAAATGCTAAAAAGATTCCTACAGCATTTGTAATAAATTTTGCTGTATTAAAAAATTGATTAAAAATGATCTTGTTAGTTAAATTTAATTGTAAATTACAATTAATTAATTAACATATAAGCAATAATATATAAATACCACATCTTCCTGAAAGTCAGAATCTTCTTTGAAGTCGTTTTCCAAATTAAGTAAATCTTGTTGATTTTTAAGAGGAAAATGAACTCTGGCTTTTGTTTTAATAATATTATTACTATTCTTCTGAGAATTTGAATTCACACTAACATTAGAATTGTTATTAACGGATTTGTCACGTATTTTGCGTGATAATTCTGCTCTTTTCGGTTTTGCAGTTGCCTGCATTAAACCGGGACAAGCAATGGCTAATTACTCCAGATTGACGTTAGGTTTTGGGAAAAACCACCTAAACTCTATTCCCTCAGTGTAGATGAGTTAGATTCCCGATCCTTGCTCTTCCGTTTCTTAGGAGGCCGAATGCGAAATTCTAACTCACTCACTGCTCTGATCCGTCGACTTTAAGAGGCCGAATGCAGAGTTCGCAAGTCTAGGGGACAATTGATCCTGTTGTCTCCAACAGAAGAATTCAACGTCCCGGAATTAGGATAGGTGAGGGTGAGGTATAAAAGAGAACGGCAAGAGACAGAGATGTTTATATTTGAAAAAACTTACTTTTTATTTGCCCTTACTCGACTCCCCTCTTTCCAATTTTCAATATTTAAATTATAGGAAACGGAGCTTTGCACGCTCTTTCAAAAAAAATTAACAGGCCCGTAGTGGTGGTGATGGCAGTGATGTTCTCGATGTTCTGTCCTGCTGGATGGTGGTGGCAGACTGTCCCTTGGTTGATCGTGTTCCATCTTGCTGGATGGTGGTGGCAGACTGTCCTTCGGGGCCGCGTGATTCCCTTTTTGTCGCCTCGGGGGTAATGGGCGTGGAAAACTGCTTTTCCTTAAAAAGCTGCGGTATCAAATCAGGACTCTCGGCGTCAGCGTCTTATCGAATCAGTGATGATGCGTGCGGCGGCGGCTGTGATACCACAGTATTTTTAACTGTTCCTATGTTTCAATGTTGAGCGAGTTGAAGAGTGCGGGAAATCGGGGCCCAATGATGCGGGGGCGATCTTTCTTCCAAGCGCCACAGTTTCGTCAAGCGGGGAGAACCCTATGCTTTAACACAGAGAGCGGGCGCTCATCCCTTCTCTAGGGTATTTTCCGGCGGCTCGTATCCTTCTTCAAGAGCGAGAGAGAACGCTATACTGTGCAACGAAGAAGGAAGATGAGAGAGAGAAAATATATTCCTATCTCTCTCACTCTACGCTTTCTTGGAGAGTTTTCTTGATAATTTTTACGTTTTATAAATACTATTGAAAACAGAAGTTTTATAAGTTAACCATTACATTACTTTATTAGATGTTACCTTAACAAGGTATTACAAATTTGAACGGTGATTTTACAGTGAATACGATCGGAGTTATGGCTAAATTAAAAATTGTTAAACATAATAACTAGTTTTACAGAAGGATAATTAATATAAGTTAAAAATCTAAAATAATTAAATAATTATAGGCTTTACAAGTTCTAAAATTGGAAATAATATTTGTCGCGGTGTAAAGAAAACCCAAAGGTTTTCTTAAAAATTTCGTTTCGAGACCTGTAAGTGCTACGCAGCATCCTAGGGGGAGATAAGATTTTCTAGATGTGCACGGCTTCGGCGAGTACATCTATTATTAACTATGGGAATTGCAACTCCTTGAGAGGGTCATAAAATATCTTACGTGATTCCATGAAAAATAAAACATTATAAATTATTATTAACAGTAAGAAAAGTAAGAAAAACGTTTGTCGATTTTCCAATTTTGAATAAGCGACTATGCATAGGAGTTTTATGACTCTTTCCTTCTCGCTATCTTATTTGGCTTTCCCAAGTGCGTTCAGATGGTTTTTTAGCGTGGGAAAGAAAGTGAGGAAGGGGGCCCGCGATTCCGAGAGGGTCAAGTCGTAAAATATTTTTCCTATATAGCTTTCAACTATGTCCTCTCTGTTCTCGGCGGAAACCCTCTGTTTGAAAATGAGACTCTGGGTTTCCTCAACGATAAAATGCGGCGAGAATTTTCAAAACGTTGGTGCTTAATCTATTTTCTTTATAAGAGAACAGAAGGTTCTCATATTAGACTTCAGTATTTATTTTTTTTTTCTTTTTTTTTTAATAAGCTAATAAGCATCCGCCGTCACACCCCGACACTTAAACGATTACTTAAGGAGTGCAACGAGGAAAAGTGATCGAGGGGAGAAAAAAAATGATTTAGAGAATAGTGATACAGTATTATAGTCATAATGGGTATTCGCACACAAAAACTAAAATCTACAACTTAAATTATGCCAATATGATCAATTTACTTTTAGTCCTGAACGAACCCTAAGGTCGATTTGGTTGATCTTGGTTGTACGGAGTTAGTGTTACTTCATTATCTACCCTGACCATTGGGTAATAAGAATTTTCTCTCGGTGGTTGAGCAGGTGGTGCGAGAGGTTGTTCCATATCCCTTTGAGTAAATGCGTCGGGTTTGGGCCCCAAATGAATAAAAAGAGCTGTTAAACTGCTCCAGACTGCTGCTAATAGATGATATGACCACCCATAAATCCTGTGTAAAGCTATACCGTTGACAAGTACATCTGCTAACATTTTTACTCCTTGGAGGATGACTAGAATAGCCATTATTGCGGCGCTCACGGTACCAAAGGTTAAGAATTTTCCCCATGCCTTCTGCCAAGTGGACTTAGCTAGCCGCTCAATGAAGTCCTCATTCAAAAGTTTAATGATCCCTCCATCTTGATTACGTAAGGGATGACCTCCTATTTCCCGAGCAATATCGTTGATTACACCTGGTTGTTCAAGGGGATACATGATCCTGTTCATCAATTCCTCCAGATCTTGTTCGGAGTAAATACCGCTTGTAGCAAGGGTTGGTATGTCTTGATACTTCCAAGTAATCTCGGTAAATGGTTTCAAGACTTCAGGAGTTCTGGCAGATGCCAGAACTCCTGATCCGTAGATACGGGTCGTGGTAGAAACTTAAACCAATTTTCATTAAAGAAAAAGAATGTGGGTAACAAGGCGTTACAATCCACTATGGTACCGTGGTTTTTTAATATGTGAGTCTTGGGTGTCATAAACTTGGTTTCATTATTATGACTAACCTTGAGTTCAACATAACATTCATCGCCAGGCATTACCTTAACATCAGTCGGAATGCACTTTACAACATGGACCACTTCTCCAGCCGTTACAGCCATATACCCGGGTCCTCTCATGAGATTAAAAGCAAATTGATCGGGCGCATGCGTAGCAATAGCTAACGCATTTTTTAAATTTCGCGTTCCTGTCTATAACGATGTATCACTTCATTCCTATACAAATTAGTTATCTGGGTTCGAATATAACGTTCTACAAATACAAATTTAGAGTTGGTATACGCAAAGATATTTAGGTTGCTGAGTGACATTCTCTTGCTCGTAGTGAATACATTATCTTGTGTAGTTTCAAAAATAAATAGCTTCGGATGTTCAGTGCCAATTATTTCATACCCACATACAGATTTCTTTGCCTTCATCATGAGTGCGAAAGTGACATCATGGGTTGTCAATGAGTATATGGTGCGCTGAGACTCGTCAAAAATCCTGTTTGCCATTCCTTCATATAACACGCTATAATGACTAAATTGACACATATCCCGGGGAAGATTCTGCCAAAATGTATTCCCTCCTTCGGGATCAATGCAATTTTCGTCCGTTAACACGCAACGGGTTCCTGATCGTAATCGCACCTGATTATTATTAAGATCAACTGGGGTGATGTACTCCTGCACAGTGATTCTAATCATTCCCTGAACTACTACATTATCCCAAATTCCGTATGCATCGGAATACGCTGCTCCTGAACATTTCCCTTCAGAAGTCAAGGATCCTGCCAGTGTCACCGGTCTGACAGTTGTCTGATTAATCCTAATATCCCGTAATACGTGGGCGTCATCGAAATACAGAGTACCGGAGGCGAATAAATCTAGGCAGCGCTTCTTACTCCTCTCGACCACATACTCATGCAACCCGTTCTTAACTATAGAATTATGCGAATGCATACCACAGTGATAAACGGTGCGTTGTAATTGTAATTTGCATTGTACTACATGTACATCTTAAAATAGATTCATTTGGAGCAATTGTACATACTTCCTAGTGCTATTTACAACTGTGGTAGGCACGTCGCATGGCGCTACATCGAGTAAAGATATGGTAGTTATGTTTAAAGATCTTGCCCCGCAGTCATAGGCGATGATGGCTCCCACCCCATAGAGCGTTGTTAGAATAAAAAATAGTCCTGTCACAAGAGACATAATTGTTGTTTCAAACTGTAATTAGAAAAAGAAGTTATTATTTGCTCTCCTCCACTTTCGGATTTTTTTTTTAATGAATCTTTGGTTGGGTTAATATGTGAAATACGCAACCGATTTGCATGAACAACTCTTGTTTCCTTTTTCATTTGTATTCTAATTTTACTATTAATAGAAATGCCGGGATGTAACACCCCCCTCCTTAAATGGTTGCTACTACTAACAAACGTAGTAAACCTTACACTGAGTACCGTCGGTAAGATATAATTTGGAATAATAAATCGATGTTTATTGTTATATTGATTACACAAAAAAACTACAAGAACCGTAAGAGATGAAATTCAAATTGTTGTTTATGAGTAATTCAGAAAAACATAAATATTTTTTTTTTTATAATAATAATATATATTGTATTTGACATAACTCCTTTCTTTTAGAAGGAAAACTTAACGTTTAATGTTTTTTTTTCTCAAGAATATTGAATTGGTTTGAAACATTTTGAAGTTAAATGCATGTCATCTCTAATTCATTTATAGAAACAAAAAAAAATTTAACATTTTTTTTTTTTTTTTTCAGCATCAACTACAACATTATCTTTTGTAGGCTGAGTCATAGTATTGATCTTCCTCTAAATTGGCTACCCAGTGCTTGGTTAAATCTTAGCTTTAAAAACGGATTACCGCACGTGCTAGATTTCGTTTGTCAGAGACTGTGACGTATTGATCGTTATTTAAATGATACAACAGCCTTTAAGGTTTTCAAAAAAGAAAACTTCTCATGATCAAAACGTAATAGAGTTTGGTATTTGTGCACCAAGTCAGTTTTGCATGGTCACCACTTGTGATTCCAGAGGCTTTGTTCCTTGTTTGTATAATAAATAAATTAGAAAATACGCTCAAAAAAAAAAAAATTTTCCAAGAACAAATCGACTTATTTTATTTTTGAGTTCATTATTTATGAGGCAAAAAAGAAAATTTGTTTTAAACAATTTTTATAAATAATTGGACATTAACATATTGATATAACATATTATTAATTATTCATTAGTATATATATATATATATATATATATATTTATCTTTTTTTTTAATTACTCTGTTAAGTCCGGAAATAAGTGGAAATAAGTAGTAATTGGTTTTATGTAGGTTTATTATATAAAATACAATAATTTATTACCAATACAATCTGCTGGCTTCTGGTAGATCGATGCGTTGTAATTTCAATTACAATTCTTTTCTATAACACTTGCTTTTATAAATTTACTATAAATAACTTATACTATCTGCTTACTAGACGAGTAAGGCTTACGATTACAATTTCAATAACTTATAAAATCTGCTTACTAGATGTGTAAGGCTTACGGTTTGAACTTCTCGATGTCGTAGAGGTACACGGAGTTCGCCAGGTTTCTTGTACGCTGTGACTGATTCGCGTGACACACATCACTTCTTTTATAATACAAAATAATTAGGCTAAAGATGAGCCCGGTGACGTATCGAATTCATCTTTTGACAACTTATGTATTACAAGTTTTCTGGGTCGTCGTACTTGCGAAATGCTGAGCATTGCAAAGTGTGGCCTTTCGACTGCCGCGGAGTTCGGTGGCTTGGATTCTAGCTCGACCGTATGTTAAAAACTGCATCCGTTGTCTTCCTGAGTGGGTGACTCTATACGTCACAAGGTCGCATAAGCAGAACGCTGCGTAGTATTAAGTTGCATTCTCGCTTTTATGTGTCAGAAAATATCTGATACTAATTAGGCTTTTTCTTTAAAATGCGAATACGTCTCCGGACGTAACACCTCCCCCCTTAGACTGTTGAATGTCGTAGAGATTCAACAAATGTATCAGAGATTTTCTGTTACAGAATTTGATTTAATGATAAACATAATAATACGATTTATAATAGTAATAGTAATATTAGTAATAATAATTATAATAATAATAATAATAATACTCGTCAGTCTTGGATCGACATGAATTTCTCATAAATTATGGTTTAAACAATTAATACTTTGATTTACAAAATCATGACCATTGGTTATTTTACATTCATGGTTATCAAGTTTAAGTTTTCTAAATTGTTAATTACTTTGGTGCGCATTGTTTAAATTGACAGTTGTATTTAGCGCATATTATTTTTGCTGGAACATAAAAATTGCTGTATTTGTATTTTGAAGAGTTCATTGACTTGGAGTGTCGCGAGGCCGTACAGTTAAAAGTGCATAGTTGTCGAAATATAAGATGGAAAGTTAATTATAAATACAACAACGTCTTTCATGAAATGTTTTGAGAAATTTTTAAATAATTTCAATATGGTTCGTTTAAAATTCTGGTTCATTTCGTTCAAGAATGTTTACAATTTCCCTGTGTTGAAATTTTTTTCTCTATGCTAGTTGATACGTGGGTGTCAATAAATTTGCAATCACATAATTTTGTGGATCAAGAAATTACTGATGAGAATATGAATATTAAATGTAATTTAGGGATACGTCACGGACGTAACACCTCCCCTCTTAGACTGTTGAATATCGTAGAGATTCAACAATTATAGGAATAGTTGAACCACCAGTAATTTCTTGTTACAAAAGGTTCAATAATACTAACAATTCAAATAATAACAATAATAAAAATTCATATCATTAAATCCATACTAAAAATTTATATATATAAACAATAATAAAAATTCAATAAATTTAAACAAAATTTCGTATCGTCTATAAATTTCTATAAAGTAAATCATTTATTTTTGTTCCTAACACTAGACTACACTTAAACTACGGTTTTAATTTTATATAACAATTGGTTAATAAAACGTTACGTAATAAATATCGCATACGTTATGCATTAGAATTTGTATAGAGATATATAATATCTTGTTTGAACATCGCATTTCGACAATTAAATTATTTTATTACGCTAATGTATAATAAATTTTGTTTTGCTGGTTTTACATAAATTAAAGTCATTGATTAACTGAGTTTAGAAATAATGTGTGCATTAAATAATATTGTAATAAATAAAAGGTGAGGAGAAATATAGGGAATGATTCAAGTGATCATTCACTTCCCTCCTTGCTGAGATATTTGGCAAAAGATATATTATTTTTTTCTCTTTGTTTAAGTAGAATAACATTAAAGGGTTTTTGATATTATCATTATAAAAAAAAATATTTTTCAACCGTATACTGAGAAAAATTATAATTATTTCCAAAAGAAAAATTTAATTATATTGGTAAGTATTTTTGATAAAAAAGGAAGGTTAATAGGACGGAGTGATTTTTGTTAATTTTGACTTGTTATTGCTCTTATGCATCATTGTATTACCTTTCTTTGAAAATCTCAGCCGTTTTAAAAGTTCATTTTAAAAATCAAGATTTTTTTCTGGCATGAGTAGCATTCACATATTTGCATTAGAGAGTATGCAGTGCGTTAGAGTAGAAAATTGCTTTACTCAATACAGTGCCGAATAGTGTATCTTGTAGGATGATCATGTTAGTATATGATGAAACTGATCACTTCCAATACATTATATTCGATTTAATCTTAGCAATGTGAGTACAGCTACCTAAATTCTTTCTTTCTTTTGTTCTTGAACTATTCATAAAATTTCTTTTATGAATGCGAAAAATTTTTGTAGGCAAATACAATCTGATTTTGCATAAAATTACAGTCAAATTTTTTTTATCTATGTTTGTTAGGGTTGCAAGGTTTAGGAATGGTTTTGTTTCGTTTTCTTTTGGATTAGTTCTATATTTTCTTATTCAAAGATAGATAGAATAATAAGTTATTAAATTGATCCCTGAAATGTTTTCTACCTTGTGACTAAATAATTAAATATTTCTATTATTTAATAACACATAATTTTTACAAATAAAACTTTTGCTTGTTTCATTAGCAAACAAAAACTGAGGTATTTTAATATGTAATCGCAATATTTTTGTTTGTTGTTGTTAAAAAAGAAAAGAACAATGTATATATTTTTTTAATTGTCAACGATGTTATTGTTAGTCGTAGCATTACTTCAAAAATCTTTCATGTATGAATCTTTTTGCTGTCTTCGTAAAAAATTTCTTAGAATTTCATTATTCAAACTTATATTATTCCGATCGCATTTTTATAAAATATTAACTTTCTTAGAAAATATAGTTGCTTTTCACAAAATTCTTACAAGTTGATACGAACAATTGTAGACAAACGGATAAGTGGTTATAATTTTAAATTGTATATTTGGTAAAATCTGGATCACCTTAGGGTTAGTTGACCAAGAAGTAGGATGGTTTTGCTTCAAATGGAAAAGTTGAGCTGCAATTATAATTCTCTATTGCTGTATTAAATTTGGAAAAATAAGAAGAGATTATGATAGATGCTAATATTGAGTATGTTGTCCATATCCTAAAACAAAAATGTTATGTTATTATTTGTTATAATATTGTCTTTGCTTAGTTTTCATAATTAGTTAAGATATTATTTTGTTCATTTTAATAGCGTTGAAAATTCTTATTATGCTGATCCTTTTGAAATTTATTAATATTTGGTTCTTTAATAGGCCATGTTTTGTCTCCCTTTTTAAACCTTTTCCTGATAGTAAATTTATTGTAGTAACCTTTAGATTTTAATTTTAATTTTGTAATTTTTTATAATTCTTTTAAATATTTTTTATAATTAGATATCCATTTTAGTTTTCTGACGTTTTTATTAGATTTTACTTTGATAGGATAGTTAAAAACTAACTGCAATTGGTGTACTTTATTAGGATTTGTATTTAGATCGATTATTACGTTATGATCTTGATTACCCAAAGTTTCTTTTAGTTGATTTTTATTCTCAAGCTGTTCTTGGTGTTCTTGATTATCAAATATTTTTAGATGACTTTTATTCTCTAAATGTTTTTTTAGTTTTTGATTATCAAACATATCTTTTGGTTGATTTTCATTTTCGAAAACTACTTTACTATTATTTAATAAGTTCTTTAGATTTTTTTATCATTTAATAAAGACTCTTCTGAATGTATTGATGCTATATTCTCTTTTAACGAATTTTCAAGCGAGTTTTGTTGGAATTTAGTTTCCATTTGATCATCTTCGGAAAATGGTTCAGCTAAAGCAAAAGTTATGTCTAAAATGACTTTAAGATCATCATAAAAAGTTACTGTTTCCAACGAATTATTACCTTCTTTATTATTTTCATTCGAAATTTCATTCTTTTGGTTATTTATATTGGATTCATTAAAATCAATTACATTAATTTCATCACAATCCTCATGAGTTTTTAAATTAGATTCGTTGAAATTCATTTCTTCATTAGTCTCATAATTTTTTACAGTAGATTCAATAGAATCAATTAAATTTGTTTCCATAATTTCTTCAATTTCATGATTATTTTTGAAAATTTCGTTAAAGTCTATAAAATTAATTTCATTAGTATTTCCATGATTTTTTATAATCATATTATTATCTTTTGGTTCATCAGTGATTTCATGTATTTTTATAAAAGGTACGATAATTAAATTGATTTCTTTATCATCATTAATTATTGTAGATTCCTCTATGATATTAGTTTCCTGTTTAATTTTATTTACTTTATTTTCTGTAATTAGTTCATTACCATTATACCTTTCAATATTCGTTGTATTAACTTTGTTTTTCTGAATTTTTGATTCGTTAATTGTTTCTTTTGTACCATTATGGTATGATTCATCAGTATTAATACTTGGATATTGTTTGATTTCCTCACATTCTTCAGTAGTATGATCTGGATTTTTACAAAGATCACAATGATTTCCTATTGCATTATATTGCATCATAAGATTTTTAAGTTTTCTGCAGTTGTCGATGTCATGTCCAATTCTTTTGCAATAATCACATTGAATTCTTTTTCTATTTACTGTATTGGGTTGTTGATTATTAAAAATCGTGTTTCTTGGCTTGTAATTTTGTTCTTGAGTTTTGTTAATGAATCGGTTATAATTTCTTGTAGTATTTGGTAATTGATGAATTTCTTTATTTTCTAAAATTTTGTAGTTTGTGCTATTTTGAGAATGAGCATTTCTTTCTGGGCAATACTTTGCTGTATGTCCGATTCTGTTGCAAATTTGACAAATTATTCTATTTCTTAAAATCGCACGCTTGCAATCTGATGAATCGTTGTCTTCTTCCTTACATAACGCGCACCACATTATTTTTTCGTTTATAGGGCAGTATTTTATCCAGTGCCCGAGTTTATTGCATTCCATACATACTGCTGACAGACAGTCTTTAGTTGAGTGACCCGTGCTTCCACAATACTCACAATCAAGTTCATATTTCTTTATAACAGGGCATTGAGTAGCTGCATGTCCTATCATTTGACAGTATTGGCAATAATCTTCATTTGTTTGGTTAAATGTACACTTCTCTACAGAATGTCCTCTGTGATTACAGAGTTTACAAAAAAGTTCTATTTTATTTTTAGCATTCTTGCAAAAATAAGATATATGATCTTTACTTTTACAATAAACACAAACTGCATTAGAGCAAAACAATGCTTCGTGATATTGATCTCGGCAAATTTGACAATGAAATACGTTAGTATAATAATGGTTTTGTTGTTTAAAATTATAAAATGTATTAGCTTGATTATTCATCATGGTTTTTTCATTTTATTAAATGTTCGTAATTATTATTGTGGTTTATTTTTGAATTTATCTTTTATTTTGTTTATTATTGTCTTACTTTCATTTTCTCGTTTGAGTGTTGTTTATTTTTTATATTATATTTAAATATTTTTCATTTTCTTATTTTATTATATTCCCTTTTGCAATGTAATATTTTATTGTAATCTTTTTTTCTGTATGATTCTTCATTATAATATTCTTACTTTTATTGTAATACTTTTCGTTTGTTTAGTTATTTTTTATTATTATTTTGATTTCCTTATTTTGATAAAAAATGGCTTGATTATTTTATACACTGATTATATCTCTCATATGTTTTCTATTTTGTATTGTGTAAATTCTCTATTATTTATTTCCCTTTATTTATTTCTCTTCATTCGTTTCTTATGTTTTGTTCTTTATTCTTTTTATTTATGTATTAGTATACTTAATATTTCTTTTTAAATATCTTTTATTATTAGTTCAACTATATATTTTTTTGTGTATCATTTATTTGGCAATTTATTTATTTATTTGCCAATTTTATATCTCTATTCTTAATGTTTTTCGTGTAATTTGATTTCTGATATTCTTATTTCTTGTTTATGTATAATATTTATCCATTCAATGATCATTATTTTGTATTATTATTTCATTTTTCTCCTTCGTGTTGGATTTGTTTTATTTATTTCAATTTCTTTTTATTTATTTATTCATTTGTTTATTTTTTTTTCACTAATAGTTTAGTTATTTGTTTTTACTGATATTATTTAATTATTTGTTTCTTAATGTTTCCCTATATGAATTTTTCACTTTAAATTTCTTGTTTGTGAAATATATTTGCGTGATGCTATTTACTTATATATTTTGATTTATTTTGATTTTATCTTTATGTGAAATCTTTTTTTTTTTATATTCGTTTACGTTAATTGTATTTGGGTTATCCTTTCTGCTTTCCCTATTTCTATAACATCGTCTATTTTCCCTTTTTTTTATTTATCTGTTAATATGTTAGTAATCTGGACGAGCCGTACACGTTCATCTTCAGAAGTTTAAACGATCATGCTACAATGATCTTCTCAACTTCTTACTGCAAAACGAGAAGCTCGGAAGCAGTTAGTAGTGATATTTTTAGTAATTTTCAAATACTACTCGTTTCCTCTCATTCCAGTCTTATTTTTTCGTATAAATCTAGTGAACTTACGTTCGATTCGTACCGGAACCAATGTGACGTTCCGAAAAATAGTTATTTTTATTCTTTTATTTTAAACAGTCTAGTGAAGTAATGTTCGATTCGTACCGGAACCAATGTTAAGTCCGGAAATAAGTGGAAATAAGTAGTAATTGGTTTTATGTAGGTTTATTATATAAAATACAATAATTTATTACCAATACAATCTGCTGGCTTCTGGTAGATCGATGCGTTGTAATTTCAATTACAATTCTTTTCTATAACACTTGCTTTTATAAATTTACTATAAATAACTTATACTATCTGCTTACTAGACGAGTAAGGCTTACGATTACAATTTCAATAACTTATAAAATCTGCTTACTAGATGTGTAAGGCTTACGGTTTGAACTTCTCGATGTCGTAGAGGTACACGGAGTTCGCCAGGTTTCTTGTACGCTGTGACTGATTCGCGTGACACACATCACTTCTTTTATAATACAAAATAATTAGGCTAAAGATGAGCCCGGTGACGTATCGAATTCATCTTTTGACAACTTATGTATTACAAGTTTTCTGGGTCGTCGTACTTGCGAAATGCTGAGCATTGCAAAGTGTGGCCTTTCGACTGCCGCGGAGTTCGGTGGCTTGGATTCTAGCTCGACCGTATGTTAAAAACTGCATCCGTTGTCTTCCTGAGTGGGTGACTCTATACGCCACAAGGTCACATAAGCAGAACGCTGCGTAGTATTAAGTTGCATTCTCGCTTTTATGTGTCAGAAAATATCTGATACTAATTATGCTTTTTCTTTAAAATGCGAATACGTCTCCGGACGTAACAACTCAAAAACAATAAAATAAATACACGGGGTGTATTGGATGATGATTTTTTTTTTATTCTTTTAACTCGAGCAAGTATTTGTTAGATATATATACTCCCACATCAATTATTATATTTGTATTATTATTTGAATTTAAAATTCCTCAAAATCAATTTAAATTTTCCAAATTATAAGCCTTACAAAATAAAAAAAAATTATCGCACGCAATTTATACAAAAAATTCGCACGCTTAATCTTTTCTTCATTCATTATAATACGATTATTAGAGAACCTAACGCAGTGATAAAATGTACAATAAATTTCTGGCTTGCATTAGATGAATTGTAGACGCGTAATCATTGATTTGAAGGAACTGAAAATATTGCTGGGTGATGTTGGGCTGTTAAACAGGAACCTCGCACTCGCCTATCTATTAAGGCATGTGCTTCATTCAGAAGGAATAAAAATGGTGAAAACTACAAAGGTCATTTTTACTTTGTTGAGACTTTGAGTTTTTTATTATTATTATTTTTTCCTTTTACTATAAATTTGTCTGTAAACAGAAAAGAATATTAGTATTTTGGCTCATAGAAATAAGTTTAAGTTTAAATGAAAAACAATTAAAAAGAAATTCGGAGGAAATTTGCAACCTATATTACTTGATGGAAAATAATAATAAAAAAAATATTCTTTTAACAAATTAATTTTAGTAATATTTAATTAAAAACTAACTTTAATACTTAAGTATTTTGTTTTTCTCATAAATTTTAATAAAAATGCTTAAGGTTGATGGAGGTTTATATTTTTATAAAATCGGTAGTAATTTTAGATAAGAGTTAATCTCTGTATTGGACTCATGCTTCAATAAATTTTGTAATATATTTTTGATTTTTAAGTAGCTAGTTACATAGTAGTTATATTGGTAGTATTTTCGTTTAACATTATTTAGTAGTAAATTATGGAAAGTTAATTTATACTTGATCAAAATAAAATCAAGTATAACCTTAAAGTGTGATAGTTTAATATTAATTAAAGAGTAATTAAACGGTGATTTGAAATTGCTGAAGTTACTTTTAACCGTAAACCTATTCCTTAAGAAATCTTTGAAATATATTGGAGCTTGAATTGGAAAGGCTAATTTATGAAGTGGTTTTTTATTAATGGCATTATTCGTGTGTGCTTTTCCACTTGAGTTAACAATATAATCATCGCTCTCATCTTTAATTCTAGTTTTAAAGTAACTAAGTAACATACAATTTGATTGGGATTTAGATTCATCATAGCTTTTATTCGGAATGAGGTTATATTTAGAAAAATTGGTATTAAGGTATTTTTTTATGGGTTTAGGTAGTTTAGTAGTTTGTTTAGGAATACACTTTTCAGGTGTCACTTGAGGACTCTCAGATTTTTTATATATTCTGTCGATATGCATGCTATCATGGTTTAGCCTAGAATTACTTATAATACTAGTTGTTAAAAGACTTTCTATCGTTTTAGATACCCCAACACTTTTATTTGAAATAAATTTAAGTTTAGGAGGACTATTTATTTCTTCGGGTAATTTAAACTGATCATTTTTTTTTAGATTGTAGAGATAAAATAATTTTTTCTATAAACTCACCATTTAGATTATTAGATTCTTTATAATTGGGTTTATTCACAGTACGTTCGGAGACCCGTTTCTCAACATATTTTGATACAATCGGATTATTTTCGTTTTGATCTAATTCATTATTTTCTGTTGCTTCTTTGCAGTCTTTAGACGCGATTGATCTTGGTAAAATTATAAATGATCCAAAATTATACACTTTACTGGTACTATGTTCTAAAACGTTGAGTTTATCAGAAACTTTATTTGAGTGGATATTAGAAGAAACATAGTCATTACTCGGAGGTGATTGAGACTTGTAATTGGATATTTCCTGTTCTACCGAAATAGCATGTTTAACGGTATCAGTGAAAGTTTCACATGGATTAACATCTGATAATAAATGAGGTTTTAGTCCTATTAGAAAATTCTCAATCAGTAAACTCTGTATTATTTTATTAAAATTTATATTGTTCGTTAGTATAGTTTCTATAGCGCATTTTTTCATTAACTCATTAGCTTTAATAATCAACCTGTTTGAATACTGAGTTACAGATTCATTAGAAAACTGATAAATATCTTCTAAAGATTCATTTAATTTAGTCAGTAGATCGTTCTCTAAAACTTCTTGATATTTAGCAGTACCTAATTTATTTAAATGCTTATTGTTACCTTTTACGGTATTAAATGACCGAGCTTGGGATTAGATTGGACGACTAAGACAATTAGTCGCGGTATGGCCTACTCCAGAGCAGAGTTGGCATCTGACTAGTTTGGGGCATTCTAAAGCTATATGTCCTAGCTTATCACATAACTGACAAATCTTTATTGTAGAACATTGTGGTGCAATGTGACCACGTTTATAACACAATTGGCAAACGGAAAACATTTTTAGAAATAGTACGATACAGTGAAATTGGTATAGTAAGTAAACAATTTACCTTGAATGTGTAATAATTTTGTTTAATGGCTCTTACAATTTAGTAGGATAATTTAAAAAAAAACATAATAAAATTCAGAGAATTAGGAAAGAGTAACGGTTTTTCAAAATTTCATAGAACAAATTTGAACGTTTTAACAATTTAAAAGAATGTAGTAAAATTTAGAGAATTCCGGAAGAAAAGTAATATTTTTTTTTTTACAACTTTTACTTTGGCAAAATTCAGATGGTTTAGAAGATTTTCTTTTTATTGAATTCATTTAAGTAGTAAAATGAAGAGATGCAGCATTACGGCCGCACCTTTTAAATACCAATCTTTCAAAAATGGTAAATATAGTAAGAATGAAACTTCAATTTTCAAATTGGCATATTTTTTTGTATTCATAATATTTAGTTATAATTTTAATTTCACAATTTTTAACTTTAATTTCGTAAGGTTTAAAGTATGTTTTGAATTTTAATGGTTCTAATTTTTAATCTACATGAATTTAGAAAAAGTTTTGTTTCATTAAAGATAAGTTGTAATTTAGAAGACTTGTCCTTCTTTTTTTAAATTAAGTTTCATTTATTTATTAGCTTAAGCCAAATGCAAAAGTATATTGTAAGTTATATACTTAGAACATCATTCGTTTTGTAAAGTAGTAAGAGTTAGAAAAGATAAATACAGATTTACATTAATATGGTAAAATTTCTTTTGAATAGTTATTATTAGTTTGAAAATATAGTAAAATTTAAAAAAAAATAAACGAATATTATTTTTACTTGTTGAATTCGAATAAAGATTTAGAAATTAAGATTCAATTTTGTAGATAAAAGTTTGAAATCTTTTTGTAATTTTTGTTTCTTTGTTTATTTTTCAAAATATAGAATTACAATACCGTGAATTTAGTAATAAATTTTAGAGGTTACTTTTATTAGCTTCTCTTCTCAGTAATAGAGGATTTTCAAGGTTTGTGAATTTGGAAAGCCAAAGATTCCTGGATTAAAATGCATTCGAAATTTAATCAATTAAAAAAAACAAATGTACACGCAGTATACAAAACAACCTAAATGCAATTTTATATGCAATTAATACTTATTGCTTCTCTACCAATTTTAAACATTTAAGACAAGTTGAATTTACGAACAGCACGTTAGCTGCCTCCGCAACGTTAAACAGAAAAAAAGCTATTAAATAACTTTTCAATAATTGATTTTCCAAATACCGAATTTACACATTAATTTAGTCAAGAGGCCGTTCCGCATAGTCATCTTCTTGTAGCTCAGAGGCTTTGGGGCTTTAACTAACAAAAATTATTTTTCGATTTATCAAAAGTTTACCGATAGGCCGTTGCGCATGCTCACTCTTCTTAATGATTCAGAGGCTTTGGGGCATTGGCTTAACAAAATTATTTTTCAATTTATCAAAGGTTTACCGATAAGCCGTTGCGCATGATCACTTTTCTTAATGATTCAGAGGCTTTAGGGCATTGGCTTAACAAAATTATTTTTCAATTTACTAAAATTTTAACCGATAGACCGTTGCGCATGATCACTTTTCTTAATGATTCAGAGGCTTTGGGGCATTGGCTTAACAAAATTATTTTTCAATTTATCAAAAGTTTACCGATAGGCCGTTGCGCATGATCACTTCTTGTGATTCAGAGGCTTTTGGGCATTGGCTTAACAAAATTATTTTTCAATTTATCAAAAGTTTACCGATAGGCCGTTGCGCATGATCACTTCTTGTGATTCAGAGGCTTTGGGGCATTGGCTTAACAAAATTATTTTTCAATTTATCAAAAGTTTACCGATAGGCCGTTGCGCATGCTCACTTCTTATGATTCAGCGGCTTTGGAGCATTGGCTTAAGAAAATTATTTTTCAATTTACTAAAATTTTAACCGATAGGCCGTTGCGCATGATCACTTTTCTTAATGATTCAGAGGCTTTGGGGCATTGGCTTAACAAAATTATTTTTCAATTTATCAAAAGTTTACCGATAGGCCGTTGCGCATGATCACTTCTTGTGATTCAGAGGCTTTTGGGCATCAACTAACAAAATTATTTCTATATTAAAACACTTTCCACGACCAACCACTTTGCAACCGCGATTTTTTTTTTTTTTTTTTTTTTTTTTTTTTCTTTTACCGTAAATTAAACAAAAAATATTTTTCGCAGCGCGTACGGACTCTCAAAACTACAGAGAAGGAAAAGAAGAAAGAAAATGCTACTGTTTTTCCTAACGCAATTTGAGCAATTAGCCTATCCCTCCGGGGCCTCCAAAAATTTTATGTCACGTATTTTGCGTGATAATTCTGCTCTTTTCGGTTTTGCAGTTGCCTGCATTAAACCGGGACAAGCAATGGCTAATTACTCCAGATTGACGTTAGGTTTTGGGAAAAACCACCTAAACTCTATTCCCTCAGTGTAGATGAGTTAGATTCCCGACCCTTGCTCTTCCGTTTCTTAGGACGCCGAATGCGAAATTCTAACTCACTCACTGCTCTGATCCGTCGACTTTAAGAGGCCGAATGCAGAGTTCGCTAGTCTAGGGGACAATTGATCCTGTTGTCTCCAACAGAAGAATTCAACGTCCCGGAATTAGGATAGGTGAGGGTGAGGTATAAAAGAGAAAGGCAAGAGACAGAGATGTTTATATTTGAAAAAACTTACTTTTTATTTGCTCTTACTCGACTCCCCTTTTTCCAATTTTCAATATTTAAATTACAGGAAACGCTCTTTAAAAAAAAATTAACAGGCCCGTAGTGGTGGTGATGGCAGTGAAGTTCTCGATGTTCTGTCCTGCTGGATGGTGGTGGCAGACTGTCCCTTGGTTGATCGTGTTCCATCTTGCTGGATGGTGGTGGCAGACTGTCCTCCGGGGCCGCGTGATTCCCTTTTTGTCGCCTCGGGGGTAATGGGCGTGGAAAACTGCTTTTCCTTAAAAAGCTGCGGTATCAAATCAGAACTCTCGGCGTCAGCATCTTATCGAATCAGTGATGATGCGTGCGACGGCGGCTGTGGTATTTTTAACTGTTCCTATGTTTCAATGTTGAGCGAGTTGAAGAGTGCGGGAAAGCGGGGCCCAATGACGCGGGAACGATCTTTCTTCCAAGCGCCACAGTTTCGTCAAGCGGGGAGAACCCTATGCTTTAACACAGAGAGCGGGCGCTCATCCCTTCTCTAGGGTGTTTTCCGGCGGCTCGTATCCTTCTTCAAGAGCGAGAGAGAACGCTATACTGTGCAACGAAGAAGGAAGATGAGAGAGAGAAAAGATATTCCTATCTCTCTCACTCTACGCTTTCTTGGAGAGTTTTCTTGATAATTTTTACGTTTTATAAATACTATTGAAAACAGAAGTTTTATAAGTTAACCATTACATTACTTTATTAGATGTTACCTTAACAAGGTATTACAAATTTGAACGGTGATTTTACAGTGAATACGATCGGAGTTATGGCTAAATTAAAAATTGTTAAACATAATAACTAGTTTTACAGAAGGATAATTAATATAAGTTTACAAAAATATTAGGCGCTGTTAAAGATCGTAAAAGTAAACAATTAAACTTAAGGTCATACAAGTGTCTCCAAAATTATTGTAACTATCGCTGTTATTTATTAATTACATATGTTTTACTTAATATTATTGCATTAACAGAAAAGATTTCGTTCAAGGTTACATAAAATATTGTTTCGGATTATCTCCAATTATAAAATTTATAAATTATATATTTATTTGCCACTTAATTAAATAATCATCTCTTCAAGCCTCAAATGTGAAATGAAAAATGAAATTATTGTAGAATAAAATTATTAAGATTTTCAGAAGAGAAAAACATTAATAAATTAAACAATTATATAAAAATAAAAATCTTGAATTAAAATTTATATTATATAAAACTATAGAGAAAAATTATTGCAGGTGAACTGTGTTATTAGAAATTAAAAATCTAAAATAATTAAATAATTATAGGCTTTACAAGTTCTAAAATTGGAAATAATATTTGTCGCGGTGTAAAGAAAACCCAAAGGTTTTCTTAAAAAGTTCGTTTCGAGACCTGTAAGATCTACGCAGCATCCTAGGGGGAGATAAGATTTTCTAGATGTGCACAGCTTCGGCGAGTACATCTATTATTAACTATGGGAATTGCAACTCCTTGAGAGGGTCATAAAATATCTTACGTGATTCCATGAAAAATAAAACATTATAAATTATTATTAACAGTAAGAAAAGTAAGAAAAACATTTGTCGATTTTCCAATTTTGAATAAGCGACTATGCATAGGAGTTTTATGACTCTCTCCTTCTCGCTATCTTGTTTGGCTTTCCCAAGTGCGTTCAGATGGTTTTTTGGTGTGGGAAAGAAAGTGAGCAAAGGGGCCCGCGATTCCGAGAGGGTCAAGTCGTAAAATATTTTTCCTATATAGCTTTCAACTATGTCCTCTCTGTTCTCGGCGGAAACCCTCTGTTTGAAAACGCGACTCTGGGTTTCCTCAACGATAAAACGCGGCGAGAATTTTCAAAACGTTGGTGCTTAATCTATTTTCTTTATAAGAGAACAGAAGGTTCTCATATTAGACTTCAGTATTTATTTATTTATTTATTTCTTTTTTTTAATAAGCTAATAAGCATCCGCCGTCACAGATTTTTGTAAGAAATGTAATTCAGTCAATATTCTGTTGTTTTTTTTTTAATTTTCTTCACCAATAGCTTTAAAAATGCACATCAAAATAAGTCGCAATGAAATTTTTTACAAAAACGGTTTATGTTGTAGTACATTTGTATTGTTTACCTATCGCATAGTCCAATTTTTCATCCAAGTTGAATGACCTGCAATCTTTCAATTGAAATATGGGTACGGTTCTTGTTTGATCTGGAAAAGATAATTAACAATATCTTTCAATACAAGACTACACAAAAATTATTAACATGAGAAAAATCTTTTTAATTGATACTATACAACTTACCGGTTATATTAACAAGCTAGCAGACGTAGATGGTGCAGTTTCGCTAAATTGATTTTTTCTAGCGAAAGACTTATTAAGATCTTTTTCTTCAAATCTATTATTTTTTATAGCATTCTGGTTTAAATTATTTTTAGGTGGTATTGTAAAAGATGATTTTTTTTGCACTAGTACTTTTATTTCCATCTTCATTGTTCTCTGCGTCTGTATCGTCAGACTCGGACAAATTTGTTTCTGGTCTTCCATGTTTATTTCTTTTTGCATTTATTTCAAACTCAGTGTCTTCATCACTACTTATAGTTTTCCTTTTTCTAAAAGATCTACTTTTTCTTATTTTATTTTCATCATCACAATCAGAGACCACTAAAAGTAGGCCTTCTTTTTCTTTTGCAACACTATAAGAATCTACAAGAAACCAAAAAATAATAAAAATTTTAAAATTTATGGATTTATTTTAAGTTAACTCTTGAAACAGTGAAGCGCTCAACTATTAAAAAAATAAATAAAAAAGAAGGTAGATTCAGATTTATCATTAATTACATTAAATTAGCAAACATTAAAATGTCTGTCTTATTACCTGCTGTAGTAAAAATCCTCTTTATTTTTAAACTGTGCCAATCATCCTCTACTGCATGTGCGTTCTTTATAGCGTCTAATATTTTTTTTTCATTGGAAGGATATTTACAGCTCTTCTTATCTGCACTAATCCAACTCGTAGGAACTGCTAGAACGCCATCGATAAACTCCACTATAGAATACATTATTTATCTAAAAATTAAAATACTTTATGTAATTATTTAACCTACTTTACACTAACTATAATAAGTATAATCATTCTTACTTTTACATACAAAATATTTTCAATTATTTCTTTATTTTTTCAGAATAGAACGCAACAATTTATTTAAAAAATTTGTACAATATTAAATAAATGCAATGCTAAATTAAATTTTATTTTATACTTTATAGGTTAGAATTTTACTGCATTCTCATAAATTAAAACTTTATTAGTTCACTGATTGCTTGTATGTAAATAGGAAATACAATTAATTTATTATTACATACAAATTGACACATTTTTGCATATATTTCATTGCAAGGCCATGATTTCAGTCTTTTACTTCTTTTCACTGTACTGATATATAATAATGTTGACTGATATGGAATTTCATAAAAGTTTTGCTCTGGTATTAATAATTCTACAATAATGTAAAAATTACTATTTTCTGCTTCAACAAAATTAAAAACTCGCACAATATCACCACTGTTTAGAATCACGTAATCATTTTTGTTATCGTCACAATTTAAATAAAGAAATTTTTTACGCATTATTTTATATTGGTAAATATAATCTTGATCATTGGTAAGAGGTCCATTATTCTTACTGAATGAAAGGTTATCCGAATAAGTATATCTTGTATGTGTTATGAGAGGCTTCTCCCCTTTACGTATTAATCTTTTTTAAGCAAAAATATGACTTTTAAACTGAAAAGCGCTAAATCTATCCAGAGGTCCAAATTTGATTACATCATCAGTTAAGTGATTTAAATTGTGTACATTGTAAGAAACATACCTAGCTTCGTATATTGTTTCAAAAGTCTCAACAAACTTTTTAAGTAAATCTCGAGCACAGTTAATATTTACTGGATTTTTAATTGATTCTTTATCAGAAAGAATGCGGATAGCAATGTGTAACATTAGAAAGTGAATGTAAGCATCAGAACTGAGAATATTTTTGAATACAACAGGACCTATGTAAAGTAGAAAACATCTAAACTCTGTTGCTTTCCACAATTTTACATATTTCAATGATCTTGGTTTTCTTGCGAAATCACTAGACACACTTTTACGCAGTTCAAGTAAATCTGCAGAAATTTTATTTACTTCTCTACTGGATAATCTGCACTTGAGAGGTCCTTTTAGCCACAATAAAAGTAACTTACGCATAACTCCCAGGCACACTAGATGCATATAGTCCAAAGGAACACTACTAACCAATCCAAAATTTGTTACATTCTTTAAAATACTTTCTTCTTTTTGGTAATCGTCATTAAATTCCTCACTGTACTGAAAATTATAAAACTTTTCATCTGTTCGTAACAATGGGATTGGATCTTCATTTGGAAAACAAACTATATTATCAATATTTGTTCCATAAATTTCACATTTTGTACAACTATTATAGCCAAAGAAATACTTTGTTTTTAAAACAAAAGATTTTGCAGGAGCATCGCATATAATTCCTTCAATATTTATTTTATATTTGTTTCCATCTACTACTATACCATTGCAAATCAAACTTTTGCATCTTTAGTAAAAAATTTGAAAAATTCATTTGAATCTTCAGGTTTACTTTCTCCAACATAAATTCCAATGACTTGTACAAAACTGTAAATAGTTGCTGAACACAAAATAGGCCACATAGACAGACTACTTGATTTTCCAAGTGGAGCTCCATCAGTCGATATTAATAAATTAACTTCATTATTGTTGCTTTTTAAAATTTTCTTTTCGACAAGTTTGTTGATTATATTTTTAACTGCTTTTTCTAACCCTACATGATAATATTCTCCATTTTTAATTTTAATAATTTGCACTGACCGTGGGGTACTTAACAATGTTCGAGGATCATTAGGGAAATTAACATTAGTATTTTCATTTAATATTGACAGTAACGCTTTAAGTGCATTTTGACAAATTTTAAAAGACAAAGCCCACGATCGAATACTTTCTTTAAAAGACTCTTTATCTTCATAAGGACTTGTGCTACTGGTATTCACATTATCGTCATCAGAATCTTCTTCAGAATCACTATAGCGATAAGTATATTCGTCTTCTAAGACGTTCCTTTCCTCACGAAATGAAAGTATTTCATTTTCATTATAATTTAATAATATATCACTATTATTATGAGTTTCAGTTTCGCAATCAGTACTACTACCGTTTTCTTCGAAATTTAAATCAACAATTACCTGCTCTTCATTTAAATTTTTACTTAAATCAGCAATGCTCGTTGAATTCAGTTCTTCAGTATTGTTAGATTCCTTTCGTCTCAAAATAATTTGTTTTCTTATAGTACATTTCGACACGGGTGGGGAAGTCGATTATTTAGCTGGTGTGACTTTTTGCACGAGCGAAGCGAGTGCGAAAAAGTCACACCACCTAAATAATCGACTTACGCACTAGTTTCGAACGGTATTTTATACCACGAGCGCCGAAAAATCATATCAAAGTTGTGATTTTGAGGTTAGAGTGGTATAAAATCTAATAAATCTTTATCTGAATCTATTTTTGTTAACCTACGTTTATGACGATTGGAGTACATCTTTTGAATTACTGCAAGAATAAAAACGAATAAAAAAAATAAAGTAGGTTTTGAAATCAAGGCCTTACGATGATTTCCATTTATATTGGTTCAATCGTATATTAATATTAAAATAATCTAATATATTAATTGTTAAGCGAGAATATTAATTTATACTACAGAATTTAAAAACTAACCTCTATTGACTCGGCGTGCCTTAACAATTAAAAATGTTGTTCAGTGTACTTATATTGCATAAATATGCATGTACATTAAAACCAATTATCAGTTATATATAATTTAAGTAAATTTAGATAACAATTATCAATATTGCGTAGCCACTACACCAACTAGCAACACGTGTCTATAATCAACATCGATGAGTCAAAGAATCTGCAGACATCGTATCAAGTAACAATATTTATTAAAAAATATAGTAAAAGTTTAATGTTAATTGTACTATATTTGTACTTCTAATAATATTTTTTTCAAAGTAGTTCCGTTCAAATGAAATTAATGATTAACTAGAAAGAGGGTACACGCAATGCAATATTCAGCCTCATGAATCACGATGTAGGAGTAAGATGGATTTGACACATAAATTGACACATTGACACATATATAGGTCATTGATCTCATCTGTAGACTGTAGAGTTGTGTTATAATTCTAACGGACGCTACCATCATATGACGGTCACCGACCGCACGTCCACGTCCGCACAAGCCACAAGGCCACAAACACAACCTATGATGAACCTATGATACGCCCTTTAAGTGCGCGGTAAATTTGAAATGCTGGAAGAATTCTTTAAAACTCACTACACTTTGTTAACGCTGAGTCGCTAGTAATTCAATGAAACAATTAACTAACTTTAAAATTGAAGTGTCAAATTAATAAATAAATATAATTCATGTTTAATCACGTAAGTTTTTTTAATTGCTTATATACATGGATTATCAAGTACGCGCAACAAATTTTAAATGGACAAACTATGTTAAGAGGGAACGATTATAAATTGATATAATTTTATTTTTGCCAAAATATTGAAGTAATATTATTGCCGCATTCTTATATTCTAAATACTTTAAGCTCAAATTATTTACAATGATATTTCAATATCCAATATTGTATAGGATTACTGAAATATTATACAGAATGTTATAAAAATCAATATCATTTTTCATTACTGTCGAAATATAGAAGGAATATTTCTGTACGATATATCTAATAAGTAATCTTGCAGTATAATTGCAATATTTAATTTGGATAATCAAAACA
The DNA here is from genome assembly GCA_036365515.1 of Torymus aiolomorphi. Taxonomy (NCBI): domain Eukaryota; kingdom Metazoa; phylum Arthropoda; class Insecta; order Hymenoptera; family Torymidae; genus Torymus; species Torymus aiolomorphi. Next base: position 7,351,492 of record CM070874.1, on the reverse strand, counting down.
GTTTATCTTTGAATTATTGTTGAAATATTGCCGAAATATTTTAAGGTGATATTTCGATGTTCAGTATTGCATAAGATCTCTGAAATGTTATAGTATAATATACAAATTAATATCATTTTTTATTACTGTCGAAATATTTAAGGAATATTTTTAAGATATATATCTAATCAATATTCTGGTAGTATCATTGTAATATTGCATTCTGGCATTCAAAAAATTGTATCTATGAATTATTGCTGAAATATTGCAAAAATATTGTTGTGCGATATATCATTAATAAATATTGTTGCAATATCACTTCGATATTGGTTTACGATCTTTAATTCAATATCATGAATAAATATTGCTGCAATATCACTACGATATTGGTTTACGATTGTTAATCCAATATCATGAATAAATATTGCTGCAATATCACTACGATATTGGTTTACGATCTTTAACTCAATATCATGAATAAATATTGCTGCAATATCACTACGATATTGGCTTACGATCTTTAACTCAATATCATGAATAAATATTACTGCAATATCACTACGATATTTGTTTACGATCTTTAATTCAATATCATGAATAAATATTGCTGCAATATCACTACGATATTGGTTTACGATCTTTAATTCAATATCATGAATAAATATTGCTGCAATATCACTACGATATTGGTTTACGATCTTTAATTCAATATCATAAATTAATATTGTTGGAATGTCGCAGTAATATTTTATTGTGATATTTTTTTTGCGCAGAATTCTTGAAATATCACTGCAATATTTCTGTGAGAAATACATAATTCAATATTTTTGTAATATCTTTGCAATATTAGGCTTGTTGGATATCAATTTGCAATATCACTGCAGTACTGCAGCAATATTGCATATTTATATTTGAGAATGCAATATTTCAAGAATGTTGTAGCGATATTACAAATTTTTGGATATATTTTAGTGATATTGAAATATTGTGAAGATATTGCTGCAACATGTCGGTGTTGTGTGGTTATTGGTCACTGTGAAAATGTTATTCGGTATAAGGACAGTCCTAATAGAAGTGTATATGTGTCCCAATATGAAATTATAACACATTGGTAAGAGAATAACCAAATAGTTAAATATTGAAAAAGTCACCTTTGATTAATATTTTTTTCTCAAAAAGTATTAGGTTTACAGAAAAATTCATTGATACCTTTTCTCTTTCTTTTTTTCTGCAGAATCAGCAAATGTTTTTTTTATTTTTCTGTGTCTCTAAATTAAAAAGTGGAATTTTTGACAGAATCAACGATAGCAGAAGAAATTTTTATAAGCAATCTTACTATTTTACTTACTTTCTCATTAAAATGTTATAACTTTATATTTAGACATATAGATTTTTATTGGAAATGTTCTTATACCATATAACATTGTCACAGTGCACAATAATTTAATATGTGGCTATTTAGACTTTCGACATTTAAAACCAGCCAATTTTCATGAAGTTGGTCAAGCTGAATTACTAATACGGATAACATAGTTGAGGATATAGATCAAAATAATCATTTCAGTTTTAAGACTACAAAAGCCAAATTTATAATTTTCTTGCAGACATGAATAAAAATAGTTTTATATAATTTAGATAAAATATCTTTTATAGTAATAAAATAAAGTACATTAAAATAATGTAAAAGTTATTGAAATCGTTTTATCCGCTATGCTTTAGATAGTTGAATTTTAAGTTTGTATTTAGTATTAGCGCACTTATCTTTCTTTATTCCTATATACAGTAAATTATGACACATGTTGGGTCCTTATTCCCAAACCAACTCACCTGTGAGAAGTGAGTTGGTGAGATGGTGAGGAGTTGGGAGAATACTACTTCGCCTGTAGGTAGTATATGGTAGTATTCTCTCAATTCCTCAACTCACCATCTCACCAACTCACTTCTCACCGGTGAGATGGTTTGGGAATAAGGACCCAGAGAATTATTCTATTAAATCATAATTATATAATTAGATAAAATTATATAATTATATATAATATATAAAATGATATATATATAAATATATATAAAATGATCTTTAGCAGTCCATGCTACATAATTATCTGTATCTCGTTTGCTACAAACTAGTAACCGTCTTTGAATTTCGTTTATCAGTTTTCTTTAAATGTTGCAAAATTCTGAATGTGTATAATCAATAATCATAATATAATACTACTAGTTTCCAGGTTGTTCAGTTACATGAAAATTTGCTGGTTTTGAATGTCATTGTAATCCAGTATTTAATTATTGGTCACTGCGAAAATGTTATTCGGCATAAGAACAGTCACAATAGCAGTGTATGTGTTCCAATAGGAAATTATGACACTTTGATGAGAGAATAACCAAATAGTTAAGTATTGAAAAAGTCACCTTCGATTAATATTTTTTTTTTCAAAAAGTGTTAGGTTTACAGAAAAATTAATAATATTTTTTTTATAATAATAAATATAATATAATTATATATAATATAATTTTTTTGCTGTGTCTCTAAATTAAAAAGTGGAAATTTGACAGAATAAACGATGAAGGAAAAAATTTTTTTTAGCAACCTTACCATTTTACTTACTTTATCATCAAAATTTTATAACTTTATATTGAGACATATACATTTTTATTGGAGCTGTTCTTATGCCAAATAAAAATTTCACACTGCTCGATAATTTAATACGTGGCTTATATTATGACTTTCGACAATTTAAAACCATCAAATTTTCATGAAGCGGGTCAAGCTGAACTACTAATATGGATAACAAAGTTGAGGATATCGTCGCGCGAAACCGGCTTTTCTTCGTCTGGCTCTTCTAAGTTCGCTTTTCTTCGTACCGCGCGACGATATAGATCAAAATAATCCTTTCAGTTTTAAGGAGGGTCTTTAACTAAGGAGCGTATTTAAGGGATGCTTCCTTAGGCCCCCAATAATTTTAGAGCCCTCAATATTCATATTATTGCTTGCAAAGCAATGTAAAGTCTAAATTAAAGATGGACTAATCGATTTTATAGGTAAAAAATATATAAAATTTGCTTACAGAATGAATTTAGAAATTTTATGCATTTTGTTTAAATTTTCGTGATTCATGTAAATGATTGATTTTGCGAAAGACCCTCCTTAAGAGTATGTTCTAAAACTAATTAGTATCTATGACAAAAATTAAATCAATTTTATTATTTAAGTATGTTTTTATCACATAATTTTTTACCATTTTTAACAGTGTGCATAGTTTTGTAAAATGTATCACGAAACGGGTGAAGCACTTGATTCCAATCGACCATCCCGTACATCATTAAGAGCACCCATGGATGGTTTGGGCTTTTTATAACTCATTTAATCTTATTTTATTTAATGTTTATAATTTTCCTCTCACATTTATACCGAAAGTACCACTTTCCCTCTCGGAAGCTAGTAGTAGGGGTACGTCTCAGGCAGACAGGGGGGCGTGGCCTGGGGTACATCTCAGGCAGATCGGTCGAGGAGGGGGGAAGCGTCTGGCGCCAGAGGCCTGGGGTACAACTCAGGCCGATCGGGTGGAGCGGGTGGAGCGGGTGGTGGGAGGAAGTGGGTGGTGGTGAAGGTATTGCAAAAGCATATGCAAATATATTTTGCAAATTTTTTTTTTACTTCTTTCAGAATTTTATAGATATGTGGGGTACAACTCAGATCGGGTGGAGTGGAAGATGGGTGGAAGTGAGTGGTGGTGAAGTTATACAAAAGCATATGCAAATTTTTTTTTGCAAATTTTTTTTTAGTTTTTTTAGAATTTTATAGATATGTAGATGCGAAATGGTATTTATGAAAATTCGAATGAAATAAAATTTAAATATTCTGAAAAGTGAATTATTAATAATAAAAGAATTTGTTAATATTTTTTGTAAATTTTTTAGATTTTGGGTATATTTTACTAATGAAAGAATTATATAAATGTGAGTTTATGAATAAATGGTAGAATTAATTTAAATATTAGAATGGTGAAAATACATTTGTGGAAAATCTTAGTGTGTGTAGAAAAGGTCTGTCGGAAGCAGGTAGAAAATCTGTTGTACAGTGGAAGGGAAAGCGGGTGTATTGAGTAGTGAGTCTGAGAGAAGTGGTCGAGCCTCTAATTAGTGGGATGGGAGCTGGAAGGTGCGAAAACTGTATTGATGATTGTGTAGATAGGACAAGGAATCTTTTAGAAGCATAAACTCAAATATTAAATATTGTGCAACGATGATGAATTTCAATCGGGTAGAATATAGATACAGTAAAAGCCTTTGCATGTGTCTTGAACAGTGGTGAACTTCGACCAGATATAGGGTTAGAAAAGGAGACGAGTTGCGGGTGAGCTTAAGAGCTCGAGGTTGTAATTAAGGGAGCATGTGGAGTGGAAGCTGGAGGGTGAGAAAACAGAATGGATGGGTGTATCGTTAAGAAGAGGAATCCGTTGGAAATATAAACACAAATATTGAATATTGCGCAAGGAGGATGAGTTTTAAGCGAGCAAAATATGTATGACAGAAGCCTTACACGTGCCTTGAACTGCGGCGTGTTTCAAGTGAGCGCCAATGAGGGTTTAAAAAGGAGACGTGTTTATTTACAGATTATACAAGTTTCGAAAAGTGCTATATTTTAAGTATGGTAATAAAATGTGGGAAAACATCTGGGGAACTTGGTGATTGGAAGTTTTGAAGGAAATGAGGATATACAGATGTTTATGGGGCGAGGTAAAAAAAAAATACGGAGAAAATATACGTTTTAGATCTATTTATTATTTCGTATAAAATATACGTTTTAGATCTATTTATTATTTCGTATAAAATATACGTTTTAGATCTATTTATTATTTCGTATAAAATAGAGTTTTGAATAAACATATTGTTGAATAAAGGACACACAAATTGGATAGAATAAAAGAGTTTATTTAAGAGACTTAAGGTAAGATACAGTATGACTACACTCGGCGCGGGCCATTCTCGGTCTGACGACAAGTTTGCAGGAGCGTCGCGCGCGCCCGTCGGCTCTCACACGTTAAGGGGTGGGAGACACACATGTGTACATACGTGTGTCTCGCGCTGTACAATATAATATGTATATTCTCAACACGCCTCCTTACATTTATATTGTACTATTTCATCATTTTCATTTTACATTTAACAATTCTCTGAATTTAACAAACTTATCTTTACATAATGCTTTCGTGAATACATCGGCTATATTATTTTCTGAGTCGATCTTTACAATTTCAATCTCTTTGTTTTTAACGCCCTCGTGTACATAATGGTAATGAATCTCAATGTGTTTTGAATTTTTCGTAAAGTTTCCAAAGTTTGCTATATTTATCGCACCTGAATTATCTTCATAAATCTTTATTGGTTTTTCAATATACAAGTCAAACGTTTTTAATAATTCTTTTAGATATTTCAATTCGCTTACTATTTCAGATAACGCAACGTACTCTGCATATGTCGAAGCCTTCGTTATACATTTTTGTTTTCGCGATTTCTAATCAATTACATTCCCAAAAACTCGAATTACATAACCTGATGTGGACTTCCTATCAATATTGTTTCCAGCCCAATCTGCGTCTACATAGCCATCAATTATTTCACAATTTTTATTTCTCTTATATTGTAAACTTAATTTTTTCGTTAAATACAAATACTTCAAAATTCGTAATGCATATTTCCAATGTGTCTCGGTGTAACAATTTTGGAATCTACTTAAGTAATTTACGCTATGACTAATGTTTGGTCGAGTGCCAGAACTAACATATAATAACGTGCCAATTAAATTCCTATATTTTATATTTGATTCGAACTCTTTGGAATTTTAGTAGTAGGGGCAGCGCGGCTACCGCGCCACTTACCCACCGAGCACTACTTACCGTCCGTCGGTAAGGTAGGGTGCAAAGTCACCATGCGAGAGGCCCGGTAGAGGGCGCATTGAACATTTACTCCATCGATAAAATGCGTACGTATGTCATGTTGCAGGGGGCATGGGGCCCTCATGTGATGTTATGTTGTCAGTGAATATAGAATATTTTTATAATATTCATATAGTGTTATTTGTTAATTATAAGTAGTCTTATATTTTATAAGTATATTTTATCTTAGTATATTCAATCAGTATATTTTATATTGTATAAGATTCTACAAAGATATTTTATAAGTTCATAGAAATTTTAAAAAGTTAATGATGAGCAATTCAATGAAATTTATATTAACAATATCAAATGACTATTTTTAAATTCAAAAGAAACTTTAAAATATTTAAACAAGTTAGTTTTTAAGGAAAATTTTCTATTATAAGAATAAATATTTCATAGAGGACATTGGGATGTGGAAACGTTAAGGGAAAATAAAAAAGATATGTAAGATTATTTCATATTTATTTAAAAAAGCTTAAAAGTAATACATAGTAGAATACATCTTAATCTACGAGTATAAAAAGTTTCAAATTAATCTTTCTACTATAAAAATATATTTAGAAACTAGTGAACATCTTAATTAAAAAGTATTACAATTTAGCAAATAACTTTGAAAATTTAAAATTAAAGTTAAAGAGAAAATTATCTAAAAACTTATAATTATATAAATTCTAGAAGGTATCCACCTAAAGATTTGACGAAGACTTCTCTATTAACTAATTCTGACTCTATGTTGAGAAGCGCCTCTGGCTTCTCCAGTAATAAAGAATTAACTTTACTTGGAAGGAAAATGTCAAAACTACTGTCTAATTCAAGAACAATTTTTAAGCCGTATTTAGTGGATACCTTTTTTAATGAGGTTATCTTATACTGTTTATTGAGCTCCAAGTCCCGTAGTCGTTTTGTGGGTAGGTATGATGGACTTCTCGCTGCTTCATTTATGAGGTCCATGACTGAAAAAAGAAATGATAAATTATTATTTATATTTTTTTTTTATAGAATTACTTACTTATTTATTCTGACGTATCAGAACTTTCAGGGGTTGAATATTGCTCTCTCAAGTCTTCCACCCAGCGGTATAAAGCGCAAACTATTTCAACTGAACAATTCTGTTTCCACCCGGGACAATGATTAATGCAGGCTAGCGGTCGTATAAATCCAGGAGTTCTTATAGATGGACAACCCAAATCTTCCAAGTTTCTTATATTATCGAAATAGGGTTGCAGCCAGTGTTTTTTGTGTTCACCTTTGACCCAAATTGTTAATAACGACCCCTGCGCTTTTTCTTTCAATTTGTCGAAAGCCGTTGACAGGTATGAATACGACACCTCTCCGTGTTCCCAATGAATTCCGTGCAGATTGGATTGTAAATATCTATTTAAAATTTTTACATTCTGGTCTAAATCACTCCAATCACAGGGTGGTTGAAATGTCGCAACGTACGGCACCGGATTTAACGCATTAGGATCTATATAAGCAATTTCTTTAAATATAAAATTGCCGTTGTTATCTTTAAAACCTTGTGTATCTACAATTAGTTCCATGATAAGTTATATACTGGAAATGTAGATAACATTATTTGAATATTATTCAAGAAAAAAAGTAGAGTTAATATAATAGTGTTAAAAGTTAGAGTGAAAGATGTGATAATAACTTATTAATTCATAATACATGCAATGTAAAAAATTAAAGTCCCTACGGAGAGATTGAAAAGTTAAAGTACAATAGCTGAGAAAATCTTAGAAAAAAATATGAACTCATTATATGTGAAAAAGTTAAAGTAAGAGATGTGAAAATAAATTATAAATTCATGATACGTGCTATGTAAAAAATTAAAGTCCCTAAGAAGAGACTGAAAAGTTAAAGTTCAACAGCTGAGAATATCTTAGAAAAAAATATGAATTCATTAAAGTAAGAAATTTTAAAGTAACTTATAAATTCATGATACGTGCTGTGAAAAAATTAAAGTCTCTACAAAGAGACTGAAAAGTTAAAGTTTAATAGCTGAGAATGTCTTAGAAAAATGAATAACTTATAAATTCGTGATACGTGCTATGTAAAAAATTAAAGTCCCTACGAGGAGACTGAAAAGTTAAAGTACAACAGCTGAGAATATCTCAGAAAAAATATGAATTCATTAAAGAAAGTGATTTGAAAATAACTTATAAATTCATGATACGTGCTGTGAAAAAATTAAAGTCCCTACAGAGAGACTGAAAAGTTAAAGTTCAATAGCTGAGAATATCTTAGAAAAAGGAATAACTTATAAATTCGTGATACGTGCTATGTAAAAAATTAAAGTCCCTACGAAGAGACTGAAAAGTTAAAGTTCAACAGCTGAGAATATCTTAGAAAAAATATGAATTCATTATACGTAAAAAGTTAAAGTATCTGAAAGTTTAAAATAGTAAGTATAAGATGCCTAAGGGACTTATAATATGAATAGTGTGAAAAAGTTTAAGTATGAGACGTGAAAATAACTTAGAATTAATTCGACAAATGAATTTACCTTTTATAACTGTAAGAAAAGTGTTGTATTAAGATTCAAGACTTTAAAACATTTAAATTATAAGTCCTGAAAGAAGAAATTATTAAAGACCTGTAAGAATGCTATATTAAAAGTATTAGAGCTGAAATAAGAAAAAGAAACGAGTGGCTAGGACCCAGCTCGCCTAACCTTTATAGTAAGGAAATGTTTGAAAAGATTATGTAATGTCGCAGCTCCTAACGATAAGAATGATGCTGTAAATTTGATTACTCTTGAACGTATTGTACAAGCTGAAGTACAAAAAGTGTATCAGTCAACAGCACACTTAAGAACTGAGCTTAAAAATTTAGATGATATTGTTGACATCCATAGAGATGAAATAGATGATAAATTGAGAAAATTGGAATTTGAAATAGCAACCATACGTAAAAGTAACTCATAACCTTTGATGATGGAAAATAAAAAAGATATAGTAGAAGAATTACACAAACCTGCTCGTCGTAATTACACACGTCGAAAATATGATATACGAGATCTAGATGAAACATGGCAAGCTGATCTTGTGGAAATGATACCGTATGCACATAAAAACAAAGGTTACAAGTATCTTCTTACTGTCATTGATGTGTTTTCTAAGTTTGCTTGGACGGTACCAGTGAAAAGTAAAACTGGAAAAAATGTATCTGAAGCTATGAAATTTATATTAAAAAAAGGACGAATACCTAAAAATTTACAAACTGATCGAGGAAAAGAATTTTATAATAAAGAATTTGAAAGTTTAATGCTAAAATATAATATAAATCTATATTCATCCTATAGCAAACTCAAAGCCTCAATTTGTGAACGTTTTAATCGTACATTAAAAAACAAAATGTGGAAAAACTTTAGTTTACAAGGCAGTTATAAATGGATAGATATTTTGCAAGACCTAACTTTACAGTATAATAATACTAAGCACCGAACGATTGGTATGAAGCCCGCAGATGTTAATTCTACAACAGTTAATAAAGTTTATAATCGTTTATGCATTCATCAGAAAACCTCTAAACGTCCTTGTAGGCGTGCAAAATTTAAACTTGGTGATAAAGTTCGAATAAGTAAAAATAAAACTGTTTTCGAGAAAGGATATACACCAAACTGGTCTACAGAAATTTTTACAATAAATAAAGTATTACCTACATCACCATTTACATATCATATGAAAGATTATCAAGATAAACCAATCGCTGGCGGATTCTATGAAGAAGAACTTATGAAGACTAAATATCCTGATATTTACTTAGTAGAAAAAATTATAAAAAAACATGGCGATAAAATTTATGTAAAATGGTTAGGTTTTGATAAGTCTCATAATAGTTGGATAAAAAAAAGTGATTTATGAATAAATAAAATTGTAAATAAGATGAACTAATTGTTTTTATTTAATACCTATTTCCTTACATTTTTTACAAGAATTGGATGCAAAATTTCATTAACTTTATCAATTCTTCTCCTAAAACGTTCTCTGTCACGAGCAATTTGTTCCCATTCTCCACACCGAGCCTTATGATATGCAAACCTCCACGCATGCATTACATGAACAGTTAGCTTTTCATCAAAATGTACATTCTTTTTAACACGCATTGGACACCTAAAATAATAAATTTCTATATTACATATGTAGAATATTTACTATAAATTAATATATAAATTACTATTATACAAAAAAAATATACTCACTTATTATTTATTTTATAATGACCCCATGCTAAAGTATCTATATTATTGTCTTGAACATATCTTTTATCATCATATGGACTTAAGGCAATCTTTAACTGCTTTATAGTTTCTACATTATGGAGTCGGGATCTTATGGAATACTGTTGTCGTTTTTTAATAGATAAATTTTGCAAACAATCTACAAAATCATCAAACTTTATAGTTTTTTAACAACTGAAACCTTAATACCTTTTATTTTTTTCATATGATCTTGACCATAAACGCGAGTACTGTACATTTTACTTCTTAAGCCAACGAATTCTGTAAGAATCTGACCATTACACTCATCTTTCATAAGACCAACAATTTTTTTATTTGCATGAGGCATATTAAAGATGTTTTCACTGGGATAGTCTGAAGTATCAAACTTTGAGAGATTTTTTTTCATATCAGCATAAAAATCATCACATTCAACAGCATAAATCAAGCTGTCTGTGTCTGTATAAAGAAGCTTACAATTTTCTTTATACATTTTTTTCATATAACTATAATGAAAATCATAAATCAGAGTTTTAGAAATGTCTAAAACTGAAAGTCCAACGTAAATTGGTTTATCTAACAAAACTTCAACTTTTTTAAGCTGGATAGCTACTAAATTTTCATCAAAAATACTAATACTATGAAAAAGGGGACTTGATATTTGTGCTTCTACGCCATACCTTCCAGCCCATTTAGTTGATAGCTTGACATCAACACGTTTTCTTACATTCTCCATAGTTTTACCATATACAGCATTATTCATCAATTTGAAAAAGTTTTTTTCAAAATCAGTTCTTGCTAACGCTCTGATATTACTATTTAAAATGATGTAAGACTTAAGCCATGGAGATCGTTTAAATTTCAATACTTTATGAATTTTAATAAGCTGAAGTCCATTTTTGACAGCTTGTTTAAGTGATCGATAGTGTATAACATAATTTTTTTTATACGTAAGTGTAGCCAAAAGTTTTTCCTGTTTTGATCCCGGTGGTTTTGCTTGCTCAGGACAAAAAGGTAAGTCGTTATGAATGTCATGTATTTCTGAAGGATATTCTAAATCTACTTCTAAAATGTACCCGTAAGGTGCATCATCATCTATGAAAAAATCTAAATTTTCACAGTCGTCTATCCACTCAAAGGAATCATAAGGGAGACATTGAGTCATTGGCCAACCATATAAATTATTAGCATCTAAATATATTAGATATGTATTTTCTTTATTTTTATCATAATTTTCAGTCATATATTTATGATTTGCAGCTGCGTAGCGATGAGAGCACTGACTTAATCCACCTCTTATACCTCTTTCTATGAATAAAATCATATCTATATCAGTTAATAATTTTAATTGTATGCCAGTATACTTTAGCATTGCATCCCATGCAAATCCTGGAGTAGTATAATAATGAGCTGGATCTAAACCATATACGTTTATACTTTGATCACGAAAATTTTCAAAAACATCAGCTAATAATAAAACATCTGTCTTCATATAAAGATCTGAATATTCTCCAAGGGTATGAATACTAAAGGTATTCCATACTTTTTGTGCATGTTCATAATCTTCATCAGATATGGTTGAACCATTTAGCACACTGAAAAATTTTGTTTTTTCAGGTAACTCAGTTTCATCCAACTTTTCCCACGAATCCAGGTACTCGTAAGGCAGAACGCCTTTCTTCGTTAAAAGACTGATTTTTTCTTTTTCTAAAGATGAAAACTCCTTTGAAACAATTTTGTATTCACTTAAATATGAAGCTAATTTTTCTAAAGAAGATGGCATAAATCTAAATGAATCTACAAAGCGAAATTTAATATCACATTTCTCAACATGTTTTGTAAAAGAAATATACTTCTCCTTAGTCAATGGAAGTAAATCAACATCACCTTTCATATAATTCGATATATCATTAATTATAAAGTGAGCATCATAACCACTTAAGTTATGAAATATCACAGGAATCGTTCTTGAATCTTGATAATTCAAATTACAGTTAGCATGAGCAGGACCGCGATATTTTCCTGAGAGATGACAATGATCTCTTACCTTATCACTGTTTTCTAATAATTTGTTACAAATGTGACAAATTTTTGAATGGAAATAATTAATCATTTCTATCGGTGTTAAAATTGGCATAGATCGTGGGTTTGTATATAAATTAGTAATACGGTCATGTATTACCTTCAATTCACTAGCAAACCACATATCTGGTTTAACCCCACGATAAAATCTATATTCAGATAAAGAGTCATCAAAACCGCACTTCAAATAATATCCTATACTAAACATTTCATGTTTTTGAAACGATAAAGTATTAGCCAAACCTTCATCTTCCTGGTTTTCTAGTACAGGCTTTAACAGACATTCACAATCTGCATATATTGTGAATGGTAATCTTTCTTTATAATTAAAATTTTTAAAATAGATGATATCTTTACCTTTTATAGGAAGTTTCACCTTGCAATCATTAATATTCTTACATATTCTTTCATGCTCTTTTAAATTATTTTCATTAAAGAAAAAATTTAAACATCTATCACATATATATCGCTTCTTTTTTCTATGTGATAAACTTCCTCCTACTAGACGTGATAAATTTTTTATATATATGTAATGTGATTTCAGCTGTCCCTTAATTGTTTTTTCTAATAAAAGAAGATTTACATGATTTTCTTTTTTTTCATGTGTCAAATAAAAGGGAATCACATTTTTCTCATGCAATCTGAAGACATTAACCGATATTAAAGGGTTTTGTTTTTCAAACTTGAAAATTTTTTTTATCGTAACAGGGAATTCTATACCTGTCATATTTAAATTATTTTCATACTGAAGATAATTGCTAACCCTGTTAGGATGATTTTTACGGTTTACTGGATACAAAGCAGATAATATTGCCCATTTAAAGCATTGATTATCTTTGTTTTAATATTAATGCAGGCATTTTTTTTATCTAAAAATGGTGGTAAAGGTAAATATGAATTACCACTGCGCAATGGATTGAACTTATTCATATTAATTTGAATATTAATAATAGAATTTAAAGTCCATCCAGAATCTTTTTCTTGAAATTCTTCTACCTCAGCCAAAAGTTTATTTAAAACATGATTATCAAACCATTCACTTAAAGATGTACCTAAAACCACTTCAGCGTTTGGCGTATTGAAATGTTTCGTTTCAATACTTTCCTGTGAATCTTCATTTACATCAGAAGAAAGTTTCTTGAATGAACAAGATAGTACAGTGTTAATTTTCATGGCACATCGAATATCTTTCAAAATTTTCTTCACTTGTTGGCAGAACAATACTGAGGCGTCCTTTAAAAAGGTTGATATATCTATATGTACAAGATTTGCAATTATACTAGTTCTCACCCTTTTATTAAAAGCACTTTCAATATCAATCCAACGAACTCGATGCTCGATTTCATCCGTTTTTAAATCTGGTACTATTCCATAACCAGTTTTTCCTATAGCATCAAGCTTTGCTTTGATACTCTCAATCCTTGCTATGGCGTATAAAATAGATTGTTTTTGAGCTGTTGTCAGCGTTCTTTTTCTCAATAATTCCCGAAGACTATCTAATGATAAAACACATTGTTCTACCCATTGTTCAATAACTTCGGAATCCATAGATTTATATATTAAAATATTTTCCACCTCTTCAAAAATTTTCACATGTTCCTGACAAAGATCTTTAACTTCATCCATTTTTTCAAATTAAAAAAAGACTTTTTTTTTTCGTAAGTGTATTCTGAAAATTAAAAATTATATGTTATCATTTTAAATAATTATTGATAAAAAAAAAAAAAAAGGTGAAGAGAAATTAAAATAATCAATGATTTTGTATAATATTAGATCAGCATTTGATAATATAGAAACAGTTTAGTTGTATTAGGCAGTTATAATTAGATAGTATTTTATAAGATTTAACTTACATTATAATAAAATTAAAGATTAAATGATTGGTATAAAGCCTTATGCAATACTTTTAAAATCTTAGCAGACGACGTGGCAGTGGGCCACAAGTGAGGGACGCGTGAGTGAGAGGTACATAGTGAGAATGTAGAGTGGGAGGGGAAGGGCGAAACTATCTACTCGAAGAGTTCATATATGCCCCGTAGGGTATAAGAAATGATGCGTGGTAATTATTTTATTAAATATATTTTATTAAATATATTGAGAGAAGAGGCGTAATTGAATGCCTGAAACGTTGACAAGGTAGATCATTGAAATCATACAAAATTAATTAATAGTTTTAATACAATAATGATTATGCCAAATATAGTGTAAATATTATAAAAATTATTTATATACTATAAATAGTGAAATACTATAAAAAAATTATACATAAAATACTATATAAACTTAATTAAACTTAACTAACTCGCGAATTTCATTTTTTAATGTTCGCTTATCCGTTTTTTCTTTTTTTTTAAGGAGAATTTTATTTTTTAATGTTTGCTTATCCGTTTTCTCTTTTTTTAGGGAGAATTTCATTTTTTAATGTTTGCCTATCCGTTTTAGGTTCTTCTATATTTAATATTTTTTTCATTTCTGCACGAACTTGATAGTCTATGGTAGGATTATGCGCAGGATTCGGAATTGTTATTAGCTTCGCGGGCGGTGGAGAATTCAATAAATTTAAATCGAATGATTGTGGACTGTATGGCTCTAACGGTGGCGTTGACCAGCTACCAAATTCAAACGTAAACGATTCTGGCGTATAGCTCTCCCTTAGCGGAGAAGGTGGTAAAGGTATTTCTTCTATGATATTGAATGACTCCGAGGGTTGATCTATTGGTGAAATTACTTCGGGTAGAGGTCTAACTATTGGAAGAAGTTTTTTAAATATATTGGATGTTTTTTCTTGCTCCTGGTTTTGGACTAGAAAAACATTTTCACTACTTTCCACATGGTTTTGTGATGAATTGAGCTGAAAATAAAAAATATATATTTATAATAAAATATATAGCATATGTATCATAAAAAAATATTATATTGCTTACCACTTCATTTCTGCGTATACTATACACTACAGGTGATTGCGGTGATTCTTCCTACAAATAAGCATACTTTTTTAATATAATTTAATTAGAAAAATTATGCATTACTTTATAAAAAGATAAAATATTACATTATAATAAAACACTGTTATGGTATCTATCAAATCATAAAATTTTTTCAAATACGATAAAATCTACGACTATAATTTTTAGGTAGTTTTGAAAAAATAAATAAAAAAATTATAAATTTACGTTAAAATGATAGAGAAAATTGCAATATTTTCATAAAAGCTACAATTTCGCAATTCGCTAAAATAATAATAATTTATTTTGAAACTAATAATAGTTTTTAAACTTACCTGATAGTCCTCACACTCATTCAAAACTTCATAACATAGCGTTGGTAGATTTCTTACAATTCTCGGGTCCTTTCTATGATCTTCTGCAAATGGACATATTTCAGGAAGATCTATAATTTTTTCCTTTAACTTTTCCCACTCACATTTATGTTGTACACTATTTACAATGATTCTTCTGATTTCCGTCACATAGATCTCTGTACTTTTATACATTTTTAACTTTAAAAATTTTCCAAATCGGACGAAGTTGCTTGCGTGAACACTTCCTAAAGACTGAATCTTGTATATTATACGTAGCGAGAAAAGCAACGCTTTCAATATATAATGCCCTTTATAGAAAAAATTTGGATTTTGGAAAGATTTTCAATGGAGCACTTAGGGTCCTTTGTTTTATGAACGCTTCGAGAGTGACGCGCGGGTGGACGATATCGTTCACACATGTGCTGGCTCGCTAAACTGCCTTTCCGAAATTTTCTTGAATTTTACTTCTAAACTAATTCTTTATCGGTTGCTTCGCGAACTAACAATATTAATGATATTTTATTTAATCAATTGTTATTTGAATGAAGCCCTTTCATTTAGTCGAAAAGTATTACATATTTTTGGCTCATTTTTATTTTACAGAATAGTTTTACTTTATTGTTATGTAGAAATATATAATAATACATAATAGAATGTACTGTTTCATTTATAATTATCAAAGTTAATTATAGTTTGCTAAGTTCTAGTATTATACATTTGAATAAAAAATTTTAAATAAAATAAACACTTAATTGAAAAGGAATATTTGTGAAATATTGAAAAAATTTAAGTGGAAAAAGAATAATGAACTTGAGAAAAAAAAAAGGTTTAAATTAATTTATATTAACTTACCAATTCGTTTTGAACTTAACTAGTGAAAAGATAGACTTCTGCAGCAACTATCGGTATATTAGATGAAAATCTTTCAAGCTATTTTCAGACGGTAACGAAAAAATACTCTCAAAGCTCAGTAGCACTTGTCAACTTGAAATAATGAGATGTATCTAAAAAATGTTCAAGTATTATAAACTAATAGCAAAGCATTAAAAAAAAAAATTTAATTTTATAGAACTATAAATGATAAAGTATTAGAGAATTGAAAATTATATATGTTAATACGTTGAAAAGACGAAGTTATTATAATCGAAAACTTTAAGTTACATTAATATAATGAAGAGAAAAACTGAATCATTATAAGTTAAACTATAGATCAATAAGCCGTAAGGATTGTATATTAATAAGCTGAAAATCAAAAGTAATTATATGAAATACTTACGTTTGGTAAGGAGACTAAGCCTCATGGGACTGACGCGCAGCCTTTTATCCACTGTCGGTATATAGGTGCGCATGCGCGACAGTTTAAAGATTGATAGATGGCAGTGCACCTGCACGGTATAGTTATTCATTTTAGATTAAAGAAGAAAGATCTATAGATGATCGTATGCACATGCGTGGTAACGTAAAAGATTCATAGATGAGTGAGGAAAGATTGGTAGGTGACGAACTGCGCATGACCGAGAAACTTTTAAGTTTGGGCTGATAAAAAGTATTTACAAACATTTCCTTACTATAAAGGTTAGGCGAGCTGGGTCCTAGCCACTCGTTTCTTTTTCTTATTTCAGCTCTAATACTTTTAATATAGCATTCTTACAGGTCTTTAATAATTTCTTCTTTCAGGACTTATAATTTAAAAGTTTTAAAGTCTTGAATCTTAATACAACACTTTTCTTACAGTTATAAAGGTAAATTCATTTGTCGAATTAATTCTAAGTTATTTTCACGTCTCATACTTAAACTTTTTCACACTATTCATATTATAAGTCCCATAGGCATCTTATACTTACTATTTTAAACTTTCAGATACTTTAACTTTTTACGTATAATGAATTCATATTTTTTCTAAGATATTCTCAGCTGTTGAACTTTAACTTTTCAGTCTCTTCGTAGGGACTTTAATTTTTTACATAGCACGTATCACGAATTTATAAGTTATTCCTTTTTCTAAGATATTCTCAGCTATTGAACTTTAACTTTTCAGTCTCTCTGTAGGGACTTTAATTTTTTTTCACAGCACGTATCATGAATTTATAAGTTATTTTCAAATCACTTTCTTTAATGAATTCATATTTTTTCTGAGATATTCTCAGCTGTTGTACTTTAACTTTTCAGTCTCCTCGTAGGGACTTTAATTTTTTACATAGCACGTATCACGAATTTATAAGTTATTCATTTTTCTAAGACATTCTCAGCTATTGAACTTTAACTTTTCAGTCTCTCTGTAGGGACTTTAATTTTTTTCATAACACGTATCATGAATTTATAAGTTACTTTAAAATTTCTTACTTTAATGAATTCATATTTTTTCTAAGATATTCTCAGCTGTTGAACTTTAACTTTTCAGTCTCTTCTTAGGGACTTTAATTTTTTACATAGCACGTATCGTGAATTTATAAATTATTAATTTTTCTAAGACATTCTCAGCTATTAAACTTTAACTTTTCAGTCTCTTTGTAGGGACTTTAATTTTTCACAGCACGTATCATGAATTTATAAGTTACTTTAAAATTTCTTACTTTAATGAATTCATATTTTTTTCTAAGATATTCTCAGCTGTTGAACTTTAACTTTTCAGTCTCTTCTTAGGGACTTTAATTTTTTACATAGCACGTATCATGAATTTATAATTTATTTTCACATCTCTTACTTTAACTTTTTCACATATAATGAGTTCATATTTTTTTTCTAAGATTTTCTCAGCTATTGTACTTTAACTTTTCAATCTCTCCGTAGGGACTTTAATTTTTTACATTGCATGTATTATGAATTAATAAGTTATTATCACATCTTTCACTCTAACTTTTAACACTATTATATTAACTCTACTTTTTTTCTTGAATAATATTCAAATAATGTTATTTACATTTCCAGTATATAACTTATCATGGAACTAATTGTAGATACACAAGGTTTTAAAGATAACAACGGCAATTTTATATTTAAAGAAATTGCTTATATAGATCCTAATGCGTTAAATCCGGTGCCGTACGTTGCGACATTTCAACCACCCTGTGATTGGAGTGATTTAGACCAGAATGTAAAAATTTTAAATAGATATTTACAATCCAATCTGCACGGAATTCATTGGGAACACGGAGAGGTGCCGTATTCATACCTGTCAACGGCTTTCGACAAATTGAAAGAAAAAGCGCAGGGGTCGTTATTAACAATTTGGGTCAAAGGTGAACAGAAAAAACACTGGCTGCAACCCTATTTCGATAATATAAGGAACTTGGAGGATTTGGGTTGTCCATCTATAAGAACTCCTGGATTTATACGACCGCTAGCCTGCATTAATCATCGTCCCGGGTGGAAACAGAATTGTTCAGTTGAAATAGTTTGCGCTTTATACCGCTGGGTGGAAGACTTGAGAGAGCAATATTCAACCCCTGAAAGTTCTGATACGTCAGAATAAATAAGTAAGTAATTCTATAAAAAAAAAAAATATATATAAATAATAATTTATCATTTCTTTTTTCAGTCATGGACCTCATAAATGAAGCAGCGAGAAGTCCATCATACCTGCCCACAAAACGACTACGGGACTTGGAGCTAAATAAACAGTATAAGATAACCTCATTAAAAAAGGTATCCACTAAATACGGCTTAAAAATTGTTCTTGAATTAGACAGTAGTTTTGACATTTTCCTTCCAAGTAAAGTTAATTCTTTATTACTGGAGAAGCCAGAGGCGCTTCTCAACATAGAGTCAGAATTAGTTAATAGAGAAGTCTTCGTCAAATCTTTAGGTGGATGCCTTCTAGAATTTATATAATTATAAGTTTTTAGATAATTTTCTCTTTAACTTTAATTTTAAATTTTCAAAGTTATTTGCTAAATTGTAATACTTTTTAATTAAGATGTTCACTAGTTTCTAAATATATTTTTATAGTAAAATTGAAAGATTAATTTGAAACTTTTTATACTCGTAGATTAAGATGTATTCTACTATGTATTACTTTTAAGCTT
This sequence comes from Torymus aiolomorphi, assembly GCA_036365515.1. Classification (NCBI taxonomy): domain Eukaryota; kingdom Metazoa; phylum Arthropoda; class Insecta; order Hymenoptera; family Torymidae; genus Torymus; species Torymus aiolomorphi. Next base: position 7,331,941 of record CM070874.1, on the reverse strand, counting down.
TTTTAAATAAATATGAAAAAACTTTTTTAATAAATATGAAATAATCTTACATATCTTTTTTATTTTCCCTTAACGTTTCCACATCCCAATGTCCTCTATGAAATATTTATTCTTATAATAGAAAATTTTCCTTAAAAACTAACTTGTTTAAATATTTTAAAGTTTCTTTTGAATTTAAAAATAGTCATTTAATATTGTTAATATAAATTTCATTGAATTGCTCATCATTAACTTTTTAAAATTTCTATGAACTTATAAAATATCTTTGTAGAATCTTATACAATATAAAATATACTGATTGAATATACTAAGATAAAATATACTTATAAAATATAAGACTACTTATAATTAACAAATTTAAACACTATATGAATATTATAAAAATATTCTATATTCACTTACAACATAACATCACATGAGGGCCCCATGCCCCCTGCAACATGACATACGTACGCATTTGATCGATGGAGTAAATGTTCAATGCGCCCTCTACCGGGCCTCTCGCATGGTGACTTTGCACCCTACCTTACCGACGGACGGTAAGTAGTGCTCGGTGGGTAAGTGGCGCGGGAGCCGCTCTGGCGCGGTAGCCGCGCTGCCCCTACTACTAATTTTCAATTTTTAAATTTGTCTCCATCGGAGTGCTATATAACTTACTATCTTTTATGTGAAATTTAGTTGCTAGTGACTCAATATATTTTTGTTGACTTAATTCCATCTTACCATTTATATAATCATGCCTAGATACTCATTTATTTCACCTAAATCTTTCATTTTGAAACGATCAGATAACAATTTCTTTATTCTTTGTATTTTCTTTTCATCTTTTCCACAAATCAACAAATTGTCTACGTATATTAATAGGTAAACAATGTCTTTGTCTTTTCCATGTATATATAGGCATAATTCTACATTGCTCTTTCTAAAGCCAAGATTCATAACATATTCATCAAAGCATTCATACCAGTCTCTAGGACTTTCTCTCAATCCATATAACGCTTTTGACAATTTATACACTCGTTCCGTTCCATCTTCATAACCTTTTGGTTGATTGACATATACCTCCGTAGTTACCTTTCCATTTAAGAATGCTGTCTCTACATCCATTTGTTCTATTTTGAGCCCATTTTGGCAGCAATATGAAAATAAAATTTTTAACGTTTAATTTTTTGCAACTGGGGAATATATGTCATCAATTACATCTATTTGTTGAAAACCTCTCACAACTAGCCTAGCTTTGTACCTATTATCTGATGTTCTTGTGTAAACCCATTTTACATCTATAACTTTTTTATTTTGTACTCTATCGACTAATGCCCAAGTTTTATTTTTATTTATGCATTCGATTTCTTCATTCATGGCTTCTTGCCAATTTTTACTCTGTTTACTATTCATCGCCTCCTCAAATGTACAAGGCGTATCTACTCTACAGTATCTTACATAAATATTATAGCTTTCCTTTTCTGGGTATCTTACAGGACTTTTTCTATCACGCGTAGATTTTCGCGGAACTTTCAATGTTGCGTTTTCTGTATCTTTACATTTCCCCGAAGGTTGATGTAACGATAAATTATTCTTTTCTTTTACTTTACCTTGTTGCTCTTCGGTTTCATTCGCGTTTTCAAAGACATTATCCGATAAATCATCGTTTGTACTTGCATTACTTTCTGTACTATCATCGTTATCAATATTATCTTTATAATCAATACCAATGCATTTAACATCTCTTTCTATAATATCCACATGCCTTGCAACAATTATTTTATTATTTATAAGTACTCTATAGCCTACATCACTATAACCTAACAATATTCCCATTTCAGCTTTTTGATCCCATTTAGACAATCTTTTTTGTTCCGGTTTTCTTACAAAAACTTTACTCCCGTACAAACGTAAATGTTCGACATTTGGTCTCTTTCTAAAAAATATTTCATAAGGTGTTTTTCTTTCAATCGTATTTGCTAACGTACGATTTTTCAAATACGTCGCGGCACATATTATTTCTGGCCAGTAGCATTTGTGTACTTTTGCCTCTGATAGTAAACATCGCGCTTTATCCATTATCGTTCTATTAAATCTTTCAGCTGTACCGTTTAATTCGTGCACATACGTCAGACAATTATTAATAATAATACCCTTTTCTTTGGCAAATTTATAAAACCGATTATTTAAGTATTCTTTCCCGTTATCACATCTCAATATTTTTATTCTTTTTCCGGTTAAATTTTCAGTTTCATTTACAAATTGAAATAAACAATCAAAAACTTCCTCTTTAGTCTTTATGAAATAAACTTTAGCTATTTTACTATAATCATCAATAAAAGAAACGAAATATTTTTCTCCGCTAAACCCAGTAGTTTTAAAGGTACCGCATACATCCGTATGTATAATTTCTAATATATCTTTCGCCTTTGTTCTATTATTAGTAAATGGCAAGTTATGCATCTTATTTTCAATATAAGTTTTACATTTCATAAATTCAGATTCAAGTTCATTTGGAACACCCGTTGATAACTGCTGTTTACATATCGTATCCAAATATCTAAAATTTACGTGACCTAACACTCTATGCCATCTTTCCTTTTGACTCATGTTATTATTCTGTTCGGCACTATTTACACAACTTATATTCCTTGCCAATTTACTTTTCATCTTATATGTATCATTAAATTTAAATGCTATTGCAGTTAATTTATTATCACTATCTATAATTTTTGCAACTTTTCCTTTCAAAATTACCGTATTCTTATTATTCGTTAATTTTCCAACACTTATTAAATTAGCATTCATTTCCTTAGCAAAATAAACATTATTAATATTAACTTTATTTTGCTTCCCGAAGGTGACAAAATAAAGAGATAGAGTTCCTATCTTTGTAGCTTTTATAGCTCTATTATCACCGAGATAAATATTTACCGGTTCTTTAAAACTAATACATTTTTCAAAATACTTTTCGTTATTTATAATATGATCAGAACATCCGCTATCGAGTATCCACTCTATCTCGCTCATACCTGACCTGTTTATTTCGTTGTGTACGCAGCGTGTGTCGTCGCTATCCATGCGCTCGCACCTTCGCCGCTCTGTTCGCTCGTGCTGGTTCCTTGTTGTCCATGGAATTTTTCGCGTCCTTTGCCGTAATGACCTCTTCCGGCTGTGCCTCGGCTGCGGCCACGTGTCGATCCTCTCCATGAGCTGCCGTTGCTACCTGCTTGTCCTCCATCTTGTCAATCTCGTGCGAAATGACCAGGTTTTCCACACTTATAGCAGTTTCCCTTTCTTGCAGTAAATACATTCGTACTTCTCTCGTTATACTCTTTTCGATTCTTCATTTCAGCTAGCTTAATTTTGTTTCTTATGTAATCAGCCGTTTGTTCTTCTTCTTTCAATGTATCAACCAAATCACCTATATAACTGTATGATTCTGGCAACGTGTTGAGCATATAATTCAATTTTTCTTTTTCGCTTATTTTAGCACCCGCGCCTTTTAATTCGTTTACTGCTTTTTCAAACTCACTGAAAAATGCCTCAGAATCACTATAGTTTCTTAATCTTAATTTCTCCAGTCTATTCCTACAGACTATTTGTAACGCCGTTGATTCCTTTAAATACATACTGTCTAGCTTTTTCATAATTTTGTATGCTGTTTCTTCTTCACAAACAAATTCTAATTGTTTATCTGATATCGCACTATAAATTATATTTATTGCTCTCAAATCATTCTGTTTCCATTCTTCTACTTAGTCTGTTTCACTCTTTTCTCTTTCTATCACAATTTCACATTTCTTGAGCTTCATGTACATTTGGATTCTCTTTTTCCACATACTGTAGTTTCCGCCATCGAATACTGGTATTGAAACATCCTTTTTATCCATTTCGTCTTCTTGCTTGACCTTCGATGTTGTGGCTTGTTCCTTCGACTCGAGCGTTCCTTCGTGCTCGGAGTTTTTCTCTTCCTTGGTGTCCGCCGTCTTAATTTGAGTTTATAAGCTGCCCCCAATACTCGCCGAAGCTTGTATTGGGTCAGAGTCTTTTTTTAACGCTTACAAACCACGCACTCTGCTACCATGTTGAATAAAGGACACACAAGTTGGATACATCTTAAGCTAAGATACAGTATGACTACACTTGGCGCGGGCCATTCTCGGTCTGACGACAAGTTTGCAGGAGCGTCGCGCTCGCCCGTCGGCTCTCACACGTTATGGGGTGGGGAGACACACATGTGTACATACGTGTGTCACGCGCTGTACAATATAATATGTATATTCTCAACACATATTTACACTAATTGAGATTCAAAGCCATCTAGATTTTCTTTACAAAATATATCTGTTATTTCATAGAAAAATAAATCGTTACAAAGTGCAATTAATTCAAGGAATAAAATATCAAAATAGTGTTTAAGAAATACTGCATCGTCCACAGAGTTAAATTTATCTTTGACACTTGTTTTTATTTGTTCAATGTTTTCTTGCAGTTTCATTTTGATGATTTCGTCACTATTTTTTTTAACTAATTCGGAGTTTTCCACTAATTTCGTTAGTTCTTCATAGATAAAATCTTTGCTCTTATTGACTAGAAGAGTAATACGTTCGATACGATGAAATCTTTCGTCTACACAAACCACAGACATTTTCAATCCTTGAAATGTGCGTTTTTGCATAACGACTGCTGGTGAATATGTTTTTCTTTTTTTAGCACCAGCGTTCTCATGCGTGGAAAAGTGTTTGTCAAAAACGATGGATTTAATGCCATACGAGGTGGTGAATAAAATATCAACGTCGTTAACTTGTATTTTTTCTATTCTTTCGATGTTTCCCAAATTATTAAAATAATTGGAAATATCTTGAAATTGGTTTTGAATTTCGCACCATGTTTTCGAATTTAATTCCAATTCTTGTGTGTAATGATTATTTAGCAGTTGAATTACTGGTTCAAAACTTTTGGTGTTTTTGTCATAATGTAAACCAACAATTACCTTTTTATAGACCATGAATTATTGAGCGGGTACATGGTAGTAAGAACGTTGAAATTTGTTTTGAAACTTTTGTTTTCCGTTTCGGCCATGATTATTCTCTTCTTTTTTTGATGGGTGTTTGGAGGCGTGCTTAAAATCTGGTTGTCGTTCGATGATAGCATAGACTGTGCTATAATTCTAAATTATATATGTTTGGAAGAAAATGAGGTAAACTGCACAAACACTTTTTGGAAGCACAAACACTTTGGAAGAAAACGTGATTTTGAGAAAAATTTCTGAATAATACAGAGACCGAAGCTGGTGATGTTATCGGGTGGAGCGGTAAGCATCGACTAATCTGTGTGGGGTACACGCCGCCGCGAGGATCCTTTCCAAACAAAAGGGTCAGCCGTTCTAAAAATAGATTTTTTCTCTAAATGTAAACATCTGGTATTTCTCTTCTTGTAACTGTCATAAACACGGTAGCTCGTGAAACGTGAAATTTTCTGTCATCACACGTGTGTACCAGAGTAAAAGTATTAGATCTTAATTGCGCAAGATGTGGTACACCGTAGGACCTCATTCCTCCGTATACCTGTAAAAATTTTTACACATTTTCGAGCTATAGAGAAAATTTGAAAAGTGGGGAGATGGGGTTTATAATTCGGGGGATGAGGGAGGAAGAACTTATTTCGATTTGAAGTGTCTCACTGTCCGGAAGTGATCAGAAGCATTCTCACTCTGAGTTTAAATTTCCTTGTGCTCAAAAACTTACTTTTTTAGTTTAATCTTTGTTGTGTTTGAAAGTGATTTTATTTAGAAGTGTTCTTATTTCGGTTTAATCCTTTTGGGTTTAAAAGTGATTTTATTCGATTTTATTCGGTTTTATATTGAAAAGAAAAGTGTTCACGATGTTGAATTTATTAGCAGCAATTATTTCGCGCTGTGCCGGCTTTTTAACTATCGGGCACCCGTGGGCCCGACGATTATATACGACGGAGTGGTTTGCGAGACTGTCTGAACTTGAATCGGCCGAATTGTTGGCGATTTTAAGAGAAATGGGGCAAAGGGCGAATACTCAGCAATTAAACACGATGTACGACCTAGCTCTACATGAAAGCGAGGAGTGCGTTTTAACTATCGGCGAGGTAGTTTTTTATAAAGGTGAGCAGAAGAAAACATCTTTGAGTCGCCTAATGGGTCATTATAACCAATTAAGTAAGAATAATCTGCAAATAATTTTAAAGAGTAGTTAATATTTTATTACATATGAGAACTGTTTGAGTAAGCCTTAATTATATGAGTAAACATGCTGTGGTGTTAAAATAAATTGAAGTCACACACAGAAGTAAATTGAAAATAGAAACTATATTCACAAAGTCACTTATTAAATAAATTACAAATTTTGTTTTTAATTTCACATAAATTGAAAAGGGAGTGTAAATTACACGATGAATTTACAGGAGCACTGGTTGAGTTTTCGTCCCCTCGTAGATAGCTATAATAACGGTGCTTGAGTATAGAAATCCCTTCTAAGGGATTACTAACCTGTTGAGTGATTGAAGAAATTCCACTGAGTTGAGTTTGTCCGTTGTTGGTGGTAGAGTTTACCCAGATAACTCCCTGCTTGGCTCCCGCACACTGAAGCTTGCTTGCTTGCTGTTTATGAATAAGTGCAACTGATTATTATTGAATCAGTTGCCTTGCTGTAGCTTTGATTCACTTTGCACTGCGCACATGCCACCTGTATCACCACGTGGGTGGCAACTTAACCTCAAGTATGTGAGTGATTACCTGGCTGTAGCGTTGATTATACTAATCGCAGTATAAGCGCCTTGAGTGTTGCTTGAGTGATGAGCCCTTGATGAGAGTTGAGTGTAGCCTGTGTCGAAATTCCTCGTTGAGTTGAACCAGTGAAATCCGTGAGAAAACCGTTGCTAATTGAGGAGATCAAGATGGCGAGATGTTCCTCGTGGCACGGCTGATGAGAGAGAGAGCGAGGCCTTGAACGCTTCCGTCTTCTTGGCCTTCACGATTCACTTCGCGAATCAAATCACAATCTCTCTCACATTTGTATGTGAGAGAGCGAGAGAGACCGAAACAGCGCGAATTCACCTTGTGAATCAGTGTAGCGTCCCGGCTGTTCCGCCGGGAGGCCGCGAGGTGCTGCCGCGCCGTGGCAGCGCCGTGAGTCGTGCCGAGCTGAGTGTAACCGCGGGAATTCAAATTATTGAATTCCCAAACATTCCGCCCGCCATCAACCGCCAGGTTGATTTAAATTCCGATTGGCACTGGCAAGATGGCGAGTTTTGCAATTGGGCGGGTGAGCTGAGTGGTGGCCGTCTTTATTGTTACAACTCTGGTGAGATTGTCAGTTCCAGGGTGAAGTTGAGTGACTCTCGCGAGTGGCCATTTGCTTGGGGGTGAGTGTTCATCCGTGAGTAGTACCATGGAACCCACTTTTATCTCATGAGAGGGATGATGCCATTTTGAAATTGATTGAAGCCGTTGAAGGTATTGAGTTGACCAGTGCTTCCAAAATTGCTGAGTGATCCGTTGAATGAGTTGCCATTTGGAAAGCCTTGATTCCTTGAAGGTGAGTAAGCTTGGTTCAGGCACTGAGTTCAATGCCTTGCCGATGAGAAAGTGTCCGGGTGTGAGTGCATTTATGTCTTCTGGGTCTTCACTGAGTGGTTCTAGCGGCCTTGAGTTGAGTAATGCTTCTATTTGAGTGAGCAAGGTAGCTGAAGCTTCAAAGGTGAGTTGAGTGTCCCCAATGGTCCGTCGCAGGTGAAATTTGACTGATTTCACTACTGCTTCCCACTTGCCTCCCATATGAGGTGCAGCAGGTGGGTTGAATATCCATTGGGTTCCCTCGTTCGCTAGTGAGTTGTACAAGATTGAGTTTTCATGTTGGTGTTGAGAAAATAGAGTCTTCAGTTCCCTTGCTGCTCCGATGAAGTTCGTTCCACAGTCTGAGTATAGTTTGGAGGGTATCCCTCTCCTTGAGGTGAACCGTCTGTATGCCGCTAAGAATCCGTCCGTTGAGTAGTCACTGACCAGTTCTAGGTGAACAGCTGACGTTGAGAAGCACACAAAGATACAAATCCAGCCCTTGTATGTTTTGGATCCACGACCTTTCCATGAGTTAATGGTGATTGGCCCGGCGTAATCGATCCCAGTGTGAGTGAAAGGTGGTGATGGGGTGACCCTGGCCATGGGTAATTGCCCCATGAGTTGCTGAGCCCGTTGAGCCCGATACCTTGCACAAGTCGCACACTTTAAGATATGTGACTTGACCGGTGCTCTGCCTCCGATTATCCAAAATTCCTGCCGAGTGTGTGCCAAAGTGAGTTGAGCGCCACCGTGTAACGTTGAGAGGTGAGCGTTCCGAATGATCAGTGTGGTGAGTTGACTGCTCCGTGGTAATATTGCTGGGTGTTTTGAGTGATGATCGAGTTAAGTTTTTTGAAGCCGCCCTCCTACTCGAACAATTCCTATTGAGTCAATGTAGGCAGTAGGTCGGTTGAAAACATGATTTCTTGGGACTTGAGAATTTTTCAGCATAATGAGTTCTGAGTGAAAATGAACCTGCTGAATTTTCTTGACCCAGAAGAGTTTTGCCTGAATGAGTAGATCAGTTGTGAGTTTCGATTCATGGTGAGTTTTTCCCTTTGCCTTGAATCTATCACATGCGAGCATTACCCATCCAGTTATTCTTATGAGTTGAGTGAGTGATGAGTAATAATCGATGATGTCCCACAATTTGCTTGAGTTTGACTTGGCTGCGGTGAGTGTGACCTTAGCCCTCATTTCTGGAAGATTGGTTTCTTGGATAGAGGATGCTTGAGAAGGCCAAGCTGATTCTTCCTGGCAGAGCCAACTTGGTCCATGCCACCATAAGTGATGCTCTCTGAGTTGTGAAGTGAGTAAGCCGCGCGAGGCACAATCCGCTGGATTATCTGCTCCAGGCACATGTCTCCATTGTGCTGTTGGAATGAGTTCTTGAATTAAAGCAACTCTATTTCCAACAAAGTCCTTCCATTTTGAGGGGTGTGAGCGTATCCATGTGAGTGCTACCTTTGCGTCTGTCCATAAATGTATGTGTGAGATTGGCAATCGTGAGTAGTCCAAAACATGTTTTGCCAGCTTAGTGAGTAGTACTGCCGCTCCCAATTCCAATCGTGGGATTGACAGTCGCTTGAGTGGTGCCACCTTTGTTTTGGAGATTAGAACTGATGATGTTGAGTGAGAGTTTGGTGTTGTAGATTTAATGTAGAGAACTGCAGCCATTGCTTGTTGTGAAGCATCCGAGAAGCCATGAAGTTCTACAATTGAGTTTTCCTGAATTCCTAACCACCTGGGTAAGGCGATTGTCTTCAGGTGAGTGAGATCTTCTCGGATGTGCAGCCATTTCTTCACGATTGAGTTTGGCAGAGATTCGTCCCAAGACAGCTTGTGGAGCCACAGTTCTTGCAGGAGGATTTTTGATGTGATTATAACCGGTGAGATAATTCCAATGGGATCGTATAGTTGAGATACTTCAGAAAGTATAATCCGCTTTGTTATCATTTCCTGAAGAGGTGGCAGAGTTGTTCTGAAGGTGAGTTTGTCCGAGTGTGGGAGCCATTTCATCCCGAGTATATTTGTGGCGCAATCATCTAAAAGCACAGCTTCTTCAGCTGTTGGCTCTTTAAGAAATTCCTTGAGGAAGCCAGATGAGTTTGAGTTCCATTTTGCCAATGGAAAACCGCCCGCCTTGCATAGTGCGGTTAACTGCTTGGCCTTTTCAATGAGAAGTTCCGGTGATGCAGCTCCACCGAAGATGTCATCCACATACCTTCCAAATAGAAGTGAGTCAATGGCAAGTGGATATTTGTCTCCTTCATCCTTTACCAGCTGAAGAAGAGTCCGAATTGCTAAATAAGGGGCTGCTCGTGTTCCATAGGTGACTGTAGTCAAATGGAAGTGAGTAAGTTGACCCGTTTCATCTACCCATAAAATGCGTTGTAGATTCCAATCTTGAGGGTGAACCTTGATCTGACGGTACATTTTTGTAACGTCAGTTGAGAAGACAAATGGTTGAGTTCGAATCCAGATGAGAACATCCACAATGTTAGGTGAGAGGTTAGGTCCAGTATGCATGATGTCATTGAGTGATTTTCCAGTTGTTGTGAGTGCTGAACCATTGAAAACGGCTCTGAGTTTTGTCGTTAAACTATCTTCTCGTAATACTCCATGGTGAGGAAGATAGTAAGATGGTTTGGTAGATATGTCCTGTTGAGGGATCCGCACCATATGGCCCAATTTGCAGTATTCATCCATGAACGAGTAGTACCTTTCCTTGTAGATGCTGTTTTGATTGCATTTTATGAGTATTCTCTTGAGGCACGCTTGAGCTTTTCCGAATGAGTTTCCGAGTACGTCTGCAGATTCTGTGAGAGGTAATCTGACTTGGTATCGTCCCTGAGTATCTCTCGTATGAGTCTCAGCAAAGTGTTGTTCACACAATGCGTCTTCCTTGTTGAGTTTGACTGCAGACGTTGATGGGGGCTCTTCTTGAACCCAAAAGCGGGTGAGTAGTTCCTGCAAGTCTTCAGTGTTGAGTGGGGCCGTTGTATGATGTACTACCTTGTGTTGCACAGCTGAGTTTGATGGACCTATTAGCAGCCAGCCGAAAATTGATAATTGTGCGATCGGTTCAATCACACTTCCCCTTATGAGATTAGGTTTGATGATTTGGCCGTAATAGTCCGCTCCGATAAGTACATCTACTGGTTGAGGTTTCCAAAATGTCGGATCAGCCAAGTTGAGTTTCTCTGTATGTTGCCACTGACGTTGCTCACATTCTTCTGATGGTAATAGTGTTGAGACTTGGCGTATAATGTGAGCTGTGATCCGAAAATGGTGAGATTTTTGTAGATGGTGCGTAAGGTGAGTTGAGCCTTTCCGAGAGTTTGAGTTGAGTGCGTGCCGCCAACTCCAAGAATTGGTATAGTTGAGTGTTGCCGCTTAATGTTGAGTAAATCCACAGAATCCTTGGAGATGAATGAGAGTTCCGAGCCTGAGTCAATGAGTATTCTGAGTTGATGAGATGTCACCGGTGAGTCGTACCATGCCAATGCAGTTGCAAGTAAAGTGAGTTGAGAAGTTGAGTAATCATGTTGAGTTTGACCGTGTTGTGAGATGATTGCGCCGTTGTCCTAATTTTGAGTTGATCCGGATGCTGAGTTGGTTTGAGTTTTCCTTTCAGGGTCTCTTGGCACATGAATCATGGTGTGATGATTTCCATTGCAGTGCCTGCACTTATATTGTGACTTGCAGTTCTTAGCTGAGTGCAGACCGAGGCAGTTATAGCACAGCGGCTTTTCCATGACAAATTTTCTCCGTTGTTGTTCATTGAGCAATTTGAACTGTTGACAAGCCACAATAAAATGCGGCTCACCACAATAAGTGCATGGATGTTGAGAAATCCGAGTTGAGTGTGTCACCTTCTGTGAGTCTTGCCGTGGTTGAGTTGGACTGGTGACGTGAAGAGACCTTGATGGTTTTGAGGTTTGAGTGTTGGCCGGTTTTTGAGTGGATGCTGGTGAGTCAGCTGCAATTTCCAATGCACGCACCCGCGCGATCAGGAAGGACTCAAATTCCTCAAATGTTGGCAGCTCCGTGATGGAAACTCGAGAAGTCTCCCATGCTTCTCGAGTTGACCTGTCAATGAGCTTTGACAGGCGATGAGCCAGTATGCAGTCTCCTAGCTGCTCTTGTGGTACCAACAGATTGAGGGATTTCCTAATTTTTGACATCTCCGAAATCAAGGTGTTGAGTGTGGCCGGGTTTTTGACTTAACAGCATTCAACTCGAGTAGATGGTCAAGCTGATCATTCAATAGGACTCGTTTATTCTCAAACCTCGTCACTAATGTAGCCCATGCTGGTGTGAGAGACTCATCGTTGAGTGAAAATCCTTGTATGAGTGTGAGTGGTGTTCCGCTGAGAGAGCTGCGCAGGTAGTGTAGCTTCTCATAGTTTTTGAGTCCAGGCCGATTCAGAATTAATCCCGTGAACATTTCCTTATATGAAGGCCACTCAGTATATGCTCCGCTGAAGGTTGGCAACTTGATCTCTGGCAGCTTACTTAAATGAGTGTTCTGAGTTTGTCCGGTTAATGGCTGTGTCACTTGATGGTTTGACTTCCAGGCTTCCTCCAAAGTGCTGACTTCAAACACAATAGTATGATACGTTTCATGGACCGACTTATGAAACTCAGCCTTAAAATAGTCATTGTCGGTGAAAGCTGCTGGACAACTTGCTTCTATCACAGCATGGTCCTTTTTGTACAATGCGTACAGCTGCTCAGCATCCTGCTTCCAAGCCATAATCACTGGAAGCGTAGCAGTTTCCTTCCTAATCCGTATATAGGCGGTGATCCTCTCCAGTGAATCAAGCCGCAGGTATTGAGAATTAACCTTACACAGGAATGAAGCTGGAATTGAACCTGGAGACTTGGAGCGAGTTTTTGGTTGAGTGTCAACAATGGTGAGTCCAGGCACATTGAGTTGGCGGCTGCCAGTCCGCTTCGCTGCCCCGATGACATCCTCCTTTTCAGCATCGACAGCGCCTGCTTGTTCCAGCTCCTTGAGTTCATCCTGGTTTGAGTGTGCCATGATGATAATCTGTTGAGTAAATTCCATAATGAGTGTTTATTCACTGGCTCGAGTCACACCACAGCATGTAAATCCGGCTCGAAGGACCAAAATGTTTGAGTAAGCCTTAATTATATGAGTAAACATGCTGTGGTGTTAAAATAAATTGAAGTCACACACAGAAGTAAATTGAAAATAGAAACTATATTCACAAAGTCACTTATTAAATAAATTACAAATTTTGTTTTTAATTTCACATAAATTGAAAAGGGAGTGTAAATTACACGATGAATTTACAGGAGCACTGGTTGAGTTTTCGTCCCCTCGTAGATAGCTATAATAACGGTGCTTGAGTATAGAAATCCCTTCTAAGGGATTACTAACCTGTTGAGTGATTGAAGAAATTCCACTGAGTTGAGTTTGTCCGTTGTTGGTGGTAGAGTTTACCCAGATAACTCCCTGCTTGGCTCCCGCACACTGAAGCTTGCTTGCTTGCTGTTTATGAATAAGTGCAACTGATTATTATTGAATCAGTTGCCTTGCTGTAGCTTTGATTCACTTTGCACTGCGCACATGCCACCTGTATCACCACGTGGGTGGCAACTTAACCTCAAGTATGTGAGTGATTACCTGGCTGTAGCGTTGATTATACTAATCGCAGTATAAGCGCCTTGAGTGTTGCTTGAGTGATGAGCCCTTGATGAGAGTTGAGTGTAGCCTGTGTCGAAATTCCTCGTTGAGTTGAACCAGTGAAATCCGTGAGAAAACCGTTGCTAATTGAGGAGATCAAGATGGCGAGATGTTCCTCGTGGCACGGCTGATGAGAGAGAGAGCGAGGCCTTGAACGCTTCCGTCTTCTTGGCCTTCACGATTCACTTCGCGAATCAAATCACAATCTCTCTCACATTTGTATGTGAGAGAGCGAGAGAGACCGAAACAGCGCGAATTCACCTTGTGAATCAGTGTAGCGTCCCGGCTGTTCCGCCGGGAGGCCGCGAGGTGCTGCCGCGCCGTGGCAGCGCCGTGAGTCGTGCCGAGCTGAGTGTAACCGCGGGAATTCAAATTATTGAATTCCCAAACAAGAACATTTTTTAAACTTTAAAATATTTTTTTTATAGTGTATAGAATGTACGACGATCGATCGCACGCAGTTATGGAGCAGATAATGAACGAGGATCATGACAGAACGAGTCCAGAGGCTACTGATTCAGAATATGAAGAGGAGGTAAACGCTGTAAGGGCAGAACGGCAAGTACCTGCTCGTAAAAGGCGAGCATGGGACGCGGGTTCTTCTGCTGCAAAAAGAATGTGTCATGATAAGGATATTAGTGCTGCAATTTGTAAAGGTAAGAATAAATCATTTTTTAAATAACAGCACGAATATAAAAATATTTTTTTAATTTACTAATTCGTAGCTTACACGGCGGGGTTAGGTGGGTATAACGATTCTGCATGCAAAATATAAAAATGGGTCTGTGTGCAGATTCAAAATGAGGCTCATTTTTACCCACCCACTTATGACGAAATTGTTCGTGTGCACGATTCCCTCCGTGGTACATCCGAACCATAAAATGATGTTAGTTTTCATATTTTTCACGTGAAAAATTATAATTATTGTTATTAACATTTATTTTCATTACAGTTTTTAAACACAGCGAGTTACCGGGAGCAGTAGAAAACGGAGCAAGTACGAGTAACAGCGGCGGGGAAAACTTTAATCAAATCGGAAGAGGTGATGTTGTAGCGGCTAGAAGCAACGACAACTCTACTAACAACCAGAGTGTAGCGGGTACTAGCCGTGACAATTCTGGTAGCAATAGCAGCGTTGCAGGTACGAGCAACATCGAGCTTGTGAACAACAACAGCAACGTAGCAGGTCCAAGCCGCACCGTCAGCAATGAGGAGATTATTGAAGCTGGTAATGAACAAAAATTTGTAATAATTTCCGACAGCGAGCGAATGAATAGGAATTTTAGGACCGTTTCTAGAGAGTTAGTTATAAAAATTGAAGACGCAGTAAATAGTAGAAATCAGATCGATTGGTTGGAAAGTGCTATGCGAGAAATTGTTGATTATCTGAAAAGAGGCCGTGATGGCACCGTTATCGGTATAACTATCAATTGTATCGATTTTACCCAAGGGTCAGCAGGATTATATTTTCGGCCAATAGCAACGTTAGATTTTAAAGATTTGTGGGATTTGTTCGGGCGTTTATCTCAAAGTATCAAAGATTTCAAATTAGATGATACATTTATAATTGCAGCATCTTACGTAAATGTGCCTAATGGGTCGAGTGATCCATCTATAAATAATTGTAAAAAATTAAATACTAGAGCCATTCTCAACATACAGAATAGTGATAATATGTGCTTATCGCGAGCATTAGTTTGTGGTGAAGTTTTCGTAAAAAAAAACAGCGTTGCAGAGTGGTTGATAGAGTGGAACCGTGTATGAAAGACGTGTGAACAGAAAAACGTGCGTTGGCATTATTAAAATTATGTAATGTAAAATTAAATTTAAATGATGGCTGTGGTATTCCGGAAATTAGATGTTTCCAAACATATTTTAAAACGTTAAACATCAAATTGAAAGTGTTTGAATATGAAACTTTTGGCACAGGTGTCGCTCCAATGTATGATGGAGCCGTAGATATGCCTAGAGAGTACGAACAAACAATATATGTAATGTATTATACTGAACTGCATCATTTTAATTTAATTTTAAATTTATTAGCTATAAAATCACGTATGCATTATTGCATTCCATGCAATCGTTTATACCGTCCGCTGCTCGAACACAAGTGTGAGGCGATATGTGCCGCCTGTAACTCGTCACCGTGTTGCGAGAAGACGGAAAATATAAAATGTGAGGATTGCGGCCGAATATTTTTTAATCAAAATTGTTTCAACAACCATAAGAAAGTAGGATCAAGAGCGCGAAATAATACCCGTAAAATGTTAACCATTCCATTTGCTCATCATTAAAAGTTTGCCGCGAGTGTTACAGGTTATTTGATTTAGTCAAAAGGAAACATGAATGTGGTAAAACATACTGCAATCAGTGTAAAACCATTCATGACATAAACAGTTTATGCATGATGAATCCTATCGTGCATAAAAATACAAAAACGGGGCAACCGGAAACGTGTTTTATATTTTATGATTTCGAGACGCGACAGGATACTCCTTTGGGTAAGTCAGCCTATATACACGTGCCAAACTTATTGTGTGGCTGAACTCTGTTGTGATTCGTGCGTACATGAGAATGATTTAACAAAATTGTGTCAGTTTTGTGGAGTTCGTCAACATGTGTACGAAGGTGATGAGTGTTTAGGTAAATTTTTAAATTTCGCGATTAGATATAAGAAAAAGTCATTTAAAAATTTTATTTGTATTGAGCATAATGCTAAAGTATTTGATGCGCAATTTATTTTAAAATATATTGTTCAAAATAAAAAACATTCGGTTCCGGAAGTTATTTTAAACGGGCGTAATATAATAAAAATAGAGATCGGTATTACAAAATTTATCGACAGTTTAAATTACTTACCAATGAAATTGTCGAGTTTGCTTAAAACTTTCAACTTGGCCGAAGGTGTGGAAAAAGGTTTTTTTCCACACCTATTTAATACGTTAGAAAATCAAGATTACATTGGTAGTTATCCGGATGTTAGTTATTATGCGCCCGATTCAATGGGGAGAGAAGAACGCGAAGCGTTTCTGTCATGGTATGCAGGCGTTTGCGATAGCGTATTTAATTTTAAACATGAAATAAAAAAATATTGTGTTCAGGAAGTCGATATATTGAGATAATCCTGTATGAAATTCCGTAAAATATTTTTGCAAGTCGGAAAAGTCGACCCTTTTACCGAAAGTGTAACTATCGCGAGTGCGTGCTCGCGCATTTATAGAAAAAATTTTCTACAGAAAAATACAGTAGGACTCATTCCACACAACGGTTATGTTCGAGCCGATAAATACTCACAAACATCTATCGAGTGGTCGTTGTGGGAGGAAAAACGTAAGGGGTGCAAGATAGTGCATGCTGGAAGAACTCGCGAGCATGTACTGATCGAAGGACCACGTGTAAATGGTTACCTTCACGAGTTAAACACGAAAGGCACAGTTTATCAATTTCACGGATGCTTTTACCATGGTTGTCAGCGCTGCTTTCCAGAGGAGCGTAATAAAATTTTAATTGACCAAACAAGCTTGAGTCAACGGTTTGAAAACACGAAAAATATGTCGGAAAAAATAATTTCATTTGGTTACAAATTAATAGAAATGTGGGAGTGTGATTTTGACAGTGATTTAAAAAAATTCAGATTTTCAGAATTTTGTAAAAGATCATCCATTTGTTCAAAACTTGAGTTTAGATCCGCGAGACGCGTTTTATGGGGGACGTACGGGCAATATAGCTACGCATTACCAAGCAGAAAATGACGAAATTATAAAGTATTTTGATGTTTGCTCCTTATATCCGTTTATATGTAAAACGGGTGTTTTTCCAATAGGTCACCCAGAAATTTTCGTTGGTAAGAAGTATTTAGAATTAACAGGTATAAATTTTGAAAACTTTTGTAAAAACGTTGAGGACATAGTTAAATGCGAAATCTTACCACCTAAAAATGTATTTCATCCAGTTTTACCGTTCAAAGTAAGTAATAAATTAATTTTTTCTTTATGTTGAACATGTAGCGAGAATTTGTACCAGGGAGAATGTTTTCACAATAGCACCGAGAGAAAATTAGTAGGTACATGGATTTCCTTAGAACTAAAAAAAGCTTTACAATTAGGTTATACGATATTAAAAATTGATGTTACTTGGCAGTATCAAATTACAAAATATGATGCTGGACGCGGTCAGGAGGTCTTTTTTCCGAATACGTAAATACATTTTTAAAAATAAAACATGAAGCGAGCGGTTGGCCGAAAAATGTTGTATCAGAAAAAGAAAAAGCAGAGTATATTCTAAATTACAAAATTTGTGAAGGGATAGACAGACGCGTAAAATATATCTAAAAACAACAGCATGCGTTCGGTTGTGAAACTTTGCTTAAATTCGTTTTGGGGAAAGTTTGGCCAGCGTGGTAATCTACCTCAAACATCAATAATTAGAACTTATGAGAATTTGATACAATTAATTTACGATCCAGAAAAAATTATACAAAATTGCATTCCAGCTACGGAAAATATAATGTATGTATCGTAGATTTATAAAAAAGATTCAGCTTCGAATTCTCCCTGCACAAACGTAGCTATCGCTGCATACACAACGGCACAAGCACGACTTAAATTATATGAATATTTAGATAAATTAGTTAAGCGCGTTTTATATTATGACACCGGTTCGATTTTATTAGTAGTCGTGTAAAAAAAGATGAATACGAGCCACCAACTGGGTCGTTGTTGGACGATTTAACTGACGAGTTGGAAGTCTATGGTGCATATATACAAACTTTTATCTCTGGTGGACCTAAATTTTACGCATACCGTGTACACACAGAGTCTGGCAATACTATTGAAACGTGTAAAATAAAAGGCGTTCGATTAAATTATGAAAATTGTTCGAAAATTAATTTTGATTCGATTTTAAAATTAATTAACCAGCAAAATTGTGATAACAACAATATTATCGTCCAGAATAATGTTATTAGGAAAACAGCGATACACGAAGTCATAACATGCACAGAAACAAAAACATGCTCCGTGGTTTTGAAAAAAAAGACGATTTGTTTCCGATAAAGTATCATACCCATATGGGTTTAAAAGAAGCAAAAATTTTTAATTTTTAATTTTTTTTATTTTTTTACAGAAACTCGAGTTTTTCTTCGGAAAAGAGGAGATAACTTGTGTGCATGTGGCGGTTGCAATGCGCCTTCTTGCATGCATTATCCGCGATTCAAAAATTCATTGCAAGGATTAGCTTGGCATAGGTTCATCCACGCGTTAGTTCTATTAAAAAGAGAAAATAAAATAAAAGAATACCGGCAAATGTTTGAAAGTGTAAGGCAAATAAAACATAATAACGATATTATTGTAAACGCCAAAATGGTTGGAAAATACCGAAGCATGTATTGTCCACTTTATAATAATACACGGTGTAAACGCGCTATGGGCATGAAAACAGGGCTTCAGGAAGTCAAGTATATAAATGACGCAAAGCTGTATCTTGATACGACAGTTGCGGATATTTTAAACGCGATAGATAAGCATAAGATCATCAATATTTGGTTTGGATGTGAAAACGCCCCCCATTTCAATAGAGGAAGAAACCAGAATAGAGGAATTATAGATTGTCCTCGGCATTATACACCACCATCACCTCCTCTTATTGAATTATCCCAATAAATATAAAAATGAATTCAATGTTTAATCTAATCTTTGTAAGAATATAAAAAATATGTAACGAATAATTTAGTTAATATTATCATTGTATGTTTGTATTTTAGATTTAAGAATAATTTTTAATAAATTGATATTTTATTTTTATTGTAAATAAATGTGTATAATTTATTTTATAAACTTATTTATTTATTATAATAACTATTTAATTCACTATGCTACAAATGAAAATTTCTATACTTCTTTTATTCACAGCTATAATTTTATTTTCATAAAAACTTGTTTACAATTTTTTACATTAGTATAGTTTTTTTTAGATTTTTCAGTTTTAAACATTTTATTTGTCATTTGAAAAAAAATATTTCTCGTAATGAATTAAAATTATTTACATTTCTTTTAAATACTAGAAGCTGCATGCTTTAATTATTTTAAAAACAAATTATTTCACTTGCATGGAGTATCGAATGGCCAAATGGGATGATGTAACCCCACAACATCGGTTACGGCGGTATCGAAAGCACATAGCGCTGTGTTGATATGAACATTACCACCATCTACTCCTACACTTGACAAAAATGTGTAAAAACTATTTGAGAAGAGTCCTTGTTGTAAAAAATATGCAGGTAGTTGTCGTCCTTTTGTCAAAGTTTTAAACATTTGACACGCTTGTTCTGTCCAGCAATTCCCTTTTGAAGAGATTGGTAAAATTTTTCCCAAACCGCACAAAATTGCTCTTGGTGGCAAAACTAGGAAACGACGATCAAGCTCGAAAATTTCAATATTTTCGTTTGTTGGAGATAAATTAAAAGTTTTTCCTGTATCTATAATTTTACGCTGTAAAGAATTTTCATCTGCAACACCTCGCACCCATTGATTCTTCACTCTAATCGTTATATACATTCCTGGCTGTAAATAAATAGTTAATTTAAATTCTATTTTTTAAAATAATATTTATGTTTTAAAACACGTTATCTTTAAATACTTACTTCCAACTCGTGTATTTTCAATTTTTTCACTGATGTATTCCGTTGTATTTTGAATAACATTGATTCTTGAATAAAAAAACTAATTGCATCGTAAAACACATTCATCTCATTTTCAAGCGATTGGTATACTTCGTCCTCACCTATTATTTGTACATAAAATGAAGATGGTGTAGAAAAACAAGAAATCTTAATATTAATACAGTTCATTGTAAAGTTGAACAAGAGTTGAGCAGCTCAAGCGATCTTAACTGCTGAAAAACCAAGGTTACTCTGCTAGTAGATGGAGGGGTAGTCGAGCGTGTGGCTGGAAAAGCTGTTTACTCATGCGGCTTCCGTTAAGCGGTTTATGGCTAGACAAGCGGAGGAGCAGACCCACTAGATCTTGTAGCACACAGGCTAGGCATGCTAGCTCCCAAATAAGCTGCAAGACCCCACCGCCCGCCGCCGCCCGCGCGCACGTGTGTGTGTGTGTGTGTATGTATGTATGCGTGTGTGTGTATGATTGGCTCATAGTTGAATGACGGTTAAGTGTTATTCTTTGTTAATCATGGATGTGAGATGGAAACATCCATGGACGAGTATTATCTACGGTCCCACAGGATGCGGAAAAACAGTGTTTGTGAAAAATATTTTAAATTTTCGTCTACAAATGGCAGATGTCTCGTTTCACAGAATCTTGTTTTATTACGACGAGTGGCAAGATGGGTATAAAAGTGAAAATTATGTAAAAGACGGTGTACAGATCGAATTTCGTGAAGGTTTACCAAGAGCCGAAGATTATTCAAATGACCCGCAATTGAAGAAGCTCGTTATAATCGACGATTTGATGCGAGAATCATCAAATAATGTTGTAGTTGATTTATTTACTAAAGGCAGCCACCATAAAAACATTAGTGTAATGTTTATTACACAGAATATTTTTCACAAATCAACGCATTCGCGCGACATTAGCCTGAATGCATCGTATATCGTACTATTTAAAAATCCACGCGATAGAGCGCAAATACAGCATCTCGCAAGACAAATTTACCCCGAAGATTCAAAATTTGTACAAGAGGCCTATCAAGACGCAACTGTTAAAGGACACGGATATCTAATGATTGACTGCAAACAGAGCACGCTAGATGAATTTAGATTTCGGTCTTGTATTTTTCCAGACGATGAGTACCAGTATATATATCTACCGAAATATAGTCACAGTGTCTATGCAAATGTATTTTAATTTTTTTTACCCCCACCCATCTATTTTTTATACATATTTTAGCATGCAATATTTATACATATATATATTTTAGCATGCAACATTTATACATATATATAAATGAAAAATTATAAATTTATCTCAGTGTGCTTTGAACACCCGTCGAGATGGATCGTTCAAAAAGTTATGAAAAAACCAATATTCCATACACCAAACTTTACGATTCGGATAAAAAAGATGAAAAAAAGTCTGAATCACAGTGGAGAAATGTCACAAATAAATTTTCATCAAATACAAACTCGTTTGTAACAAATTTATTCGTGTGTGATGAGCAATGGATCGGTCTACAGGGCACCGACGTAGAAAACGCTACCCACCGTTTGGTAAAAAATATATTGCTCTTTTGGAAGCCTTAAAACATTCTGATAAGAAGCAACGTCTTGCTCTGTTGCGATCTGCAGATGAAAAATTAATAAAATATATTTGTGAATGTACGTTAAATGTGCTCAAAAGTGCTGTATCGATAAAATCTGTGGAAAAACAAAAATTAAGAAAATATAAAAGTGTTTTGAGAAAACTGGCCAAAAAAAGTTTGCGTAAAAATTCTTGGAAAGGAAAGAAACGTTTTCTCGTTAAAAAGGTGGAAGTTTTTTACCATTTCTACTTACTCCTATATTAGAAATATTTTCAAACCTATTTTAAAGTAATGGAGAGAGCAAAAAAATGGTATTAATATCCAAGGAACAGCTCGACAGAATTCGAGGCGGTCAGCCCGCCTCTATTAATACTACAAACAGTTTGACAACCGCAGCTACACTGCCTGCTCTGGAAAGTACACAAACGATTGGAGATAACTTGACTCATCTAGATGACGAAATGCGAAAAATCCTGGATTCAAAAACATACGCAAGCGACCACGACAGATTGAAAGATTATTTAAGAGTTTTGCAAAAATACTTATTTTTCGCCGAAGAGAAACGAAAGGTGCACACACCCAAAGCCAATTATCAAGATTCCAGTGGCATGGACGATGATCCAATTTTACAAAGTGTGCCAAAACTGTACCAAAAAAGGCTCAGTTATTGCTTAGCCATTTAAAAAACAATAGTAATCGAATTAAATGGGGAGAAAGTGGTGTAGTGTACATAGATGGTGAAAAAATAATAAATTCAAATATAGTGGACTTGGTGAACGATGCTTGTAGAAACAGAAAAAACGTTAAAGCTATAGGTAGAAGAGAATTTGCAACTTTACTTAAAAATATTACAACTCCTCAAGAATTTATTGGAAATTCTGAAATTTGGGAACTCACTAATCATTCGTTTTCTCGTAACTCTAGCAAAAAAGAGTCCCTTATTGAAGAAACCCTTGACAGTGACCAGACTCCTCTTTTTGAAAGTAAAAACAACAGATCTTTATCCGAATTATACAATACAGTAATAAAAGCTGGAGACTCTAGCATTGAAAGAATGAAGAGAAAAAATAACAAATTTGCCTCTTCGACACCTCGAGGAAAACAAAAAGCTTTCTGGATAAAATATTAACATGAAAACTTTAGAAAACCAATACTTTGATACACAACATGAGGCAGGGTTTTCCGGAGCCAGAAATTTAATCAGAATAAACAAAAAGAAAATAGCAGATGAAAAAATTAAAAAATGGTTAACAAAACAAGACACGTACACAAAACACAAAACTATAAGACGAACATTTCCACGGCTATTTTACGATGTTAATGCCCGTGATTAAGTTTGAGAAGGCGACCTAATGCAAATGACATCGTTTAAAAATTACAACGATGGATACTCTTATATTTTAGTTATCATAGATGTTTTGAGTAAATATGCATGGGCAGAACCGTTACGTGACAAAACAACTCATGAAGTTACAAAAGCTTTAAAGAAAATACTGGAAAATAATAAAAATCGTTTTCCTGCAATGTTACAAACCGACCGGGGAAAAGAATTTGTTGGAAGTATTTTACAAAAATTTTTGAAAGATAATGATATAATTTTTCGCGTCGCGAGCAACCCATATGTTAAAGCGGCTGTGGTTGAACGTTTTATACGTACTCTCAAGGAACGCATGTATAGATATTTTACATATAAAAATACATACCGATACATTGACGTGTTACAAAAATTAATAACAGCCTACAACAAGACACCTCACAGTACTATAAAAATGCCTAGCAGCAGTAACTATTTATAATGCTCACATCGCTAGAAAAAATTTAGTCGAACGTGCGACGCGGAAACAAGTTCATTGAAAGAAACCAAAATATAAAACAGGTGATAACGTACGTATAAGCCGTGAAAAAAATGTATGTGAAAAATGCGCTGCAAAATCTTGGAGTGAAGAAATTTTTAATATGGTGCACGTTTTAAAAAGACAAAACTTATTTATCTACAAACTGGCTGATTTTGACGGAGAAAATATAGAAGGATTTTTCTATCCAGAAGAACTTAGTCTTGTTCACAGAGAACGCGTCGATAAACAAGTATACAAAATTCACAAAATTTTAAAAACCCGTGGTAAAGGAGCGAAAAAACAATATTTTGTAAGTTGGGTTGGTTATCCCGAAAAATTCAATTCTTGGATTTCTGCTAAAGGTGTGAAAAAGTTGTAAAAATGAATCGAAATGAATTTAGTATTGTGCTACCGATTAATAGTAGTATGAGATATTTTCCGTTAAACACTACAACTAATTACTCGACACACGTGCCTTGAAAAATAGTATTACACGGTAAGTGGGTAGTCGGACTCTCAGAAATTTACGTGCCCTGTACAACTTTACATCTTCGCCATGGTGATACCAAATTAATAGAAGCTCGGGCCGGTCAGCGAGAAAAATATTTTCAACATGGTACATACAACTCCATAAATAGCCTTGTAATAAAAGGAATTGTTAAGAAACAACCCGAAAGTAAGCCTTGTCAACCTGTCTTGTTTAGTGATTCAGTAAAACGGATTCTAGGCTTTGAAGATGGTTTTTCAAAAGTAAAAGTATCTTCGACAGATGTAACATCTGTGGCAAAACATCCTGCTAGTCTTGCAAGAGCGATTTCCAATCAATTGTTTATATACTCAAACCTCTGCAAACCATGTATAGTTGGTGATACACACGCACCTCTACTTCGTATAGTAAATCTCGAAGCTAAAAAATTTAATTTTGGCACTATAATAGCAACAAGATTTGATCCAATAAATTTATTATAATAAATTTATACATAATTATGTACCTCTCTTAAATAATAGATTACAAACAATCGACATCGATATAAGGGATCAGTTTGGCCAATCGATACCATTCGAGTTTGGAACGTTGACTGTGACGCTACATTTTAAAAGAGAATTTGCGCTATGAGCTTTTACGACGAGTATCATCACCAGTATGGAGGAGGCGGTAGAGGAATCAACAACGTCTATGTTGGCTCTCATCAACAGCGAGGGCATGGATTGGGCTCGTTCTTCACAGGTTTGTTTCGACGTGCTCTACCGTTTCTTGCAAAAGGCGCGCGAACTGTTGGTAAAGAAGCTCTACGCGCTGGTGTCAATATTCTCGACGATATTATGGAAAATAACAGACCATTCAAAAAAGCTTTTAAAAATAGAATAAACGAGTCGGGTCAAAATCTTAAGCGTAAAGCAGTGGAGAAACTCGATAACATTATGAAAGGATCGGGTTATAAAGGCTTGTCCTACAAAAATTTGAAACAGTCTCGTAATGCAAGTGTTTTGCGACGGATCTCTTCAAAAAGGAAGCGTTCAAAGGCTATTAAACGCAAACGTGTGGGAAAGAAAAAAAACAAGAGAAAAACAAGACCAAACAAAAAGTCAAAACGTGCGCGAGTAAAGTCAAGACAAAATAAGAAAAACATTGATATTTTCGGATAATATTTAAAATAATAATAACAAAAATGTCATTTTTACATAGTCACACCGAGCCGTGTTTAAAAACCGAGCTTGATTTATTTTCTCTTCCTCCTACACAAAGAGCTCTAGAATCAACAAGATGGGTATTTTACAAACCCGTGTCGTCATTGAACGACGAGACTCCGATAGAATTTTGCATAAACGGTCAAAACGAAGACTACTTAGATCTTGCGCATACGCTGCTGAAAGTGAAAGTGCGACTGACTCCGTACAACAAGGAAAAAGATGGTCTCGCAGCACCTGTCAACAACTTTTTACATTCAATGTTCAATCAAGTTGATGTATATTTTAACCAAAAATTAGTCTCTCCAGAAAATAACGCTTACCCCTACAGAGCATACATTGAAAGGCTACTAAACTATGGGCCTGCTGCTAAATCTTCACATCTAATGACAAATTTATGGATCAACGATGTCGCCGGTGAAATAGAGGAAATGCCAGCCTCTGGAAAAAATGAAGGATTGATAAAAAGACGCAAATACTTGCAAGATGGTAAAACTGTCGACCTAATAGGACATTTACACTGCGATGTCCTTAGTCAAGACAAACTACTATTAAACGGCGTAGAAGTTCGCTTGAGAGTCGTACGCTCCAAAGACGCCTTTTGTTTAATGGATAATTCAGATGTAAATTACACTGTACACATCAACGAAGCAACTTTACTTGTTCGTCGCGTAAAAGTGGGCCCTACTGTATTGATAGCTCACGCAAATACTCTCGCCTCAACAATAGCAAAATATCCAATAACACGAGTAGAAATTAAATCTTTTACTATACATAGCGGAATAACTGGTGAAAATTTAGAAAACGTTATTTTAGGCCAACTACCAAAAAGAATCATACTAGGTTTTGTGAATAATAAAGCTTTCAATGGAGATCGAACCCTCAACCCGTTCAATTTTCAAAATTTTTCAATGAACTTTCTGTCGTTATACGTCGATGGTTCGCAGATTCCTAGTAAACCTTTGCAACCAAAGTTTACTGGAAATTCTCCTCAATTTGTCGAAGCTTATCACACATTGTTCTCTGGGACTGGCATACATTATATGAACGAAGGAAACGACATTAGTCGCTCAGATTACGCAAATGTCTACTGTCTATTCGCTTTCGATTTAAGGGGGTTAGTGCGATATTGGCTTTTCTTAAGAATTTCTTGAAACTTGCAGGGTAGACTCATATTACTATTATACGCAGTATCTGTAAATTTCAGAAAGCCTAGCTTCCCCGTTTGTGAGATATAAGCTCCCAAAGTTACGAAATTTAACACGGTGTCTTATGGGACCGTCGTCATGAAATGTAAAAAAATGAACGTTTTCGTCAATAACTTGGAAAGTTTTCTTAAGACTTGAAAGAAAAAGAGATATGTTACTAAGAACAATACTTTGAATGTCCTCTGCAAATTTCAGGAAGCCTAGCTTCACCGTTTTCGAGATACAGTTGTTTAAAGTACGTAGCCTCAGGGTAGACGACGCCGCGCGTGTCCTTGTGTGCGTGTAAACAAACGAAGGCTCGCTGCGTGTGTGTCTACACAGACGTAGCGCTTCTATGTGTATGTACACACAGATGAAGCGGCGCTATGTGTGCGTGGACAGTCTCTCGTGAAATTTTGAGAGTGGGGAGACTCGAGAGAGCGTGAGGCGTACGGCGTTCGACCAGCTGTACTTTTGGCTTGTATGTTACCGCACTAACCCCCTTAATGCCCGACTTATCTGCACACTTTGCCGACCACTGGAATCTAGTAAAACATGGTACTATTAGAATAGAAGTTGGTTTTGAAAAAGATTTGACCCAGACAATAAACTGTGTACTCTACGCTGAATTCGACAACGTGCTAGAAATAGATTCGTCTAGACAAGTTATCGCAGATTATAACTCATAATCCCCACTCCTTCTAAAAAACATCTGGAGGGGTGCAGCAGCTACTCTAAACTTCCTGTTGCTGCTGCTGCTGCTGCTGCTTCCACATGCCAGTTTACTCAAAGAACCCGGAGAGCTCACATCCCACACACGTGCACAAACTACCATGGAAAAAATTGATCTTACAATAGACATTCAAGGCTTTTACGATAAAAACGGCGATTTTCTGCCTAAAGAAGTTGCCGTTCTTGGTGTTGACTGCAATTATTTCGCTCATTGGATCATTAAACCGCCGTGTGACAACAATAGTCTACCAAGAGGTATACTCGCTACAAATAGTTATTTAACCGTTTATCGTCATGGCATCGAGTGGTTTGACGGAGAATCAAGTTTTCAAGATGTGATTCTAACTCTCAAAGAAGTAGCCAGAAACACCGTTCGCATATATGTTCGCGGTTACCAAAAACAACATTTTCTCGGAAATGTCCTTTCAAGACAAATCATCAATCTAGAAGAGTACATGTGCCCTTCGTTTAAAAACTTACCACGTGTAAATGAACATTTCTGCTTCTATCATGGTAAAAAAAGAGAATATTTTTCATGTGCATCAGGTTTTGCATATAAACTTCGAATATGGCTCATGAAAACTCTCCATTCCATAAAATCATCATCAACAACAACAAAAACAACAACGCCACGAGACGAAATAGATAGTTCGTTACAACACCTTGATGATTTGTGCGAAAAAATACAAAATTTAAAAACTTATTCTTTTACGGACACTACGCTGATCGATACAACACCCCCACCCTCAGAAAACAGTTTAGTCAAAAGTGGGGATACGTCGCTAGACGAAAATCATCATTCCAAGCATGAACTCACTTCAAATACAGCAAGCTCTGCGTCATATACCAGCACAAACTCTGGGAGTGTTTCCTGCAGACAAAATTCCGATTGTGTGGACTCGACCGTGTGCCCTTGTTGTTAATGTCGACGAAAGCCATAAACATGGTTCAGACTGAGTTGCCATCTACGTCGACACAGCTGGACATGGTATTTTCTTCGACAGCTATGGACTACCCCCATCAGTTCCATATCACATCAACAGACTCAGAAGAAACTGCATCTTCTACCATTGGAATATACAACAACTACAAAGTCTTGACTCTGACGTCTGCGGCCATTATTGTATTAACTTTTAGTTTTATATGTGTAGTCGTTATAATCTTAATACGTTTTCTACACTTTTTACACAAAATACCCGTTGTAACGATAAGTTAAGCATATCTATTTACAATAATATTATTAAAAATAAGAAATTCGTAAATAATAAAATTATATGTTGTCATAAAAATCAATGCTGTAAACCTAAATGTGTAAACCATCACTCATAATATCTTATACTTTTCTCCTATGTGTATATTTTTATGTCTATTTTAAAACATGTATCATCTTATCTCTCAAAAATAAACCTCTCAAAATTTTTTTTTGTGTTTACTTTTTTTTAAACATATCCTTTCAAAACATCTTTCCAACTATTAAACTTTTTAAATAATTAACATATTCTAAAAATTTATAATTATATACTTCTTTCTTTAGTAAAATATACTAAAAATCTAAAAAATTTACAAATAATATTAACAAATTTTTATGAATAATTTTATTTCATTCAAATTTTCTTAAATATCATTTCACATCCATATATTTATAAAATTATGCAAAAAATAAAAAAAAAATTTTTTGCAAAAAAATTTGCATATACTTTTGCAATACCTTCACCACCCACTCCACCCAATCTGAGTTGTACCCCACATATCTATAAAATTCTGAAAAAAGTAAAAAAAAATTTGCAAAAAAATATTTGCATATGCTTTTGCAATACCTTCATCACCACCCACTTCCTCCCACCACCCGCTCCAACCGATCTGCCTGAGTTGTACCCCAGGCCACGCCCCCCTGTCTGTCTGAGATGTACCCCTACTACTGATGCTTGGAGAGAAATGTGTCTTTTCGATGCTGGTGTGAGGAACAATCGTTTCTTATCATACACTGAGGGTCTGCCTTGTTTATACTTAATAGGAATACATATGAGGCGTTTCACGTCAGCTCTCCAGGCGCGGCGCGCGAGCGCGAACTCATGCTGTTTTCAGCTTGTGTTTGAAGGGCTAAGATGTATCTAAAAAAATAATCCCCAAGTGATTTCGATGTATTTTTTCCTCAGCTTTCCGATGGTGCTATTAGTTTCTCAAAATTTTTCAATTCTAAGTATTTCTTGAATAATATCTCGAAAAAATCAAAAAACCCCTATGTAGAAAAAGGCTATATCCATGTAAAATTTCCTCCTCTTTGGATCTAGCAGGTCAACAAAAATATTAAAAATATAGTTTTTGAGATATAACACGTTTTATGTTTTTTTGAGGTTAGAATTGAAAAATTTTGAGAAACTAATAGCACCATCGGAAAGCTGAGGAAAAAATACATCGAAATCACTTGGGGATTATTTTTTTTAGATACATCTTAGCCCTTCAAACACAAGCTGAAAACAGCATGATTTCGCGCTTGCGCGCCGCGCCTAGAGAGCTGACGTGAAACGCCTCATATTAAAAGTGTACAGGAAAATATATTTATATTTACTTCATTTTAATATTCATAGTTACTATAAATATATTAACTATAAACAAATTTTTATCCCAGTGTAAAAAGACTAGTTATAACCTAGTAGCTTCAATTCACTAGCTTGAAAAGTTGTGCGCGCGCGCGTGCGTGCGTGTGTGTGTGTATGTACAAGTAATGGTTATATAATTTTATTTGCCCAAAAAGCTTAAAAAATTATGTATTTCAATAATTAATCTATTTTAACAGTTCAAAAGACAGTAAAATTTTAAATATTTTATTTCTTCCGGCTATCATTTTTTAAGAGAGGTATTTCTCACTCATAAAATTGAATTCATAAAAAAAATATTTCTAAGTGTTTTTTTTGTAGCATCTTTTTTCTAGAAATAATGTGTTATGAGTAAGGCCTCGTATGTGGGAAAATCTCCAGAACTTTTGACTCCTTTGTTCCCCTTTTTTTTAAATTTATTGCTGCTATTAGTTTAGTCTGCAAAGCACATAAACGAGACAGGGTGGAAAATCTTCAATTTTAACCTAGAAAATAAATCCCGTAATCCATATATTGGTGTGCCGCGCACACTAAATTCTGAGCATGTAAAAAACTGTCTAAAAAGGTCCACTTCTCGGGAACAGTGGAAAAAGTGGTTTTCTAGGTTCTAGGTTAAAATTGAGATTATCCACCCTGTCTCGTTTATATGTGCTTCGCACACTAAACTACGTACTAGCAGCACTAAATAAATAAAAAAAGGAAGAAGTGATAAAAAGTGACGGAACCCTAACTTTAACCGAGTCTGTCGTTTCGCGAATCAGACGTTCTATTCACTTAACCACGGCCGCCACTTTGTGCTAATAAATTAGCGTCATATTATAATCGTACACCTTGTCTCTTCTCGCTTTTTGCATTCTAGAGCGTATCCATACGTAACAAACGAATCATTTACATAAGTGAAGGTTTTTATAAAAGTTTATTTTGGAGAATGCAACAGTTTTTAATCAAAAATTGGAAAGAGTCAGATTCAAAAAAGTAAAATTTGGAATATATAGATTAAAAAGGAAATCGATTCATAAAATGAAACGTTGGACTTTGAGATTTAAGAAAAGAAAATCATAAGTAAAAATAAATATAAGAAAGTAACTTTTTTGAAAAATAATAAATTGCAATTGTTATCTTGAATACTTGCCAATGTCTATAAAATAATAATTATTTCTTGTATTTAAAAACATCTTTCAATGAGCAGATCACAGTTGCAAACAACGGTTTTAAAAAATGACAGCCGCAAGAAGTGAAGCATTTCAAGGTAGCGAATTCGGATTTTGGGATTATAAATGTCTTTTTATGAGGAAAAATGAAAAAAAAGTTTACGGATCCAAAGATTTGTCTTTAATAATATTTAATAATTCAACTGTGTAAAAATGACTAATATTTGTATTTTGGGGTTTAGGAATCACAATTATTAAAATAATAGTTTTTAGTTATTGCAAAATTTGTATGCTTTATTTAAGTTTGATTCTGGGTTGGTCAATTATAATTTTATATCATAAACCTTGTAATATTGTAATATAGTGTGTTTTAAAAAGTTTTGGTTGTAGTCTATGGTTCAAGAAAAATAGTTTTTTATTGAACATTTAAAGATGCTCTATACTTAAAATATGGTTTGGTTATTAAATAATCTTTGAAACTCTTTTTTAAAAAAATATAACATAGAAGCCGTTTGTAACAATAGTAAAAGAAAACACTTATAATTAGGTTCGCTAAAAAAATAAAAATTTAATTTTTTTCTTTTATTTAGTAGAATATTAAAAAATAATGAGGTCGTATTTTTTCTTTGGCTTCCTCAAAGAAGAACCCTACTGAAAAAAATCAGGTGAGAAATCACCTGAGTTCTCACCTGATTTCTCACCTGATTTCTCATACCCAAATCTCAGGTGATTTTTGTGGACTTAGAAAATTTTTTCCTATCATATTTTTGAATCAAATAAATACCACAAATAATAATTGAACACATGTTAATTCTAGAAAAAAACTAATTATATGTAACAAAAGAAAGACGTTTTTCGTCTTTTCTATGAGACAGTTGTTCCCGCAAAAACTAAGTCCCAAATGGCGCGTCAAAATTACAAGTCCCGACCAGGAAAGAATTCCCCAAAAAAATTGCTTTCATTATACGACCTTTTCCGTAAGAATACTTAATAAGGATTTCTTCCAGAATCCAAAATATACTCTGCTGTATTTATAATTTGTTATAAATTTATATAAGTTATAAATTATAATACATTATTTAGCAATTTAATACTGTTTATGAAAATAATAGTTTAATGAAACATTTGTAGAGAAAACATTATTTATACTGATATTGTATTTGCTAGGTATGGTACTTACAATTTTCTCGACGATAACAATTAAGGGCAGAGAAGAGAATGACGTGATGAGGTTTAACGAGTCACGGGTATGCGCTACTCGACGCCGACCCACGATACCAAAACCACGCGAGGCCGGCATCGAGCGCGCCTTCGTGTTCTCAATGGTTGATAGGCGTCGGCGAAAACTGTGGAATAGGGTTTGCGTACCCTGGGTCCCCAGCATACATATACACAGAACACTAGCATGTTGACATGAGAGACACCTGAGTTAAAATTATCCGAACTGTCCTTTCCAATTTGATATGTATAGTTTGCAGTGATATGTACAAGTGCTACTTAATTATTTTATCACATACCTCTGAATTATGAGAAAATCCATGTAATAAATATTATATTGTCCTAAATTTATTGCTAAATGGGTTTCCTCTTTTGCTGCAACTTATATAACAATAACTTATGCTTTTATATATCTAGATACTTGAAAATCATAAATATTAAGTTAAGAAAAATTAGAATGACTCGTTACACCTCAAGGCACGCACATGTCAATACTCTTTAATATATGTGAAGTTATTTTATAAATATATGTGAATTGGCAATAAATATAAATGCTTTCTATGGTCTTGTACTAAATCAATTGATATTCACTCTTTTTTGTCAAGAATAATGTACCTCAGGAACATAAGCTAAAATGCAATTAATGTAGGTTAGTCTTATATGCTTATGACACGAGGGATAAATATGAAAGAGCATTGGCATTTTGTAGGGCTTTACTCCTGATGATACTGACGCTATTGCATCTTTATTATACTGATAGTTCTAGCAAAAATTGATTAGTATAAGCTTACAAATTATGAGGCAGGAAATTGAAAAAATTGGACATCGGACAAACTATATTGGATACGCTAGTTTATTCCAGCCTAACACCAGGCTGGAATAAACTAGCGTATCCAATATAGTTCGTCTAATGTCCAATTTTTTCATCTTCCTTAATCATACTTATACGAACAATTCAAAACACACCGTACAAATTATGAGGAATTTTATAAACTGTAATTAAATGTTCTTATTATAACTAAATAATTTTCCATCAATCTTTCCCAATTAAAATATGTCAAGTTGACATTCACTTTAATAAGATACTAGGCCAGCCAAGAAAAATTTTATAGTAATGGTTCACCTGTTATTCGTTAAACATAAGTGTGGTATTGAAAGGACAGCAGTGATAGTGTTATCTAGATCTAAAGTCATATTAAATGTCATATGAAATGTCAGTGTTCTTCCATACTGCTAAGAAAAACAGATTGAATATTAGTTGATTCATTACACGGAGCAAAATTTATTTGTAAACTTTAATCTTTATAAGAACATTTATTACTTTTATAGTATTCTGATTTATTCTGTTTTAAATATTAATTTTTATTATTTTTGTAGCAAATTTTACTATTTGAAATAGTACTTTTTATGACTGCTGCAAAAATAATAAAAATTACTATTTGAATAATAAAATTTGCTACAAATATAATAAAAATTATTATTTAAAAAATAAAATTTGTTATGAAAATTATAAAAATTACTGTTTAAATCAGTAAAAATCCTACATGTCGAATGGGTCCCAGCACTACTATAAAAACAATAAATTTTCTTATAAAAAGAGTAAAGTTTACAAATAAATTTTTCTCCGTGTACAAGAAAATAAAAAGCATATATTATTATGGCCAATTCACATGTAGTTATAAAATAACTTCACATATTAAAGATTATTGACATGTGTGTGCCTAAGTTACTGTTATATAACTTACAACAAAAGAAGAAACCCATACATTATTGCTAAATACTAATTGATCATTAGAATATAGTTTACAGTTTGTATGCTAAATGCAGCAGTAAATTTATAACAATATTATATTTATGACATAGCCTTTTACAAACTTTAAGCTATATTTCAATGATTAAGTAGCATTTAACAATACTGTATCGGTTTCTTCTTTACAACTCCAACAAAGAAAGTTGATATGGATTTATAACAATAGATTATTGAAAATATACTCACTGTAACAAGCGTCATCTTTGGAAATGCATGCACAGATAAGTCGACCAAGCCATCTCCAGTGACGGAAGCCAGCTAGTGATCTTTAGAAAAATAAACAGTGGTTGAATATTCAAATGTTACTCACCAGTAGACGCAAAAAGGGCTCCACTGATATCAAGTGCATTGTAGCAGGGATCAGAAAGAAGAATTTGCCATACTGGTAACGAAGGAAGAAATAGCTTTCGCTAGCTAATGCACAGCTCCCTCGTAGCACAACTAGAAAAATGCAGAAGCATGAGACACAGCAAGAATACACGAAAGTGTGAGTGCACTTGCTCACCTATATATAGATGTAAACATGGGAAACATAACCACAAAGATGACAGCTATACTTTCTACAGGTAACGTCGGCGGGAAACTCGGCACGACCTTGGAGATAAGAGTGTGGACAGCAGCAGAAGGTCTTCCTCGACGTAGATGCAGCAACCATCAAACTCTCATTCGAACTTTCGTCGTCGTAACCCTTGAAGCGCGCGAGAACACCGGTCCTCTGCCTCTCTCTCTCTCTCTCTCTCTCTCTCTCTCTCTCTCTCTCTCTTGAGGTAAGCGTAGACGTGCTTCGCCTTGACTCTTGTTTTCTCGGCCCTTATTAATCACCTTCTCACTCCTCGGAGTAAATCTTTTTAGGAAAAGGGACCCCAGGCGGCTCTTAAGCTCCCAGCCTAAAAACTGGGGGCTTTACGCTCCAGTTTTATGAGCCGGGGACCTTTTTCTGGATCAAGTGACGCCCTAACCTCAAACTGCCAAGGAACAGCTTCGTGTGTCTAGCATCGTACACGCCGCTACAGACCGCCTCACCGCAAACGCTCCCTGTCACTTCTTCTCACCATACTGCATCTACCACCTCGCTGTTGCACCCCGACCTCTGCACCGGCTTCGCTTTTTGTGCACCAGCTACTGTCGCAGTCAGCCGGCTTCTGCTAGCCGTCTGCCCGGTGTCATAGGCGGGGGTTCATCGGGGCCGAGACTTCGTCTACTGCGTTGTCAACAACGCTCGCCAGCTGTTTTTTTAGCAGCCGAGCCACTTTTTTACGTGAGTCAGCGTTTTTTCACTCGTTCCCTCGGCGCACGCCGTCTCGCGCACGCCGGTGTTGCTGCCTGCGCCGCCTCGTGTACCGGTTTGTTGCCCGCGACCTACTTTACCGGCTGCTGCCTCTTATCTGCCGTGCGCATGTAACCGCGGCTATAGCCCGTGAAGACTCCAGCGCGGTGACCGCTGCTCCCGTAATACTGAAGTGACAGCACGCAGCTGTTCACCGAAGCATCTGCCACAGGTGTGTACATTATCGCATCGCTCCATGAGGTTGTGCCCGAGCTGCAACAAACGCATCGCGCGCAGCCAACCCGACCTTGCCACTTGTGTTGTCTGTGAGCGTTTCTTTCACGCGGCGTGTTTGTCTGCGGCAGGCTCAGCGCTGCATTGCGCTGTGTGCGCGATAATCCGCTCATCTGCTAGCGCCGCGGCTCTGTCTTACGCAGCGGTCCGGCTGCCTCACCTTATAGCTCTGCCCTCTCGCAGCTATCGTCCGTGCCTGGCGAATAGTCACACTCAGCCACGCCTGTAGAGAGCAGATCCACTGCGAAGAGACGCGCCTCGACTCCTTCTCCGTCCGTCGCGCAAGTGCCAAAGGCGCATTGCCCCAGCCCGGCTGCTACCGCCATATCGTCCCTGCCACCGCCAATGGACAGCAACTTCGGTATGGACCAGGGCGATGATGCTGCTGCCCAGCTTGGCGAACTTGATTTCGACGGCAAAATGAAAGCTGCACTAAGTGATGCCCCACCATACATACTGTATTTTTACCAAATGCTGAATAACTCGCATAGGGCGCACGCTGCAGCCCTAGCTGAAAACTCGCGAACGGTAGCTGAGGTCTCGCGCACGCTGAACACCCCTGGGTCACGCTTAGACGCTGTTGAACAAAGTCAACAAAGTCAACAGGCCTTAAGCGCACGACACGATGCTAAATTAGCTGCAGTACGCACCCAGATCACCAGCATCGCTAGTGCTAACCGTGAGGTGCTTGATCGAGGCAGGCTTGAGGATCCTCGCTAGATTATCGTACGAGGAATCCCCCCCGCCGTCAGCCATGAGCCCCTCCAACTTGCCTCCGCGCTGCTCTCTGCTCTACAGCTCTATCACCACGCGCCGCTTGTTGTTGGCTGGCGAAACTGGAATCCACCAGCACGAACTGACCAAAGCGAACATGCTACCGCTCCCCCATCTGCTCCCCCACCTGCGGTGTTGGGCCATTCCAGGTCGTTTGTATTCACCCTTGCATGCCCATCTGCCCGAGATGATATACTTAAAAAAAACCCTGGCCTCAGAAATCTTGATTGCCAAACCATTTTTGGGGCAGGGGGGGCCGCGAAGCTGTCGGTAAATGCTCTTTGGCCTGAGCCTGTTCATAAGCTCCTTAAAAGTGCTACATCGCTGTATAAATCGCTCGCCAGCGGCCTGTAGTAGAAAACCTCACGGTTTCTATGCGCCCGTCGAGAAACGGTCCGCATGTTCCGATCCGCAGCGAAGCCGATCTCGCTACACTAGTCAGGCCTCGAACCTGACCCGCACCTAGCCGCGTCTCCGAAACCCTCTCCGCTGATACCTTTATCACCGGCCACGCCAATGTAAACGCCTATTCCCGGCTCATTTCGCCCTGCTCGAGGCCAAGGTGGCTGAGTCCCGTTTTGATGCCATAGCGATCAGCGAGACAAAGCTCAATCCGCTTCCGAACGACTCTCACCTTACCCTCGACGGGTACAACTTTTTTCATATCGACAGAGAGGGAATGGGTGATGGTGGTGTCGGCCTTTACGTCCGTGATACGTTTAGCGTCAAAATTTTAGCTGGCTCTGAGCCGCCATATGATAACACCTCCGAATTTATTATATGCGAAATAAAAAGGGACAATTTAAAAATACTTTTTGCTACTGTATATCGATGTCCTCACGCTGCCTATCCCATTCATTTTTTCAACTGCCTTGCAAACTACTTACCCCACTTCACCTCCATCATCATCACCGGCGATTTCAATATGAACATGGCCCTCCCTGAATCCCCTGCCGCCATCCATCTTTTAAATTCCATCACCTCAAATTCACTTTTCCTTGTCCCCTCTGATCCTACCCATCACCAACTCTGGCGAGATTCCCACACCTGGATTGATCTTTTCATAGTGGGGGAGGCTAATTCCATAATATCATACTCTAAGTCAACTGCCCCCTTCATTGCGGGGCATGATTTCATTGAAATATCACTCTTCTGCAATAAGCCTCCACATATCGAAAGATCGATCCAGTCTTGTGATCTCAAGAGAGTCAGCCCAGAATCGCTGCATCTAGCCCTCTCACTTCACCTCCTCACTCCTGATCCTCATGCGCCTGAACTCGTCCAGAGCCCCTCCTCCACCAGCGTCGATGCCGCCGAGCAGATTCTAACCCATGCACTTCACCGCGTTTGACACAGCCGCCCCCTTGCGCAAGCTCGTCCTATCATCCCGTCATAAACCCTGGGTTAATCCCCAAATTATGGCCCTTATGCGCTCCCGCGATCGGGCTTACAGGCTCGCGCGTGTCACAGGCGCCTCTGTTGACCTTGCCCGTTTCCGTGCGCTGCGCTCGGAAGCCTGTAATACCCTAGACAGTGCTAAAAATCGGCACGTTACCTCCCGTCTCGCTGACGCCTCGTCCGCAGACGCAAAGTGGCGGAAGATTTTTCCTGCCTCCGGCCCTTCTCTGAGCGAGAAGTGGCCGATACACTGCTGAGATCCACCTCGAAATCCATTAGGCCACGATGGCCTCTCCGTGCCCATGTTGAAGCTAGCTATGCCTCACTCCCTGTCTCACATCTCAAACCTCCTCAACGCCTCCGTCTGCAATGCGACCTTCCCTGCGAATTGAAAGAGAGCAACCATCAAACCGCTCGCCAAAACTAAGGTGATGACGCACCCCTCTGACACTCGGCCCATTGCCCTGCTGCCTGAGCTCTCCAAGGTGCTCGAACGGCTGGTCCACAACCAGCTTCTGGGCTACCTTGAGGTGAATTGCCTACTCCATCCTCGCCAAGCAGGTTTCCGTCAAGGGCACAGCGCGCAGACGGCTCTCCTTGGTGTTTTTGATGACATCCGTCACGCCATCGACGAGCGTATGCTCACCTTTCACATCTTGTTTGATTTCTCTAAGGCCTTCGACTCAATCTCTCACGCCATCCTCCTAGCCAAACTCAGAGCACTCAACCTATCGACTCACGCCCTCCGATAGTTCTTCACCTATCTGGCCGATAGGCTACAGGCCGTCATTGACTCAGGCAGTAGGGTCTCTGACTGGCTTCGCGCCTCGTCAGGAGTTCCTCAAGGTAGCGTCCTTGGCCCACCACTCTTCGCCATCTACATTAATGACCTCCCGGCAGTGATTCGTTTCTCAAAGATTATGATCTTTGCCGACGACACGCAAATATACCACCACTTCTTTCCAACTGAGTTCCATCTCGCACTTGAACGCGTAAATCGGGATGCCCAAGCGGTTGCTGACTGGGCCTGTGCGAACGGTCTCCTTTTAAATTCCAGCAAAACTAAGATCATAATCGTCGGTAGTGTTATCTTCACCCGCGAGCTCGACCTCGATACCTTGCTCCGAGTGGTCATTGATGGCCACGCTCTTCCGTATGCGACGGAAGTGCGGAGACTCGGTGTGACCTTCACCAACTCGCTTGATTGGCAAGAACACGCTCGGCTCGTCTGACGCAAAGTCTTCGGCACGTTCTTCACCCTGCGCTTTTTTCGTCATGCCCTCTCGAGGGATATACGAATGCACCTTGTGCAGACCCTTGTCTTTCCGCTGTTCGACAACGCATCCCCTGTCTATAACCATCTTGACAAAGTGCGTACTAAAAAACTGGAGACAGCCTTAAATGCCTGCGTCCGTTTTGTAGTTGGCAACGTTCCATGCCGTGATTACGTCACACCTCACAGACTTGCTCTCGGCTGGCTTTCAGCCTCCAGAAGGCGCGACTATGCAATTGGTCTTCAGGCCTTCAAGGTCGTGGCTAATGAGTACCCTCAGTACCTCGCTACTCGTCTTAGTTCCAGGTTGAACCTCCATTTTGACCTGCGCCGCTCGGACCGACGCCCGCCCCAGCCGTTTGAGCCGCCCCCGCGACGTACAGAGGCTTATAAACATTCATTCGCCCTCGAGGTCATGGACTTATTGAATTCCCTGCACATCGTCGATTTTTCCCCCGGAAATCTCCCTGTTCAAACGCACGCTGCGCGATGCTCTTTTCGACCACGATGTTGTCGACTGGAATCTCCGCGTTCGGAACGAAGGCCTTCAAAGTCGCCTATTTCACCACCGCCAGCGGCAAATAGTTGCCCCACGTGCGCGCCTGTGAGCTTGCTGTAGCCTTGCGAGCCCTTCTCGTCTACTTGTTCCCCCACCCCCCGCGTCGTCGCCATCACCTACATTGTAACTTGCGCCCTTATTTTTGTATTTTATATTTTATATTTTTGTCAACTCACACTCATATCTGCGTCTCGCTCTTTCTCCTACTTTTATACTTTATATTTTACTTTTATATCTACTCAACATTTTTATCAGCTCCGCAAATTATACTTACTTACGCTAACTCCACATTTTTTGTTATTTCTTTATATATTTTTCTATTTTTCTTTATATTTTCGTTATATTTTATACTTTTCTTTCTGTTATTTTTACTCTTATATGTTTCGCTATTTTTATGTTATATTCCTGCGCTTTGTATATATTTTATTTATTGTCTAATCTAAATTGTACTTGCCTCAAGCACCAGATAGGGTTTTACCCCAAGTGTGTTAATAAACAAATAAATCAAATCAATCTCTCTCTCTCTACACACTGAGAAGCAGAAAGCGCTACTACTAACCTTACCCTATGCTAGTATCCGCTGCCCAAAAAGCGTAGTGGCTGCACCTTTTAAACGCGCTGTCGGTATGTTTTAAAGTCGCGTGACCTTCGCGCGGACACAAACAAAAATAAAAGTACACTGGCCATACCCAAAGGCGCACTGGCTACACTAAAAGGCGCGGCTACTACACATTTTCCGAGTTAAACTACCATGTCAACATTATGTATCCTAGCTATACTGGCGGTGTAGTAGCTGTACTTTTTGCTTCTCAATGTGTACATGTTTGCGCGGCCGGCGGCAGTTATCGAACGTCGTGTTGACCGGTGCTCTCGCACTTCAAGGGTTACGACGACGAAATTTCGAACGTGAGAGTGTGATGGTTACTGGTTACTCCTTCTACGTCGAGGAAGATCTTCTGCTGATATCCACGCTGTCATCTCCAAGGTGGTGCCGAGGTTCGTGCTGACGTTGCCGGTCGAGTATAGCTGTCATATTCGTGGTTATGTTTCCCATGTTTACATCTAGGTGAGACCAGTACACCCACACTTTCATGTATTTTTGCGTCTGTCTCATGTTTCTTCAGTTTCCTATGCTAGTTGCGCTACGAGGGAGTAGATGTGTATTACCTGGAGAAAGCTATTTCTTCCTTCTCTGCTAGTCGTGGCAAATTCTTCTTCCTGATTCCTGCTACAATGCACTTGATGCTAGAGAAATCCTTTTTACAAGTTTGTATGAAACAGCACTCCGGGAAATTTAGATATCTGTATACAAGGAAAACAAATAACAAGAGTTGACAGTACCAAATACATAGGAATAACCATTGATAGTAACATGAGATGGGAAAACCACATTACAAATATTTACAATAAATCAAAATATCTAATCTTTATTTTTTATAAACTAACTAAAATACTATCGCAACAAAATCTAAGGATGCTCTATTACGCTCTTTTTCATAGTATCATGTTTTATGACATAATTGCATGGGGAGGAGCATACATAAACATAACTAGAACTCTTCAAACTCTACAGTACAGAATTCTCAAAATAATAAACAAAAATAACTTTTTAAATGAAAAACAGCCACTAAATTTAGATCAACAATTCACTTACGAATCTCTATTATATCATTATGAAGATTTAAAAGAAAACTGTATAAATTCAAATAGCATCACGAGAAAGAAATGCATCATAGTTCCAAAACAAAACAAAAGAATAAGTAACAAGATCAGTTATTTAGGGACCATTACTTGTTATAACAGTCTGCCTAACAATCTCAAAACACTAACAAACAAAAACAACAGAAAAATTAAACTAAGAGATTGGATAAACATAAACTAACAAGGAAGGATATCGAACCCGAACTCACCGATTTCAAACATTTCGATATATGTTGTAGATCATGAAAAAATATGAGACACGTGTTTATTCTTATCTGCGGAAAAACATATTTAGGGGGTGAAAACCACCCCTAAAGATAACTCCCAAAAACGGTTTTTTAAATATATCTCGGCTTCTACTGCGTATTTCAGAGTAAAACAAAATAGAAATTACTTCTTATAAAAAAACAAAGATAACTGAAGCAATTTTGACCCTAAGGGTTGCAACCCTTATTTATTTTCAATATACATGATCAAAAAATTAGCTTTTTGAAAATAAAAAATAAGGGTTGCAACCCTTAGGGTCAAAATTGCTTCAGTTATCTTTGTTTTTTTATAAGAAGTAATTTCTATTTTGTTTTACTCTGAAATACGCAGTAGAAGCCGAGATATATTTAAAAAACCGTTTTTGGGGGTTATCTTTAGGGGTGGTTTTCACCCCCTAAATATGTTTTTCCGCAGATAAGAAAAAACACGTGTCTCATATTTTTTCATGGTCTACAACATATATCGAAATTTTTGAAATCGGTGAGTTCGGGTTTGATACCCTTTCTTGTAAGATTAACAAGTTATGAACACAGAGCAACAGAAGAAATTAGAATAGACTGCAATAAAATCAGAACAATCTTACGTGAAGTAAAATACACTAGAAAGGGCTATGCCCCAATATTACAATATAAAGGAAGGAAAACAACCGTCAAGTATGACTGTCTAACATCGGAAGTCCATGTGGATAAGACTATGCTTGACGCATTATTATTAGATACTAGAACATACATCTGTTCGATAACCAAATGCATACGACACCAATTTCACTCACACCAACGAATGACAAATTATAACTTCACCAAATTAAAAAAAATTCAATAATGATAGATACTTGCAAAATATAAAGATAATCGCAGACAGTATACTCCAGTTATTTACTACAGAAACAGAAGAAAAAATTAAACAACCAAAAAAAGTATATTCTTTTATAAGGAAATTTATTAAGTTGCCCAACTCGAACAGTAATCCACAAACAATAACATATAACAAAAATTGTCCTTATTGCCATGATCCTAAAACACGTGGAATTAAGCATACCCATTTCTTAAAAAG
Organism: Torymus aiolomorphi; assembly: GCA_036365515.1. NCBI lineage: Eukaryota > Metazoa > Arthropoda > Insecta > Hymenoptera > Torymidae > Torymus > Torymus aiolomorphi. The sequence continues at coordinate 7,289,591 of CM070874.1, read as the reverse complement.
CACTGATACAACTGAAAATCAAAGAAAAAATAAAAAACCCACCAAAATTGAACATAATGGAATAGAAGAAATATATGATATAATTGACAATATAGCCAATGAAAATAGCATTAAATTACTACAAAAACCAATAACAACAGAACCAGGAAACAAAACAACTACAAACAACATCAGTATGACATATGGTGATATTAACTACCTAGGATCTAACAAAGCACTTTTTTATTTTGATAGAGGAATCAGAGGCAAGCAAACTTTTACTAATTCAATGTACCTACTAGATGCACAACCAAAACACAAGGATGTAGTAGTAATAGATGAAATAGTCTTCACATCAAACTGTAAATGCGATTCGAGTAACCAACACAGGGACATGTTCCCTCATTATGAGGTCACTTGTGCAGTTGGGCTTACATGCCCAGCTCGACTCAACAAACATGAAAGGATAATTTATGCAAGAAACAAGAATGCAACAACAAAAATACCTACAACTGCGAGATCTATGCTAATAAGATATTGGTAAGAGTGCTAGTGACATAGTTTTATTTATAGTTAAAATTTGTTTCTCCCTGTAGCCAAGTTACAGAAGAGTAAACAAATACGCTCTAAAAGAAATGTATTAGATTGTAAGTTTAGATTGTAAGTTTATTATATATGCCAGACCAGCATACAGGAAGTGACTTCCTCTGCTGGACTACTTTTGTAATGTAATTTTATATTACTCTGATTAATAAAATAAAGTTTTTTTAACGTTTTTTTCAAATCGTAATTTCTCGAGAACGGCTCTATGTATCTGGATCGGATGGGTAGCATTCGAAAGAGAATTAAAATATCTGTATTTGAAAAAAAAAATTTATGTCTAGCTATCACAGTTCTTTTGTTATGAACAAAAACAAAAACGTGTTTTTTTCAAAACAGCTTATGACTCCTTAATCCTATCTCCTATCTTCAAAAAATGATGGATTAGTTATGATATCAATTTATTAGTGGTTTGGTTGGTGGTTGTAACAGGTTGCTAGGTCATAAAAACAAAAGTGGTGCAGTTTCGATAAAATCACAGCGCTCACCGCGCTCTTCGAGAATACTAGTGATGTTATATATGTATATGAGCACATTCACCGAATTTTCAATTTTGAGCATGAAAAAAAAGTTTCTAAATTTTTTTAAGGCACACCTTCTGAAGCACTTTTCTTCATTCTATATAGGTCAAAAGAACATGAAAATAAAAGAGTTACTCATTTTTTATAATAGCTATTTTTTATAATAGGTTTTACGCGCTTTTTGTTTACGTACGATTTTCTATATGTTCGTAAAATTCAGAGAAATGTTCTCGCGTGACTTTATAATTTCGGCACTGTAAAGTTGAATGACATTTTAACATATGGATAATATCTTTATAAATGATCAAATCTATAGTTCACATCTATGCTAAGGGTGATATTATGCTTTCTGTGGATGTGCCACCCAATAATACACTTTTTTTAAACAAGTTACGCTTCGATGTAGTCTTCTTTCAAATGCTGTAGATTATTTTAGAAATAAGGCACACATATTTGCAAGGCGTCATTTTTTTCGCTAGTCCAAGAAGAATATTTTACGCTTTTTATATTTACAAAAAAAAAATTGCTATTTTTTTTAAACGGTACAAATAAAAATTTTTTTTGAAATTTATAAATTGTAGTACGATGTTTCAATTATTTTTATTTCAGTTTTGATAACAGGCACACCTTTGGGGGTTGTTTTTTCTGAAAAAATATAATGTCAGGATGGTCAAAAAAAATGTTGGTACTGTTTGGAGGATAGCTATGTTTTTAATAGACTATTTAGTGGAAAAACTTGGTAAAGTACACGTGAGACTCCCCTAATTTTGACCATTCAAGACATGTTTTAGTCATGATCGCCACTGTTGATCTTGATAAAAATGAAGTGGGATTTCAAGAAAATTTTGTTTAATAGTTCTATGTATTTGAACGTTAACTAGGTTCATTTATATGAAAGATCTAGCTCAGTAACACGAAAATTAAAAATTCGGTGGATATGCTCATATATGTATATATTATGTTAAACCTGGAACATTCTTGCCGGTTGATATAAATAAATAAATGAATGAATAAATTTGAAAATTAATACTTTTTAATCTTCAAAATAAATTTAATTATAATTATGGCATAATTTGTTGCAAAAATTATAAATTTTGTTATTAAAAATTAATTAAAGGAATCACAAAATTAAGTTTGAGGAAGCAACGGGCCAATGAATTGGCAGCGGTTTTTCTTCTAGAATTAGTTGTTTTGTACAATTAACATCTTTTCAATCATTTTTTCATTCAGAATATCTTTTGTCGCGCTGTGAAATTCGTGTGCAAAGTTTTTGTAATATTAATATAAAGACATACAAAAATTTCTATTTAATAAGTTATACTTAAATTTTATAGTATATCTGCAGAGAGATTTGAATTCTTCGCCAAAAGTACATATGAACTTTTTGGAAAACCTTATATGCAAGAAAGCTTTTATTCTAAAGCCTCAGCTGATCATAATGCAAGCGGAGTATTCCAACAAGCTTATACCACTATAAGAGAGAAAGCTATAGCGATTGAAGAACTCAAAATAAGCAGATCAAAACAGTTAAAAAGAAAGCGGTTGAACACCGGTCTAGATGACTACAATTATTTATTTACTTTTTTAAACATCTTTAATAAAGGGCGTTCTGGCTATTTATTAGTGAGTTTTTTATCGTTTGGATAGTACATAGTTACGGACGTCGCTCTTATATCGTTACTTGAAGTGATTTTTAACGAAAAATAAGTAATACAGTTAAAAATTGTTAATGAGATGACTTATACGAGTTAACATGCGCGGTTCGCGTCAATTTCCTGCGGGTCTACATATTATTTCGAACATAAAAATTTTTGCAAAATAATTCTGTATTCATTGGTATAGTGTGTGTATCCAGGGTAAAAAGTGAGCCTTATTTGCCAAAAAAAATGGCATCCCCCATAATTCACACAGTATTTTTTATAACCCACGTTGATTTTTTATTTTTTTTTTTTATATACATAAAGCGAGACTAATTTAACTCTTCTAAAATCATTTTGTACTAAATTTTTTCATAGCGGGTAACACAGTTATATTAGTTCATCTGAATAGGTATAAAGACGTGAAAATCGCATGCAAATGATTAAAACGAATTTATTAATTTATTTTATCAATTTTTTATTGATCTCTAATTGAAAATAATAACTTTTAGATGAAACTGGATTAGATGAGTTTGAAGATTTGAAAACACAAGTCACTATAATCAATGACGAATACAAAACCAAATGGGTAAATACAGCACTGATCAAGAGGCTTGAATTGTATCTAAAGTCGGAAACTGCAATAATTTTTATAAAATTTCCCAGCTTATTACACCCTATGGGATATACCTTGGTAAAACAATATTATATATGCACAAAATTCAAATTCAAATTTTATCATGTAAAAAATTATAGGTATCAATAAGATAAACCATGCTAAAGTTAGCAGCCATTGTCCAGCAACCATTTTGCAGAATCTACTTTTAATAATTTATTGATGAAATAAAATCACTGCATATTTATTAATAAATGGTTAGCTTCAGACTGGCGCCAGATCATTGGTGCGGAGCTTCCTTCAAACTAATTAACTGTACCAATATGAAATGAACATTCATTTCATATATTTCTTATTATAACAATAATGTTGTATTTTCGTTTACCATTGATAGTCTTCTTATAATATTAATAATGGGAATCAATTTAATTTTATTCAACATTCATGGCTATTTTTGAAATTATATCATCACCAACGTAGCTTTGAGTAAAGCAAAATATAAAATCTGTCAATAATGATAACTTTTTTACTATAACTGATGAGCAGCTCTCATATCTGCTAACTATTCAAATTTTTATAATAGAGCATAAACGTTTGATGTCACTATTTTTTTTAAATTAATTATTAAAAAATAAACTGGTGCCAAGGGGCTGTTAACTATCCTTTCATCAAGTTTTGATCTAAGAAAATTTAAAAGAAATAGTTATATATATATATGGGACAATCCGCGTCAACCGGATCAGAGCTACGACCAAAATTAGGAGCAACCAAAAAAATCGACCAAGGACTCATTTTGAAGCTTAGTGCATCTACTTTTAAATGCCGAGTGCGCCTTTGAACAATCCAATATGGCGGCTCCAATATGGCGATCGGAAGCCAGAGAAAAATCGAGCGTCCAACAGAAAAAGCTTGTAAAAATAAAAATTCGCAACCGATCGAGTTGTTTTTTGGTTCAATTTGTAGCTGATGGATGCCTCTAAAAAGTTGATGGAGTATGCTGACAAAATCCAACATGTCGGATCCAATATGGCGGTCAAAGTTTCAACATGGTGGTGAAATTTTTGAAAATCAACCGATTTGCACAAAATTTTGTATATGGGGATTTTTGGGGTCTCTGATCACGAATTCGAAGTCTAATTGGCAAAATTCAAGATGGCGTATCCAATATGGCGGACGAAATTTTCGAAAATCAGCCGATTTGTATCAACTTTGGTATACGGGGGGTTTTTGGGGTCGCTGATCACGAATCCGTGGTCGTATTTGCCGAATTCAAGATGGCACATCCAATATGGCGGACGAAATTTCCGATAAAAATTCGAAAATCAACCGATTGGTACCAAATTTGTTATACGAGAGTCTCTGGGCTCGCCGATTATGAATCCGAAATTCGGTCCTCAAAATTCAAGATAGTGGACCCAATATTCGCTCCGTGCAAATACGGTGCTGCCTCCATATGGGTAGACTTCCCATGTTAAATCTTATGGAGTAAAATCAGTTGAAGCAGCCACCGTCAGCATAAAAAGTGGACGTTCCCATAAGGTTACGTGTTAATTGACGTGCAGTGCCAGACGGAGCGAATAAGTGAATTATTAATAAGGGTACTGAGTTTATACCATATAGGGCCCACTATCTTGAATTTTAAAAATCTGACCTCACATTCGTAATAAGCAATCCCAGAAATTCCCGATAACAGCTTTTCCGTAACTCTGGTACATCGATGCTTTATTTTTTATTTAATAGGTGGTGCGTCGCCAATCCCGAATAAGTGTAGGTATAGAAGGTAATAAGTGTATAGTTAGAAATATTAATGTTTTAATATCGCTGTCATAGATTTTTTTTAATATATGCCAAATATCATCATTGGATTTTGTCTCTGTTTTTGGAGATTCTCTTTCTTTTTCTGAGGTATTATTTTCTGCATCTAGGCCATTTATTTGTAGTGACGATAGTCCTTTTTAGGATAGTCGTTTGTCTGGGATATTGGGTTCTCTTTTTATTGGCGAATACTCAATAACGGTCCTTTATTTTCAGTAATGATAGTCCATTTCAGGATAGTCATTTGTCTGAGATATAGGGTGCTCCTATTACATAGGCGAATACTCAATAACAGTCCTTTTTATTGTAATTTTTTAATTTTCTTCCAGGTGGGTGCTAAATCTTGCATTGTTCGTAAATTTGCGGCAGCCCTTATCAGGATAGCTGGGGAATTTGTCATCCTCTGCATCTGGGCCCTTTATTGTCAGTGACGATAGTCCTTTTCAGGATAGTCGTTTGTCTGGAATATTGGGTGCCCTTATTACATTGGCGAATACTCAATAACAGTCCTTTTTAGGATAGTTTTTGAATTTTCTTCCAGGTGGGTGCTAAAAATTGCATTGTTCGTAAATTTGCAACAGTCCTTATCAGGATAGAGTCTGCTCACCTCCAGAGGCAACTCAGCTTTACGCTTCAGGCACGGCTCTTCATCAATGATGGAATCAGCTCATCGCAACTCATCGTACTCATCTCAACATTTTCAACTAAATTGGCTCCAATTTCAGCCAGCTCAAAAACTACACAGCTCAGCCTGTGCGCAATAGTGTCACGTGGCACTTTCGTAGGTTAAGCCTACTCCAGGTACAAATGCATCAGCGCGACACGCTTGTAAATAGTCAAATATAGAGCTCAGCTCCTCTAAAATACCATCAGTGTCTTAAATCATTTATCTCCCTACCCATCGTAACCGGCTCGCCCGGCAAAATTCAGAAAATTCTCAAACAATTTGTTGATTTTTTGCCATGTTCGATCAGCCATCTTAGATCTGCCATATAGAATTTGAGAATTTACGAAGTTTGACCTGAGATTCGTAATTGGCGACCTCAAAAACCCCTGTGTAACAATCTTGGTAAAAATCGTTTTATTTTCGAGAATTTTGTCCGCCAAGTTGAATCAGCCATCTTGAATTTGGCAAATTCGATCTCGGATTCGTAATCAACGACCCCAAAAATCTACGTATAACAAATTTGGTACAAATCGGTAAATTTTCGAATTTTTATCGAAAATTTCGTCCGCCATATTGGATGCGCTATCTTGAATTTTGCCAATTCGACTTCGAATTCGTGATCAGCGATCCCGAAAACCTCCGTATACAAAATTTTGTGCAAATCGGTTGATTTTCAAAAATTTCACCACCATGTTGAAACTTTGACCGCCATATTGGATCCGACATGTTGGATTTTGTCAGCATACTACATCAACTTTTTAGAGGCATCCATCAGCTACAATTGGAACCAAAGAACGACCCGATCGGTTGCGAATTTTTATTTTTACAAGCTTTTTCTGTTGAACACTCGATTTTTCTCCGTCTTCCGATCGCCATATTGGAGCCGCCATATTGGATTGTTCAAAGGCGCACTCGGCATTTAAAAGTAGATGCACTAAGCTTTAAAATGAGTACTTGGTCGATTTTTTTGGTTGCTCCTAATTTTGGTCGTAGCTCTGATCCGGTTGACGCGGATTGTCGCATATATATTTTTTTTTTGAAAATTTTCACGTTTCTTATATAGATTCAAGAGGATTTTCGTAAAAAATATAGTTTATCTCCGGATATATTCCAAAAAAATTGGCCTGACTTAGCTGTGAAAATTTATGAATTAGTTGTGGAAAAGAAAAATAGAGGAATTCAAAATATAATTAACAGCAATCCACCTATTAAGAAAAATGGTAAAATATTTTATAAACCTTTAAGTTATCGTAATGCATGTTTATATACATATAAATATTAAACTAATTATTATAATTATTTTAGAACACATACAAATTCTATCTTTAATGCTGTTACCTTACCTTTTTAAAAAAATAAATAAACAAACTACAAAATCAAAATCAAAAACTAATTGGAATCCTGATCAGTCAGTGGTGGTGCAATTTTTTGTACATCATCTAAAAGTAATAATTACTTTTATTATGTGGTTATTATTTTATACAATATTGTAAGTTTCATTTATTTATTAATTTTTTTATTTGTAGTAAACGAATGATATTCATGGATCTCTAAAGACTATTCAGGTGGATTTAGAAAATATTTATATAACCCATGGGTTGACATTTAAGCACCCTTATGTTGTAATTCACGGTCAAGATTTGATTCAGATAAGCTCTTGTTACATAATCGTTGGGAATCACACATATCAGGTTCAGTCATGTACAGATGCAGTTAATATTTGTTATCAGATAACGAAAAATTTGTTCGATGATTATTCGCTTATCAATAATCACGTATGGCAGTTAATCGAACGACTAGTTTATGGAAATTCTACTTTAAAAATAAATGCGAGCGTATGTAAAGTTATAGAAGATTTACAACGTATTTCATGTTAACAAAATACTATAAATACAAGTCAAAATAATTAATGGCAACAATAACAGTATTGTATTACGTTTATCAGATAACATCATTATTTTGATATTATAAGAACTTCAAATTAAGGGACTATTATAAGAACAGTATTTCATTAAAAAAGTATTACTTATGAAATATATGAAATAGTAAATAGTTTTGTTGTATATTGAAAGAGATTCATTTATTTAAAACAATGGATTTGAATGCTGTTTTGCAGCAAGTGCAAAGTAGAAAAGTATTAGATCAGGAAATCTTAAAACTTAGCTTATTTTTGTATAACAATCCGCTAATTTCTAGAAAAGCAGTAGATGATATTTTGAAAATGTTTAATGATTTTATTTCATCATTTTTTATCCCATACATACAAAATGAAGTGAATGTTACCTTAAAATCCATTACAAGTGAAGTTTGTTTTAATAAAATACAGCTTATTCTAGAAAATTGTAAGAATGTTTTTGGTAAATTTTCAACAGAAAACAGAAGGTTCAAAGAATATCAAGAAAAAGGACTCTACACACCTCCTGAACTTGTTGAAATAGAAAAAGACGTTCACGTGGCGCATATTCCATTAAGACCGAGTTTAAAACTGTTTCTTGAAATGCTCGGGGTATATAATCAAATGGTACAATACGTCAACGAATTATCTAAAAATACAATAGTTGTATCTAATTTTATTCAAGCAAACTTATGGAAACAAAAATATAGTAATGAAAAGAAATCTACTTTTCCAATGTTCTTATACTTTGACGAGTTTGAAACAAGAGATCCTCTTAAAAGTCATGCTGGAAAACAAAAGTTAGGAGGAATATACGTATCTATTGCGTGCTTACCTCCGCGCTTAGTTGGTAAGGTACAAAATATTTTTTTTTCCAGTGTATTTTATTCTAAACATTTAAAAATTTTCGGAAACGAATTGATGTTTCGTTCTAGTATTAATGATATGAATTCTATATCAGCAAACGGTATTAAAATATTAGTGGACAATATAGAATATATAGTATATTTTCAATGCGCCCTGATATTAGGTGATAACCTTGGTTTGAATACCATTTGCGGATTCTCAAAAAGTTTTAATGTAAAAAAATATTGTAGAATTTGTACAGCTTAGATTGATGAGTGCCGATGTATGCTAGTTGAAGATGATAGTCTATTAAGGACGTTGAGTCCTATGATACAGCTATATTAAGGGGGTGCCATAGTCGTACCGTTACCGACCGAGAAATTCACACAGTTTCAAGCTGATTAAAAATAAAATACGTAAAATCACAAAAAAACAAGAGAACACTTCGCTGCGATTTTGAACGTTCTATCACCTAGTAAAAGTTTGAAGTCGAAATATTAAGTGGTTTTTGCAAAAACTTTGAACAAAACAAAATTCGGTTTCGTTCAAAGTTTTTGCAAAAACAACTTGATATTTCGACTCCAAACTTTTACTGGATGATAGAACGTTCAAAACCGCAGCGAAGTGTTGTCTTGATTTTTTGTGATTCGACGTATTTTATTTTTAATCAGCTTGAAACTGTGTGAATTGCTCGGTCGGTAATGGTAGGACTATGGAACCCCGTTAAGAAGAGACTTTGAAAGTATTGGAGCATACGAACGCTGTGTATTTAACGACATTGATAATTTTCATATCGTTGAAAACATAACTGTTGACGTTATGCACGATTTGTGTGAAGGGTTTGCAGGATATACAATTGCAAAGGCATTGCAGACTCTTATTCAAAAGAACATTTTCACTTTAAAAGATGTAAATGATCGAATTGAACAGTTTAATTATGGAAACATAGATAAAGACAATAAATCTCAACCACTATATTTTGAAAATGAAAAAGGAGTTAAAAAACTGAAAATTAAACAATCTGCGTCGGAATTACTTTGTTTAGCGAGATATCTAGGCCTTATGATTGGTGAGATGATACCTCCAGATACTAAAGAGTGGAAGGTCTATATTTATTTGAGGAAAATTATCGGTATTTTAACATCTCCTAAACTAACGAGAGGTCAGATGATGAGTGTTCAAGAACTTGTAGAAAAACATAATTATTATTATAAAAAATATTTTGAAAACTTGAAACCCAAAATGCACTTGCTTTTACATTACTCACGTGTTATGGCATTAAATGGGCCAGTTGTGCACTATTCATCGATGAAATTTGAGCGGAAAAATCGGAAATTAAAAGAAGTGACTATTGGTACTACTTCAAATGTTAATTTGCCCTTGACAATAGCAACAAGACACCAACTTCAGTTAGCGTATGCGTCGCAGTACTCTTCTTATATACAGAGCGATATTGAACTTGGACCAATAGATAAATATCAAGCTGCTAATCAATTCCAAAAGTTTATACCCAACATTTCAGAAGAAACCGCTGTAAATACTTTGGAGTATGTAAATATTCTGGGGAAGAAGTTTGCTGTAGGAACTATTTTTGTAACAAAAATAACAAATGAAGGTCCGAATTTTGGAGTATTAGAAAATATATTTTATTCTAGCACTATTTATTTTCAAACAAAAGAATTTAAGATACTATATTTCAATAAGTACTATCACGCTTATAGTGTATGTTATAATGAAAATATCAGTACATTAATAAAAGTTGAGGATGTACTAAGAACTTCGTGTTGTTTATTAGTTAAAATCAATAATGAAAATTTGATTGCGACCAGGTACGACTTGTGAAAATTAAAATTAACAACCTCGCATTTTTGTAATATATTTCTGAGGAATTATAAATAAACGAATATTAAAAAATGACAGTATTATATGTTTTTAATTAATTTACGTCATGTTAAATCGTAGAACTTCTATTTTTTTGGGCAACGACGTCAGTTTGAATATATGAAAAATTTATATCTGTGCCAAATTTCAAGACGATTTATTGATTTTTACTCTTGCTATTTTTACTCTTGGTATCGTGCGAAAACGAAAACGCGATTTTTTTCTAAAATAATCTTTTTGTCAAACACAAATAAAGACAATCTCTTCAAATTTGAATGCAATATTGTCCTTAAGGTGGCTCCAGCGGTCTAGTAGACCTAAAGCTATGAACATTTTTTATAAAAATTCATTTACACATTCCAATCTGAAAACTGATATAACAGGAAGCAGAGCTCTTATCATAACGGAAAATATTTTTGTTAGAAAATTTCCAATTTTGCAAAAGTATATTTTGTCCATTAAAAAAAAATTCAATAAGAAATACAAATCTTTTTTGTTTTTCATTCAATTTTAATTTGCAAGGTCTTATTTTCTTCCTTGCTAAATTTCAGGGGGAGTCAATGATATCAAAATTGAAAAATTTTCAAAACCTGCAAAGTTATATGCAATTGTTTGTAGATTTGTCACTAAATTTTATAAACAATTGCATATAACTTTGCAGGTTTTGAAAATTTTTCAATTTTGATATGGTTGACTCCCCCTGAAATTTAACAAGGAAGAAAATGGAAATTTTCTAACAAAAATATTTTCTGTTATGTTAAGAACTCTGCTTCCTGTCATATCAGTTTTCAGATTGGAATGTGTAAATGAATTTTTGTAAAAAATGTTCATAGCTTTAGGTCTACTAGACCGCTGGAGCCACCTTAAGAAGTTTAATGCGTGGTTCCAATTTTGCGTTAATAAATCAAATATTCTCTGAGAAAATACTATTGAAAAAGGTAAAAACAAATTTATTACCTGAAATATCTTTGGTCGTGGTAATCGGATTTCTTTTTAACAATGAACGGAGTTTGAAGATATAAAAAAGCTATATATGATATATGTGCAGGGGAATCAAGGAGAGTTTCAATGAGGTCTGGATGGAACAGTATATTGTCTGAGGAGCAAAAAAAAAATGTTGTCAATCGTATGTTTAAGTAATCTATAATAACCCAAGTAGCCGGGGGATGCGAGGTCCACGCATATATTGGAGTCATGTAGAAATGAAAAAAATAAGCAAAACGATTATTTAAATAATTTTGAAATCCAAGTAGACTGGGGACGCGAGGTCCACGAATAGGAGGAGTCAGGAAAACATTAAACAATAAGCAAAACGATTATTTAAATAATTTGTAAACCCAACTAGCCGAGGGACAAGAGGTCCACGTATATAAGGGAGTGGAGTTATAGAGGTTAAGAATGTCTACACGACTCCCTTATATGCGTGGACCACGCGTCAACCGCCTACATGGGTTTAAAAATTATTTAAATAATCGTTTTGCTTATTTTTTCATGTCTACATGACTTTCTTGTATGCGTGAACCTCGTATCCCTCGCCTACTGGGATTTAACAATAATTTAAATAATCGTTTTGTTAATTTTTTCATGTCTACATGCCTCCCTTATATGCGTGGACCTCGTATCTCCCACCTACTTGGGTTTAAAAATTATTCAAATAATCGTTTTGCTTATTTTTAGGCACGACCGCTTCTCGGGAGACCCTTATATTTTCGTCAGGGCGAAAATGGTAACACTTCAAATTCTGAAATTTACAACATAAAAACTATTTTCCACCCAAAAGAAGTACATTTTAAGCGTTTTCAGAGATGTATGTATGTCTGTACGTATGTATGTGATCAAGTAACCCGATTATCCCGATTATCTCAGCGAAATTTCGACGGATTCAAACCGGCTTTGGGAAATATACTTGTCTAATTATAAGTAACTGACAGTTCTCTACCGAGCCAAATCGATCGACAAATAAAAAAACGCCAGGGCAAATAAAAATTTGAAAAAATCGATTTTTGAGCATACGGTGAACAAAATTAAATTTAAGTCAAAAACAACAAATGCATCTGCTAAAACTAATTAAAAGACGTCTTTTTTACATTGAACATTTTTTTCTATGAACAATATTTAACAATGTAATAGCAAAAAAATCGCTAAAATCATCAAAAATAGTCGTTTTTTTGCTATTACTTTACAGGATTTGAATTTACACAAAAATGTTAAATACAAAAGTTATAGATAATATTGAAACAAAACTTTTTCCTGTTCGACATTTTTTTGTACGATCAATTCCTGATGAGTTAAATCCAAAAAAACAGTTTTTAACGCCTAAATGTACATAAAATGACTGATTTTCGTTTATAACTGAGCAGAATTTGACTTTACACAAAAATTTTAAATGTAAAAGTTATAGATAATATTAAAACAAAACTTTTTTATATTGAACATTTTTTGCTACGACCAATTCCTGACGAGTTGAACTCATAAAAACGATTTTTAACGCCTAAATATACATAAAATGGACGATTTTCAGCTATAACTTGACAGGATTTGATTTTACACAAAAATTTTGAATGTAAAAGTTATAGACAATATTAAAGCAAAACTTTTTCCTATTAAACATTTTTTTGTACAATCAATTCCCGACGAGTTAAATCCAAACAAACAATTTTTAACGCCAAAACATACATAAAATGGACGATTTTCGCTTATTTCAACGATTTGACTTTACACAAAAATATTGAATGCAAAAGATATACTTATGGATAACATCTAAACAAAAGTTTTCCCCAATTAATATTTTAATGTACAATCAATCCTGATTATCTAAACCTATAAATACAACACTTTACATATTCAATTTTCGCTTATTTAACATGATTGGATTTGACAAAGAATTATTCAATGCAATAGCTTTAAATAATATCGGAAAAATCAATATAAGATTCGGAAGATCATATAATTATAAAAATATAATCATAAGATATAAAATTACATTTAATTACAATGTTAAAATAGTACATTACGATACTGCCACTGAAGTCACATGTATCGTACGATATTTTATAGCACGTTTACCTAAGTCCGCTGTCACGCCTATCCGTACCTTAATCAGTCCACTCGCTACACTCGCGCGCTAACTTCACGGTGCAATAATCGACTACTTAAGTCACGGGTAGGCGTGACTTAAATGCGGACTTAGGTCACACTGTGCTATAAAAGGAGATAAACACATTGAGAACATAATTAAAAAAAAAAAATCTATTGTTTACAAAATGCCAAATATTATGTAAACTAAAACACTAATAAAAATATATAATAAGAAATATAAATTGATGTTAAAGTAACAAAAATTAAAAGATTAAATCCCTAAATGTTTTTTTACTTAAAATTATTCTAAGTTGGTCCAAGAAACAAATTATTTTTTTCTAAAACTTGGTCGTAGACAGGCAGCTAATATTGTATATAATCTAATCTTCTATTAACAATGTGATTAATAGAAGTTCTTCAAGTTTAAACCTTAAAAATAAAATAAAAAAACAAAGATTAAATTTTTGATTAAATATAAAATTGAGCCAAAGAATAAGCAAATATAATATTCCATCCTCACGACTCGTAACCATATTCCTGATATCACACATTAAATGATATTCGATGACGAATGAATCTACGAAATCATTTTGTGACCATGAATGAAAATCCTTGAGGATATAGTTATTATGTTGAAATGTCCCATCTAAATAAAACAAAATAAAAGAAACAATCAAGTTTGTTGTTGGTAGGTAATGAGGTATGGCGGGTTTGATGTGGGGCGCAGGGCGGGGTCCAGGGGCAGAGCCCCTGGTGGGGGTGTAGCCCCCACTCAGGGGGGGGGCGAAGCCCCCCACATGAAATAAAATTACTGATATATTAAAAAAAAATATATATATATCAACAGCGATATATATAAACTTCTTTCTGAAATACGACCTTACTAAAGAAGTTAATTATTTTATTTTAATTTATTTACACTTTATTTAATCCAACTAAAAAAAAGAAATTTTACTTTAATAAAATTCTAGCTATATAATAGATAGAAAAAAAATCGAGGTATCAATCTTGGTACAGAAATTGACAATTTGTTGGTATGGACTTCCTTAATATATATAATTTTACAACAATTATTATAATAAGAAAGGTTTGACCCTGCTTGCTACTAAAGTAGACAATTGGAATTCAAAAACGAATTCATAGATTTCATTTATTTCTCAATTAAATATTTTGCTTCCTCCTAGAGGAAGCTTTGTGACATTAAATTTTTGAGTTGTTGTAAAAACATGTTATAATTGTGTTCCGAGATGTTAGGAATCAAAATACATGGTTTTTGAAAAATGTCTGTGTGTGTGTGTGTGTGTGTACGCCTAGATCTCAATTTCTACTCGGTCAATTTTGACCGGGCAGGTCTCATTTTCCGGTCAAAATCCGTTTTTTTTTTATTGGGGCGATGTGTTTTTGTTTTTTTTTTCAAATTTTCGATTTTTCTCAAAACTGCTTTTTGATTTTTTTTTTTAATGATAAGATCGAGTTATTCGAATCGGATGGGTAGCGTTCGAAAGAGAATTAAAATACCTATATTTTCTAAAAAAATTATTAACAATAACGTGTTTTTTTTAGATGCTTATAACTCCCAAACTAAACGGTCAATTTTTTTTGAGAAAAATCATGATAATGGATAATATAAATAAATATAATCTGTAATGTTTTAATTCATTTTGTTGGTTAGTTTTTTAGAAAAGAATTGAAAAATGAAAATTGATTTTTGTATATCCAACGATTACAGGAGTAACAATGACTTAATCGCTTCAAAATTCTTTGTAGTCGTAGATTTATAAATTTCGTTATTAAATATTAATTAAAGGAATCAACATATTAAGGTTGAGGAAACTACGGGCCAATGAATTGAAAGAGGTTTTTTTAATTAATGAATAAATATCGATAAAAATACATCGTACTAATACATTACGATACAAGTGCGATAAGTGGCCCATTATTTCATGGCGTAAAGTTAAGGTCCGAGCGTAGCGAGGATGCTTTCACGGCGTGTAATGTGTTACTTAACGCATTAGTATCGTACAATTTTTTATAACACTGTCTGCCTTAAGTCCGCTGTCACGCCTATCCGTGCGCTAAGCAGTTCATTATCGCACCGTGAGGTTAGCGCACGAGCGTAGCAAGTGCGATAAACACGGTGAAATAATTGACTACATATCGCACGGATATTTTTTTTAATTAAATTATATCTACTTCTAGAAAGATGAAATTTGCTTAAAAAAACATACGATGCCTGAAATACATTATAGAAGCAGAGTTCTATTATTTTTATACTTAAGCACATTTACGCCAGCACTGAATGATGAGTACACCTGCTAAATCTGACTGGTGGCTTTTATAACATTACGGGAGCAGGATTAATTTATCTTTTCATGTTGTAAATTTCAGCCTAATTAATTAAATAGGTTTTCTCTTATGAAATCTGAAGGGTCATGTAGTGTGAGCCTGTCCGAAAGATTTATAGAGTATGCTTAAATAAATATTCTGGAAACTTGTCAGAATTATGAAAAGTTCACTATAACCTCTAAAAGTCAATTAATACTGGTAGTTAATGGATAAGCTCATTGTTTATTAACTATTACAATTCGACTGAATTTTACAGATTAAAATAACTTTTTTCACAATTTTTACACGTACTCAGATTTATTGTTATGGCGGGACAAGCTATAGATGTATAGAAGTTTCAGACACACTCACACTACACTACACTATAGTATACGGACCAAAATTAAAAACTTAATAAGAAAATTCATCCGGCTCCTACAATATAAAAGCCACTTGTCAGATTTAGCAGGTGTATTGAGCATTCAATGTTATCGATATTTACTTTCAGGTGATGTGTCCGTACTTAATCCAAAAGACTAAGAATGATAGAAACCGGCTTCAGTAGTGCATCTCAGACATTCCATGTATTTTTGAGTTGACTCTATCTTTTTGAAAGTACATGTAATTTAATAAAAAAAATAAAAATACAGTTCTATAAAAAATACACCAGCAGCGCCTGAATTAAATCTGAGAAATGCATGACTTATTACTTTCTTTTTATTATACCTACAAAAAAAAGATAAAATCAGCTTAAAAATACATAAGATGCCTGAAATGCATTATAAAAGCAGATTTCTATCATTCTTATGTTCTTCTAAATGAAGTTTGAAAAGACATCCTCAAAGTAAATATCAACCACATCAATGAATGAGGAATAGATCTGTTAAATTTGACCGGTCGCCTCTTATAGTTGCTGCTTTTTCTGAAATGATAATAAAAACGCTGAAACAAAAAATGAACCTATAGTAATGATTGAAAGCAGTAGATTACTGAAATAATAACTATTCAAAGAGGAGACCACAAAGTGGTCACAGTGAATTAAAATAAATACAGACTAGATCAACTTCCATTGATAATCTATAGAAAGATGAAGCTGCCAAGATGTGTGCATCAGGAAGCCCTTCACTCAAGGTTACCCACTGTAATGCCATTGTTGAGTTTCTCAAAGTTGCCGTTCCCAATTTGGTCCTATTTTTTTTAAAGTCTCCTGCTTTATGATGGTCATATAATGACGCCCTCGAGGAAAGAACAATTATATGAAGACGTGTTGTCTTCTGCAGGAACTCTTCGCCCTAGGCCAATTACAACAAGAATAACTTAGCAACGGAGGGAGTACAGAGAAGCCACACTCCTGTCAAAGGGGTAGGAAATTATTGCAGGATAGATACTAGCTGAAAAGTATAAGCCAATAAACTTTCTTACAGTAAGCTACTCACCAGATAATTTTTTCAACGAGTTCAGAGGTTGTCAATGTCCACATAAAATATGTCAATCAATCCAACATATAGTCCCAATAAAAAACGCTAGCTGCAGGTGTTTATGACGCCGTGATGTCGTCTGCAGGAGCTCTTCGCCCTAGGCCAAAAACATAATTACAACAAGAATAACTTGGCAACGGAAGGAGTACATAGAAGCCACACTCCTGTCAAAGGGGTAGAAAATGATTGCAGGATAGATGCTAGCTGTAAAGTAAACGAGAAAATATTCTCATAGCAAACTGCTCACAATATATTGTTAGCGTGTCGATAAGATCATTCATAGCATTATATATTTACCAAGATATGTTGAGAGAATTGAAAGGGATCTTTGCACTCAAAAGTCGAGAAAGCGCATGTGTATTCTCAACTAAGACCTCCTCACCCTCACTTAATGTTTACCAGAATGTTCACACACAATACAATACATACAGAGGGATTGTGTATGCAATCAGCCGGTACGGAGAAAATGATATTTTTCTCAAAAATTTCTTGAAAAAGACACAGAAATTGCAATATCTCCAGACTTGCTGATTATGCATATCTAAATCTTGATATACTGTCCCTCAGCATGTATTCCATCATGTATAGAAAGTTGAAGATACTTGTAGGGAATGGAAAGGGATCTTTGCGCTCAAAAGTCGAGAAAGCGCATGTGTATTCTCAACTAACAAGGAAAGTACCCCAACCGGCAATCACCGATTTTGATGATTTTTGGATATGTTGTAGTGCATTGAAAAATAAGAGATACGTGTTTTTTTTAAAAACATATCTAAGGGGTGAAAACCACCCTCAAAGTTCACCCCCAAAAACAGTTTTTTTAAATATCTTTTTTTGTAATCAATATTTTTTAATAAAACCAAGTGGATAATAATCCTTATAAAAAGTGTAACAAATTCTGATAGATTTGACTTTTGGTGGTTGCAACCCCTATTTTTAATAGGCGAAAAATTGAAAAATTGTCGTCAATTTCTGCAGTAAAAATTTGAAAAATACTTTAATCATGACCAAATATTTATGTTTATAAAGAAAATAAAAAAATAAAGTTAACGTTTTTTTGCATTTTTAATAAAAATATTTTTAGAGGGTAAAACCACCCCCATTAATGAAAATTAGTATTTTCGATAATACGATAGTTTAAAATCGAATTTTTAAACTTTTACTGCTTTGTAGACGTCGTTATAGTAAAAATATTCTAAAAACACACTTAAGGGGTGAAAACCGCCCTCAAAGTTCACCCCCAAAACAGTTTTTTTTAAATATCTTCTTTTGTAATCAATATTTTTTAATAAAACCAAGTGGGTAATAATCCTTATAAAAAGTGTAACAAATTCTGATAGATTTGACTTTTGGTGGTTGCAACCCCTATTTTTAATAGGCGAAAAAGTTAAAAATTGACATCAATTTTCGCAGTGAAAGAATAGTTCGGTTTTGAACATATATTTATGTTTAGAAAGAAAATAGTGTTAACCAGTTTCTTTGTTTTTAATTAAATTATAGGAATTGCAACTCCTGTTTCTAATAAAAATAAACTGGAAAAATTTATACGAATTTCTATTAAAACTCTTTATGAAAAAAAATCTTACTTTTATACATAATTGATAAAAAAAAAACTATATTTAATCTACTTCAAATATCATTTTATTTTTTGTTCATTTATCTTCGTTAACAATTTTTTGATAGAATGCGACACACTTATTAATATAAACTTTTATGGAATTTAATACAATATAGAAGAAATGTTTTTTTAACATTTTTTATTTTTTAAAGTCTGAACAGTAGTGATAATCACCAAAAAATGCTTAAAACATAGGGACTTTTTACACCAGCCTCAACGTATAATTGCAACATTTTGACAGTCTTCAATTTCGCATTTTGAACTACAAGAATCTCCAAAACTAAAATTAACCGGATTATCAAATTTTTCCGGTTTTTCTTCAAGATATCCACTTTTAAACCAAGAATATTTAAAAAGATTTAAATATCTTGGTGACGAAAATTGGTTATGAACCAATGACTGAAGCTTAATAATATTGTTTCTTGAATGTAATTTCATATCATAATCCATTAAAATAACGTTATCTGAAAAACGTCGAACAAAGTTTTTCCATACTCCAATTCCGTATACATCTAATGGTTGGATTTTTCCTGTTGTTCCAGTTGGAATTTTCATAACATTAACGATCTTATTTTCTGGTATGGTCTCTTCAATTACTTGATCACAATGACCACCCCAAGAATCTAACAGCAATATACTGGTAGGACCAACATTTGGATGAAAAATTGTCTTCAACCAAATTTTAAAAAGATCTAGAATAAAAGAATTTACTCAATATTTTTTATCAGCTTTCAATTATCTTTAAATTATATTTAATTATTACTTACTTGAAGTTAGTTTCCCAGATTTGGAGGCTTCTACGTATACATTATGAGGTTTGAACAATTGAGATTCTACAATTGGTCCAAACTGGCCAGATTTTTCCTTTAAAACTAAAAACAGAGGTGACAAAAGTTTTCCTTCACCTGATATCAGTGGTTGTATCGTGTAGCTGTGTGTCGTCGATGAAACAGATTGTACTAGACATTGAATCTGACTTTCGCCTTCCACCGCAAGCGTCCTCCCGGAGTGCATTTCTAACTGCAATCCACTTTGATCTGTATTATATGTATTGTGAATTCCAATTTCTTGAATAGCTTTCTTGACATTAGTAATAAATGTAAGAGCTTGTGCTTCTAGTTTGGCACTACTTTCCAAAGTTCTTTTGGTAACATATTTATTGATTTTTCTAGATACAATTCTGTGAGCGATTTTAAATTTTGATAACCAGTGTTTTGAAGCTTTAAATCTAAAATCATCAATTTCTAGAACCTTCTTTGCATGTAATGCCCAGCGACGCAAATCTTCATCATGCACGATAAGGCCAGCGTCAACAGCAGATTTAAAATTTTGTAATACATAATCACAAATTCGAGAAATTTTTTCTCTGTATGTACCACCTTGGTTGACTATGTGAGCCCAACGCCGAAGCTGACTGATAGAAGATACCTTTTTGTATTTACTTTTCACACTTTCAAGACTCAAATTTTTTTTCCCATTTCTCCAATAACTCACTGCTCTTTCTTTATAATCAAAAGATAAATCTTCTTTATCTTCTTTACACTGATTTGTTGGAAATTCTACAGGAGGAGGAATATGATGCATTATTTCGTCCTCGATAATTTGTGCATCAGGATCTTTGTATTCCTCCTGGAAATCTAACGATTCTTCTGAAATTATTTCTATGTCGTGAAATTCGTTCATCGAGTCTAATAAAATATTTTTTATGTTTTCCGCTAACTGATTTTCTTGATAAGTAGTTGGGCTATTAATCGCTAATTCCAATGTTTGTAAGTATGCCAGCAATAAATTGATTACGTTTAAAGGATTGACTCTCATCGTGAATACTAAAAAAATATTTAACATTACATAATAAAAACGTATACATTATATATAAATAAAGAATTTCTAATCCTAAAAGTATATATGCACCTATACTGCCGTGTTGATCATAATATCAAGTCATTTAAAAACCGCTGCCAATTCATTGGCACGTAGCTTCCTCAACCGTAATTTGTTGATACCTTTAATTAATTTTTATAACAAAATTTATAATTTTTTAAAAAATTTATTGCATAATTATAATTAAATTCATTTATGAATATTAAAAATTGTTCATTTTTAAATATATTTATTTATTATTTATTTATATCAAATTTATATAAATTTTGAGCTGATAAATAAAGTTATCATTTGAAATAGAAGTAAAATATCTATATTTTATAATAAAACAAATAGCTATCACGGTTGTTTTGTTATTAACAAAAACGTGTTTTTTTTATATTTCATAATTCACATTTTTTAAGAAAAAAAAAATTTATAGCTATCATTGTTCTTTTGTTATTAACAAAAACGTGTTTTTTTTTTAAATTTCGTAACTTACAAATAAATTATAATAATGCAGAATATAATGCATTCATAATGCAGAATATAATGCATTCATAATGCATAATTCATAATTATAACAGATTATAATAGATATAATTTTTAAACATTTTAATTCATTTTGTTGGTTGGTTTTTAAAAATTAAAAAAAATCATCGAATGCCTACTCAATGACGTTTCCTCATTCCACACCACCTAGCGGTAGATATCACTGTGCGTTTTTTAAAAATAAAATATAAATCTTTTTTATTTTAGAGATTAAATTATTTTTTGTAACACATGAATGATTTTCTGCGTTTTCCTACATAAAAATATGTTCTAAAAAGTGACTTTTTTTACCTATCGTGTAAAGAAATTCATTCTCTTCCACTGCTCTAAAATTATGTAAAATCGAGAAAATGAATTTAGCCTTGCTTTTTAGGCTCAAAAACACATAAAATGGAGTTATGAGTTTTAAAAAAAAAACACGTTTTTGTTTTTGATGATAACTAAAGAACCGTGATAGATAGAAAATTAATTTTGTTTAGAAAATATAGGTATTTTAATTCTCTTTCGAATGCCACCCACCCCATTCAGATACGTAGAGCCGTTCTCGAGAAATTACGATTTTTAAAAATGTCAAAAATTTTTTAACCTCAAATATCTCTGAAATTTATGGACCATTTTGCCCAAAGAACTCGATCGAGAACTATAAAAAATCTACCTCTAAAAGGAATTTTGAAGCCATTAAGCCAATTTTACTCTTGTAATCGTTGGACATACAAAACTGATTTTTTTCATTTTTCAATTTTTTACTTAAAATCTAGCCTACAGAATGTATTCAAATTTTAACAGATTATAGCTATTTATATTCTGTATTATCACAATTTTTCTCAAAAAAATTGACCGTTAAGTTTAGGAGTTATAAGCTTCTAAATAAAAAACACATTTTTGTTAATAACAAAAGAACTATGATAGCTAGAAACTTTTTTTTGTCTAGAAAATATAGGTATTTTAATTCTCTTTCGAACGCTACCCATCAGATTCGAATAACTCGATCCTATCATTAAAAAAATCAAAAAACAGTTTTGAGAAAATCGAAAATTTGAAAAAAAACAAAAACGGATCGCCCCAATCAAAAAACGGATTTTTGACCCGCCATCACGCAAAAAAAACAAAAAAAAATGACACCTGTCCGGTAAAAAACAACCTAGTAGAAGCTGAGATCCAGGCGTACACACACACACACACACATACACACACACACACACACACACACACACACACACATCCATACAGACATTTTTCAAAAACCATGTATTTTGATTCCTAACACCTCGGAAAAGAATTATAACATGTTTTTACAACAACTCAAAAATTTACTATCACAAAGCTTCCTCTAGGAGGAAGAAAAACCATTTAAAAAACTTAACTCGTCAATGCAAAATAAATTTACACGTTTATTTGGCGAATATATAAAGAATAAAATTAAAATTAAAAAATTCACAATTATTTTGTAAATACATGGTTTAAAAAAAATGATTCTCTAATTTCCCTGGTGGAAATAATTTTTGTGTAAAAATGTTCAGAAATGTTTATAAGTGTGTAAAAATGTTGTATTTCGGCACACTTTTTTACACACATTTACACAAAAATAAACATTTTTAAACAGAAATAAATATTTCCATTAGGAGTCTGAATTAGAGTCCCAAAAAAAGTTTAAAAGTTTAAAAATGTTTAAAAATGTGTAATACTATTTACTTTTGTTACTGTATTCCAAAAAAATTTTTTTTTATCATTTTTAAACAAAAATAAACATTTTTGAACAAAAATAAACATTTTTATCCAAAAATAAACCTTTTCAAACATTTATTAACATTTTTGCACTTTCACTAAAATTTTTATAAATTTTCTTATAATAAGAAAATTTACAAGAATTACGGTGAAAGTGCAAAAATGTTAATAAATGTTCAAAAAAGTTTATTTTTATTTAAAAATGTTTAGAAAAGTTTATTTCTGTTTAAAAATGTTTAAAAATACTTAAAAATGTTTAAAAATATTTAAAAATGTATATTTTTGTTTATAAATGTTTATTTTTGTTTATAAATGTGTAAAATTGTTTAAAAGTTTTTATTTTACAAAATTAGAGAAACATATCTATTTACATTTATTTAAAAACGTTTAAAAAGGTTTATTTCTGTGTAAAAATGTTTAAAAACGTGTTAAAATGTGTGACGAAATAGAACAGAAATAAACAAAATTACACAGATTTTTAAACTTTACATCTTTTTAAACTTTTTTTAAACACTTTTAAACACTTTTGCACATTTTTACACAAAAATTTTTTTCACCAGGGTTGTACTTCAAAATGTATATTTTGTCACAAATGAAAAATAATTATAAAAAATAATGAAAATGAACTAATTTTGCGATCACTAATATAAAAAAACTATTAATAAGAATATCTGTAACAGATTTACAGTATACTATGAAATATTTTACTTTATCTATTGTTTTAATTACTTTCGTGAATAGTTTGTGTAAATGGAATGAAGAATATACATTAGAAATGAAATTTCTTACCTTCTCAATCAAACAGAAATTAAGAATAAATTATTTTATGAATTTAAATTTAAAAATATTAAAAAAATTATTTAACTCTGATTGTGAATCACGTCCGTCCAGTATAGACATGGAAATTAAACTGATATCTTACGATATCTATAGAACAGATAAAACATTTCGTTAGGTGTATTTTTAACTTTGTTTTTTAGTTGTTTACATTTTTAACGTATCGATGAACAAAAGAATTTAATAACAAAATTTCATTTGGTTCAGTTTTAATATTTATTTTTCGTTTGCTATATAAAATTTGATAATTGAAGGATTCTATCTTTTTTCTACACAAACGTTTTATGATTAACGAAAAAATAAATTATACAGAATAATTTTACGCACTATAATATTCTACATATAATTACGAAATAAAATAATGCTATTTTCATTGTATGGTTTTAAAACAAAGTAAAATTGTAATTTTATTTTTATTTTTATATTAACGATTTTAAACTGATTAAAAAAACTCTATACAACAAAAATAACATTATTTTATTTAATAATTACAAGTGGAATATCATGGTGTATACATCATTATTATACATATAATTATTCAAAACGTTAAAATTACGTTTTTATAATATTTTAAATACAGCAACGGCTATCGATTACAGAAAACTAAAAAATTTGTTTAAAACCATCGCATTATCTACTTATTAGATACTAACTGTTATTAATAAGGGTGGTTTTACCCTCTAAAAATATTTTGTATTCAAAATATAGAAAAACATTAACTTTATTTTTCTATTTTCTTTATAAACAGAAATATTTGGTCATAATTAAACTATTATTCACGTTTTTACTTCAGAAATTGATTTCAATTTGTAACTTTTTCGGCTATTAAAATTAGGAGTTGCAACCCCCGAAGATCAAAACAACCAGAATTCGTTACACTTTTTATAATGATTATTACCCACTTGGTTTTATCAAAAAATATTGATTACAAAAAAAGATATTTAAAAAAACTGTTTTTGGGGGTGAACTCTGAGGGCGGTTTTCACCCTTTAAGTGTGTTTTTAGAATATTTTTACTATAACAACGTCTACAAAGCAGTAAAAGTTTAAAAATTCGATTTTAAACTACCGTATTATGGAAAATACTAACTTTCATTAATAGGGGTGGTTTTACCCTCTAAAAATATTTTTATTAAAAATGCAAAAAAACGTTAACTTTATTTTTTTATTTTCTTTATAAACATAAATATTTGGTCATGATTAAAGTATTTTTCAAATTTTTGCTGCAGAAATTGACGTCAATTTTTCAATTTTTCGCCTATTAAAAATAGAGGTTGCAACCACCAAAAGTCAAATCTATCAGAATTTGTTAAACTTTTTATAAGGATTATTACCCACTTGGTTCTATTAAAAAATATTGATTACAAAAAAAGATATTTAAAAAAAACTGTTTTTGGGGGTGAACTTTGAGGGCGGTTTTCACCCCTTAGATATGTTTGTCCGCCGATAAAAGAAACACGTATCTCTTATTCTTCAATGCACTACAACATATCCAAAAATCATCAAATTCGGTGAGTTCGGGTTGGGGTACTTTCCTTGTCAGTATGCAGCATACAAGAGTTCACTCGTGCATGTAAGTATTTTGATCTAAATTTTCGAATTAAATTAAATCACAGTCTCATAAAGAAAAAACCGCTGCCAATTCATTGGCCTGTTTCTTCCTCAAACTTAATTTTGTGATTCCTTTAATTAATTTTTAATAAGAAAATTTATAATTTTTGCAACAAATTATGTCATAATTATAATTAAATTTATTTTGAAGATTAAAAGGTATTAATTTTCAAATTTATTCATTCTTTTACTTATTTATATCAACCGCCATGAATTTTCCAGGTTTAACATAATATATACATATATACATATATAACATCACTAGTATTCTCGAAGCGCGCGGTGAGCGCTGTGATTTTATTGAAACTACACCACTTTTGTTTTTGTGACCTAGCAACCCGTTACACCCACCAACCAAATCACTAATAAATTGATATCATAACTAATCCATCATTTTTTAACATAGGAGATAGGATTAAGGAGTTATAAGCTTTTTTGAAAAAAAAACGTTTTTGTTTTTGTTCATAACAAAAGAACTGTAATAGCTAGACATAAAATTTTTTTTCCAAATATAGATATTTTAATTCTCTTTCGAATGCTACCCATCCGATCCAGATACATAGAACCGTTCTCGAGAAATTACGATTTCAAAAAAAGGTTAAAAAAACTTTAACCTCAAATATCTCTGAAATTTCTAGGCTAATCATTTTGCCCAAAGAACTCGACCGAGAACTATACAAAATCTACCTTTACAAGGAATTTTAAAGCGATTAAGTCAATTTTACTTCGTCAATTTTACAATCGTTGGACATAGAAAACTCGTTTTTTTCATTTTTCAATTTTTTTCTCAAAAACTAACCAAAAGAATGGATTCAAATTTTTAGAGCTTGTAGCTATTTATATTCTGCATTATCGTGATTTTTCTCAAAAAAATTGACCGTTTAGCTTCGGAGTTATAAGCTTAAAAAAAAAAAAAACACGTTTTTGTCAATAACAAGAGAACCGGGAAAGCTAGAGAAATTTTTTTTTTTTAATTATAGGTTTTTTACGCTGTTTCGAATGCTACCCATTAGATTTAAATATCTCGATTCTATCATTGAAAAAAAGCCAAAAACAATTTTGAGAAAATCGAAAATTCGAAATAAAACAAAAACGAATCGGCCCAATCAAAAAACGGATTTTTGACCCGCCATCACACAAAAAAAAAACAAAAAGAATGAGATCTGTCCGGTTAAAATCGATCGAGTAGAAGCTGAAATCCAGGCGTATACACACACACACACACACACACACAGACACACACACACACACACACACAAACACACACACACACACACACACACACACACACACACACATACATCCATACAGACATTTTTCAAAAATCGTGTATTTTGGTTCCTAACACCTCGAATATCAATTATAACATGTTTTTACAACAACTCAAAAAATTACTATCACAAAGCTTCCTCTAAGAGGAAGCAAAACATTCGAGAATAAATTTCACTATTTTTAGGCACGACCGCTACTCGGGAGAGCCTCATAATTTCACCATAGCAAAAATTGTGCCACTTCAAAAACTAAGAATTTAATACGTGAAAAGTCGTTTCCAGCCAAAATGTGTGTGTTTTAAACGTTTTCTGTTATGTATGTATGTCTGTACGTCCGTATGTAATCAAGTTTATCGATTATCTCAATGAATTTTCAACCGATTCCATCGGGATTGCGGGAAAATACTCTCTAATTATACCTAAGTGCTGGTTCTCAATTGAGAAAGATCGATGAAAAACTTTCAAAATGCGAGCACAAAGAATCATATCAAAAAATCGATTTTTAAGCTTAATGTCTAGAAAAATTAATTTTAAGCTAATGTCTACAGGTCTATCTGCTAAAACTAATTAAAATACATCTTTTTTATGTCAGACACTTTTTTCTACGAGCAACATTTGCCAAGATAACTGCGAAAAACGGCAAAAAAGGTCAAAAATGGACGATTTTAGGACTTGACAGAATTTGATTTTACACAAAAATGTTAATACAAAAGTTGTAGATAATATTTAAACATAACTTTTTCCAATTTATCATTTTTGTGTAAAATGAACTCCTGATAAGTTAGACTTATAAAAACGATTTTAAATGCCAAAATATACATAAAATGGATGATTTTCGGCAATAACTTGACAGGATTTGATTTTACACAAAAATGTTAAATACAAAAGTTGTAGATAATATTTTGTTACGTGTGAAGGGTATTCGTTTGTTTCCGGCCTCTCTGACAAGGAAATGATACTTGGTGTCCGCCTCTGATTTTCATGAAACTTCACATATGAGTAGAGTGTCAAAAAATATTCGACACGTATTTTTTTTTATCTGCGGAAAAACATATCTAAGGGGTGAAAACCGCCCTTAAAGTTCACCCCCAAAAACCGTTTTTTTTAATATTTCAAGATGGAATCGGAATTTTTTAATGAAACCAACACCTATTTGTTTCTTATGAAAAGTCGAGTTTTTTGGCACAGTTTTAAAGCTGGGGGCTGCATCCCCTATTTTTGATGAGGGTAAATATCATATTTTCCCTTGTATTTTTGATATAAAAATGTTTTAATGAGCTAAATTTGATTCGAAATTGCCATGTTATAAAGAAAATTGAAAATTATAGTTGACCTGTTTCGAGATTTAAAAATAAAAACAAGTTGACGGGGTGAATTACCCCTAATTTAATTAATCACCTTTTTGTTAGTGTCTGCCTCCGATTTTCATGAAACTTTGCAACTGGTTAGAGTATCGAAAAATATTTGACACGTATTTTTTTTTTCTCTGTGGAGAAAGACATCTGGGATGAAAACCACCCTTAAAGTTCACCCCCAAAAACAGTTTTTTTTAATATCTCGAGATGGAATCGGAATTTTTTAATGAAACCAACACCTATTTGTTTTTTATAAAAAGAGGAGTATTTGGATACAGTTTTGATAAGTAATGATAAGGGGTTGCACCCCCTATTTTTATGGGGGTAAATATAATTTTTTTCACCCTGTTTTTAAAATAACAAAGTTTTGACGAGCCATATTTGATTAAAAAATGCCATGTTGTAAAGAAAATTAAAAATTATAGTTGACCTGTTTCGAGGTTAAAAAAAAACACATAGAAGGGGTGAGCTACCCCTACTTTAGTTATTTATCTTTTAGTGATTAAAAGAAATTGATCAGAACATTCTTTTTGATTTTTAATTTTGAGATGCTTATTTCAAATCATATTTTACGTGAAATACTAAAATTCATTACTAAAATTTAATACATGAAATGAAAATTTGCAAGAAAATTTTTATCGATTATTTTTTTTTGTTTATGAAATTAATGGTGAAATTATTTATAAACAAAGAATTTTTCTGGGTAAAATTCTATTAAAAATTCATCTCTTTTTACATTATATTAGGATAATATTTCATTTCCCGTATTGATACTTGTATTGTTGATGTCATAAAAATTTAATTTTTTTTTATCAATGAAAGTTTCATTCTTACCGAAATATGCAATATAATTATAATTATATTAAATTTACATTACAATTTTCAATGTCATCACGCTTCTATGAATATTTTTTTCGCGACGACATTTATACCCCAGAGCATGAAAGCTTACTAGAAAATTCCTGGAAGCTTTCATGAAAGTTTTGTATGCTTCAGGAAAGCTTCCACGAAAGCTTCCTGAAATTACCTAATGTCTGGGTCAAATTCATGACAAAAAGCTTCTTCGGAAGATTGCAGGAACTGTTTCAGACACTTTTCAGGAAGCTTACGGAAACTTTCTAGGAACTTTTCAGGAAGCTTCCAAAAAGTTCCTGGAAGCTCCATGTAGGCTGTGGGAATCTTCCAGTAGTCTTCCCCGAAAGATTACAGAAAGCTTTAAAAAATAATTCCTACAAGAATTTAGAATCGATTTATGTCAGTTTGAGAATGGAAGCTTCCAGAAAGGTTCCATGAAAGCTTCCCGGCAGTACATAATGTCTAGGTCAAATTCATGACGAGAAGCTTCCTTGGAAGATTTCAGGAACTGTGTAAGAATCCTTTCAGGAACTTAAGGGAGCCTCCGAAAAAATTACTGTACGTTTCATGTAGGATGTAGGAATCTTCCAGAAAACTTTAAGGAATCTTTCGAAAAAGTTACTGTAAGTTTCCAGTAGACTATCGGAATCTTCCAGTAGGGTTTCAGTTAGCTTTCAAATAAGTTACTGGAAGCTTCAGATAGTCTGTGGGAACCTTCCAGGAAACTTTCAGGAATCTTTCGAAAAAGTTACCGAACATTTCAAGTAGACTTTATGAACTTTCCAGTATGCTTTCAGTTAGCTTTCAAATATGGTTCTGGAAGTTTCAAGTAGTCTGTGAGAACCTTCCAGTAAGCTTTTAGGAAGCTTTTTCCAAGTTCTTGAAAGAGTAACTTAAAGCTATAAATATTAGAAATTCTCTATAAGTATTAACAATTCGCACATATTCTTTAGAACTTATTTCTACCTATATTAATCGCCATTTTATAATCGCAGAAAAAATTTCACATAAAATTTTTTGATCTGACCGGGAATCGAACCCACGATCCGTGGGATACTAGGCTCGCATGCTATCCGTTACGCTATCGCTCGCTTGAAGGAGTTCGGACATTTTCATCTAAATAAGTTACACTTTTCACGATTATTTAATTGTTATTATTTTGATTATTTTATTTAAAATATTAATGCAATTCAAAAATTATATATTTAATGCGGTAAATTAAAAAATTATAGTGTCGGAATTATTACTCTGAATAAACATGTTTTTATATTTGGCATTTCATTATGTTGATTAAATAATTTATGAAAATTCTAATTGAATGGTTTAAAAAAATTCTTAGTATAGTATTTATATATATGGTGGGCCTAATAAATGTGTTTTTCAAAAAAATTGTTTAGAAATTTTTGAATTAAAAAAAATTGTAATGTCGATAAGTAGGAATCTGCTTTTTGTCATTTTGATGCAATTTTTCAACGAGTATATCTTATGATAGTACGAATAGAATCGCTCAAAAAATTCTGAGTATAGTATTTATATATAGGAAGGACGTCAACATTGTGTTTTTCTAAATGAATTTCTGAAAGTTAATTTATCAAATAATGAAATTGGGTTGATTTTAGACTCTAGGTAGACCATTCAAGTTGAAGATTTGATAAGCTATAATAAAAAAAAATGTTACTGTATATTTTTCATTATATTCCTTTTTTGGCCATGTGGAGTCCAAAATTAATCCAATTTAATTATTTAATAATTTAACTTTCAAACATTCCTTTCGAGGAACCCAATTTTCACGTCCTCTCTATATATCAATACTATATTCAGAATTTTCTTAGCGATTCTATTAGTACTATCGTGAGATATGGGGATATCTCCAGAACTTTTAATTTTCACGTTACGGCAACTTTTTAGATCTTTTTAATAAGAAATATATACTTTCAGCAAAGTAAATAGGTAAAAATAAATGTTTTTTAAATGTTCCATGTATGAAACAATCGTTCCAGTTACGTATAAAGCGTAAGTAGAAAAGCCTAATTTCAGAGATGTGCCTACAATACATTTGAAATCTAGAATCAAGAAAGTTGTATCAGTCATTTCTCAAAAATAAAAATTTTCATAGTAATTCTGTTCCATACCTTTTAACATAAACAATTTTCTTAATATGGCTATCAGATTTCATTCTTTATTAAAAATACAATCATTTGATTTGTTGCACGTGGGTATGCCACGCATTGTTTAAAAGTCACGCGTCTTCAAAAAATTACTTCTCAAGGGTTAACTCATTAAGAAAAAAAAAAAAATAAATTTTTGATAAGCACACGCTGAATTTTGAATTTTATATTCCAAAAGTTATTGTAATCACTAACTTAATATTTTAGAAAAAAATAGTTAAATTGTCAAAATGATATATTTAAAATTTAATACAATTTTGATAGGATTAAGCCAAATAAGTTCGTCATTTATATTATAAAAAAAAATTTTCCGATATACTCGTAAAATGTAATTATGTTGCTTTCATTAAAAAAAAAACTAAAAAACGAGTAAAGCAAGCTTTGAATAGATAAGTAAGTGCTCGAACAAAAAAATTGTTTTTTTTAAACACTGACCATTAGAAGTTCTAGAGATACTCTCATATACTCGGCGAAAAATTGCATGAAAATGACAAAAATGAAGATTCCTACTTATTGATATTACAATTCAAGAAACGTTTGTGAAACATTTGTGAAATATTCCGAGAATTGATAAGGCGATACATTACGGAAATATTGCAGAGACATTTAATTATAATGACGTAATATTCAACATTATATTGAAGAACTATTTTTCCATAATTCTGTAAATGTTTTTGCTTCCTCATAGAGGAAGCTTTGTAATAGTAAAATTTTAATTTTCTTTAAATTGCTCTAGAAACATGAATAAAGGTGTTAGAAGTTTGTGTCACATGATTTTACAAAATGTCTGTATGGATGTGTGTGTGTGTGTGTGTGTGTGTGTGTGTGTGTGTGTGTGTGTGTGTGAGTGTGTGTGTGTGTGTATACCGCTTTATTTTCGGATCTACGCGGTCGATTTTAACCGGACGGGTCTCATTTTTTTTTGTTTTTTGATTCCGAATTCGGGAAAAAAATAATTTTGTACGACTAACTGATTCGTTTTTGTTTGATGTCAAATTTTTCATTTTCGAAAAATTTATTTTTGATTTTTTTTAATGATTGGATTTAAATTTTATAATCCGATGGGTAACGTTCGAAAGAGCATAAAAAAACCTATATTTAAAAAAAAAAATTTCTCTAGCTATCACGGTTATTTTGTTATTAACAAAAACGTGTTTTTTTTTTAAATGCTTATAACTCCCAAACTAGATGGTCAATTTTTTTGAGAAAAATCATGATAATGGAGATTATGAATAGCTATAATATGTATAAAATTGAATCCATTCTATTGATTAGTTTTTAAGAAAAAAATGAAAAAATGAAAAAAACGTGTTTTAGGTGGCGTCAATTTACGGGAGTAAAATTGTGTTAATCGCTTCAAAATTCCTTGTAGACGTAGATTTTTGGTTGCCACCTGCACCTTTCTTTGGGATAGATGATTGGTTCATAAATTTCAGAGATTTTTGAGGTTAAAACTTTTGTAACCTCTTTTTCGAATCGTAATTTCTCGAGTACGGCTGTATGTATCAGAATGGGATAGGTAGCATTTAAAAGAGAATTAAAATACCTATATTTTCTAAAAAAAAAAAGTTTCTAGCTATCACGGTTCTTTGGTTACTAACAAAAACGTAAAACATGAAAAATGAAAAAAATGAGTTTTGTATGTCCAACGATTCCGGAGGGAAAATAGTCGTAATTTCTTCAAAATTCCTTGTGGAGGTAGATTTTGGATAGCTCTTGGTCGAGTTCTTTGGGCAAAATATTGGGTCCATAAATTTCAGAGATATTTGAGGTTAAAATTTTTTAAACTTTTTTTTAAATCGTAATTTCTCGAGAACGGTTCTATGAATCAGCTACAGATTTCTAGACAATTTTGTATGTGATATAGATATTATGTATGTGAATTTTCATCAAGATCGTACGATTACTTTTTGATATTCAAAATTTTCCTATTTTACAAAGTTATTTTATTTGTCGCCTGATAACTAGAGAAAACTTGTTTTAATTTTTTTTTAATTTGGCGGAGATGTAGAATGTATATTATTTATTATATGCGTTTTTAGAGTAAAAGAATTCGTTTATGAATTTCAGAGATATTCGAGGTTAAAACTGATTTAGCCTTCTTTTCAATTCGTAATTTTTTGAATATATCTATACTAGAAAATGGAAATAACACGTGCTATGCGTGCGTGTTGTTCACTTGCTTTTGTTTTTTATTGAGGGTAATTTACAGCGCGATCAAGTTTTAACCTTATTAGACTCATTGAAGAATATATTTGGTTGAAATTTCAAAAGATTATCTTTATTTTTTACTCAAAATATCGAAATTTTTTGTATAGAACATTGATTGGGAAAAAGTTTGCATTTTACTTGCAGAATATGCCAGTATTTTTGTTGTAAACTTTTTGGAAAGTCTCTTGACTGATTGACTTGATTGGTGACTTTATAATAAACATTCATATGTGTAATAAACGAATATATGTAATACAGAGTTTGGTAATTTGTTAGAATTTATTTTTAAGTTTTCAAAATATTATGGATTTAAAATATTACCCAAAGTTGAAGGTGCACGCGATAACAATATTAAGAAAATCAACCAATAGTCCTAAAATTTGGGAGATATATATATTTTTTATATCTTCAAACTGAATTCGTTGCCCAATAAAATCGAACTATTACGACGAAAGATATTTGAGGTTTAAAATAAAACTAATTGAACATATGATAATATTTTGAAAAAATTGATTTATAAAAATATCGGGTTGTCGCACGAGAAAAAGTGTAACAAGAATGAATTTTCGAAAAATATATATTAATTTATTACGAATATTCATAAAGAAAATTGGGTATGATACAATTAATTATCAAAGCGATCAATCCGATAGTTGTGAATGCCGCCGCTCTGTCCTTTTCTCTGCCCCGCAAGCTCAACAGCAGGTAGTTTAGAACCTCGCGTAGATTGTCGGCAACAAACTTTTCTTTGTTGAAGGCGCCAAGTCGGGGCAGTAACGTCATGAGGGCATTCTGGATGTGCCCATTGCGACTATGTCGTTGGTTGATCACGTCGCTGTTGATGTCGTCGAGCTTCTCGAGCATGAGACTGCGACAGACGGCTACCTCATGAATCGGATAGAGGCTATGCTGGACACTCGATGCGTTCTGTGATGCGACCATTTCGATACGAGGTTCGTCCTCAATCTGGGCATCAACGATAAATATCGTTTTCGTTCGTTTGCGAGGAGCAGTTTAGTCGATCCATTAGATCCTCGTAAAGTCGTTCCCATTGGAGATTCCTGCAACGTAGCAGCTCATTCAGAGACTAGAAGCGATACGTGAATACGTTTGTCTCGGTTAAAATCCTTCTCACGACTAAGCCAGCCACTATCTCGGCGTAGCATTGTTTGTACCACTGGGATTTGTGCATCTGCTTCGCAGTCTCGCCTTGGGCCGTCACCACTAGAGCTGCCCTGAGAGCCTCGACTGCTCCTTCTCTGATCACGGACTTAGAATCTCGTACAGCATTGAATATGAGCTCGAAGAACTGTGTCACCTGTTGGAAGAAGTATGTAAGCATGGAAACTGCAAGTTCCTTGAGAACAAGGACAGATGCGTGTCGTTTGTTTTGATGTCTGTCACCGCTGAGCCACTCAAAAGCTCTCTTGACTTCAAATTCCACATATTCAGCATTAAAGGTAGCAGATACCAGAGCTAACTTCCCAACTGTCTTGGTAGCTACTTCCATAACTCCCACATCATCGGAGGTAATTGGTAAATCTTATAGTGCGAGTATTGATGTTTCCTACGTCTGCTCCAATAAGGCAGACAATTGCCAGTATTCCTCCCTTTTTCTCATTTATATCTGAGCCGGATACCATTTCAAATATGTGGTGATTGAATTCATCCATGAAGGCTGTGATTTCTTCATGCGTGACTTCGCGTAACTCTGTCTTGACATAAAGACAGAGCTCGCGAGCTGCCTTATTGCTGACATCTTCATGTTTTGATTTGAGCCGCTGTACAAACTGTATAACCAGCGAACTTGTCATCTTTATGATGATAATCTAGTCACTCAGCGCCTAGAATTAAAAAATATACTAATGTAAAGACATTTCTAAAAAGAATAAAACAATAATTAGTACATCTTAAATTACTTATTAATGAATATAGCATATTTGCTATATTTTTAGCTTAAAGACAAATCCAAATTCTGCGCCTAAAAATACGTAGAAGAACGTTTGATTACCGAGGCAATTCCAGATGCTTAGACAGAGCTCCCTCAGCACTGAAACTAATTGCCTACTAATGTGAAAAGCCGAGCTGAGAATTAATTCCTGTTATTCTTGAAATTTTTTTTACATGATCTACTATATCCTCTTGACTAAAATAATCCTCTTGGTTTATATACTTGTCTTAATTAAAAAATTATGAAAAAATCCTCTTGATTAATAAAATCCTCTTGATTGAAAATGTTTTCTTGATTAAAAAATTCTTTTGATTAAAAATATCCTCTTGATCGAAACAATCCTTTTGATTGATAAAATCCTCTTAAACGAAAAAATCCTCTTGGTTGTCAAAGTCCTCTTGATTTACAATCCTTTCGATTGATAAAATCGTCTTGATTGACAAAGTCCTTTTGATTTACAATCCTCTTGATTGGTAAAATCCTCTTGATTGGCAAAATCCTCTTGATTTACAATCCTCTTGATTGGCAGTCCTCTTGATTGACAGTCCCCTTGCTTACAGTCCTCTTCATTGACAGTCCTCTTGCTTACAGTCCTCTTGATTGGCAGTCCTCTTGCTTACAGTCCTCTTGATTGACAGTCCTCTTGCTTACAGTCCTCTTGATTGACAGTCCTTTTGATTGGTAGTCCTCCTGATAACACTAAGTACACTTGGATATACAAGCAAAGTAGTCTCATCTTTTGTGTACAGTTTTCGCGTTACCAAAGTCCTCGAGCACAGGTCCGGTGCTGAGAATCGTTGCTTGACCTCGCAAGCGGGCGAGCCCTTCTGTGACTCGGTCGTTGACTCGGTCTTACCGGAACCGCTCTCGCCATTTATCACAATGCACTGATTCTTCTTCTTCTTGAGCACGCAGTGATATGCCGCGTCGGCTACCGCGGATATGTGCGGCGATATATCCGGACCAAGCCTTTGATTCTGATAAAGATTCATATACTTCGGATTATAAATCGAATAGAATTTGAAGGAGTTCCGGGCGATCAGTATGCTGCCAACGTAGGTATAAATATTGCCGGTGATAAATCGGCAGCTGGCAGAGATCCGGATACTCCTTATCATACGGTTGATGCATAAAGCGATTGAAGTAGATTAAGGAACTGCGGATCCATGGGAAATCTGCTGTCTGACCACAGGTAGCCAGACGTAAAACCTGAAAGTTTTGCATTTTATTAGTTATGAATTTACTCATACAATTATTTGCACAAAAATTTTAAATTTGTTTTGCTTCTTCTTTAAATTAACTGGGCCATAAAAAAATTGTTTTTTTTTTTTTTATTAAGGTGGTTCTCTTCGGACTCTCTCGTCAAAGCAGTGCTAAATATAGAAGTTAGCTAAAGTTAAAAAAAAAACAGTTGTAATGTGATTTATTTAATTCAAATGATAGAGATAGTCAATGTATTATAAATAAAATGTATTTAACATGACTAAAGTAACTTTTTATAAAATGGCGATATTTTGGAAACTAGATATCGTCACTACAAACAGTTTTTATTATTTTTGGAGTAATGTATAGAGACTCATGAAGGGTTTCCATCCTAAATCTAAAATTAGCATAGAAACAAAAAAAAATTCCCGTGATTTATCAATAGTTGTTTGTAGTGACAACATCTAATTTCTACAATATCGACATTTTGTGAAAAAAGTTATCTTAGTCATGTTAAATACACTTTATAATAAATAAATCACATTACAACTATGGTTTTTTTTTTATTTTAGGTAACTTCATCATTTAGCACTTATTTTGACTAGGGAGTCGAGCAGAACCACCTTAAGGGGTAACGCCACTCTAGAAGTCGAAAAAAATGCGATTTTTGGAAATTTAAAAAAGATTAACTTGCAAACTATTATCGCAGCATTCATTATGTCAGTTGGGAACTGTGCGAAGGTATCCTATTGTGTTGGCAGGCAGTAACTTGGTTTGCTCACTGGAAACAAAAATCTATAATTTCCTATGTGTGTTTAGTCTTTTCAAATCTCTTGAGTATTTTTCCATGTTTATTGCAGAAGTTTACTGATGTTGTTAGACAATATTCTAGATTTTAACTGAAAAAGAAGAAATTATTTGTTATTACAAATTAACACTTAATTAAATATAACATCTTTGTTCAAATTCACAAATTAATAACAACAGAATCTTACAATCATTATAAAAGTATTAAACGGTATTTCAAAAATAAAATTGCTTGTTACAAATATGTGGATAAAAATTAAGAATTTAAATCTAAAATTTTTGGAGTAAAGCCAGATCCTATTTTTATCGATGTAAAAATTGAGCATCGCACCCCCTTAAAAGTCAATCAATCAAACTGACTTTTACAGATTAATATAAATTTTTCATAATTTTTACATGCTCTCAGATTTATGGCTCAACCATGTCCCTTTAAATTAAATATTCTATGCCTTGCATCTTGTCAACATAGCTGTTACATCATACCTATAGATCTTTCGGACAGACTCACACTACACTACATGAAAAGGGTCAAAATTCAAAACTTGACAAGAAAATTCAGCCGGCTCCTACAATATAAAAGTCACCTGTCAGATTTAGCAGTTGGATTGGCCATTCAATGTTATCAATATTAACTTTTAGGTGATGTGTCCGTACTTAATCCAAAGAATATAAGAATGATAGATATCCGCTTCAGTAATGCATCTCAGACATCTCATGTTCTTTGGAGTTAACTTTATCTTTCTGAAATGAGAGTATGTAATTTTTCAGTTTTAACAGTTCTAAAAAATACACAAGCAGTGTCTTAGCTAAATCTGGAAAATTGCATAATTTCATTTTTTTTTTATTAAATTATACCTACTTACAGAAAGATAAAATCAGCTAAGAAATACATGCGATGCCTGAAAGACATTATAGAAGCAAATTTCTATCATTCTTATATTCTTTTGGATTATGTACTAAAACAGATCACCTCAAAGTAAACATCGACAACACTTAATGATGAGTACATCAGCTACATCTGACAGGTGACTTTTATATTACAGGAGCGGGATTAATCCCTACTGAAAAAGTGCAGCTGATTATCAGCTGATAATCAGCTGATAATCAGGTGATAATCGTGCCTAAACGGCACCTGATTATCAGCTGATTTTCACATGAAAATTTATCGTTTAAAATTTATTTATTATTAATTATTGTTATTTATTATTATAAAGTACTATCATGGTTCATTTACTTGAATCTATGAGTAATTAATGTGTTCGAAAAAATGTCGAAAAATGTAGATGTTGACAAAGAAGTTTTGAATTATTTGTTACAATTTAGGAATGTAACATTGCTAACAATAATTAATAATAATTATTATTAATAATAAATCAAAATATCAACATGATTTTCAGGTGCATATCAGCTGATAATCATCTGAGAATCGGATAACTATAAGGTGACTGTCAGGTGATTATCATCTGATTATCAGCTGATTTTGACCTGAAAATCCTGTTAATATTTTCATTTATTATTAATTATTATTATCATTTATTATTGTTAATTTTAATTTTACATTCCTAAATTATGACAAATAATTCAAAACTTCTTTGCCACAGTGTTCATTATTTTAAATACATTAGTTAATCGTATAGATTCAAGTAAATTAACGATAATAATAAATTATAATAATAAATAATAATTAATAATAAATAAATTTTAAACGATAAATTTTCATGTGAAAATCAGCTGATAATCAGGTACCGTTTTGGCACGATTATCACCTGATTATCAGCTGATTATCAGCTGATAATCAGCTGCACTTTTTCAGTAGGGATTCGTCTTTTTAAGTTGTAAATTTCAGTCTATTTATTTAAATATGTTTTCTCTTCTGAAATCTGAGATTTCGTGTGGTGTGAATTTGTCCGAAAGATCTATAGATTTATAGACCTGCTTGTAATATGATAATTAATTTTTTCTTTAAGAGAGTATGATTGAATAATAAATCTAGGTACCTGTCAGAATTATGAACAGTTGATTATAACTTGTAAAAGTCAATTAATGTTCATTAATTATTCATTAACTACTACAATTAAACTGAATTTTAAAGGTTAAAATAGCTTTTTCACAATCTTTACATACACTTAGATTTAATGCTCAACCATGCCCTCAAATTACCTATTTGATGCCTTGCATTTTGTAAACATAGCTGTTACAGCAGGCCTATAGATCTATAGATCTTATGGACAGACTCACAGTACACTACACGAAAAGAGCCAAAATTCAAAACTTGACAAGAAAATTCATCCGGCTCCTACAATATAAAAGCCACCTGTCAGATTTAGTAGTTGGATTGACCATTCAATGTTATTGATATTTACTTTCAGGTGATGTGTTCGTACTTAATCCAAAGAATATAAGAATGATAGATATCCGCTTTAGTAATGCATTTCAGACATCTCATGTTCTTTGGAGTTAATTTTTCAGTTTTAGCAGTTCTAAAAAATACACAAGCAGTGTCTTAGCTAAATCTGGAAAATTGCATAATTCATTTTTTTTAATTAAATTATACCTACTTACAGAAAGATAAAATCAGCTAAGAAATACATGCGATGCCTGAAATACATTATAGAAGCAAATTTCTATCATTCTTATATTCTTTTGGATTAAGTACTACAACACATCACGTCAAAGTAAACATCGACAACACTTAATGATGAGTACATCTGCTACATCTGACAGGTGGCTTTTATATTACAGGAGCGGGATTAATTCGTCTTTTCAAGTTGTAAATTTCAGTCTATTTATTTAAATATGTTTTTTCTTATAAAATCTGAGGTTCCGTGTAGTGTGACTCTGTCCGAAAGATCTATAGATTTATAAGCCTGCTTGTAATATGATAATTAATTTTTTCTTTAAGAGAGTACGATTGAATAATAAATCTAGGTACCTGTCAGAATTATGAAAAGTTGACTATAACCTGTAAAAATCAATTAATATTCATTAATTATTCATTAATTACTACAATGAAACTGAATTTTACAGATTAAAATAAC
Organism: Torymus aiolomorphi; assembly: GCA_036365515.1. Taxonomy (NCBI): domain Eukaryota; kingdom Metazoa; phylum Arthropoda; class Insecta; order Hymenoptera; family Torymidae; genus Torymus; species Torymus aiolomorphi. The sequence continues at coordinate 7,249,196 of CM070874.1, read as the reverse complement.
TTTTTCACAATCTTACATGCACTTAGATTTATTGCTCAACCATGCAATCTTAAATTGAATATTGGATTCCTTTCATTTTGTGAACATAGCTGTTACAGCAGGGCAAACTATAGATGTACAGAACTTTCAGATACACTCACACTACACTACACTAATTGATCCAAAACTTAAAACTTTAAAAGATAATGATTCCTGCTCCTACAATATAAAAGCCACCTGTCAGATTTAGCAGGTGTATTGGCCATTCAATGTTATCGATATTTACTTTCAGGTGATGTGTCCGTACTTATATCCAAAGAATATAAGAATGATTGATATCCGCTTCAATAATGCATCTCAGACATCTCATGTATGTTTGAGTTGACTTTATCTTTCTGTAAGTAGATATAATTTAATAAAAAAAATGAAAATATGTATTTTTTCATTTTGACAGTTCTATAAAAAATACACAAGCAGTGTTTTAGCTAAATTTGGAAAATTACATAATTTAATTTTTTTTTTATTAAATTATACCTACATACAAAAAGATATTTGCTTAAAAATATTCATAATCAGCTTAAAAATACATGAAATGCATGAAATGCATTATAGAAGCAGATTTCTGTCATTCTTATACGCTTTTAGATTAAGTTCGAAAACACACTTATATACCTATCAACAACACTTAATCATCATTAAGATTATGTACACCTGTTAAATCTGACAGGTGGCCTCTTATAGTTGCTGCTTTTCCTGAAAGCAAAATAAAAACCCTGAAACAAAAAAATGAAGCTATAGCAATGGTCGAAAGCAGTAAATTACTGAAATAATAACTATTCAAAGAAAAGACCACAAAGTGGTCACAGTGTAAAAAAGAAATACAGACTAGATCAGATTCCATGGACAATCTGGAAGAAGATGAAGCTGTCAAGACGTGCATATCAGGAAGCTCTTCACTCAAGGTTACCCATGGCCGTTGTTGAGTTTGTCAAAATTGCAGTTCCCAATTTGGTGCTATTTTCTCATAAGTCTCCTGCCTTATGATAGTGATGTTAATGCTCATATTGATAGTCTCATAACTTCCAATCGATACTGAAGAACCGTACTGGGAAAAAAAAAATTTGGTTTAGTAAATAATGTTTGTTATTTTAGATTTGAATACCCTGACTCGTGTAGAAAAGAAAAAGGAAAATCAAAAATTTTCTATGGTCTCTTTTGCCGGGAAAGGAAAACAATAATAGAAATTTTTTAGATTCAATATGAAAAGTAATTATATTAAATAAGAAATAACTAAAGAATTAGATTAATAATAATATGTTTTAAAACATTCTGCTTAGAATAAATTATTACATGGTACCATAACCATAAACTATAATACCTCTATACATATAACTAACTGCTAGCATCAATGGAAACACAGCTGTCATCACAATAGTAAATACTATGATTTCTAATTTCTTTATACGGCGTTTCTCAATTGGTTTTTTACTTTTTGCACTCTAAAGTAGATTTAAAAGTAAAGATTTAATATACCATATTTGATAAAGTACATTCATTTAATAAGTTTGTGAAAGTATTTAATACAAGCCCTACTGAAAAAGTGCAGCTGATTATCAGCTGATAATCAGCTGATAATCAAGTGATAATCGTGCCAAAACGGCAGCTGATTATCAGCTGATTTTCACATGACAATTTATCGTTTAAAATTTATTTATTATTAATTATTATTTATTATTATAATATATTATTATCGTTCATTTACTTGAATCTATACGATTAACTAATATATTTAAAATAATATACACTGTGGTATAGAAGTTTTGAATTATTTGTCATAATTTAGGATTGTAAAATTAAAATTAACAATAATAAATGGTAATAATAATTAATAATAAATGAAAATATCAACAGGATTTTCAGGTGAAAATCAGCTGATAATCAGATGATAATCACCTGACAGTCACCTTGTAGTTACTCGATTCTCAGATGATTATCAGCTGATCTGTACCTGAAAATCATGTTGATATTTTCATTATTATTATTAATTATTGTTAGTAATGTTATATTCCTAAATTGTAACAAATAATTCAAAACTTCTTTGTCAGCATCTACATTTTTCGACATTTTTTCGAACACATTAATTAATTGTAGATTCAAGTAAGTGAACCATGATAGTACTTTATAATAATAAATAACAATAATTAATAATAAATAAATTTCAAACGATAAATTTTCATGTGAAAATCAGCTGATAATCAGGTGCCGTTTTGGCACGATTATCACCTGATTATCAGCTGATTATGAGCTGATAATCAGCTGCAATTTTTCAGTAGGGAGTAGTGTAAGTGAGCTCCAACATTGATTAAAACACTGCCTGTTTCCAACAGGGAAAGGTCCTGGTTTCTAGACTACTGCTATCCATAAACTGATTAAGCAGCATTTTCAGCCGATGCTCCGAGTTTATGGTTTCCTGATGGCTCGGTTTTTTGTGCAACTTCTCCTTGACCATCGCATCGGTGAGACGTTCGCGCTCCTCGTGCAGCCGGCGCTGCTGTTCCAGGACGGTCTTTATCGTGAACGATCGTCGGCAGGATGACCGGGTGTTGACGCACTCGGTTATTTACGTTTGGGGTTAGGATATACGGCAGTCCGCGACGCGATGTACGTGACTCGACGACGCGCGCGCAGCTGTGCTGCAGCCTGCAGCGCATGCGCTTGGGCGTACACGTGTTATGAACTGCGTTTACGTAGACGAGTCGTGCAGCATATAAAGGCAGTTCTACAATGGAACCTTGAATATTAATTTCTGATAAAAGTTAAATAAAATAATAAATTAAATGATAATAATTGAACGCGTTCCCATAAATTCCAATAGTAGAATCTATATATTGATTAGTTAATTAACTAAGTTATAAATAACTCGAATAAGAATTGATGATAAAAGAGCGATAATGAATTTATTAACTAATTACCTTTAACAAATAGTAATTGCGCCCGTATAATTAAACTATCAATGACAAGGTCAGCGCGCTAACGAACAAATTGAGATAAAACTAAATAAACGGTAGTAATCGCCAATTAAATTAATAACTATTTGGACAATAAATGATAACTACGTCATAATAATTAACGATTCGATAAATAATGGCAGGCGTAATGATAATTAATTAGGGAGGCTCGCTCGGGTAGGGAAAGCTCTGTTGCAGGAGTCATCTCAAGGGCGATCGATACGATGACAACAGGAGCGAGCCCAAGGACGAACACCAGACGACAACAAGAATGACCTCAAGGCGAACGACAACAACATTAAGGTCATCCCAACGGACGGCCACGAGTAAACGCTTCCGAGAGGCGGAAGGCGTAAACACTTCCAAGAAGTGTTTACCCGTGAGGCACCCCCAGAGACAGTTGACAGTCAACAACAAGGGTCACCTCAAGGACAAGTCAACGGACTAGCAGCGACAAACAATTCCAGTGCACAGTGGCGCGGAACGACTCAACGGTCCGAGCCGGCATCAACGACCAATCACGGACCAGCAGCATCCTACGCCACTGACGGGGGCGGCTCCCCACCCGCTGCCTAACCGCTCTCGACCCTATTTTCCAGTCAGGGGGCCTTCCATCGTCACGCCCTCGACTCTAGAGGCTTCTGAGGCAACCTGGCACCCTACAGCCTCTACATCATACTGCCTTCCACCACCAACCTAAAGTTTCCAACCAATAGCGTTCCTGCAAGGATCATCGTCAACGGCCGAAGGTCCGCGTCCAGGGTATAAAAGAAGAGCCCCGGGCCGCCAGAGTCGGTCGCTACCAAGCACATGATAAGCTTCGTAGTCTGTTCAATTGCACTAGTGCACGCACCCTGACCACGTCATAGTGTCGGTCAATATTGAATTGTATAGAGTCACGGTTCTAAAGTTCATTGTTTGTCAAGATTAACAAAGTTCTTAATTAATTCAATAAAAAATCAAGTTAAAGTTCATTCTCTCGAGTTCAAGTCTTTATTTGAATCTCCCGCAACTCTGTGCGCTTCAGCGCTTAATTGAACAACGTTCCCGAATTCCTGTTGGTCAACGCGGCGACCATTGCAGAAGCGCCCTTCTGCTTCCAGAACCCGACTCGGGTCGTAACACACGCACACGGGCAAGGCCAACAGTGTCGCCGCCATTGCCATCGCTCTGAGGCGATGTTACACATTACCCACATGATAATAGGTAATAATATATATTTTGTTTTTGCAAATTATGTAAAATCAAGAGAACATTCCTCTAAGTTTCATAATATTATACCCTTCTGAAAAGTTTCAAGTCAAAATATTAATTCGTTTTTGCACAAACTTTGAACAAAATTTTGACATCACGCTCCGTCTACCTCGAAATTTTGTTCAAAGTTTATGCAAAAACGAATTGATATTTTGACTTGAAATTTGGCAGGAAGGTAGAATATTGTGAAACTTAGAGCAATGTTCTCTTGATTTTGCATAATTCGGTGTATTTTCTGTTTTATTAGCTTCAAACCGTTGAATCGACTCGGTCGGTAAAAATTGAGTCAAGCTTTTAATACGTTTTTTTTAATTATTATTAGAATTATTATTAATTATTAAGTAATAAAGTAATTTAGAATTTTTTAAGAAAAGCCAAAAACTAGTTTTAAAAAAATCTGCGCATCTTAAATTGCGTAGTTTAAAGGGTTCATTAAAAGTCAAAAGAACTGCGAGTTACTTACGAACTAATTACCAAGCAATTACATTTTCTGCAATGTAACATTAGAGTTTTTTTTTGACAATAAAAAAGTGAAATTAAATTTGTCTCTGGTTTTTGATGATTATTAAGAATTTAAAGGTAATTTCAAACCACAATAAGAAATTTCAAAGTTTTACCTTCCTGAATTTAGGAGAAAAAGGCGAAAACATTTAGTGCAATCTCATATTTCATCCAACGCGTTGTCCAAAATATGAAAATGCAAAACTGTTTTAGCCTTTTTCTCATAAATTATAAAAGGCAAAGCTCTGAAATTTCGCACAGTGGCTTCAAATTATCTTTAAATTAATAATAATCATGCAAAAAACCAGAGGCAAAATTCATTTACATTTTCGGTTTGAAGACTTGAGACTGATTTATAAAAATTCTAATGTTAAATTTATAACGAGGTTCCAAGATAAAATACGGAGAAGATAAGTATCTCGGTCCTCCGTATTCTATCGAACCCGTTAGGCTCTCGTTCCCGCGAATTCGTATATCTCGAGCGAGTATTGACATCGCTCGGACGATGTATTCGCGTTAGCTACACGCGGGGCAGGCGCGACTTTGACCGTTGCTAAGTCGCGCCCGATTCTTTTTGAATCAGATTCTCTCGGGCTGTCAAACCGCGCGTACGCGAGTTAATTTGATCGTCCGCGAAGAAAACTGTATCGTGCGTCCTCACCGGGTCAGAGCAGAGCCCGTACACGTACCGACCACGAAGAGCAGCGCACGTGAGCAATCCGAGCCACTCCTGGGGTCCGAAGCGTCTGTAGGTGAACGCTGGACGTTAGGACTCGGCCTGAACACTCCGAAGTCGACCGGAGGATAAGGCCTGACGCAGGAGCGGATTCGTGAGCGAGCGACGAGGGGAGTGCACTCCCCTCCCGGTAAGACTCTTCGCCTATTTTCCGCGCAGCGATTGATTTGTATTTTCGGCTCGCAGCGGCGAGCGGCCGGTGTCTTGATCGCCGGCTCAGCGAAAAACAATCACCTCGATCCGCCCGCGCCGAGCGGCGGATCTCCCGCCTTCTTGTCAACACGCAACGCGACGCGTATTTTGTATAGTATAACTGAGAATAGATCTTGTTATAGTTTTGAATGTAACCAAGACCACTCGTTATTTATTAACCTTCACCTAACCTTCTCCCGGATACCGCCGCCTCCGCGGGATCGTCGAACCGAGACGACGATCATTCTGAGTGGCCGCGCCTCGCGTCTAGCTAGCGCGAGTATTAACCCTTTCCGGCACACGGAAAAGTCGAGTTCAATCGTGGACTCGACATTTGTAAACAGGGATCCAGAGAACATCAACCCCGAGTGCTCGTCGTAGAAGTAGCACTCGACGGCACCGTGTTCTAGGGTTCGGTTCGCGGAATTACAAAAGATTTCCCCAGGCCTCCCGTTTCAAATTACAGAAAATGCAAAATAAATTTCTCTAATTTTTTTGCAAAAATATTATTAATTTACAGGTAATTTCAAACCACAATAAGAAATTTCAAAGCTTTACCTTCCTGAATTTAGGAGAAAAAGGCGAAAACATTTAGTGCAATTTCATATTTCATCCAACGCGTTGTCCAAAATATGAAAATGCAAAACTGTTTTAGCCTTTTTCTCCTAAATTATCAAAGGTAATGCTTTCAAATTTTGTATAGTGGCTTGAAATGATCTGTAAATTAATATTATTGCAAAACCAATTAAAAAAATGTATTTTATACCACTCTAACCTCAAAATCACAACTTTGATATGATTTTTCGGCGCTCGTGGTATAAAATACCGTTCGAAACTAGTGCGTAAGTCGATTATTTAGGTGGTGTGACTTTTTCGCACTCACTTCGCTCGTGCAAAAAGTCACACCAGCTAAATAATCGACTTCCCCACCCGTGTCGAAATGTACTATTATATTTTTTGTTATAATCTAATTTAATTTAACATTAGATTTTTTTAAAATCAGTGTCAAGTCTTCAGACTCAAAATGTAAATGAATGTTGCCTCTGGTTTTTTGCATGATTATTATAATTGAAAGATAATTTGAAACCACTGTATGAAATTTAAGAGCTTAACCTTTTATAATTTATGAGAAAAAGGCTAAAACAGTTTTGCATTTTCATATTTTGGACAACTCGTTCGATGAAATATGAGATTGCACTAAATGTTTTGCCCTTTTTCTCCTAAATTCAGGAAGGTAAAGCTTTGAAACTTCTTATAGTCGCTTGAAACGACCTGTAAATTAATAATATTTTTGCAAAACAAATTAGAGAAATTTATTTTACATTTTCTGTAATTTAACATTAGATTTTTTTAATTAACTCCCTGTCAACTCTTGACAATCAAAAAGTGAAATTAAATTTGTCTCTGGTTTTTGATGATTATTAAAAATTTATAGGTAATTTCAAATCACAATAAGAAATTTCAAAGCTTTACCTTCCTGAATGTAGGAGAAAAAGGCTAAAACATTTAGTGTAATCTCATATTTCACCGAACGAGTTGACCAAAATATAAAAATACAAAACTGTTTTAGCCTTTTTCTCATAAATTATAAAAGGCAAAGCTCTGAAATTTCGCACAGTGGTTTCAAATTATCTTTAAATTAATAATAATCATGCAAAAAACCAGAGGCAAAATTCATTTGCATTTTCAGTTTGAAGACTTGAGACTGATTTATAAAAATTCTAATGTTAAATTACAGAAAATGCAAAATAAATTTCTCTAATTTTTTTGCAAAAATATTATTAATTTACAGGTAATTTCAAACCACAATAAGAAATTTCAAAGCTTTACCTTCCTGAATTTAGGAGAAAAAGGCGAAAACATTTAGTGCAATCTCATATTTCATCCAACGCGTTGTCCAAAATATGAAAATGCAAAACTGTTTTAGCATTTTTCTCCTAAATTAGCAAAGGTAATGCTTTCAAATTTTGTGTAATGGCTTGAAATGATCTACAAATTAATAATAATCATGCAAAAAATCAGAGGCAAATTTAATTTACATTTTGAATTTGAAGAAAATGATTAAAAAATAAATCTAATGAGTATTTGGTGAAGAGTATCCATGCCAATAATTCTTCAAATTACCATTTATATTTTCTGGCTTTCAGTTAAGGTTACCTTTTGATGCCCTTGTAGACTTTGTAAAAGTTGCACTGTGCAATGATAGCAGTGAAGACCAGCAGCGGTACCATAACAGCTTTTGGAACAATACTTTTTCCTGGAGAAGTCACAAGGGTCATCGTCACAGCCTTGAAGCCATGCTGTCCTTCATCAGCTATCTTGTACGCAGCTCATTGAAGATTAGATGGAAACATTGTTTGCAAGTTCCTTTGAACTCTTAAAGCATTTGGAAAACACCTAAAATACACATTTATGTACCATCTAGACGTATGAAGAAAATGATTGGAAGCCGACTCACCTAGTTTCAGCTTGTAGATGATTTACCGTGCACAAGTATTTCTATTACAGAGTGGGTCAACTAAAGAAAACAGCATGTACATATTCTAAATCTCGCTGTCACCTTCACAGTTAACTGAAAAATTCACACAGTCTGGAAGCCATCCTCATTCACTTGTGATGTGCAAGAAAACAAGTAATATGATTAATTGCTTAGTAAAAGAAATGTTAATAGTCACTGATCTCACCTAGAGGCTCAAGTACTGGAGATATCAACATAACCTCTTCTTTTTCCCATCAGTAGTCGTCCTTTGCAACCTCTTTCTTCGTTATCACTGGCAGATAACATGTAGGAGCTGTTCCTCAGCGGGAAGTCTTTTTTTGTTATCACCGGGGACAGCACCAAAATATAGATACATATGTGTACCGACACATGTACTAAAGCATGACTAAAAATCTCTTGAGGCTTGTATGGCACCAGCAGACTCCACACGGAGAGAAAAATGAAGGGATTTTCAGATGCAGATATTTGCTCTAAATCAGACGTTAATTTTGTACGTAATTATCTGTTGAAAATCACGTAATTATCAGGTGACTTAATGCTTTTTTTAGATGTAAAAGACTCACCTAATAATATCTTGGTTCTTAAGGTATTATGAGTTGGAAACATCTATTAAATACTCGCATATTCACCTGAATATTCGGCAGTAGCGGAGCGTCTAATATTTACTTGCAGCGCACGGGATTTTCCCGTAAGGCTCATGTGATTGACCCAGCGCGCTCGAGCGCGTGTGGTCCTCCCGATGATAGAGTGGGGGGGGGGCCGAGTGCGTGCACGCGCGCGCACGCTTGTGCAGTGTGTGTGTGTATGTGTGTGGGTGGATGTGTGTGGGTGTGTCAGTTATAACTTTTACACAAACCGATTGATTTTCATTAGATAAAGGTTAGTCCCTTAGTTTAAATATATAGAATAGAGAGAGTACAACCTATTTCTTCATTTTATAATATTTCTATATTTTATAAAACCTATTTTATCATTTTAAAAATATCTACATTTGGGAAAAAAAATCTTCTGTCTCAGTTGAATATAGTAGACTTTCCATATGTTGCCGCGAGCGGGGCTGTATAATTAATATAAAAACTGTAAACAATAAATATAAAAAAACATTTTTATTGAATTAATATTTACATCAACAAATTAGCAAGCTTTTTTATGCAATGAAAGTGTGCTAAACTCATTTATAAATCATATGTACAAACTATGTAGCTACAATCTTTTTTTTCAACTAATGTACAAGGTGGAAATCTAGGTAGGGAATCTAGATCTAGCATTACATCCTCCATGTATTCTATTTCGGCGAACGCAACATAGGTATGATAGAATGGATTAAAATAATATCTTTGGAACGTTTCGGCATCAAAATAAAGTTTTCCATCAATCGAAATAATATTTTTTAATCTTGCAAAGGTAGGTCCTGTCTCCGTTATTTTTGCCACAAATATTGAACCGCGAGAAAATGGTTTCCCAAGAATCTCAATTTTTTTAAATCTTTGCACAACTTTCTCTGCTCCTACTTGAGAAAGATTAGAAATTTCCATTGTATTTTGGTCATCTATTTGTCCAAGAAGTATATCGCCTTTTAATTTCGGTGAAAATCTATTACGATAGCACAGTTTAAGCTGATGTCTTACAGCAATAGAGAGAGGTAAATTAAAATTGGAAGCGGTCCCCGACGCCATCTCCTTTAATTCTCTATTTTTTCTCTCATATTTTGATGTAGAAAAATGTATCAAAGGACCATTTGACATCATAATTCTTTTATAATGGACCCAAATATGCATCTTGGGTTTTAATTTGTTAAAGAGTTGAAAATATAAAAAGTTAAACTTTTCAATCTTTGACTGTACATTACATATTTCACCTCTATCCAAAGACGGCTTGCATAAAATTCCAATAATTTCTTGCAAAGTTCGGTAAAGCTTCCATTCTTCATTATCAGATGGTATTAATTCGCCAATCATTAAATTTAAGTAGCGTATCAAGTAAAGCATTTCAGCTGATGATTGCTTTATTTTAATTTTTGGTTGTCCCTTTTTACTGACAGAAAATCGAAGAGATTGTGGCTTATCCTTCTTGTCCAACTCATTATATGGGAATCTTTCAATAGCTTTATTGATAAAGTCTAACGAAACAATATTCTTTTCTATGAGACTCTGTATCACTTTTTTCACTGTGTATGATACTATGCCTTCGTAGACATCATGCATCAAATCAACAGACTGATTATCTGCAATGTGAAATTTCCCTATATCATTAAAAAAACACTCCGATTTGAGTCCCGTAGCTATATAGTTGTTCCTTGAAATATCCCACTCGTAAGAGCTGACCGTACGAAGGCGACTACTATCCTCTACTACCATCCTTTGACATTCAGCTTTGGTTGTTGAGCATATTCTGCAATACTGGTTTGCATTAAAACTTCCTGAGAACCCACATAATTCGTTTAATGCCAAATTATCTCCTAATACCATCACACACTCAAAATATATGGTCCTCCCTTCTTCATTTACAGTAATATTAATTCCTTCTGATGCCAAAGCTTTCAAATCCGCTATAGTTTTCATAAATATTGATCCCGGACCTAATTTTTTTAATTTTTTCGTGTGAACTATAGAACATACAAAAATATTATATAATTTTGCTGCAATATTTGGAGGTAAACAAGCAAGCGAGACGTACAGACCACCTAATTTTTCCTCTCCTGCATGACTTCCTAGAGGGTTTCTAGTTTCAAAATCATCATAATAGAGATAAATTGGAAAAATGGTTTTGCCTGGTGTTTTATATTTCCTTTGCCATAATTCCCCTTGCATAATATTAGATAAAACAGAAATATCTCCTAATAATTTGTTTGTATATGTTTCTATTTCATCTAATACACCTGGCATTTGAAAGAAATTTTTTAGACTTAATGAAAGGGGAACATACGCCACGTTTACTTCTCCAACTGTAAATAATTCAGGAGGTATATAATAGGCCTCTTCTTCATATATTTTGAAGCGCAAATGTTCAGTAGAGTATCTATTGAAAATATGTTTATTATTTTCTAATACATACTGAATCTGACTACGTAGCGCATCATTGATCTTATTCTTTACTTTATTATCTATCTCATACTGTAAAAAAGGAATAAACCATTTCGAAATAAAACTGTTAAATTCTTCAATCACACTGTCGACGGCTTTTCTCGATAACAGCGGATTATTATACAGAGAGAGCATGAACTTCAAAATCTCTTCATGTAGAGTAGCTAGTTGAATGATATTATTTCCCTCAAAAAATCTAGTGAAGTCTAAGTTTTTTTGTTGTGGTTTGAATTTTTTTAAATAAATGTCATCAGTGACAATATTTGGTCATCTGCAAAATAAGAATACATTTAATAACATATTTATTCATTTTAAATTTATTTAATTCATTCAAGTTTATTTTTATTATTTTATGAAATTTGTACAAATCACAAATTTATCACTCAAAATGAAATAAAAAGAATCTCCAGTTCGAGCTCAACTTGAACTGACAAGGACACCACTGCATATATATACATATGTCTTTAAACATGAAAGCTCAGGTGGTTCGGACTCCCACTTATATAAACTGTAGATCCTGTTGCAAGTTAGTCCCATATGGGTTCATAAAGATCGACGTTAAAATAATAAAAATAGACTAAAATCGCCCTTGAAATCGCCCATACTAACCATTACTATTGAAACTCTGGTGTTCGTTTAAAAAACTCCTGATTGCTCTGTCTGTCGACTGCTTGTCTTGTGCTAATTTTTTAATTTTGGGCGCAAGTAATTGCCAATTTGTATTAAATAAATCACTAGATTTTCCAAAAAATGAAACAAAATCGGCTTTGATCTGTAATATAAAATTATATTACAGGTAAATCAATGGGAATAGTATGATGACTTCACCAGTGAACGACCGAATTAGGAAATCTCAATTTTTATTAATTAGTTAAGTCTTAAAAATGGATTAAAAGCAAAAATCTTTTTTAATTAATATATTAAAAGGTTTAAGCTTTATGTCAGTGTAAAAAATGTAACTAAAGAATAAAGCTAGAAATTTTTTTGAAAAAATCTTTAAATATCTTCTGCAATTCAGTGAATGAACGCGGATAGAGATTTTAGTTTTAACTCTTAAGAAGATGTTTTATAAACACAATCTTTATATAAAATGTAAGAAAAATTTTCAAACAATTGAAAATTATTGTCATATTAGATAAATAATACATAAGAAAAATCGATATTTTGTTGGACTTAAAGAAAATGTCCATTCTCTGGTGAGTTTTCGAATACTGGTGCAGTCACCTTAAATAAATAAAAATTTTTACCAATAAATATCCAAGCGGATTCAGAAGATTAGGGAATTTGTTCAATATTAGATTAATATCTGCATTCTTGAAAAATTTACGTTTATCTACTACTCTCACTTCATTCCATTTAGCAATATAATCATCATCTATAATATTAACAACAGCTTCGAGACTTTTTAACGGACCTTCAGAATTTAAATCAACCGAAAGTTATATACAGATTTTAATAATACTATACTAATGCACTATAGGGAATGTAGTCTGATGCAAAGACTTTGTACCTTTAGAGGACGGGAAAACTTATATATAAGGGCGACGCATGATCGACACTTAACTTATGTCTTAACATACTAGAGATGACATGTATGCTATACGCACACATCTTAGACTGATTACAAGTATAGATAATTATGACTACGAGATTATACCCTAATCTCCGTTCTCTAAAGGTTCAAACAAATTTGCGTATAATTCACGAAAAAAATATGGTAGCATCAAGTATTTTTATCGTTAAATAGTTGCCAAGAATACAAATAATAGTTAGTACAAAATTTTCTTTTTTGTGTCGATAGAAAAAAGAAAAAATGTTAGTGTAACCACATTTGTTAATAAAAATAAGTATTTTTCTTAGTTGAACATTTGCAACTATATAATTAGTTGCTGCAACCATATTTTTCCGTGTTTGATAAGAAAAATTGTTAATCAATTACCACTCTCTGTACGCTTTCGTTTTTTCGGATTTATTATCAAATCTTTTATTATAATAGCTTTGCCCCTAATCGTTTCGTAAATCGATTGAAAAGCTCCATGCGGATTTCTAACGTTTTCCTCGCCTTTGACGAAGAAACGATCCACACTATATCCAATAAATAATTGCGAAGCGCTTAAAGCTAAATCTTGAAATCTTTTAGGTTCAATACTATTTCAAATAAAAGTTATATGATATTAATAAATATCAAGTTATAACAGTGTAATAAAGGCCTGCTTATTTTATAGATACTCACTCATAGGATTTAGTTTGCCTTGTTTCATTAAAAATAACAATTCTAGCAACCGCACTGAGAGAAAAAGGTAAAGCTTTACCAATTTCAACGTTTTGAGATTCTCTTTTCAATTTTTGCTCGTAATCATATGCTTTTATCAGAAACTCCCCTTCCCCACATTGCATTAAAACTTGATAAATTAAATTGTTATTTCGATTAAAGTTATCTATAAGTAAAATATCATATTAGAAATAATTCAATTTTTTTATTTTAATTAATTAACCCTTTGCAGCTCAGTAGCATTAAACAGTTTTTAATGTAAATTTAATGTATTTATAAGTTTACAATTATAATATGTGACAGAATTAAAATTAATGCACAGACATTTAAAAATAATTTATAAATGAAATTTTGAAAAATAACCTATTTCCTATATTAATAAAGTGATTAATTCATTGTGAATTTATTTATGATTTGGTCGGCATAAACAATGGTTACTAAATTACTAAATTCAAGTGCTACGAAATTTTCTTAAGAATTATAGCGTACGAAATGTGATATACAAACTGTGATATTTACACTGTGATATTTAAACTGTGATCTGTAAACTGCGGTATTTCAATTGTGATATTTATACTGTGTTATTTTTTTCTGCTAATTAAGCTGTGATACTTTAAATTATAATTGTGATGTAAATATAGTGATCTTTAAACTCTGATACTTGAACTGTGATAATTAAGCTGTGATATTTTAAATTATAACTGATATCTATAATGATATTTAAACTGATATATAAACTGCGGTATTTATAGTTAAAAAGATTAGTTTAAATAAATTGCATTATGAAAGAAAAATTTTGAATTCGCAATCTTTAAATTTGAAATTTTTAGTTCACATTTCTAATCAGCGACCCAAAGAACTCACGTATTATAATTTGTTTGTAATACGTTTATTTAAAGAATGCATGCGACAAAGGGTTAAAAATGGTGATTTTTTGTGAAAGAAATTTATTTATAGTTTGATAGGTAGGAGCAACAGTTTAGTAAGTAAAAAAATGGCATGATATTTATCTAAAAGTTTTTAATATTTTAAAATTTTGAATACCTTCATTTGGTGATAATGACACGTTATTGCCATTAATTTGCTGATCTTCTAAACTCAATAAATCTGGAGTGTTATTACTATAATTGTCTTGTAAAGGGTTCGATAAATCCAAAGTATTTCCAGTTTCCTCGCTTAGCGCGTTCGAATTCAATGGAGACAAATTATAAGGGCTTGTAAAATTATCGGGAAAATTTTCTTTATTCGCTAACACACTATTGTTTTCCAATTGAGCTATGCTTTGCCCAATAGCAGCCAGTGATGTAAGTTCTGCAGAATAAAACATTGATGTAATTTATATCTTTAACGCAAATTCAATATAAATACTCAAACATTGTAACTATTGAAAAATACATTGTACATAGTTTTGAACGTTTTCTAAAATGGTTAATACATAAATAATGTAAATGATAAATTAGTGAAAATCACATTTATTAAAATAGATAGTTCTATAAAATACGAAAAATAACAAATTTGTAAATATTTAATATTTTAAAGCAAGTATAGAATTATGATTTAAATACATATTCTTCTTAGATACATGTGTTTTACAGTAACAGTAATTATTTAAGCACCGTGGGATAAAACAGGAAAATGAAAAAATATACATCCAAGTATTTAAGGGGATATGAAATACTTTAATTGAAAAAGTTAATTTTCGTTACCTGAAAAATATCAAAAATTTTTTAAAAATAATTTCATAAATATCAGTTACATAATTTAATCTTCTAGTGTACAAAATATAGTAATTTAATTTAATATAATATTCATAAAGTTGTTTTAAAGAGCTTTTGCTCAAGTTAAAATGTTACCGCGATTTCATATCCTCTTAATGCCAGTAAAAAAAGTTATGAAAAGTTGGATACGAATCTAGAAGCACCGAATACATGTTTTGTACATATATAATTTACACTACTTAAGTATAGAATGTGAACGTTTGTGAGGATATTCTTACGTTGAAAGTGGCTAACCATTATTAGGATCGTTCATTGGGAATGAAGGAGCAGAACCGTTCATCATCATATTCGGATTTATGATGGCTTGAGATCTTCTTTTCATAAATTAATGATTTAAATGAAAATGATTTAAATGAAATTGATGTCAAACTTAAATGATATACATATAACAGTATATATATCGATAAAAGTGCTTACAAATTTATATCTGAATTACTATCACATATTTAAATTACCACTCTCACTCATACTCGTCCGAAAATCAATTTGTGCACGTGTATTGAACAATACGTTTAATAGGTATTGCAAGTGTAAAGCATTTTGAGATTTCATTAAAGTTATTTTACGCATATTATTATGGGTCTAAAGTTTGCATCGTTGGAGTGCAACGAAATAATTTTTCACGATTGATTAAAGCTTTTTAACAGTGGAAATTTTATCTAAATCTTTGTTATAAATTTTTTTTATGCTATAAAATACTAAATCCACCCGCGAAATTAATATTAATTCTGATAAATTTGAATTAAAGTAAATTGTTTGTTTAATTTCGTTGCACTCCAACGTTGCAAACTTCAAACTCATATATTATTTTGTTAAAAAATCTTTCCTTCTGTTAAATCAGTGCCCATTCTACTAATATACAAATACAGAGATGTTACAGTATGTGAGTACACATACATATATGTATGTATGTCTGTATGTATGTATATATACAAGTATTTTTTTTATTTTTTATTTTATTTATTTAACCAGAAAAGTTACAATGCAGTTTACAAAGTAAAATCTATTAGAGGTAAACATTGTTACCTGTACAATAGTCTGGTTGATATATTATAAACATAAAATTCCTTCCAACACAACCATGAGTCCAGTCCAATATAAGAATATAAATGAAACATATTAAATGAAGCAGCATTCTTTTTTTTTTAAGAAGAAGATGAAGAAGAAAATATAATGCCATCTCTAATTTATTTGTCAAGAAAAAATTAACAATAATATACAAATTCAGACATTTTTGTATTTGTGTATATTATTATACGTATGTGTTCAAACCACATAATACTGTGCGGTCTCGCAGAGCCGCGGTGGGACTCTACGAGGGCATCTGGTGGGGAGAGCAGAAAGGTTGTGGAGAAAGTGAGGTTAGGTATGAGAGAGGTCGGTAAGGTAGGTTGAGTTTCGTCCCAGGTTACCATCGTGGACTCGTCAGTAAGGCTGATGGTAACCTTGCCTTAGACTCGGGTAGGATGTCTGTACTAATCTTGGAAGTTCTATATATACTAACCAAGGACTCGATTCGACCACTTGCGAGAGTTGAAACTTGGCATGAATTCTGGTGGCAGAGCTGTGAAGCTTGAACTGCCACAATACTACATTTGTGTATCATGATATGTATGTTTCGAACCACACAATACCACATTTGTGTATATCATGATGTGTATTTGTTCGAACCACATAATACCACATTTGTGTATATCATGATATTTATTTGTTCGAACAACATAGAACCACTTTTATGTACATCATGATATGTATTTGTTCGAACAACATAGTAGCACTTTTGTGATATTATTACATGTATTTTTTCGAACAACATAATACTACATTTGTCTATATTATTATATTTATTTGTTCAAACTACATAATACATATATCAGACATCTTGTGCGATACATACTGTAATATCACTGAATTTATATACATAATTATTTTTTTATTAAAGTAATTTGGCGGCTGAAGAATTTTGATATATATAGCTTGATTTATGTATCTAAAATTATTCAATACAAGTATAGTATATACATAGTATATACATATAACAATAATTTATTTGACAGAAATATTTGATAGGAATACAAAGTTCAGCCAGCAAATAATACTTTCATTAAAAAATAAGCATTATTTTAAATAGTTAAATATCAGTAAACAAAAATCAATACATTAAATTTTTAACTGATATTTTTCATAACTTTGTTGAGGTTAGAAATGAAAAAATTACTCGTCAACACCTTCTGACTTTAAAAATAATTCATTAGATATATAAATCATTGTATGTATGCACTTACCTTTTAAACTTGTAAAAAAATCTTGCGAGTACCGGTATCCTGATTATTTATGCTGGTCTGCGGATATTGTTGAATGCTGTGATACACACATCAAATGTAACCGTTAAATCTGCGAATGTTTAGAGCGAGACGGCGTCAATTTTCCAGTCGATAACACTGTTTGTATTTCGGTAGGTAAATCATAATAATCGTCTGCGCCTTCCCCTTCCCCCACCACCACGCGCGACGCCATGGCGCGATAACTTGGACCTCACGGGAAAATCCCGTGCGCCACAAGTAAATATCTGTCAGCGCGCAACGCGCCTTTTTCAGATAAATGCATCATTTATTCAGATAGTTTATAAGATAAATTAACTTGGAATTCGTGTATTAATAGCATGGGGTAACTCGTGTGTTTATAGCATGAATTTCAAGTTAATTTTACTTGAATTTTATCAGATATTTACATGAGAAAATTTCACCATTATTTCAGGTAGAGCTCTCAACTAATAATCACTTCATTTTTCTCTCCGTGCAGGACATGCGTATTCTCCATAGACACCAGGGGAGGTGATAGCACTTCTGGATTGGCTTTGTGAGGAACTTTTGGTACTATTTTCTTGAAAGCCTCCTAGCAGCGATATTAATGGTCTTGTCTCTTCTGTCGGGAAAAGAAGATAGAAATAGAAATTTTTAATCACATAGTTCGTCTTATATGTTATTAATATAAAATATATTATTTTTCACATTAAATATGAAAAAAGATTCATTTTTAAATGACTTACTTTTCTGACATCCCCCCAAAGGTCTTCTTCATAGTAAGTAGTATCCATCATTAATAGCTTGCACAAGATCTTGTGACATTTTTACTCATGTAGTCCAATCACCAGTGTGATCATGTCCTTCATATTTCAGAATTCTCAAAGAAGCAGGCTGTGTAACGCTGAGCAATTTATTGATATCACTGTCAGATATTTCATAATCATGATCATTTTCAGACCATTCTCAGTTATGTCTAAACCGGGTTCAGTTTTGAACTCAATGCCGAACACAGGTTCTGTTTTGATTTTTGTTTTTAAACATTTTCCTTTTGATTCACTTCTAGCTGTACCGG
Source organism: Torymus aiolomorphi (assembly GCA_036365515.1). Classification (NCBI taxonomy): domain Eukaryota; kingdom Metazoa; phylum Arthropoda; class Insecta; order Hymenoptera; family Torymidae; genus Torymus; species Torymus aiolomorphi. The sequence continues at coordinate 7,230,515 of CM070874.1, read as the reverse complement.
GCGTTTATGAATTTTCAGAAGCTATTAACTTAATTTTTAATTAATTATTAATTTTTTCCACCTGTTGATACAACAAATGGCTGGTCTGTATCGTTGAATACATGTGGATCTGCACCTTTTTGCGTGTCTGTATTCACTCAAACTTTAAAGCGATCAGAAAATTTTAATTTATTGTCCATGCTTGGCTGCTTTGAATTGAGGATCTTCATTGATAATGGTTTTTGTTACTCGATGGAAAAGCTGCATATTCAAATTCATCAAACTTCTTCTCTACTAGGTCAGACTTATTGGAAGGCAGTTATAAAGATTCGTCATCTTCATAATGCACTATAAGCGTATCAGTATCGGGTCACTTCAGCATTGCTTAAGTAGTAAAAATAGATTCCATCTTCTTATACCCTTCTATTGTTATGATGTTCTTTGCAATACAAAATATAAACAATATGATTTCTTCAAAAATTTCTTACACTAAGAATTTCATTGAATCTGTATATCTAAGTGTTTACTTGGTAAAATGCTTACATGCGCACTACTATAAGCACTTTGGAGAGAGTTTTTCATAGTTACACACTTGTCGTTTTGTCTACTGCTGGTATATAGAGCAAAAATCTTTATTTCCACATTCACATAAATATTTACACAATTTCTATTAACAGTAGCTTCCGTTCCTCCAGTTCAATTAACTCGAACCATCACTTTCATTGAGCACTGCAACAACTCAAAACAAGCTAACAGTGGACATCGCTGCACCAACACACTCAATTAGGTACCTGCCAGAACAAAAATAACCACATTTTGGAGTTATGTGCTCTTGCTTTTTGACAACTTCGTTCCTCCGCGAGAGTGAGAGTGCAAGATCTGTGGCAACGAGTTCTCGTCCGCGGCACCAGGTCTTCATGCGATGCTCGTTTGTGGCACCAGCCCCACTAAGCACCCGGGTTTCCGCTGGACTTGGGTTGAGTGCGGCGACGAAGACGACGCTGCTGGCTACGCTCTCGCGCCTCTGCTGCTGCTGGCTGCGCTCTCGCGCCTCTGCATGCTGCTGTTGACAGCAGCTTCATGCCGTCGGCCGTGAATACATAAGCGCGTTCGCTCACGTTTGGCCGCGGTCGACCGCGGTAAGAGCGCACGCGCTCGCTATCTCTACGCCATCAGTCGAGTGGGAGTTCTGTCGTCTTTGACTTCGGAGGTACTTCGATTTAGCAACGTAGCACGATCGTTTGACCGCTTTTGGGTAGTTTTCTTCTGCTTGCTAGAACTGTACCTATATACTTACGTGCAAATAATAAAAATTAGTGAGTGGAGCCGTCGAATAAAGATGATGATTCTGCAACTCTAATTCATTATTACAAAATATAAAGATCTACTGACATTTTCACATAAAGCATTGAGTATGTGTGATCCCAGGTTTAGTGCGCCCTCTGTTCATCCTGTGCGGTGGGCTCATAAGAACTAAATCACCTGTGCGGACAGGAGAATAGTACTTATGGGCCCACCGCACGGTATTTACAGATGGCGCCGCTAAATCTGGGATCGCAGATTGTCTATGAACACCAAACGCATCATTTCAAATCGCGCAAACTTCCTAATCTCTTTGCCACGATGTCAAATCGTGTGTGCAATGGTCGGCTGAGCCTAAAGCATTTTATTCATTTGCTTATATTCACTCTAAAAGTTAGTGAATCAACATTTGAATGGATGCATAATATTTATGGGTTATTACATATACAATTCTTAAAGTTTTATCAAAGTCAAACCGTTTTCAACACTTTCTTAAGTAAAACCGTGGAAAAAATGATGACCCATAAGACAACGTGTTAACGGAGTAAACACGAAAATAATATTAAACTTTTTAGATTACAGAAAAAATCATACATAGTTTTTGTATTCTTGCGTAGCACTTCCTTTCAGAATAAAATGAAAACATTTTGAGCCCTAGGGTCTAACACAGAAGGGTTTATTTGAATAATCAATTCCGAATTACTTGTTTAATGGAAAAGAAAATTTCCTCCTATCACAGGATACGATAAATGCAAGTCCAAATTACTTATATATTGGAAAAGAAAACTTCCTCCTATCACAGGATTCGCTATATGAAATCCCAAATTATTTATTTATTTATTGGAAATAAAAATCTTTTCCATCATCAAGAGTTGATATTATGGTTGTTTATCAAATTAATCTAATAAATACAGGATTCAAGGATAGAACCATTTTCGTATAAAATGAACCACTAATCGACGTCTAATTCCGGGTTGAGACCTACGGGTGGGGAGCACGCTCAGCGCTCCAGCGTGCTCCCCACCCGTAGGCTACATCAGAAGCGCTGCACTACCGGCAGATACGGAAAGCGAGGCAGATTTTCCGTTCTGCGACTAAACACCTTTTCCACTTGGAACAGACGGCAGCTATGATTATGAATATCTTCATTTATTTGTCAATAGGATTGTTTATTGTCGAAATAAATCAATGCCGCTCTCAGCGACTTGCCTTCTCAGTTTGCCGGGTGAATAATTGAAATGCCACGAATAAATAATTCCCGAATTCTAGAAAATTCAGTAAACTTATAATAACCTGGCATTACTACAATTAGAGAATTCGAATAATTAATCCCGATTTACTTATTTATTCGAAAAGAAATCTCCGTCCTATCACAGAATACGCTATATGCAATTCCAAATTATTTATTTAATTATTGGAAATAAAAATCTTTTCCATCATCAAGAGTTGATATTAAGGTTGTTTATCAAATGAATCTAATAAATACAGGATTCAAGGACAGAATCATTTTCGTATGAAAAGAACCTCCAATCGACGTCTAATTGCGGGTTGAGGCCTACGGGTGGGGAGCACGCTCAGCGCTCGAGCGTGCTCCCCTCCCATAGGCTATATCAGAAGCGCGATACTACCGGCTCATATGGAAAGAGAGGCAAATTTTCAATTCTGCGACTAAACACCTTTTCCACTTGGTACAGACGGCAGCTGTATTATGAATATCTTCATCTATTTGTCAATAGGATCGTTTATTGTCGAAATAAATCAATTCCGCTCTCAGCTGCTTGCCTTGGCAGTTTGCCGGGTAAATAATTGAAATGCCACGAATGAATAATTCCCGAATTCTCGCCAATTCAGTAAACTTATAATAATATGGCATTACTACAATTAGAAAATTTGAATAATTAATCCCGAATTACTTATTTATTCGAAAATAAATCTCCGTCCTATCACAGAATACGCTATATGCAATCCCAAATTATTTATTTAATTATTGGAAATAAAAATCTTTTCCATCATCAAGAGTTGATATTAAGGTTGTTTACAAATGAATCTAATAAATACAAGATTAAAGGACAGAATCATTTCCGTATGAAAAGAACCACCAATCGACGTCTTATTCCGGGTTGAGGCCTACGGGTGGGAAGCACGCTTAGCGCTCCAGCGTGCTCCCCACCCATAGGCTACATCAGAAGTGCGGGACTAGCGGCAGATACGGAAAGCGAGGCAGATTTTCAGTTTGCGACTAAACGCCTTTTCCACTTGGAACAGACGGCAGCTGTGATTATGAATATCTTCATTTATTTGTCAATAGGATTGTTTGTTGTCGAAATAAATCAATGCCGCACTAAGCGACTTGCCTTCTCAGTTTGCCGGGTGAATAATTGAAATGCCACGAATGAATAATTCCCGAATTCTGGAAAATTCAGTAAACTTATAATAACCTGGCATTACTACAATTAGAGAATTTGAATAATTAATCCCGATTTACTTATTTATTCGAAAAGAAATCTCCGATCTATCACAGGATACGCTATATGCAATCGCAAATTATTTATTTATTGGAAATTAAAATCTTTTCCATCATCAATAGTTGATATTAAGGTTGTTTATCAAATTAATCTAATATATACAATATTCAAGTATAGAATCATTTTCGTATGAAATGAATCACCAATCGACGTCTAATTCCAGGTTGAGACCTACGGGTGGGGAGTACGCTCAGCGCTCCAGCGTGCTCCCCAGCCGTAGGCTACATCAGAAGCGCGGGACTACCGGCAGATATGGAAAGCGGGGCAGATTTTCAGTCCTGCGACTAAACCTTTTCCACTTGGAACAGACGGCAGCTATGATTATGAATATCTTCATTTATTGTCAATAGGATTGTTTATTGTCGAAATAAATCAATGCCGCTCTCAGCGACTTGCCATCTCAGTTTGCCGGGTGAATAATTGAAATGCCACGAATGAATAATTCTCGAATTCTGGCAAATTCAGTAAACTTATAATTCTGCGACTAAACACCTTTTCCACTTGGTACAGACGGCAGCTGTATATCTTCATGATCAGCTTATGAATATCTTCATCTATTTGTCAATAGGATCGTTTATTGTCGAAATAAATCAATTCCGCTCTCAGCCGCTTGCCTTGGCAGTTTGCCGGGTGAATAATTGAAATGCCACCAATGAATAATTCCCGAATTCTCGCCAATTCAGTAAACTTATAATAATATGGCATTACTACAATTAGAAAATTTGAATAATTAATCCCGAATTACTTATTTATTCGAAAAGAAATCTCCGTTCTATCACAGAATACGCTATATGCAATCCCAAATTATTTATTTAATTATTGGAAATAAAAATCTTTTCCATCATCAAGAGTTGATATTAAGGTTGTTTATCAAATGAATCTAATAAATACAGGATTCAAGGACAGAATCATTTTCGTATGAAAAGAACCTCCAATCGACGTCTAATTCCGGGTTGAGGCCTACGGGTGGGGAGCACGCTCAGCGCTCGAGCGTGCTCCCCACCCGTAGGCTATATCAGAAGCGCTGCACTACCGGCAGATACGGAAAGCGAGGCAGATTTTCAGTTTGCGACTAAACACCTTTTCCACTTGGAACAGACGGCAACTGTGATTATGAATATCTTCATTTATTTGTCAATAAGATTGTTTGTTGTCGAAATAAATCAATGCCGCTCTAAGCGACTTGCCTTCGCAGTTTGCCGGGTGAATAATTGAAATGCCACGAATGAATAATTCCCGAATTCTAGCAAATTGAGTATTATAATAAGATGGCATTACTACAATTAGAAAATTTGAATAATCAATCCTGATTTACTTATTTATTCGAAAAGAAATCTCCGTCCTATCACAGGATACGCTATATGCAATTCCAAATTATTTATTTATTTATTGGAAATTAAAATCTTTTCCATCATCAAGAGTTGATATTAAGGTTGTTTATCAAATTAATCTAATAAATACAATATTCAAGAATAGAATCATTTTCGTATGAAACGAACCACCAATCGATGTCTAATTCCGGGTTGAGGCCTACGGGTGGGGAGCACGCTCAGCGCTCCAGCGTGCTCCCCAGCCGTAGACTACATCAGAAGCGCGGGACTACCGGCAGTTACGGAAAGCGGGGCAGATTTTCAGCTCTGCGAGAAAACAACTTTTGCCATACTTGGAATGTATGGCAGCTGTGATTGTTTTAAATGAATATATTCATCTATTGTCAATATGATTGTTTATTTACAGAAAATGCTCTTTACAGAAAATGTCGTGCAAATAATGCGAGTTACAATGGTTTCAACTGCTATAAGTTGGTAATTATCATTTTGTTAAATGCAAATTTGCTTACTAGTTTATATTTCACCGTCGAATCGTCCACCGGTAAAAACTCTTTACAAAAAACCCCTTCAAAGTCTCTTTACAAAATATGTCACGCGCCCAGAATACCCCTTAATGAAGTCGAAAAAAATTGTTTAAACTTGTATGAATTGAGAATTATTATATCGAATAATGAAATTCTTCGATTACTTAAAATTTCTTCTGGAAATTGGTCATTAGTAAATACTGAAATTAGGAAAAACCCTTCGCATGCTCTTTACAAAAAATATATCAAGCTCGGATTTTCAAGAAATTATGCAGGAGAGAAGTTTTTATTGGGAAGAAATCACACGTAGTAAACGTTTTCACTGTCAATAATTAACCTATTTTATTGAAATTTCAGGAGAAAATTGTATTCAAATTGCGGACAAGTATTATGTCGATGATTAGTAGGTTATGTTACCCACAAAGCTTTTCTAGGGTTGTTTGCAAATTCATTGATCATTTCAATTGAAATTGGAGAAATAATTAAAAGTTACTGACCGAATTGCACACAAATCTTCGTAATTCTAAATGTTGAGAATTCCGTATGTAATTCATATCGTACAAGCGATATTCAAACACGCTTCGCGCGTACTTTTCTGTTTTTGAGGTTATGCATGCTATCTTCATTATCTTTTACTTTTAACTTATTTAAGTATTTTTTCAAAGTCAGAACTTAATCATTTTTATACTACTCTAGATGTAAAAATTACATTTAAAAAACATTCAAACTTTAAATTCCAAACAGTAAATTTCTCGCGCCTTCTTCTTATCGACCAATCAAAGTCAAGCCTTTAGATGCTTCAACATCGCCGCTCATCACTTTTCACCCAAGAAGGGAATATCGTATTATTGCGAATACAGTACCACCTCCCATTTATAAGTACATTGATTTCGGCGATCCCGTAAAAACTTATATTACAGAGTAGTAGTACTCTGAATAAGTACGTGTCACAAATTTCATGTAAAACGTGTGCAAATAAGTAATCTGTAAGGAGTGGATGAACCATAAACAACCACACTTTATAACCGCGACAGCTACATCTGTTTATGCTAGCGCCATCTATTGCACCGAAAAATGAACACATGTTACACACTTACACTCTGCATATAGGTTATGTATACATATGTAGCTGGCTATATTAGCATACAATATAAAATTATACTTTTTGCAAGTTTTCGAAAAAAGAGCTCTGGTACACCGTAAGTTAGTGCAAAACAAACATTCCATTCAATTTTGGGGCAAAACTGTTCATTATCCTTGAAGATTCTCAATTCCCCAATTTGGGGAACTGAAAATCTTTAACAATAATTAACAGATCTGGTTGCCAATTTATTTAAATTATTCCTTATTCGCTAACTTACAATGTACCAGAGTTCTTATGTCGAAATGTAGTTTATAGAAATCGAAATATAATTTTTAGAAATTAGTCTTTAATGACTGAAAAAATTTAAATGATGAAAAATCAGTATGTCGGTAAGGTAGAGTCAATTTTTAGTGCTCACATGGCCTTAATTGTATATTATAACCTCCAAATTTTTGTATTGTAGCAATAAACAAACAAATACAATCCAAGTTTCAATAAATAATAATGCATAAATTTGCGGTTATTTATTGCATAGGCATTGTTCGTAAAAGAATTAATAAAGTCAAAGAATAGTGGATAAATATTTATTTTTTATTATTAGTCAACGTAATATAGACAGATTGAAATACATCCGAACGTATTGAGCTTGAATCATAGAATGAATCTTTTTTTTTCTTTTTTTGTTATGTTTAAAGTAAAACGGTTGCTATGGTAACACTTTAAAGAATGTCTCAGCCGACCAGAACGTCTACAAGCGCGCCTCTTCGCGTCTATCCCGTGGTCTCTCTTCATCAATTTAAAAAATTGGTTAAGAGACAGCTGTGGCCCCGAATGAAAATTCGTGCACGCAGTCGGTAACTCATAATTTGAGACCAAGACAGAGTTTTGAAGAAATTATTTAAAAGAAAATCTCTAATTATTTATGTATATATATGTGTCTGTATAAAAGTGAATTTCAATACGAACGGATTTACAAATTGGTTTCGTAACAGGTATAATATAATAAAGGCAAAGGTAGAGCGTACGCACCGCGCCTGAACTTTCTCGATTTTCAAAATAAGATGATTATCAGACGATCTATGAATCTATGAAGCTTCCAAGTTGGAACTTTATGTAAGCTTTCTAAAAGCTTCCCCATAAACTTCAAGTGGCATTTTACCGCAGCACTTTTGGAACCTTCTTGTCAGCCTTCCCTAAAACTTGCTAATAGCTTCTTAGGAATGTTACTTTGGAACCCTTTTGAAAGCTTCCATTACATCCTTAAGCCACCTATTTTTTATATTATGTTAGGAACCCTGCTTGAAATACTTCCTGGAGTCTTCCATCAAAATTTTCCTCAAGGTTGAATTGGAACTTCCATAGGAAGCTTCCTGGACTGTATTTCAAATACTTCCCGCAATCTTTACATGTAATTTAACTTTCGATCTTCCTAGAAGCTTTATGTTAGCTTCCAAGAACTTTCCGCGAACCTTCCAGTGCCGATTTCAGTAATGGTTTATGTAAACTTCGTGGAAACATTCTTGTATGTCTTGAGTAACATTTCACCGTAGCACTTTTGGAATCTTTCTGTTAGTCTTTCCTAACGCTTTCGGCATGGAAGCTTCTTAAAAAGGTTACTCCTGAATCCACTCGAAAGCTTCCGGTAAAACTTTAAACCAGTTGCTTTATTGTATGTCAGGTATCTTGCTTGAATACTTCCTAGAATTTTCCATAAAAGCTTTCTCAAGGTAGAATTGGAACTTCCATGGGAAGCTTCCTAGAATGTATTACAAAAAGTTCCCGCAATCTTCATATGTAATTCAACTTTTGTTCTTCCTAGAACCTTCATGTTAGGTTTCAAGAGCTTTATGCGAAGCTTCCAGTGTTCATTTCAGTAATCGTTTATGTAAGGTTCATGGAAACTTTCTCGTAAATTTTGAGTAACATTTCACCCTAGTACTTTTGGAATCTTTCTGTTAGACTTTCCTAACGCGTTCTGGAAACTCCCTAAAAAGGTTACTCCGGAATCTAGCCGGAAGCTTCCGTTATAACTTTAGACCAGTGGCTTTATTTATATGTCAGGAACTTTGCTTGAATACTTCCTAGAATCTTCTATGAAAGCTTTTCTCAAGGTTTAATTGGAACTTCCAGAGGAAGCTTCCTGGAATGTATTTAAAAAGTTTCCCGTAATCTTTATATGTAATTTAACTTTTGTTCTTCCTGGAAGCTTTATGTTAGCTTCCAAGAGCCTTCCGCGAAAGCTTCCAGTACTCATTTTCGATAATCTTCTATGTAAGCTTTTTGGAAGTTTCCGTAGAGCTTCCATGTAATAATTGATAGGTAAGTATTTGAAATTTTGTCTGTTTCCTTCCTGGAATCTTTCTGGAAGCTTACTTAAAAATCTTCCAATGTAACCTTCCTGAAAGTTTCAGTTAGCTTCCTGGAAGGTTCCATTAACCTTCCACTGTAAGCTTCCTTGGAACTTTCTTCTGGGACCTTTCATGCCATGTAGGTAAAAATATTGGCAAGTTAAAAATAAACTTTGAATACGAGATAATTCTCGAGTAAACAAGAGATATTTTTATTCGACTATGGTCAGTTTGTAGTGTTTCTTTGTATTTACTACACGCTAGTTACTAAACTGATTACATATTGTTGGTGTTTATACAATTGTTTAAATTGATATAATTATACATTTTATCATATACTCTTAAAAAAAAATTTTAAATTATGCATTGAGGATACAGAAAATATATTATTAAAAAGGGCTTGTAAGTATTGCTATTTTATTTTTAGTCATATGGGCGAAACGTTTAAACAAATAAGAACTTTCTTGAAAAAAATAAAATAGTTTAAATATTAAAATGATATGTAAAGTCAAATAGTAAGTTTGATTAAAAGAAGTGATATAATTTAAATAGGATTATTATGAAAACGTAAAATAAAATAATGATTCTAATAATGTTCAATTTATTAATATAACCATGATAAGAAGAATATTTGTAAAAAAACATCGCCTTGTTTTCATTTTTTTTTCTAGAGTTAATAGAATTTATAATATTTATTATATACATAAATATCATATCATGATATATTAATAAATTTTTCGTTTGCCTTTTATTGAGTGTATGTTAAATAATTACAATTATCTAAAAAAGTCATCAGATTTTTCAACCCAAATATCTCACAGATACTATAACAAAAATGATCCACAAAATTTCTGAAAATTACCTCCGCACAAATCGAAGGTCTAAAGTCGAGATTATATCAAATAAATGTTTACAAATTAATTGTTTAATTAAAACCCGTGGTGGACGGTAAAGTTTCTTATTCTTATTCGACTTGCCCTCAATAACTATTTTAAATAAAGCTAGTATAATATTTTATTGTAATGAGTATCTTGCCCATTTAATAGAATTAATAAATAAAATTAATGAAATCGTATGAGCGTGTGTATGTAAGCGTGTGAGTGCGTGCGCGCGCTTGAGTGTAAATACATATGAGGCGTTTCACGTCAGCTCTGCAGGCGCGGCGCACGAGCGCGAAATCATGCTGTTTTCAGCTTGTGTTTAAAGGGCTAAGATGTATCTAAAAAAAATAATCCCCAAGTGATTTCGATGTATTTTTTCCTCAGCTTTCCGATGGTGCTATTAGTTTCTCAAAATTTTTCAATTCTAAGTATTTCTTGAATAATATCTCGAAAAAATCAAAAAACCCCTATGTAGAAAAAGGCTATATCCATGTAAAATTTCCTCCTCTTTCGATCTAGCAGGTCAAAAAAAATATTAAAAATATAGTTTTTGAGATATAACACGTTTTATGTTTTTTTGAGGTTAGAATTGAAAAATTTTGAGAAACTAATAGCACCATCGGAAAGCTGAGGAAAAAATACATCGAAATTACTTGGGGATTATTTTTTTTAGACACATCTTAGCCCTTCAAACACAAGCTGAAAACAGCATGATTTCGCGCTCGCCCGCGGCGCCTGGAGAGCTGACGTGAAACGCCTCATATATTCAATTTCATTATTTTATGTATTTATTATATGAAACTGGCACGATTCTCTCTACCATATAATAAACAGATAAAATAAATTAAATTATTTATGTGTGTTACATAATATTGTAGTAATTATAATATTTTTATTTCAGTGAAACATAACTTTATTTTAAAAAGAAGACTAGATCAAACGCGTGCTGCGCGCGCGGAGATGAACTGTGCTTTCACTACAATATTCAAAAATGGGACAATAACCTTATAAGAAAAATATAAACAAACAACATTACGTTGCCATGCACAATAAAACGTGAAATAACAGAGCTATCAATTTTAATAAAGGGGATAAAATTATGAAATATCTGAAATAAAAGTAAGTTCAATTGACGTTCATGAAAATAAAATAAAGTTATTTTAAGTAAAATAATAATTATAGAATAAATAATCTACGGCTGTTGCTTGAACGTCATTGCCTCAAATAAAATTAAAAAATGGTTATTAATCCACGGGTTGTAATACCTTTATTATCTATAATCTTTAATCCCAACAATGTTAAAATTGAAGAATCACAAGTTAACGAACAAGAGATAACTTTATATCAAGTAATAGAAAATATAATAAAGGAAAGTGTAAATTACAATTTACATACAGAAGAAGAATATACTTTACTTTTTGAGGATGACTACAGTGATACACTTCCACAACTTCTTGTTTGTTTACCGAATGAAGAAGATGTAGACTTTAAATATAAGAAACAGGCAGTGCAGTATTGGCAAAGTGGAGAAAGAAAGCTATTATCCCTGACAAGTGTATAATCGAAGTATAGAAAAGTTACTTCCGATCGTCAGTTGCGACGGTGGAAATTACAAATTGAAACCGGGGGTACCAGAAAAACTATTCTATATGGAATAACAACTTATGCACTTCAAAAAGTTAAAGAAGCGATAGAATAAAAAATGACTCTACATTATATTGATATAAAAAGATGGGCTCTCGTAAAGAAAGCAGAACTAAATATTCCGTGGTTTAAAGCTTCACATAGATGGATACAAATATTAAAAAAAAAACATCACATTGTTTCACGTAAAATAAAAAAATTTATTACTTTGTCATCTACACAGAAGGCAATAGAAGTAGAACAACACAAAGAAAATTTTGTTAACGATGTCAAAAATCTCATTAAAGTATATGGTGCTCAAAACGTTTACAATTCTGATCAAAGTGGGTTCAATTTAGAGATACATACACGGAAAAAAGATCGGGGCAGCAGCTCTCTAGGCGCTGAGAGCGTAGTGCTCTCATCAGTTTGTGAATACAGCGACCTCACCTCGGGCGCACTGTCGCCCCGAGTTGGGATTACTGTTATCCTGATCACGTGTTCCCAACCCGAATGAATTCGGGGCAGAAGCGCTCCCGAATCGAGAGCGCTGCTTTCTCACTCGAAGTGTAGCAGAAGTCCGCTCATTTGGCACTGCTCCTGTTATCTATAGAGAGCGCTGCAGTCCCAAAGTTTTTTCCGTGTTGTGGTCGCACTCTTTGTTATGAGGCGATTAAAAATGTAGAAAACATCGTTCAGTGGGTATCTTCTACAACACATAGTTACACTATTCAATCAACAATATCAGTAGAGGGACAGCCTATGTCCCCGTTATTTATAATTTTGAAAGAGGCTCATGGGCAATTTGGAGCTAAAGTAATGAAAACTTTATTCAAATCAGAAAATATATACGTTGAAGCATCAGCATCCGGTAAATTATCCAAGGAACTATTTCAAATTTGGATTCAAAATGTATTTTTGATTCACAGTGGGACTTCACCTATACTGCTATTAGATTCATGGAGTGGACAATGTGAAAACGCTGTAAAAGAGGCTTTACCGAAAGAGTCAAATCTTATATTGAAAACGATACGAAAATGCACAACTGGTCAGATACAGCCTCTTGATGTATATGATTTTCGATTATGGTAAAACTTTATAAGAAAATTATCAGACATAACACTTCTTATGAATTATGATGCCAAATTACACGAGAGAAATAATATAATCAAACTACAATCTCTAACCCATAATCAATTTTCTTCACCAAGATTTCAAAACGTTTTTAAATATGCCTGGTTTAAAAGTAGATACCTAACGAAAAAACCTCCAAGACATCAAAATCCAGTAGATTTCTGTTTCCATAGTCAAGAGGAACCAATTTGCAACATATGTAGAGGAATTGTAGTCATACGTTGTGCATGGTGTAAAAAGCTATTATGTTTTAAACATTTTTTCACTGATTATCATTATTGTCAAATGTATATTGAATAAAATTTGCAAATTCACCAATTTCTGTAATATTTATATATGATACATTGACAAATCATCACATTGTACAAATTAATATAAATGAAAAAAAGTTTTCGCTCATAATTTAGTAATAAGAATGTTAATAGGGGTAGCCACCCGCACTAAAATTACAATATTTTTTATTTTTTTAACTTTTAATAGTAAATATGAGTCAAAATAAGCATTACAAAATTAAAACTCCAAAGGAATGTTGTGATTAATTTTTTTTTTATTACTAAAAGATAAGTAACTAATAGGGTAGCTCACCCCTTCTATGTGTTTTTTTAGACCTCGAAACAAACAGGTCAACTATAATTTCTAATTTTCTTTACAACATGGCATTTTTTTTACCAAATATGGCTCGTCAAAACTTTGTTATTTCAAAAACAGTGTGAAAAAAATTATATTTACCCCCATAAAAATAGGGGGTGCTACCCCTTATCATTAAAACTGTATCCAAATACTCGTCTTTTTATAAAAAACAAATAGGTGTTGATTTCATTAAAAAATTCCGTTTCCATCTCGAGACATTAAAAAAAAACTGTTTTTGGGGGTGAACTTTAAGGGTGGTTTTCACCCCCAGATGTCTTTCTCCATAGAGAAAAAAAAGATAAGTGTCAAATATTTTTCGATACTCTAACCAGTTGCAAAGTTTCATGAAAATCGGAGGCAGACACTAACAGAAAGGTGATTAATTAAATTAGGGGTAATTCACCCCGTCAACTTGTTTTTATTTTTAAATCTCGAAACAGGTCAACTATAATTTTCAATTTTCTTTATAACATGGCAATTTTGAATCAAATTTAGCTCATTAAAACATTTTTATATAAAAAATACAAGGGAAAATACCATATTTACCCTCATAAAAAATAGGGGATGCATCCCCCAGCTTTAAATCTGGGCCGAAAAACTCGACTTTTCGTGAGAAACAAATAGGTGTTGGTTTCATTAAAAATTTCCGATTCCATCTTGAGATATTAAAAAAAATGGTTTTTGGGAGTGCACTTTAAGGGTGTTTTTCACCCCTTAGATATGTTTTTGCGCAGATAAAAAAAATACGTGTCGAATATTTTTTGACACTCTACTCATATGCGAAGTTTCATGAAAATCGGAGGCGGACACCAAGTATCCTTTCCTTGTGAGTTACGCACCCGGAGAGGTTGATTTTACGTGAAATAAGTAGTCGGAAGGCAAGAAGTATAAGTAAACTCGTATTTATTCAATACTCAAATGCGCGAGAAAGAGGTGTCCTAATCGTGTGTAAGTATATATGTGCGCGGCGCGGATGATTCGTCGTGTTCGTGGCTTCGTACCCTGTTGAAAATATCCATGTGGATTTTACACTGATTTCCACATGGAATCCATATGGAATCCATATGGAATCTATACGGATTCCATATGGATTCCATGTCGATTCCATGTGGAAATCAGTCCCAAATCGTCCTGTGGACTTCCACATGGAATTCCATATAGATTTCTATATGAATTTTTCTACAAACATTTGTAAAACAAAATCCGTATGGATTTCCATGTAGATTTCCATGGGGAAATCCAGGTAAAAAACGACATGATCCATATAGATTTCCACATGGATTTCCATATGGATTTCCATATGGTAATTTTAATGTTTATAAAAATGTTTATTTATAAAATTGTTATATTTTGTTTTACTAGGATACATATTTTTGACAACAAGTACTGTAGAATCTTTTCGAAGAATTACATAAGAGGAAATTATAGTTTATAATTTTTTATGCTTTACTCATATGGTAAAAAACGTATCCCTAGTAAAAAAATTTTTAATTAATTATGTTCACAAAACCTAAGCGATTGAACTAAGAGCATCAAAATTGTCTAATATTATAAAAGTACATATTAAAGTAATATCATATTACGCAAAAAAAACTAATGTAACGTATGTGTTATAGATTTTGTAATATAGTAAAGCTCAATGTATAAAGAATACAATCCTAACTTTTCAGTTTTACAGTGTCCTGGACAACTATTAAATTGGCAAGTCTCACTTAGCAAAAGTCTGCGAAATACATAAGGATGTATTATAACAACAGGTACCCTGAAATGAGTTCGTATACCCTGACTAAACTTAGAAATTAACTATATGAGCTAATATGACCAGCGACAACTGCCTGCCCGTATCGCATCTAACCACACACACAGCACTTTTATGATATCTCCCAGTTCCTAATTATCTATCCTCTCACATTCTAAAGCACTAACACTTGAAGATCACTGATAGAGCTGGAGAAGCTGTAAATTGGGGCTGGATGGCCCAGGGCAGGCACTACTCCATGCATGACAGTCTACTCAGAATTATCTAATAGCCATCTGGGAGGAAAATACTGATAGAGACTGTCATGTGTGTCTCAATCTCAAGGACTGCCTCACAGTAGGGATGAACAAAACACCTGAACAGATTAACCACTGATCTGGGAGACAAGCGAGGAGAGTTGGGCACCTAGAAACAATATATAACTAATGAATAGATGACACAAAAAAACATTACCATATAAAAGAAAAGTCTGGTTGTTGTTCACTATTCTCGCTGCACCAGCTACCTGTAACAATTAGAGAGGAAAGACTGGTGGAGCCTCATTCGTTGTTTCATTGCTGAAAACACCTCCAGCCTGAGAGTCACTGAAGGCACCAGCAGTAGATTAATTATACACAGAGCCACTAGTATAAGCGTCAAACACACACATGGGAAGTTGAGTATCTGAAAACCACATATATGACTAATAAATAAATGAGCCAAGCAACATCACCACACTCAAGAAAGATTCTGCAGCAGTGCCCATCGTTTACACTACTCTCGTCGCCAGATACCTGTAACAAGAGAAAGTACCATCAGCTTAGCTATCAGAGAGGTTAGGAACGAGAACGGGCTTACGAAATTTGCTCTCGCCGTCGACACGCTGCTTTTCTATGTCTCTGACGAATATCATCATTAATCAGTAACGTGATGAAAGGGGCGACATTCTCCAGGGCGGCGTGTTGCAACAGCCGTCATCACTGCAGGGAACGCCGGGAGCTGACGATTGTTGACATCACACACCATGGACATACGCGCGCGCACACCGCCGTAGTGCCGCAGTCAACACAGACTCACTAGAGCTATTAGCAGAAAGCGCGCGCGATCCATACATATATATATATATAGATATACCATTTATCATATCTTATATACAGAGAGCGCTCACGGTCACGTGGGTCGCATGCGTCTTTCCGCTGGTGCGAACGCACTATATACAGCCGAGATAGCCGTTAACGGTTACGGCTGCTGTACTCAGCACGCACGCAGCACTAAGACAGATTATACCATTGCCGAATGCACCCGTGTTGATTTTTCTCTTCTTGTTTTTCTCCTATTCGCGGTATTAGTGTATGTGTCCATGTGCCTCGAGTATTTTTTCGTAATTGTATACGGTATATGTATAAGTTATACGAATACCAGTGAGCGATTAGTCTACAGTTTTCGTTAAAACTGTGTAAAATTTAACTTTATATTTTTGTATTAATCGGGAGTAATGAAATGGTATTTTTCCTTATATTATTCAAAAGCATTTTACTTAACACAAAAATTTCAAGTACAAAAGTTGTGGATAACATTGAAATAAAATTTGTTTTCTATTCAACATTTGCATAAATAAAAATAAAAACTATTATTATAATTCAAATAGAAATTATGAAAGCAATGTTTTTAATTTCAAATATAATTGCAATCATAGTACTTATATATTTAATATTCCTATGTGCACTTTAGTCATATCAATTAATAATACTTAATTAATTTATATATGAATCATAGACTATTTGAAAAGTTATCTAATACATATATCTATATGCATGGAATTAAAAGGCATATAAGTGTAGAATTAAAAGGCAAATTTTCTATAAAAAATAATAAATATCTAATAGTAAATGCATAATTTCCATTTAAATTTTACTGCAGAGATGTATTTATGTGTATTCTAATGATAATAACGATGAAAATAGGTATTACAATTAATGCAATAATAAAATTATAAGGTTTTCTGAGCATTGCGGTCGTGCCTATTATGTAAAAACGAAGGTTTTACATAGGGAGGGGGCGGGCGACGAGCGAAGCGAGGAGCAGGTGCGTGTGGGGGCGAGGGGAATGGCGTGCCGAAGGCACGCTGGGGGGCGCAGCCCCCCTAGTTATTCACCTGTTATCTAAATTGTTTATTTTTTATAAATTGTGTATATCAAATTTATTTTGATCTTCTGTATTTTCAATCTGTTTATTCCGTATATTTTAGGACGATATGTAAGACTGAATCGCCAAAAGGTCTCTTTCGCGGTTTGCTACCTACCTACAATACTTCAGATTGCACCACATGCTGAGCTGGCTTGCAATTTGGAACTCACGAGCTTGTAAAGAATATCAAGTTTCTACTAGCTAATGAGCCGGAAGATTCGGTAAGAATAACTCAATTCTTTAAATTTCATTTAACAAACATAATCAATTTACAGCTTTTTCTTTTTATTGTAGCATCACCATAAGAGAGTAGGTGCAGTGATAAGCAGCTTGATTGCTGGCTGCCTAATTGGTCTAGTAGCCCTACAGATACTGCAGGGCCTCGATCACGGCCGAAGAGGTTTCGGCAACTTTTTCCATTGCAAGGGCCTCGCTCGCTGCCTCGCGTTGACTGTGAAAGAGGAGGGCATGGTCGGGCTGTTCAAGGGCGTTGGGCCTATAGGCAGTTTAAAGTTGCTCTCATGACCGCGCTTCACTTGACGTTCTACGAGTGGGCTTTGAATTCGATTCGCAGTTTCAATGAAACAGATCCGTAGTTATAAATATCGATAAACAAGCGGTTTTTCGAACGTTTATTTTAGAATTAGAATTATTTTATAGAATTAGACTATTTTATTATTAGAATTATTTCTAATTTAAGTGTTCTTGTAAACTACTCTAAACTCAAGAATTTTTATAATTATAAAAATAATTTTTAATAAATATTTTATATTTTGAGTTTACTTTCTTAACAGCGTATTTAAATAAAGAACTTACCCAGATATTCACTTATTTCATTATAAATTCATATCCTCGAAATCCGTACAGATTATCTTTATTCTTAAAATTAAAAAGTTTAAAAAATAAAATTTCAAAGGCTCAAATTAATTTTACGCGCGTTTAATTCTTTCGTTTGCTGAAAAATACTTGTTGATTTCTTTGCTGATTGGTGGAGTAATAAATATACGTAATTTTATGTAATTACTATTTCGTAATTATAGTTTTAATTCTTAAGTTGTAAATATCGATAAACAAACGGTTTTTCGAACGGTTTATTTTAGAATTATTAGAATTATTTTGTAGAATTAGACTTGTTAGAATTATTTCTAATTTAAGTGTTGTTGTAAACTACTCTAAGCTCAATAATTTTTATAATTATTTTTTAGTATGATAAGGTAATATTAAGGAATATGTATAATTTCGCCAAAAATAATTTTCAATCAATAAATATATTTTGCGTTTACTTTCTTGACATTGTTATTTAACTATAGAAATTACCCAGAATTTTAAATTTACTTTTCTTCAAATTACAAAGTTTAAAAAAAAGTTTGCTAATAGAAAAAAGATTCATGCCTAAAATACTTACTGATAAATTAATAATTTAATAAAAGCTCAAGAATTTTTATAAATATTTTTTAGTATGATAAGGTAATGAAATATGTATTTTTAATCAATAAATATATTATATTTTGAATTTACTTTCTTGACAGTGTTATTTAAATAGAGAAATTACCCAGAATTTTAAATTTAATTTTCTTAAAATTACAAAGTTTAAAAACAAAAATTAATTTTGCGTGCACTTGATTCTTTAGTTTGTTGCTCTAAAATACTTGTTGTGTAAATAAATTTACTCAATAAACTAAATTTCGATTTTATAATAAAGGTTTACTAATAAAAGTAATGATGTGACAGTTAGTTTTAGTTATTTACTATTTTTTAAACTCAATATTCTTATTAAGCTATTATTTACATTTTTTTGTTTTGTTTCTAATGTCATTAAAAAACATTTATCATTGATAAATACCAGTTCATTTGTTTGAATAGGTACGTTCCCCGATTTACCGTGCCAATTCTATGATTGTCAGAATACGCGGTACTTCAAACGACAAAAAATACCCACAAACTGTTGTGAAGCGACACGATGACATGGTGTCGCTGACGACTAAAAATACAAACGACACACACACTGCGCGATCTGGCCCCGGGCGAATAGTCCTTAATTTCGCAAAGCGTCGTCACTTTCTGCCTTTGTCATACGACTAAAGAGCAGTGTTACCTACAACATGACGTGATTGACAAGGAGATCGACGTTACCACACCGTTTGTCACAACTTCGCATGTCAACAGCTCTCTTCCCCCTGACCCCTTTCAGCCGTACACACGTATCGCGTATGCTACAATTTATTGTTTCTCGCAGCTAAGTATTCGAATTTCTCTTGCATAAAGTGCGATTAGATTTTCTTTTTAAGAAGCTCTGTCACTTTGTGCCGTATTCATACGACGAACAAGTACAGCTAGGTAGGTATACAATCGTGCGTGTTACACTTACGGGGGCTCCTCGTATTAAGTAGAGGAATCTGCAATCGGCACGAGAAAATAGATCGCGCGGAAAAAAGTCGACTCGCGGTATAGGGTGTAGGTAACTAGCGACGAAGTGGGAGGGAGAAGATTCAGGAGGAGGGGAGGTAGAGCGCGGCCAAACACGTTTTCTCCTGCAATAAGTCACTGTTGTAATCGTCAGATGTACTTAAGGCCTTTTCCAACAACTGATTTACCAGCATGCCGTGGGCCATCGTAGAATTCACGGGCGGTGAAGGCAACGGAATCACTCCTGAAAATTGGTTAGGACTGGACAAGGAAGGGTGCTACTGGCCTCCGTACAAAAATACGGGAATGATACAGAAAGTCATAAAATCTTCAACGGATCCGGAAAGTAGCTGGACCTACATCCCTATAGTCAGGATCAGGGCGATCGCAGGTATAGTACTGATCGATTTCATTCGAAATACTTACATGAAAAAGAAATAACCTATTCCTCAATCGCTTTTAAAAAATTTTCATATGTGCCGTCTGAGAAAATTTCTTTCTCAGATACTTACATGGAAGCCGAGGAGAAGCTGGAAATCAGTCTTGAACATTCAGACGTAGATGATATTTTCAACCAAAAGAGGGATAAATCATTGCGAAAAATTTGACAAAAGAAAAAGTTAGAATCGTCGACTGACGATGAGGATACCGAAAAACATGTCGCAGAGGGGAATGCAAATATATCTAAAAGTTATTTTCCAACGTTGGAAATAGCAGCAAATGACAATACAGGTGAAAAATCTTTGAAATTTTTTAAACAATTCTATTATATATGAAAAATACTTGCAGACACACACTATAGGTATAATATTATTGCAACTGTGACAATTTAAAAAAAAAACTTATTTTAAAAATTATCTAGGTAGTAAAAACATCTTGGGTATATATTTAGATTAATTCATTTTGGTTATTGTAATGTAAGTCGCGTACTAATTTTTATTTTTTGTCAGTAGACAAAGATTCAACGAGAAAGGTCCAGAGGGGGATTCCCAAAATTAATAATTAGTTAAATATATTTTGTTGTATAATTACAGTACAATATATTTGTCATTTCATTGTTTGATTCCAGTCAAAAATGTGTTTTGTAAAATGTTCTAATTTACTTTATATTTTGATTAGATGAAAATCCAAAGCAAAATATTGATTTTCCAATGACCAATATAAATGTGACACCTAAGGACACTGAGCCACATGAATTCTTAGTTGGACAGCATAGAAGTAGGGCAGGGAAAACACTTGATCTTGCCCACCAGGAAGTTATCGAAGGTAACAGTTATTTGTCAGTAAGTCGTTTTTTTTAACAACTATAGTTATGAAGAAGCCCAATGAGGTTTCACAGACATTATGCAGTAAGCCATACATGGACAAATATTCTTCATTGTAACACAGTTCTTGTGGTTCTGCCACAAAAACAATAATAAACAATACAATAATAAATTAATTTGAATATGTCATTAGCTTATTATGCAGGTATTTCATTATCATTGCTCTCGTGACCAAGCCACAGCTGCACATCAGTTACAATTAAAAATATTTGTCCATGTATGCCTTATCGCAGAGTGCCTTACAATCCTTTAACTGTTTTACAAAAAAAAATGGTTTTAGACCTTACGGTCCTACATGTTTATTCGTTAAATAAGTACAGCTGTGGGTAACCACAAGAGCCATGATAATGCAATACCTGCATAATAACCGAATGATGTAATCCAATCTATTCATTATTGTGTTGATTATTATTGCTCTTGTAGCTCTGCCACAGCTGCACTTATACACTGAGAAAAATGTTGTAGTAAATTTTATTATAACTGTAATAAAAATTACTATAAAGTATAGGAAGGGTGAGATAAATACACTTTATGCTGCATTTTTATTATAATTGTATGAATAATTACAAAATTTCCTGTAATTTTTATGACAGTTGTTGATTAGAAAGTATTACGAAATAAAAGAAAAATTGCTATACACATAGCAAAAACTGTGATATAATAAAATTTAAAATGTATGCTTTTAATTTTTATTAGAATAGAATATAAATTTTATTTTGTAGCGTTTAAACATAGTAAAAAGTGCCACATTCAAAAATTGCTACAGGCCTTAAGAAAGTTTGCTATCCAACATAGTGAAAATTGCTACAACATTACTTTCTGCGCAGATCAAGGCGCCCACGTGGCTGATTAAGGTTATGTTTCTACGGGAATTTCACTTTGTCTTGCTTTTAAGTTTACAAAACATTCAAAACCTTACTTCAATTATTTTATTTTTATATTATGCACATTAATGATAAGTTTCTTTGTGTTATCGAAGTTATTTATTGTCATTATTTAATATTATCTGAAATTTTCTTGAAATCGATGGTTTGACATGTACAAGTTCCAAAAATTTACACTCAAGAATCCTATTTGGGTACTCGAGCGGAAATTAAATCAGTCTAGCCTTACTTGAAATCAGGCCTTGATCAAGCTTCTTGATCAAAGCCCAATCAGGATGGTGACGCTTTTTTTATCAAGGCTTGAATTGACAAGTTATATTTCCCTGACAACCGATTTAATCATATACTTCATAACCTCATTATTTACAATAATTAATTATCATTATTTACATATACTTCTTAAAAAATACAGAATTAAATGTTATTTTTTAAATTGAAAGTTTTATTGACTGAGAAAAGGATGAGGTTATATTTATCATATATTGTAAATGTTAACAAACGTATTTTTAATTATGACGAATTATACATACAAAATGTTATATTGTAACAATTACAATATCAACATTTGTCCATAAATATATATCTTGTAACTGTTATAGCTCTAGTATTCTTTGAAATACAGTATTGTTTAATAATATCACTGCCTCAATAATGGAGTCTAGGTGGTGCGCTCCGTAGGTTTTTGCGTTTAGATTTCCGGATTTCATCTAATACGTGGTCTAAGTGTTCTGGGTAGTCGATGACGATGACTAGGTGGTACGTTCCGTAGTATTTTGCCTTTAGGTGTTGGAAATCATCGAATGCGCTATCTAGGTATTCAGGGTGGCCGATGACGATGTCTAGGTGGTGCTCTCCGTAATTTTTTTTTTCGTTTAGAGCTCCGGGCCTATCTAATACGTGGTCTAGGTGTTCGGGGAGATTGAGGACAATGTCTAGGTGGTGCGATCCGTAGTTTTTTTGCCCCCAATTATAATTGTTGCAACGCGTCGAATGCGTGGTCCAGGTGGCGCGCTCCGTAGTTTTTTACGATTAGATATCACGACGCATCTAATACGTAGTCCAGGTGTTCAGGGTAGTCGATGATGATGTCTAGATGGTCAAACGAGTGGTCTAGGTCTTTGGGGTGGCTGATAATGGAATATATAGGTGGTGCGCTCCGTACTTTTTGGCTCTAGGTATTCGAGCACATCGAAAACATTGTATAGATGATGAAAACTACGGAACGCATCACCTAGGCCACGCATTGAATGCATTCTGACACCTAGACGCAAAAAGCTACGAAGCGCACCACTTAGACTCGGTCAACGGCCACTCTATGAGCACCTAGACCACGTATTCGATTTTTTCCAACGCTTAGAGTTAAAAACCTATAGAGCGTACCACCTAGACATCGTCATCGGCTACCCCGACCACCTAGAGCACGTATTACATGCGTCCTGAGACCTAATCGCAAAAAATTACGAAAAGCACTACCTAACCTATTTATCGGCTATCCCGAGCAACTCCCGATGTACTACACCCGCTCATTCAAATATCATTGTAACTGTTAAAATATCGACGTTTATTATAAATATGAGTATTTCTCTGGAACTTTTAACTTTTAGCTAAATAGAAATTTCATATTTAATGTTGACGCACATTCACAAAACTGATTTTTTTCTGTTTTAGGTACCAATAAGAATAAAAAGGGTGTGCTCCTCATTTTTAAACATAGTTTTTTAATATTGTATGCTTATGCAAGTACGAGTAAACGTGAGCGAATGCATGTAAAACTGCCTAACAATCAGTCTCTTTTTTTATTTTTTTTTTAAATAAATCCGAATTTCGTTAGACACCCCGAGATTAGTTAAAGAAAATTTGTGTAGAAAAAGAACAATACTTAGTTTAGACTAATTTACCGTTGTTTATGTGTACCACCAAAAACTGATAATTTTTTACATGAGGGGCGCATCGACACCGTGTTCTTTAGCATATCATAATTCACTTTCCATAAGAAGCACACTTATAACCAAACTCACAGTTTGTTCGTATTTCCAAGACGAGTAATTTACGCCCCACAAAATTAAAAAAACATAAAAGTTTTTTTTTAATTGACAAATAAAGTTTACTTTTTATTTTTAGAGATAATGCTATGCACTTTTTTTTTAAAGGTAGGCATATTCAATCAGACAACTTATTTTCGAATACTTAACAAGAAATGATGGCCTAAAAACTTGGTAAAGCATTTATAAAAGTTTTTTTTAATGGTGTAAGAAGGATGAAAATTTCCGACAGTACGCAGGCAAAAATCTCTAAATTTAGGCCTTTTCTGATTTCCCATGAGCTTATCCTTGTTTAAAAGTGAGTTCTATGTAGTGGAACATGTTACTGGAAATGGATTTTATAAATATTTGCTTGACTTAGATAGCTAAATATTTGAGAACCATAAGATATGTTACAGTACTGTAAAAGTTAAAAGTTCTAGAGAATTGCTCATATACTGTATTAAAAAAGGGCATTTTCTTTCGGTGTACTGTTTTTAAAATCAATAACTAGTGTTATGCAACATTTTACTAAACCAAAAAGTCGTAAAACAGATTAGGCAGATTTACCTATAAGTGTAACATAGAACTTTCCATATTTGTGTCTAGATATATATTCTTTATACACTCTATTATAGGTTGTTAAACTGCAAAAATGTTTGATAACCACGATTAATTAGTAATAGCTTAATTATTATGTACAAAGTTAATGACGTAAGGTATGTAAGTGATTTCACTAAAAATCCAACATCTGAATACTGTATAAAATAGTTTAAAAAAATGAACTGCATATAACATTGTTAATAAAAACATTTTAATCCCTACCGCACGATATAAAAATTAAATTTTAACAGCAGATAATATTTTTCTATAAGTATAAGAGGTTAGTCTAATTTGAATCTATGACAGATTTTCATTTGTCAAATCCGGGGTTGACTAGAAAAACGTCACCACCTTGATCCGGTATTGATCAGTATCTTGATCAGGACTGGATCAGTGCAATCAAAATCTTGATCAGGGCCTTATTTTATACTGATTTTATTTCTGGTCGGGTAAGTGGTTAGCGCGTCCGATTGCCGCGGTGAAGGTTGCAGGTTCGATCCCAACGCTCGTAAAAAAAAATATTTTTATTTCTCATTTTAATTTATTTTCACATTAAATATTGTATGATTAGAGTCTGAAAATAGTTCTGAAAATAGGAAGAGCGAGAAAAAATTTAATTTTTTGAAATTTAAGGTCATTCATAAAAATTACTATGTTGCATAGCAAAAATTGTTATAATTTCGATTTGTCCCTCCGTTCCTACAAAATATAGTAATTTTTCTTATCTTTATAATAAATTTTTCTACAAAATATCTCTCAGTGTATAACAAACAAATATGTAGGGCCGTAAGTACTGAAATAATTTTCTTTTTTTTAAATAGTTATAGGATTCTAAGGACATTTGTGATAAGGCATACATGGACAAATATTTTTTATTGTAACAGAAGTACAACTGTGGTTTAGCCACAAGAGCAATGATAATGAAATACCAGAATAATAACCTAATGATGTATTCAAATCAATTTATTATTGTATTCATCATTATTGCTCTTGTGGCTCTGCCACAGCTACACTTATTTAATGGCCAAACATGTAGGGCCGTAAGGTCTAATATGCAATTTTTTTTTCAATAGTTATAATATTCTAAGGAAATTTGCGATAAGCCATATTGGACATAGATTTTTTTTTTGTAACCCTAGAAAAGTTATGAAGGTTTAACAGAAACAATAATAACTCAATTGAATTATACATAATAATGTTATTAAATTTGGTATTTATTATTGCTCTTGTAATCTCTTCGCAGCTGTACGTGTGCTACAAAGAAAAGTGAATGTTCACTATGGCTTATCGCAGAATTTCTTTAGAAACCTATTACTGTTTTACAAAACAAAGACATCTTTTTGATATTTCAGGCATTATATTCTTTTTCGCATAGAATGTGTAGCTACCAAAAGGCCACTAGTTAATAATGAAATACCACAATAACTTTCTCATGTATTTCAATAAATTTATTTTGTATAGATTATTATTAATCTTGTGGCAGATACTCAACTGCACTTATTTAACGTAGAAAGATGTATCTTAAAACTCTAAAAGAATGTTTTTTTTTTGTAAAAGAGTTATAGGATTTTAAGGAAATCTGATATAAGCCATACTGAACATAGATTTTTCTTTATAACACAAGTACAGCTATGGCTTGGCCACAAATGAAATACCAGAATAATAACCTAATAATGATGTATTCGAATCAATTTATGATTGTATTAAGAGGGTCAAACACCTTTAGAATGTCTTCCTAAAATGACCTGAAAAAAATTTTTTTTCATAATTAGAAATATGTAAAAGTAATATCCTAAAAATATATTCAATTTGTGATAAAATTAGACACAAAAAAAAAATTTTGATCGATTTTAACCAAATATATGACCATTTCAAAATGTTTGCTCTGTCGTCGACTCTAGATTCAGGAACTGCATATATTTTAATGGGAGAGGTCCTAAAATTTTGGTATTTTATATGACTAGTGACTGAAGAGTTGTATGTATCCAATTTATTTGATTAAATAATTTTTTACGGTCAAAAATTGCTAAAAGATCATCAATTTAAGTGAAATTCAGATTTTTTAGCAATTGTTGACCGTAAAAAATTATTTAATCAAGTAAATTGGATACATACAACTCTTCAGTCAATATACATAAAAAATACCAAAACATTAGGACCTCTCCCATTAAAATATATGCAGCTCCTGAATCTGGAGTCGACGGCAGAGCCAAAAATTTTAGATTATGTAGAAAACAGCTTTAAAGATAAAATTACTAAAATACTTCTTTATTTCTTCTTTTTAATATTTTAACTCCATCTCTGCCCTGAAATACAAAAAAGTATTGTTTTTAACTCAAAATATTTTACATTTAGAACAAATATACTGGTACCTGGATATACGGTACATCAGACCTGTAAGCTATGAGCACGCGTAACAGTCATATCCACATCAGTCAGTCAAGTTTGTTAAGTGGTTTAATGTAGATCCTTTAGTGCTTTTAAATCCATATGTTTTTAATAATCTTTATCACATATATTAGATTCTTATATACTGAGGTAAATAAATAATGTGTTGAGAAATCCAAAATCCTTCATGCATACCCTGTTGAAAATATCCACGCGGATTTCCATGTGGATAATCCATGTGGATATCCTCGTGGATATCCACGTGGATTGACATGGATTCCACATGGATTCAAATGGATACCCGCGTGAATCATCCACGCGGATATCCATGATGAAAATCCATGTGGATTTGTTCGAATCCATGTGGATTCCAACTAATCCACATGGATGTAGACAATCCGGCTGAAAAAATTCATATGAGACTCACTTGAATCTCACGTGATTCTCAGGTGAGTCTCACGCCAAATTCTCATGTAAGTCTCATGTGAGTCTCATGTTTCCACTAACAATTTTAAATGAATTAATACTATTTTTTATTGTAATTAATTGCTTAAATTAATTTAATCGTTTTAATTTATTTTCTAATATGAAATTAGAGATGTAAATAAAACTCAATGAAAAAATAAAACAGATGTATATATTTTTAAATGTTTTATTTTATAAAAGTATAAAAATATGTATTTCGGTACAAATAGTATTTTCGCCACCCTGAATATGGCCAAATAGAGCGTATGCCCTATTGAAAAAAATCTTGTGATCAATTACATGATTTTTTCCAAAATCCGGGAATATGCTCTGCTTGATATATAACTCAATTTATTTAATATTGAGCAGTTTAATACTGCTTATAAATGAAGAATAACAGTTTAATGAAACTTTGAACGATAATATATTATCGTGCAAATGTTTCATTAGAATGTTAGTATAATTATTTGCAAGTATTGCATTTTAAAAAATAATTAATTTAATTAAAAATATAGAATTAACTTTATTATTATAACAATTGTAATGTACCGATACAACTGTAAGTAAATAATAGAGACATGTAACATATCTGCAACATTAGAATAATGTTATTGATGATATTTTGCTTAATTTGGAAAAAGAAGAACCGATGTTCAACGAGCCTCGTGCTCGAGCTCTCGACACCGACCCGTGATAGCAAATTCACACGAGGCCGGCACCGAGCGCGCCCATGTGTACTCGATATAAGTAGATACCGCAAGAACAGTCACAATGGCGACGGCGACATGGCGCGCGAGGAGGCGATGTCTTGGCGATGTTGTCCCCGTTGACAGAACTCAGCTGAAATTTCGCGTCAAGCCTCATATAACAGAACAAAGTCCAAAGTATCTTACAAATTTGTGTCCTGACTGGTCTTGGTGAATTCACATATAAAAGCATTTCACATATGAAAGAGTATTGACATGTGGATAGCTTTACTATAGTTTATAAAGTTTAATCGATTTTTAAATAAATTGTTTGTACATTCATTATTTTATTTCATATAATTGAGGTTTTTTGTCCACCACTCACTGTTATAGTCTAATATACATTTTAAAATATTTTAAATTATATATTTATTCATTTTGTTATTTTGTTATAGGCACATCTTCTTTGAGATCCACAATTCAGTTGTTCGTTGATAGATTTAAGACTTGGGTGGCTTTAGCGTAAGAAATATATTTGGACCCAATGAACTAAATAATATTTTAGATCTCTTATACAAGAGGACCAAAATCAACTTTAATCATGTGCAAACTGTAGCTAAAGAGACTAAGTACCTATAAGCATACAAATTTTCTAATTACATAGAATATTTTATATACTCATAGGTAGTGCCTTTAGTTACAACTTTTATTAGTCGATAAGTCACTTATGGGCTGGGTGACTTTATCGCAGGAAATATTAGGA
This sequence comes from Torymus aiolomorphi, assembly GCA_036365515.1. NCBI lineage: Eukaryota > Metazoa > Arthropoda > Insecta > Hymenoptera > Torymidae > Torymus > Torymus aiolomorphi. The sequence continues at coordinate 7,201,688 of CM070874.1, read as the reverse complement.
GCATATGGACAAAATACCTTGATCATATTTGACTATAACAGTTATGACATGTACGTATTACTTTTACAAATAAAATTTTTATTTAACATGACATTTTTACAAAATCATACTTACATTTTCTTTTATTTTAAAATAATGTTTTAATAAAATATTTCACCATTATGGTCACAAAGAATCATATCACATATGATGCCATTAGGTCCATTGGGTTCAAATATATCTAGCGGTAAAGTCACTCATCCTATATTAAGTACTTATAAATGTCGATTTTTTATAATCAATTATGGCGAGGAGAAAAAAAGATGGCCGCTTGAGCAGAAGTGCGTGTTAGTCGGTGTGAGATAAGCTAGTGAATATACGGTGTGGATTGCGTGTTAGAAAACCCGGAGTGCATACGAGGTGAGATAAGGCAGAGAAATACCGGGAGTGTATAGTGCAGTGTAGAGTGCAGCAGTGACAAGCATAAAACAAGAAAGAAGAAAAAAGCGGCTGCACAACCGTGTAGAGTACGTGGACAGAATATGCTAATAGAAAGCAGAGGAAGAACGAAGCCTAAGGGTGTTTATACATCGGAATAAACGGTGGAAGACCATAGAATAGGTAGTAAGAAGAATAGAAGGAAAACGGTGTGTAAGGCCACTTCTACAGTGGACAGAAAGGAAGGAGAAGAAAGGATGATGAAAGCAAAGGAGCCGCAGGCGCGTTCTACAGTAACGGCACTACAGGAAACTTAACAGAGACACCAAAGAGCACAAGAATTATAGAACGCACTGAACAAGAAGAAACGGGGAAAGGAGTAGATATGGAGGTGTTTGTAACACCACAACGGATTGATGACGAAGAAAAAGAAGGAATAAGGATTCAAAGAATAAGAAAAACAAGGACGAAAAGCGAATCGGAATACTACAGGAAAAGGAAAGAAGACATCACATACATGGAAGATAGAATGACTGCAAAGAGACAGCTAGAGTTCCCAGAAGAGAGAGAAGATAAAAAGAAGGAGGAGTTGGAAGAAGAAATAGAAAGGAAAAGAGAAGAAGAAAAATTTTTAATAAATTTCAATAAAAACAGAAGGATACCGAGAACACCACCGGGAAAAAAACGAAGAGATAAAAGAAGGAACGGAGAAGAAAACAGTATTAGCAGGAACAATAGAGGACAGAATAGAGGATGAGGAACAGACAGAAGATATAAGAAAAAAAACGAAGAAACAGGCAAGATAGGAGATAAACAAAAAGAGAGGAGTGGGGAATCCACATCCTCGGATGATGATACAAACGAGCCGGAAGAAACGGACGACGAAACAGAGGTGGAACAGGAAGCAGGAATAGGAAAGGTAAAGTGGGAAAAGAAAATGGAAAAAATTATGAGAGTCTTTATAAAAGAAACAAAAGCAACGAGGAAGGAAATGAAAAGCACATTAGAAAAGATAACAAAGGAACAAACAATAATAAGAGAGGAACAAAAGAGATTAAAAGAGGAACACATAAAAATAAGGAAAGAGCAATCAGGAATACTAGAAGTTATCGTGAAGAATGAAGAGATAGCGGGAGAAAGTAAAAACCAGATAGAAGAAAGATGTAGCAAGATAGAAGAAAAAATGGACAACGCGGAGAAAGAATGGCGAGAGAAAATCCAGAAATTAGAGAAAAAATTGGAAGAACTGAAGATAAACCAAGGAAAGAAGGAAAAGGAAGAGAAGATGAACAAAGCAGACATAGAAAGATTGTTAAAGGAACAGGAGTGGAATAGAGAAAAAGAGGAAAGGGAAAGGAGGAGAAAGAACATCATTATAACAGGATTAAATGCAAAAGCAATAAATAATAAGGAGGAATTGGAAGGATGGATAAAGGAGAACATAGGAAGTAACAGTAAGTTTAAAGGAATGTGGAAAACAAAAAAGGGGATGAATAGAATAGGCGCTGAATGCCTAGATACAGAAAATAAAGAAGAATAATGAAAAGAAAGAATAAGTTGAAGGGTGGCAATGTGTACATTGAAAATGACAAGACATGGAAAGAAAGAGAAAACGAGAGAAAATTAAGAGCATGGGCCAAATGGAAAGAGGAGATGGATGAGATAGAAGAAAAAACGAAATTTGGATATAATAAAGCATGGATTGGGGGAGAAGAGTGGCGACTAAATGAAAGGACAGGAGAAATAAAGATTTTTCGGAAAAGGAGAATAGAAGAGGAGATGGAAATAGAAACAGGAGGGACCGGAGACAATGTAGGCGAGGTAAGAGCACGGAAATCATCTTCTGGAATGTCGCAGGAATAACAACCTTAAGTGAAGAGTCATGGGAAGAAATGAAAGAATTTGAAATAATAGGACTGACGGAAACATGGCTAGAAGCAAGAAGTGAGAAAATGCTGGAAAGACACCTGAAGAGATATAATTGGGAGACAATACCAGCAAAGAGAGTAAAAATGAAAGGAAAAGCCAGAGGAGGAATGCTGTTAGCGATAAGGAAGGAGATAGAGATTGTGGAGCAGGTAGGAGAGGAAGAAACGGAAAGAAGGGAGAAGGAAATACAAGCGAAAACAATTAAGATCGAAGGGAAAGAAATAAGAATCGTATCAACATACATGAGGGAGAAAAGAAGGGAAAACTGGAGCTAGATAGAAGAGGAGACGGAGAAGTACAAAGGAATACCAATAATAGTGGGAGGCGACTTCAACGCTAGGACAGCAGAAGAAGGGGACAGATTAGGGGGACAGTATGCACAGAAAATAAGTAAAGATAAAATAAAAACAGAGAAGGAGAGGAGATGATAGAAAAGATAAGGGAAATAGGAATGCATATTATAAACGGAGGAGAAAAGGACATAGGAGAAGGAGAATACACGTACATAGGAGGAGAAGGTAAGCCCGCCATTGACTATGTGATAACAAACGAAGAAAGAAACGATATAATAGAAGATCGAAGTAGGGACAAATACGGAGTCAGACCACCAACCACTGGTAGTGAAAATGAATAAAGAATACAGTAGGCAGGAGGAAAAACAAAGAGAGGAAACGATGGACTGGTCGGAAAAAGCGGTAAGTGAATTCCAAATAAAATTAGAAAAAGAGGACGAAAGTAAAAATTGGACGGAACTGAAAAGGAAAATACAAAAGGCAATAAAATGGAAAGAGATAAGGAAAAATGGAGAAAAGAGAGAGAAATGGTGGGACAAGACATGCCACGAAAAGAAAGTACAACTGAAGGAAAAGCTGAGAAGATGCAAGATTGGCGAGATGAAAATAGAAGGATATAGAAAGGAGAGGAAGACATGTAGAAATTGGATAGAGAAGAAGAAGAACGAGTGGAATGAAAAAATTCTGGAAGATATAGAGAAGGATAGGAGTGAGAAGAACTTCTGGAAGGTAGTGAATGAAGGAAGGAAGGAAGGAACACAGATAAGTGAAGGTATAGAAGAAAGGAAGTGGATGGAACACTTTAAGACACAGTTAGAAGGAATAGAGATACACAAAGAGAGGAGAAAAAAGAGAAAAGTGAGGGAAGGAAAAAACTAGAAGGAGGAATAAAAGAGGAAGAAATAACGAAGGCAATAGGAAAAATGAAAAGGAGGAAAGAAGCCGGAATAGACGGAATTCCGAACGAAGCATGAGTAGAAGGAATAGAACAGATAAAAGAGGAGCTTAAATATTGCCTAAACAAAGTATGGAAAGAAGGGCAGTTACCGGAAGAGTGGAAAACAGGAAAAATCAAACCGATATATAAGAAAGGAAAGAAGGAAGAGGTTGGAAACTATAGAGGAATTACATTAATGGACACAGGCTACAAAATATATGCGGAAATTCTAAGAAGTAGGTTAGATGAACAATTGGAAAGAGAAGGCAAGTTGGACGATACGCAATTCGGATTCAGAAAAAAGAGATGAACGATGGATGCTGTATATATACTGAAGAAGACGATAGGAAGAGAGATAATGAGGGAAAAAGGGAAGGTCTGGGGATTCCTGGCAGATATAAAGGCAGCGTTTGACAAAGTAAAAAGAGAAGTGATATGGAAGAAGACGGAAGAGATGGGAATAGAAGAAGGATTGAGGGTGAGAACAAAGGAGATATACGAGGATACGAGATGTGTAGTAGAGATAGAGAATAAGGTAATAGGAGCCTTCAGGACAGAAAAAGGATTGAGGCAGGGGTGCCCACACAGCCCAACATTATTTAATGCATTCGCAGATGTGGAAAAGGAGATGAGGAAAGCACAGGAAGGAGGAGTGAGGTTAGGAAGAAAGAAGATATTCACAATATGATACGCAAACGACGTAATACTGTTGGCAAACAATGACACAGGAATGAGAGAGATACTGAAAAGGTTCAGGAAGTACATAGAAAAGAAAGGGTTGGAATTAAATGTAGAAAAATAAAAAATTATGGAGTTCAGGAAAAAAGGAGGCAGGAGAAAGGTGACGGTGTTCAAGTGGAAAGAAGAAAAGATAGAAGAGGTAAAAGAAGCAATGTATCTGGGGTATAAACTGCAGAGTGATCCCTTATGAAAAAATTCTGCAGTACTCTCTGCAGAATTTCTGCAGGACTTTCTGCATAATTTCTGCATAGCTTCTGCATAATTTCTGAATAACATCGGCAGAGTTCCTGCATAATTTCTGCTGAAACTTCTGCAGAAATTATGCAGAAAGCCTTTAGTAAATATGCAGAATGACCTGCAGAAATTCTGCATGAATCTCCTCATTTTCTGCAGGTCATTTCTGCAGAATTTGTACAGAGCATTTCTATAGAAAATTTGTTAAAATTATGCAGGAAAATGTTCAATAAAATATATACATATTATGCAGAATTTCTGGGCTAACATTTCTGCAGAACTTATGCAGAAATTCTCCATAATTTATGCAGAAGCTCTCCACAGTTTCTGCAAAAGCTCTCTACAATTTCTGTAGGATTTTTCCACAATTTCTGCAGAATCCATACACTATTCCTGTAGAATCTTATGAATTTATGCAGAAACTCCTTACAAATTCTTCAAAATTACTTTAACACGGAAAAATTCGTCTTATGGGATTTTCAATGTTTCATTACAAAGATTTTTGGCCATCGGCCGCCAAGGAATTAACTTCTAAAAAGGCTCTCCATAGTTACTACAGAAACTACATAAGTTTAGCGGGGACATTTTAGGGAGAATGTATAAGCGCTGCGCTACCTACCCGGTCGATTGATTACTTGTAGACCGCAAAGCTAATTGGTTCATATTTAATATTAAGCAGAAGAAATCTACAAGTAATTAATATGACAGCATATGAGGCGTTTCACGTCAGCTCTCCAGGCGCGGCGCGCGAGCGCGATATCATGCTGTTTTCAGCTTGTGTTTGAAGGGCTAAGATGTATCTAAAAAAAATAATCCCCAAGTGATTTCGATGTATTTTGTCCTCAGCTTTCCGATGGTGCTATTAGTTTCTCAAAATTTTTCAATTATAACCTCAAAAAAACATAAAACATATTATATCTCAAAAACTATATTTTTAATATTTTTTTGACCTGCTAGATCGAAAGAGGAGGAAATTTTACATGGATATAGCCTTTTTCTACATAGGGGTTTTTTTTATTTTTTTGAGATATTATTCAAGAAATACTTAGACTTGAAAAATTTTGAGAAACTAATAGCACCATCGGAAAGCTGAGGAAAAAATACATCGAAATCACTTGGGGATTATTTTTTTTAGATACATCTTAGCCCTTCAAACACAAACTGAAAACAGCATGATTTCGCGCTCGTGCGTCGCGCCTGGAGAGCTGACGTGAAACGCCTCATATATCCCTTACGAAAAAAAACCTGTAGGAATTCCTATAGAGATTCCATAGGATTTCCTATAAGTTTGCATAGGACTCCTATAGGATTTTCATAAGATTCCTATAAGAAAATCTATAGGAAACAATGCATGATTTTTTCTGTAAAATACTGTAAGAGTTCCTATAGGATAAGTTATAGAAAATCCTATACACGGATTACAGAAACCGCATTCCAACCTGCGGAAATTCCTATAGGAAAATCTATAGGAAAAAATCCCTGATTTTTATTACCAAAGGTAACAACGGTCTAATAAATTAATCGGACCTCTAAATCTTACCTGGAGAACAGAGACAAGGAAGAAGAACATCGTAATTTTTGGCAACTTGTAACTTGAAAAACAAATAGACCGCATCAGCTAAACAGCATAAAGGTATGGAACGCCAGCGTATTACCTGAGATGTACTCGATGGCTAATAATGCGACGTCGTATCATCGGAGACAGAAAAGAAGAAGGCCACCGACGGAAAGGATGCCGATGCTCCTATGGTCGTTGCCGTATAACGCCGGTGCCCATGCGGTATTGACGCTCGTAGATTGAATAAAAATGTTTTGTCATTATGCTGCAGTATGTTACGTAAAAACATATTGCAGTAATAACGGTAAGTAAAACATAATAGCTATCCTTTTAACATTTTTTTCTTGATAGAAAATTGCTTTTGTATTTTAATTACTTTTACAATATGCCTGCGTATTGAGAAAAACGTTTTATTTTAATAAAAGTGATTTTAGCTTGAGATTTTAGTAAAAAAAATTTTAGCTTGAGACCAGCCTCGCGCTCCTAACCAAGTCAAATTATCAGTTTTCGTCAATTTTTGACTAAAGAGAGCAAACGTATAAAAATATAAATCAAATTGCTACTTGTGTATTTTAATTTGTTCCATTTTACTCTACCATTTATTTTGTTTATTGCTTTATTATTTTTTGATGAAAAAAGAATAATGTTAATAACACATTTAGTAACGATTTAATTAAGAAACTAAACTTTGGGTTAGGTTTTTGGATATAGAAATATCCCTAACGCTAAAAAAAAAACTAAAGTTCTAGACATTTTTAGGTTTATTTTGGAAAGAGTCTTAAAAACACCCACTTTTTAAAACGGCAACTTTTTAACTTTAGAAAGTCTTAAATATTATTTCAAAAATAGAAAATAATACTAGAGAAAACGAGCTTTCATTTACCTTTTCAAGAATTAAGAAATGTCGATTTCTTATAAAGTTATGAAAGTTTAAAATAAAGTATCGAAAATGCACTGTTTGATCCCACAAATTCACTGTTCCACTGCCTGCGTATTTTGGTCCACTTTCGATGCTCAAATTTAAACTTTCATAACTTTGGAAGGAATAGACATTTTCTTCTTCTTAAGAAAGAAAATGAAAGCTCATTTTCTCTACTTCTATTTTCTATTTTTGAAATAATATTCAAAACTTTCTAATGTTCAATGGTTACTGTTTTAATAATAGGTATTTTTCAAGACTTCTTTCAAAATAAAGCTAAAAATTTCCAGAACGTTAGTTCTTTTGAGCGTTAAGGTCTAATATTGTAGCTTTCTTCTTATAGGTAAAAATTTAGTTAATTTTTCACTTGTAAATACACCTATAAATTTATTATTAAATGGAAATATAGGTAGATTGAAAGGTGAAAATATAGCTATATTTTTTAGCTAGAAATAGAGCTATATTTTATTCTCGATTTGGCCATATTTTTTAGCTGTAAATCAATGTATTAATATGGATTGGATTGCTAATTTCATTTTATGCTAATAATAACAAAACAACAGATCATATTTGTTTAACATAGGTATATTGAAAAAGATATATTTATTTACATAATATTACTATTTAAAACTAAAAAGAACTTTTCTGCTTCAAATATATTCAAATATATATTTGAGCCGTTATTTACATCGTTTAAATACTATTGGCGTACTCCAGATCACCCATCACACTATAAGTACACTAGCGTGTTGACATGAACGACGCCTGAGTTGAAATTATCCAAACTGTCCATTTCATGATTTGATATGTATGGTTTGCAAGTGATATTAACAAGTGATACTTAATTATTATCACATACTATTCAATTAGAAAAAAATCCACACAGAGAAAAATTTATTTGTAAACATCAGTGTGTTTATAAGAAAATTTATTATTTTATAGCGCTGGGACACACTAGACATGTGGGATTTTTACTGTTTGAAACAGTAATATTTATGATTTTCGTAGCAAATTTTTCTTTTTAAATAATAATTTTTATTATTTTTGTAGCAAATGTTACTATTTGAAATAGTAATTTTTATTATTTTTCAGCAGTCATAAAAAGTACTATTTCAAATAGTAAAAATCCCATATGTCGAGTGTGTCCCAGCGCTATTATAAAAAATAATATATTTTTCTCCATGTCTGTAATAAATATTATATTGTTTTAAATTTACTGCTAAGTTTCCTCCTTCACTGTAAGTTATATAACAATAACTTGTACTTGTACTCTAGTATGAAGGAACACTGACATTTCATAACTTTACACCTGTGCAAATGTAGAGAAAGGAGAAACGATGGTCAACGAGTCTCGTGCTCGCGCTACTCGATGCCTATCCGCGATAGCAAAATCACACGAGGCTGGCGCCGAGTGCGCCCACGTGTACTCGATATTAGCAGCTATCAAGAACAGTCATGATAGCGACGGCGACAGCGCGAGGAGGCAACGTCTTGGCGATGATGTCCCCGTTGACAGAACTCAGCTAAAATTTTACGCCAAGTCTCATATAACAAAATAAAGTAAAAAGTATCTTACAAAATTTGAGTCCTCACTAGTCTTGGTGAATTCACATATACTTATAAAAGCACTTTACATATGAAAGAGTATTTAAATGTGGATGGCGTTACTAGTTTACTAATTGTAATCGATTTTTAAATCAATTGTTTGTACATTCATTATTATTTATTATAATTGAAGTTTCTTCTCCACGACTCACTGTTGTACTGTGAGGTATGTTTAAAAATGTTTTTAATATATTTATTAATTTTGTTCTTTATAGTAAATATTGTATACTTATAGGTACAGTCTTTAGGCTGTAATTATAGGCACATCTCCTTTGAGATCCACAATTTAGTTGCTCGTAGATAGATTTAAGAAGAACTAACGTTCTGGAAATTTTTAGTTTTATTGACATGACTTTAATCCTTTATAATAACACCATCATCACAGATTGGTTTAACAAGCCTACTTCATCCGGCAGATTAATCAATTTCCGCTCTAATCATCCAAAATAACAAAAAATAAATATTGTGTACAACCTCGTAGATAGAGCCATTTCTTTGTCAAATAAACAATTTCATAAGAAAAATCTAAATATCGTAATCCAAATACTCCAAGATAACAATTATCCTCGAAATTTCATCAATCAGTACATACACAAAAGGTTGTATAGAATAAAACACAAACCACAACAAAAAGACACTTTTACTCACAATAGATTTACCTCTTATAATACCTTACCGTTTAATGTTCAATTTGGTAAAATAGCATCAATATTAAAACCGTTCAATTTTTGAGTTTTACCGTTAGTCAAAAAAAGTTTTAACTCTATTATTAAATTAGGTAAAGATGATACTGAAAAATGGGATCGGACGAACGTTGTATATAAATTCGCATGTAAATCATGCCCGGCGTCATACGTAGGAGAAACTAAGCGTGCGCTTAGAACTAGAATTAACGAACATAAAAAGAATAATAATCCAGAAGCTGTTGTGTATCAACACATGAAAAACTTTTCACATGAATTTGATTGGAATAACGTAAAAATTATAGATTATGAATCAAACTATAAAAAACGATTAATATCAGAAATGATTCATATTAAATGTAACAAATACAACGTTAACAAAAAAGAAGACGTGAAATTTCTCAATTCTTCATATGTTCCGTTATTAAGAATTTTAAATTAAATTTATATGTCGTTTCCTTTCTCTTTATATGTATTTATTTTTGTTTGTAAACAGATGCACCTAAACACTGGCATTGTTTACTATATAAATGCGTTAAATCTGTATCTCATGCGCTCACTTCGACGAAATGTGTATTATATGACACATTAACTTCTAAATAAGGTACCGACTGTTTGTTATTGGTTTTATATCTGTGATTGATAGTGTATTAATAATTTCTGTAATTTTAATTTCTTTTTAAATAAAGACTGAAGAGGTCGGCAGACCAGGCCGACGAAACGTCGCTTAACAAGTGAAATCAAAAAAAAATTTTTGACTTCATTCCATTGCCTCCATCCAATCGATTCTATACAAACATCATCCACATACAACGGGAGTGCAATTTAATTTATATTCAACATACACAGGAGTCTTAGATTAGACATGGACTCATACATAGACTATCAAAGAAGATCCTTTTTCAACTATATTGAAAACACCTACGGTCCACACGTCAAACGACATCTCAAGAAGTGGACTAATATCAACTATCATCTCGCAAAATCTATTCCACAACGTTGGTTCCTGCTCAAGTGCAGATCTAACGACATTTTTCCTCGGCACATCGTTAATTTAATTAAGCGTTTTCAAACTCTCTCGCTCCATAGCCAGATTAGCAAACGTAAACTTTCTGACATTCACAAACACTTGTCGAGTAAGTTTTTGAATCTTGAAATTCGGGATATTAACTACCATTTAAACTTTTTGAATAGATCACTATCTTCGATTAAAAATTTGATTTTAAAACTTAACATAGATACGACAAGTATAAATAATTTTTTTATTTATACAGACAAGAAAACTAAAATCATTCTACATAAACATAACCAACTTTTAAAACAAAAATTTAAATATTTGTACAGCAATACATTAGAAACCACTAAGACAACTCCTAAGCATTTCTTTAAAAATTTGAGCAATGTACATATACCCGAAGATATTATAGATGTAGTCTCTCTAGGACCGAAATTTAACATTAAGGAAAAAATCAAAAAGAATGACATCGTTGACACACTCAAAAATTTAGAGATCAGTCTAGTAAACTCTGATTTACCTACATCTAAACAATTAGAAATTAGAGAAAAAGTAGTTTTAAGTCTCAGAACAGGTTTTAATCAACAAAGACATGTTAATATTAACGATAAAAGTTTAAATACCAAAATAGTAAAGACAAAAGCGTTCACTAAAGATAATCCAGATATAATGTTTACTACTTCAGACAAAGGAAACGTAACTGTATGTTTACGAAAAACTGAATATCAAGAAAAAATGTCAAAGTTATTATCGGACACAGCCCACTACGAAATTATCAAACAGAATCCTTTAAAACAATTCCAAACCAATACCTCTTCAATTTTGAAAAATCTTAACAACAATAATTATTTGCGAACAAAATTTCATAACAACTCTCTCTCATGTACCAATACCACACTAGCAAAATGTTATGGATTACCGAAAATTCATAAGAAAGATGTACCGGTTCGTCCGATAATTTCTTTAATTAATAGTCTGACCCATTTTTTATCTAAAACAATCTATAATGAGATTAAGTCTTCTATTAAATTACCGTCATCTCATATCAACAACAGCCTAGATTTAAAACTTAAAATAAATTCGTTTACGATTCCGGTTGATTACATATTTCCTTCGCTGGACGTTACTTCCTTATTTACAAATATACCCTTACAACTAGTATTAGACAGCTTAGATAGAAGATTTGACGCTATACATAACAAATGCAAGATCCCGTTTAATGAAATCGTTATGTGCACCAAATTTTTATTCAATAACACCTTTTTCTCCTTTAATAACGAGTACTACCGACAAATTGATGGTACGCCGATGGGTTCCCCCATCTCACCATTATTCGCGGATATTGTGATGGATAACTTGGAAACTTACTGTTTGAGAAGTTTGAAAGAAAACCATGACGTCAACCCACTATTTTATTTCCGCTACGTAGATGACACGATCATGTGCATTAACAAAAAACACATTGATCTAGTCGTAGAGACTTTTAACACATATAACAACAAACTACAATTTACATATGAATTAGAACAAGACAAAAAATCAACTTCTTAGACATGACTTTAATCCGTTATAATAACACCATCATCACAGATTGGTTTAACAAACTTACTTCATCCGGCAGATTAATCAATTTCCGCTCTAATCATCCAAAACAACAAAAAATAAATATTGTGTACAACCTCGTAGATAGAGCCATTTTTTTGTCAAATAAACAATTTCATAAGAAAAATCTAAATATCGTAATCCAAATACTCCAAGATAACAATTATCCTCGAAATTTCATCAATCAGTACATACACAATAGATTGTATAGAATAAAACACAAACCACAACAAAAAGACACTTTTACTCACAATAGATTTACCTCTTATATTTCCTTACCGTTTAATGATCAATTTGGTAAAATAGCATCAATATTAAAACCGTTCAATTTTCGAGTTTTACCGTTAGTCAAAAAAAGTTTTAACTCTATTATTAAATTAGGTAAAGATATTACTGAAAAATGGGATCGGACAAACGTTGTATATAAATTCGCATGTAAATCATGCCCGGCGTCATACGTAGGAGAAACTAAGCGTGCGCTTAGAACTAGAATTAACGAACATAAAAAGAATAATAATCCAGAAGCTGTTGTGTATCAACACATGAAAAACTTTTCACATGAATTTGATTGGAATAACGCAAAAATTATAGATTATGAATCAAACTATAAAAAACGATTAATATCAGAAATGATTCATATTAAATGTAACAAATACAACGTTAACAAAAAAGAAGACGTGAAATTTCTCAATTCTTCATATGTTCCGTTATTAAGAATTTTAAATTAAATTTATATGTCGTTTCCTTTCTCTTTATATGTATTTATTTTTGTTTGTAAACAGATGCACCTAAACACTGGCATTGTTTACTATATAAATGCGTTAAATCTGTATCTCATGCGCTCACTTCGACGAAATGTGTATTATATGACACATTAACTTCTAAATAAGGTACCGACTGTTTGTTATTGGTTTTATATCTGTGATTGATAGTGTATTAATAATTTCTGTAATTTTAATTTCTTTTTAAATAAAGACTGAAGAGGTCGGCAGACCAGGCCGACGAAACGTCGCTTAACAAGTGAAATCAAAAAAAAATTTTTGACTTCATTCCATTGCCTCCATCCAATCGATTCTATACAAACACCATCCACATACAACGGGAGTGCAATTTAATTTATATTCAACATCTATAGACTTCTATTGTCTTCCCAAGATGCGTAATATTATAGAAATTTCAAAATTGAGAAAGAATAATGAAAAATGGGGATGTGGTGGTAACTATGTAATTTTTTTTTATAGGCTTTGACTTTTCGTATATATATGTTAAAATTCTTATGAATTTTAGAAATAAAAGGAAGGCATAGTAGTTATATAATTAAAATAATTTTCGCCCACACGGGCGTAAAGTGCGTAGGTTCTATAAAGTTTGTAGGAGTATATAAGCTATTGCGCTTGTTAGGCGTTAAGTAGTACTTTGTGCCCGCTGGCTAAATATTTTAAAAGTTACAACGTGGGCGTAAAATGTAATTTTACACGCAAGGTACTAAAAGTTCTATTATGTCCGTCAAGTTAACTTATGGTTACTTGACTACAATAAATTGATATCAGTGCTTTCTTGTGTTTAATTTGAATAGAAGAATGAACAAATTTGAATACACTTCTGAGGACAGCCATACAGTTGTTTCGGAGAGTTGTCTGCATTACTTGACTATCGGTAATTGATTTCGCAACTTTCGTTTGTTTGATTTACAATGAACAATTTGAATGTACTTACATATTATACAATTGAAATAATTTTTGCCCACACGGGCGTAAAGTGCGTCTATAAAGTTTTGTAGGAGTATGGGAGCTATTACGCCTCTTGGGCGTTAAGTAGTACTTTATGCCCGCTAACTGAATATTTTTAAGTAGGTACGAAAAGTTGTATTATTCAGTCAAGTTAACTTATAGGTACTTGACTACAATAAATTGATTTCAGTTCTTTCTTGTATTTAATTTGTATAGAAGGATGAACAAATTCTAATACATTTCTGATAACAGTCATACAGTTGTTTCCGAGAGTTGTTTCATTACTTGATTATCGATAATTGATTTCACAAGTTTCATTCGTTTGATTTGCAGTGAACAATTTGAATGTACTTACTAACATATGATTTGTTCGGCATACAATGACTCAAAGAAGTAAAAGACTTTTTCACTGGTATTTATTTGATTTCTTTTAAAAAATCATAAATGTTATTATTTTATTAGATTATACAGAAAAAACATCTATACTTGCCTTATTTTATACTTTCGTAGAAAGTTTTATATTAACAATATTATTATTGGTACAGTCATGAAAAAAATTATTACCATTTGCAGAGAGTACTTATTGAATAGATGAGATTCGAAGAAATAAAAGGTCTGGACAAAAATTGTGTTGTTAAATTTCTCATTAAATTTTTTGGTACAGAAGTAGTATACATTCTACTATGGAGAGACGGTGAGTCACCGTGCCCTGCCCGGTCTATCTTATCTTTGTTTACATAAACAGTAATTAAGATATCTTAATAGCCTGTTGTTATGGTTTGTTTACATAAACAAGCAATAAAGAAGCAATTAAGATATCATAATAGCTGTAAATATAAGCAGAGAGGTCCCGTACGGGAATCGGTGACACATTTTCGTCTCTCTCCATAGTAGAATGGTGTTCTCGGGAGGCAGTGATGCTGCCCCTCTTACTATTGGTGTTCAACAATATAGTAATTAATGTGTCTTTATTGATTGTTTATATAAACAAGCAATTAAGATATCTTAATTACATGAACAAACATAAAAATGTTTTTACAAAACAATTAATAAAACACCGATTAAGATATTTAAATTAATGATGCTAAACAATAGATAAGAGATTTTTCCGTATCGGGATCGATGACGTCGCGAGCCTACGCCATAGTAGAAAGTATACTGATTTATAAATTTAATTAATCAATATTCTTATTGTTTAAACATAATAAACAATAAAAACATCAATTAAGATAAATGAAATATGTGTGCGTGCGTGTATTTGTCCCGTATCGGACCGATGATGTCACGAGCCTACGCCATAGTAGAAAGTATACTGATTAATAATTTTAATTAATCAATATTCTTATTGTCTAAACATAATAAACAATAAAAACATCAATTAAGATAAATGAAATATGTGTGCGTGCGTGTGTGTGTGTGCGTGTGTGTGCGTGTGTGTGTGTGTGTGTGTGTGTGTGTGTGTGTGTGTGTGTGTGTGTGTGTGTGTGTGCGCGCGCGCAGAGTGGAAGACTGGAATGGCAATTAAAGATAGGAGAATAAAAAAAATTACATCATTTTTTTGTTTTTTATGTTAAAAAATTGACTTAAACAATTACAAAAAATTACAAAAAATTATTTTATATAAAAACATTATAGTTCTACATATTATATTAATTTCATTTTTACGTTAAAACACAAACTTAAAATTACAAAAAATTATTTTTCACAGTTTTATACATTAAGTATACAACATACCGTATTAATCTATAACACATATTTCTTCTTCGTCATTTACTGCATATAACCCGTGGTACTCAAAGTCACCTGCTTGTGTATTTGTGTCCACCTCGGGTTTTTGCTGCTGCTGCTGCTGCTGCTGCTGCTGTTGCTGGTGCTGCGGGAACTGGTGAATCGCGTTGAAGCATGTGTGCTTCCGATTTCGAACGCATACACCACACAGCCACATATTACACCCTTCACACTTTCTCCACGCACAATTTTTCTGTTTTTTAACTAATACTTTATCGCATACTAAGCATTTCGCTAGTATGTTGAACTGATTATAGTTTGATGGAGCATGATTACTGTGTCTTGAAAAGCCCGCAATCTCTTTACGTATGCTTTCCAGTAGTAGAACTTCGCTCTTGATTGTATTTTGGAGCACTGTTATTTCGCGTTTTTTATTCAAGATAGAAAAATATATTTCCTGTTCTTTTTTCTTTAAATTATCTATCCAGTCTGTTACTGCAGACGCTTTCTTGATCCATGTCATCTTGACTGTGGCTCTGACGAATGCTGACTTGACTAGAGTGTACCCTCCGCTGTTTAACCTTTGGTAAAAAATATAGCGCGATAGCGAGCGGAGACGGTGTCAGATGCACGATTTCGGGTCCAGCGCGATGCCTGGCCACAGCCTTATCGTTTTTGCCATTATAAAAAGCCCGCATCAATAAGGTGTGTAAGAGAATACACCAAAAGCGCACCGCTTAAATGAATCTGCTCACGTTATATCAGTTTTCGTCTTATAATTTAAACACGTGCGCAGGATGTTTTTTCGCGATAGTACGTTAGGGTATTATAGTTACGTACATATATATCTTTATGTGTATATCTGGACCTTTGATAAAAATTTATCGCTCTGTGCAATATGAAAACCCTGCCTCGTGTGCTTCTCATGTTTTATTATTTCTTCGAAACATAACGGTTTCCTGTTCTTACGCTGTGTACTTTGAGCGAGGGATGACAATTGTGAGTGGATCATTTTGATTATATTTTGTCTGGAGCTAATATCCGTAAGCATTATCAAATCTGACCCTGCGTACACATCACTAAAATAAAATTGAATTCGAAGAAATGATATTTATATCTCGAGCTTCGATCAAAATTTGTCTGTGTATGGGATATGAATCCCTGCCTCGTGTGCTTCTCATGTTTTCATTATTTCGCCGAAACGTAACGGTTTTCTGTTCTTACGCTGTGTCCTCTAAGCGAGAGATAAGAAGGGTGAGATGCGTGGATCATTTGAATTATATTTTTTTGTCTGGAGCTAATATCCGTAAGCATTATAAAACCCTGCATTGCGTACGCATCAGATCAGTGTGCCAATGCGGATCATGGCGAGAAGTAACGCTTTTTTGCCAGAGATGCAGATCGACGAACATAGCGATTTGCGTGAGATTATTTTCCGCATCTCTTCTACTTTACGTTTTTACAGTCAACCTGTATGGCGTAGGTATAGAGATTCGTGGCGACGGCGTTTGCGTACAGTGCACTATTCGCTTTTACGTCGCGAACTGCGATTTTTACTCTCCCATAGCGGTCTTCGTAGAATCGCCGTTTATTACGAACGATTTTTTCGCAATAATCGATCGGGGTTGATGATAGCGGGCGAATTTGTCAGAGAAATACGCATGGAAAATGCAAATGTTCTCGATGACATGATGTCGGCGTTTAGCGAACAAATTGGTAAGTAAAAGATTTTATACTCATTTTTTATGACGAAAAAATATTTGTTATATGTTTTAAAATTTTCAAGCCTTAGAAAATCTTCTCGCCGATGACAGCGACGCGTCAACAATTTTTATGAACTATAGCGGGCGTGAAAATCCCGATATCTCAAGTAGCGAAGGAGAAGAAGAAGGAGAACATCAACAACAACAACAACAACAACAACAACAACTTATACAACAACCTATACAACAACCTATACAATAACAACAACAAATAATCCATGTAGCAAACGAAGAAGATGATAGGCGCTCGAATATTTTAGAATCCGACAACGAGAGCGAAAGCATGATTAGAATAGACTTGTCGGATGAAGAAGATAATGACACAGTTTTAACGCGCGGATTAAACTTGGCGCTCAACCACTATCGGGAACCACGGGTCGCAGTGGAGAGAGCCATAATGAGCGAGGACCCGCAGCCGTCGACTAGTAGAAACAGCGGCCAACCTCGCGCAGGGATGCTTCATAATTTTTATTCAACTAGAGCACCCCCGTCGGAGCGGAGTTTTCATAATATCGAGGATAGCCATCGTCTCGTTTGGAACAGTTTCGACGAAACTAGTCCTCTAGATCGACGAGTCAACGAATGTAAGAATTTTTTTAATTTGAATATTTTTTTCTTTTTCATGTAAAAGGCTGTTTTTACAACTTTTTATTTTTTCAAAAAAGTTATTCGGAGAAGAAACAATAGCGGCGACGGATTGGCCACTCCGGGTTTCGACATACCATTTCTATTGATTTACGCGAGGAGAATTTTGCATGTTCGGCGTGCGCAAGAATTGCGATGGTTTCACGACCAGGCCGAACATGAAGATTCTCCATTATATACGTCGAACGAACTACAAGATTTGTTGGAGCGCGTGCGCAATAGTTTCAACGGAAAACCTGAAGATTAACTTTTTGGTATTATAATTGTGAAAACAAAAAACATTTATTTTTTATTAATCGTTTTTTAATAAACATTACAGCGGACGACTCGTTGTCTAGCTCAGTATGGCCATCGCTCCCACCATCGCCTACAGTAGACGCAAATTCATGCATAAGAGAGAGCGGAGAACCTCTGCAAGTGGGATACGGCCACAACGATGATGGCATGGCCGACGATTACGACGGAGGCGACGAAGAGGAGGAGAACAGAGCCAATGGTGATGCTGCAGAGGAGGAGGAGGAGTAGGAGGAGGAGGAGGAGGAGGAGGAGGAGGAGGAGGAGGAGGAGTAGGAGGAGGAGGAGGAGGAGGAGGAGGATGAGGAGGCGAATAATCTCGACATAAGACCGCCCGGAGTAAGATTTATTGATAATCGTTTAAAAGATGGCTCTTATAAAAAAAAGAACAAAAAATTGTGCGATGTAGTTAAACTTTGCAATAGATGCAATAAAGTTACAAATTGTTTTCGTTCGAAACACACGTGCGGAATGATTTGGTGTAAATATTGTAAAAGAAAACATTTTATCAACGAATTCTGTTACATGCAACCGATAAGTAATGAGATTAATCACGAAAAAAACATTTTGTTTGTTTTTTATGATTTTGAGACGCGACAGGATGAGCCTTATCTTAATCACGAGACTTTAAATCTGCACATTCCAAATTTATGTGTCGCACAGCAAGCGTGCTCGGATTGCATCGATGATGACGATGTTTCGCGTTGGTGTAATACTTGCGGCGTTCGCGAACATGTTTTTCGAGAGAATTCTGTCACTCAGTTGATCGAATTGTGTATTAGAGATAAGACAACATTTGCGCAAATCATATGCATTGCGCACAATGCACGAGCATTCGATGCGCAATTCATATTAAAAGAATTGGCAGAGTGTACATCTGAAGTTTTGCCGAGTATTATTTTAAGTGGACAGAATATTATTACTATGCAATACGGGCGAACGAAATTCATAGATAGTCTAAACTATTTCCAAATGAAGTTGAGCGCTCTTCCCGCTGCTTTTGGCTTGCCGGAAAACAGTAAAAAGGGTTATTTTCTCCACTTATTCAATACTCTACAAAATCAAGAATACGCAGGCCCTTTACCCGATGCGAATTTCTACGCGCCGAATTCTATGAGTATCGATGAGAGAAAAGATTTTTTTAAATGGTACGAAGAGAACAAACGAGACTATGTATTCAATTTTAAAACAGAAATCGTCGAGTATTGTCGCATGGATGTACAAATTTTACGCCGCGCGTGTATAGCTTTTCGAAAAATTTTTCTTGATATTGGCGGCACTGACCCCTTCTTTTCCGCAACTACTATCGCCTCAGCTTGCTCTTATTTGTATCGAAAAAAATTTCTCAAGCAAAACACCATCGGAATTTTACCGCCTACTGGCTACAGGCGCGCTGATAACCACTGTCAAAAAGCTGTTGAGTGGCTATTGGAGTGCGAGCGCAAAATCGGGCGAGAGATTATTCACGTAGGTCGGGCCCGGGAGTATAGATTACCCGAAGGATTCTCGGTAGATGGATATTTGCCACCGTCAGAGCTTCCGAGCTCGTCGACGTCAAGCGACAGTGCCGCGGCCACAGATAAAGGTATAGTATTCGAGTATCAAGGGTGCTACACACATGGGTGTCCGCGATGTTTTCAAAACAAACGCGATAAATTAACCGCCTACAATAGAACTCACAACGAGGCATACGAGAGCACTCGAGCAAAAATAGATAAAATAAAGTCACTGGGCTACGAGGTTCGCGAAATTTGGGAGTGCACATTTGACCGGCGTAAAATTGAAAATCCTCGGATCGCAAATTATGTGAATAATCATCCGTTAATAAGCAAAATGGTTTTAAATCCGCGAGACGCGTTTTTCGGGGGTCGCATGGAAAATACAGCTGTACATTATAAAATAAGAGAAGGAGAAACAATAAGATATACGGATATTTGCTCTTTATATCCGTATATCTGTAAACGAGGCCGGTTTCCGCTCGGACACCCAGATATATTTGTTGGCAGTCAGTGCGGAGTCGTTGACGAAAGGAAATAACAACGATTTATCACGAGTAGAAGGTTTGATCAAATGTAAAATATTGCGTCCTCGTAATTTGTTTCTTCCTCTCTTACCAATAAAAATGCATGGACGATTACTCTTTGCTCTTTGTCGCTCTTGTTGCGAGGAGATGCGACGAGAAGATTGTACTCACGAATATACTCACGAGCGCGAATTCACGGGGACGTGGGTAGCTGACGAACTGCGAAAAGCCATCGAGTTGGGTTACCAAATAACGGAAATATTCATAATATGGCGATATAAAGTAACGCAATACGATCAACAGAGTGGTACAGGAGGATTGTTTGCAGACTACGTGAACGCGTTTTTGAAAATAAAACAACTAGCTAGCGGATGGCCATCGTGGTGCGAGAGCGAAGTAGATAAGGAACGTTATTTGTTAGAGTACGAGCGAGACGAGGGTATGCGAATGGAGAGAGAAAAAATCGGAAAAAATGCTGGCTTCCGCGCAGTGGCAAAACTCTGTCTTAATTCTTTTTGGGGAAAATTTGGGCAGCGTAGCAACTTGAAACAGACCGAAATTGTAAAAACACGCGAGACCCTCCTTAAACTTTTAGTTGCGCCGGAAAAGGAAGTATTTAGCGTGTTGCCGGTAAACGACGAACTTTTATATGTAAACTGGCAAAATATCGCCGATGCTGTGGCACATGGGTTCAATACGAATGTAGTAATCGCAGCATACACTACGGCGCAAGCTCGACTCAAATTGTACGATTATCTTGAGAAACTAGATCGACGAGTTTTATACTTTGATACCGACTCTTGCATATTCGTTTGTAATGAGCGCGCGAAGGACGAGGAATACAGACCCCACCTTGGCACGCTATTAGGTGATATGACGGACGAACTGAAGAGTTACGGACCAAATGTACATATTGAAACATTCTTATCGGGCGGTCCTAAATTTTACACCTATAAAGCAATCGATTCGTCGACAGAACAGACATTTGAATGTTGTAAAATCAAAGGGATAAGGTTAAATTATGCTAATTCTTTAAAAATAAATTTCGATAGTATTAAACAATTGATCGATACCTTTATGAATGGCGACGATGCGGGTAATATTAAATTAGATTTTAAAGCCATAAGGCGCACACCCAAGCACGATGTTATCACGCGAGACGAATACAAGAAATGTTGTATAGTGTTAAAAAAACGGCGCTACCATTCAATAAAAGAATTATCATTGCCTTTTGGTTATAAACGTTAAAACATTTTATTAATAAAAAATAAGACTTATTTGTAAATATTGTTCTTGTTCATTGTAGTTATTTTTATCTCCCTCTTCCTCTTCCTCTCTCTTTCTCTCTCTCTCTCTCTCTCTCTCTCTCTCTCTCTCTCTCTCTCTCTCTCTCTCTCGCGCGCGCGCGCGCTCTCTTGTCCATACGCGAGGCCTCGCGCGCTGTAGCAGCTGATATGCGCGCGCGCGTGCAAAGTATTCGCTTCTTAAAGCGGTGAATATCAGCTTATACCGCGGAGTACAAGCTTGTACATGCGCCCCGGTGCGCGGCGCATATCAGCTGATGAACACCGCACCGCGCCGCGCCGCTGCCGCCGCCCGGGGATCGTTGATTTTTTTCACGCTGAAAAAAAAAAAAAAAAAAAAATGTGTTATCGCTATAAAAGCACGAACAAATTCGGTTTTGTTGTCATTCATGAAAATGGATACGCATTGGAAACATCCATTTACGTGTTGTGTGAGCGGACCTATCGGGTGTGGTAAAACTCAGTTCGTCAAAAAGTTTCTTATTAATTTACCGAAAATCTGTAACGTATGCTTTGATCGCATACTCTTTTATTATGCCGAGTGGCAAGAAGCCTACCGCACGGAGTTGAGACCCGGATGTGATGCACCGAGTATCGAATTTAGAGAGGGTCTTCCTCAAGTGAGTCATTATTCTTGCGACCGCGATAAAAAAAAGTTATTAATTCTGGATGATTTAATGCAAGAATCTTCGTGCGATGTTATACTAGATCTATTTACGAAAGGTAGTCATCATAAAAATATCAGCGTTATATTCATAACGCAAAATATTTTTCACAAAGGAAAATCGCAACGCGATATAAGCCTGAACACAAAATATCTCGTACTCTATAAAAACCCGCGCAAATACAGCACTTGGCGCGTCAAGTATATCCGGAAGATCCGAAATTTCCACACACGTATCTTTTTCTCGATTTATCACAAGACTGTCTCGACGAATTTCGATTCCGCTCCTGCATATTTCCCGACGACAAAACGCACTACGCTTATGTACCGAAATATTCAAAGTTTCGATAGTCTAATTATATTGAAAGAAGGAGAGGGGGAGTGAAGAAAAAAAGAAATAGATACGTCAGATGCGCGAGCCTTCAACCCAGTCGAGAGATAACAATGGCAGGAGCAACACGGATGAATTCTAGACGCTGTTCGCTTTGTACTAAACATTTTTCCAAAAAACATTTGGCGGTTTTGGGAGCTCTCTCACACTGCGACGACAAACAGCGTTCGGCCATACTTCGCACGGCTGATAAATCGCTCGTCAAGTGCATATGCGAGTGCGCATTAAACGTTTTACACGGCGTAGTGAAATTAAGAGATTCGGAGAAGAAACAGCTGAATAAGCACAAGATCGTATTGCGCAGATTAATAAATCGAAAGTCATCAAGTTGGAAAACTAAAAAACGCGCAATAGTACAGAACGGAGGATCTTTTTTCCAGCTCTTCTAGCGCCCATCATAGGTGCGCTCATATCTAAACTATTTGGAGGAGGAGGAGGAGGAGGAGGAGGAAAGCAGCAGTAAATAGGAGAAGCAGTATGGAACGTGCTCCTAAAATGGTAATCGTGCCCGAAGATGCAATCGAACGCGCGCAGTCTACACCCGCTGAATCAACAAAAATAATTGCCCCGAGCGAATTCTCCGGCGAAAATTCTATGCAAACTCCCGGTGACAATTTGTCCAGATTAGACGCCGAAATGTTCGATATTCTTCACTCGAAAAAGGGGGTGAAGGACGTTCACGAAAAATGTCTAAATTACTTACAAGTTTTGCGACGTTATCTCTTTTTCCGTGAAAGCGAGCGCAGCAGCAGCAGCGATGCACTACGAGAAATCGACGAAATTGACGAGACACAAGCACCCCTCACCGAAGAAGCCATTATCGATGGTGTACCCAAGGCGTATCAGCGCAAGGTGCGTCTCTTGTTGCGTCATTGGAAAACAGTAGCACCCGAACGTCTTAAGTGAAACAATGCCGGTACAGTGAGTATAGATGGCCGCACGGTAGAGCGTTCAAATATTATAGAATTACTGAACGATGTGGTTAGAAGAAGAAGGGGAAAAAATGACGACGAGGAAGCACCAGTTGGACGCATGGAGTTTTCTAAATTTGTTAAAACTTCCGATACTCCGACGAATTTAATAGGCAACAGCGAAGTTTTAAAAATTGGCAGAGTACTCACAGCGCCTTTGAATACGGCCAAACGACGACTGAATAAGGAAGACGCGAATGCAGAGCCCTTTCCCGTGCTTACGAGGAGAAGAAAGGCTGAACAAAGTAAAAAAAAGTGGTTACGATTCCAAATATAAAAACCGCTCACACTCACACGCCCTCATACACACACACATACACACATACACACACACACACAAACGCACAAAGAGACGATGTACGAGAAACAGTATTACGATCTCTCGCACGAGGCAAGATACGCGGGTGCAAGAAATCTCGTACGCGTAAATAAAAAGAGAGGTAAAGAGAAGGCTAAAATATACGCATGGCTTAGTAACCAAGACGCTTATACGCTTCATCATCCTATAAAACGAAAATTTCCGAGACTGCGCTACAACGTCACGAACGTGGACGATCTGTGGGAGTGTGATTTACTACAGTTAACCTCGATAAAAGACTATAACGACGGCTTCTGCTATATTCTCGTTGTTGTGGATGTGCTCAGCAAGTATGCGTGGATCGAACCATTGCGCGAAAAAACAGCGCGCAACGTTGCCGGCGCGTTCGAAAAAATTCTAGACAGAGCGAGCCCACGAGTACCGGTGTGTTTACAATCCGATGGTGGCAAAGAATTTGTCGGCTCAGTTTTTCAAAGCCTTCTAAAAAAATATGACATACAATTTAGAGTAGCGCGAAATCCCGATATCAAAGCGGCTGTAGTCGGGAGACTCAACAGAACAATAAGAGAGCGTATGTGGCGCTATTTCTCGCACAAAAATACAAAAAGGTATGTCGACGTAGTACAAAAAATTATATACGCTTACAACCACACATTGCATAGTGGAATAAAAATGAAACCATCTAAGGTAAATCTATACAACGCAGCAAAAGCCCGTGAAAATTTGCAAAAGCGTGCTCTTCGACAAAGCGCGGTGCAGAGAAACGGCCGCAAGAGGGCCCACCAAGCGATACCTAAATTCAAGGTGGGCGACTTCATTCGAATCAGTAGGACTAAAAATACCTTCGAGCGCGGTTATGAAAAAAATTTCAGCGAGGAAGTGTTCAAGATAAAAAGGGTGTCGCGACGACAGAATATCTTCACGTACGTTCTCGAAGACTTAAACGGTGAAATTATCGACGGATTCTTTTACACGGAAGAACTTGTATTGGTTGGCCGAGAACGCATCACAAAGCATCAAACATTTAAAGTGGAGCGCATAGTTCGTACGCGTGGACGAGGAGCAAATAAGCAACTATTAGTCAAGTGGTTAGGATACCCTGACAAATTCAACTCTTGGATAAAGGCGAGCGATCTCGATAGAATCTAAAAAAAAAATGGAGAACCAAGATGAATTTTACATGGTGTTACCGAGTAACAGCAGTATGATGTATTTCAGCGATAATACAACAACTTGCTTCACCACGCATTTACAGCGCGAGATTAGGCTACACGGTGAATGGCTCGTAGGTCTAGCTGAAATTTACGTGCCTTGTACTATAATCCACGTACAAAATACTGAAGCTTCTTATTCATTTTGTTCCTACGACAGCGGTAAGGTAGTACGCAAAGACGTTTGCCACTTTCCCAAGCAAGAGCTCATAGTCGGTCATTGGATAGCAGGCCCACCTTGTAATTTTTTGCATTTGCCATCAGACATAAAGACGACAAACAGCTATTGCACAGTTCACTTACACGGAATAGAGTGGTTCGAAGGTGACGTATCATTACGACGATTGCGCCATCATCTCTACAAACTTGTCAAGAAGGGGAGAAATATCTACGTGCGAGGGGATCAAAAACGAAGGTATCTCGAGAACGTGCTTGGAAGGTGCGTTATAAACCTCGAAGAGTGGAGGTCGCCATCGTTTAGTAAATTAGAAGGACTATTTCCGAATTCATTAGTGTGTGCAAGTCATATCGAAAAACATATAGAAAATAAGAAAGACTTTTGTGCACTTTTCAAAGCAAACCTATTAAGAAAATGGCAATACAGAATACTTCCAGAAGAGTGGCGCGAAGTAACTGAAACCATACAAAGCGAAAGATTTTACGCTGCTCTTTGCAAGTATCGTAACGAAAGCAGAAAGTCTTTTCGCTTTGGTGAACCAGGTGGAGTAGATGTAACCGACGACGACAGTAGCACACACGCGGCAAAAGCAAACAACGACGACGACGACGACGACGACGACAACGACGACGACGACAACGACGACGACGACAACGACGACGACGACAACGACGACGAGAACGTTCCCAGTGAAAAGTCTGTAAATACAAATATATTCAGGGAGAATCAATTACATGATGGACACAAGGACAATAATGCATGCGATACGTGCGCTAAGAGCGAATACAATAGGTGTGTATGCTGCTGATCACATTCCAAAAATTTTAAGTCCACCTGTGGCTATTGTGACCAATCTAGATACAGCAAATAAACCAGGATCGCATTGGGTTGCCATTTACATAGACAAAAATGGATACGGAGTATATTTCGACAGTTACGGGATCGCCCCCACCTTAGCACTCCATCTTGATCGCCTACGAAGAAACTGCGTGCGTTTCCAGTGGAACAAGAAACCATTACAAAGTTTTGATTCAAAAGTGTGCGGTGAATATTGCATTATGTTTTTGCATCATATGTGTAGTGGTAGTTCTTTACGCGCGTTTTGTCGCATCTTTTCATACAATACATACAAAAACGATAATATAGCTACTAAATTTTATAAAGTTATTTCACAAAAGCGAGCCAGAAAGGCGAATCCTTACAGAAATCGTTTTCTTCCAAGAGACACTTCATTGGGAACTGGGCAGAGTAATCAAACATGTAACGCAAAATTATAAATTTTTTCTTTTTGTAATCATAGATGTAAGAGTAAAATATGTATACTTTTGTAAGTTCTTCGTAAAATAAAAATTGTATTTGTAACAAATTTACATTTAGTGTTAGACTCTTTTTCACATCCTTACCTACCTGATTCCCCTGCATGCTTTCAAGAAATTATCACGTTAATATTTTATTTATTTATTTATTTATTAAACCAGAGTAAGTACATAGGTATTACAATAATATCAATATACATTTTTACATTACATGCGTAACCCAGCAGAGGAAGTATTTCCTGTATGCTGGTCTGGTGTCTTAAACTAACTTAAAACTAAATTGAAATATTGTCCCTGATTGTTTGTCGATCTTGTATCCCCGTAGCTAGCAGCTACGGAGTCAAGTCGACAACCACACATTATTCATGACTCTTCTTCTATCACCAATATCTAACCAACATTTGTCTTGCTGTTGTAAATGATTCCGTGGATGCGTTTCTGTCTCTTGCAAAGATGATTCTTTCGTAGCTGTTTAGTCTTGTTGGGCAGGTGAGTCCCACTGCACAGGTAACTCTGTAGTGTGGGAACATCAATCTGTGTTGGTTGGCTGAGTCACATTTACATGTTGATGTAAAAACTATGTCGTCTACTACTATGAGATCGTTGTATTTCGGGTGCTGTTCTAGAGTATACATTGAGTTTGTAAATGTTTGTTTACCTCGAATGCCTCTGTCGAAATACAGTAGTGCTTTATTACAGCCTAGATAGTTGAGATCTCCGTAAGACATGCGGTAGGTGTTATCTTGCAGTATAGGCTTTCCCGGTGCGCCACTTGCTTCCATTGACATGGTTTTTGTATTGTTATCCTCAGCCATTTTATCTATCGTACTAAATACAGTTTCTATGGGATTATATTTTTCGTTGTTGTGTTCCTTTTTTATTTCAATATCTTTGGATTTTTCTTTGACAAAGTGTATATGTTTTATTTCATTATTTCCGTTAGTAATACGATAGTCACAACACTTATTGCTTAAAGTTGTATTTTTGTTGCTCTCTGAGAGCGTCCACCTGTTAGCAATCATATTTGCAATTTCGATGATAATTTGTTGATTAATATTGAGTTTTCGGATTTTGTTCCAGTTGTAATTAGATAATCGACGATGAGAACGTTTATAATGTAGTGTGCATAACCCGTGTGCGCATATATATGTTCTTATATCCAGTAACAGTTTATCGGACTCTAAACTCCCCATGGACTTCCAATGTGGGAGGTCTGTGTCCGATATCTTTATTAGTGAATAATATAGTTGCTTTATCTGTTTACAGTTAATATTATTAGTATTATTCATGGGTGTTTTATTATGCTAGATGTTTGCTTTTATCCAGATCTTGATTTTATATTTCAGACTTTTTTTATTCGTTATTGTTTTAAGGTCATTAGGCAGTTTGTTGTAGGTAGTTAGTGCTCTAATGTAGCTGTTTTTGATGCTGATGCGTTTACAACGTTTAGGTATTGGTATACTTTTATTCCTCGTTACTTTGTCGGATTCTATATATTTGTCTTGTAATTCTTTGTAATGAAATATTAGTGACTCAAAGGTAAAAATTTGCTCTATATTTAGTGGATTTCTGTCATAAATAAAATTGTTTTTATTTATAAGTTTAAGCAGTCTGTTTTGCAGGCTTTGTAAGCTTTTGGTTCTACCTGCGTAAGCGCCTCCCCAGGCTATAATACCGTAGGAGGTGATACTGTGGAACAACGCATAGTAAATCATACGCAGATTGTCTGTGTCCATTATAATAGACAGTTTGTATAAGATGAAAGTAAGGTATTTGGTCTTATTATATATATTTTTGGTGTGTATATCCCATTTCATGTTGCTATCGAAGTTACTCCTAGGTATTTGGTGTTTTCTACTCTTTTGATGTTTTTTCTTTGTATGCAAATGTTCATATTTTTAGGCGTGCTTTTATAATTGCTGCCGAATTCCATGTATATTGTTTTGTCCTTGTTGAGAGATAGTTTATTTAGTGCTAGCCAGTTGGCTATTTCTTGTAGGTAGTCGTTCATTTTAGTTTCTACTTCTTGCCAGGTTTTACCTATTGCTATGATCGCAGTGTCGTCAGCGTATGACAATATTGTATCTTCAGGCATTGAAGATAACATATCATTAATATAAATAATGAACAGCAGTGGTCCAAGTATTGTACCTTGCGGTACTCCCATATAGACAGTTTTGTATTGGCTATAATCATTACCTATTTTCACCCTTTGTTTCCTATTACTTAGATAACTTTTTATGAGGTTATATGCGCTACCTCTGATGCCGTAGTTATATAGTTTATCAAGCAAAATTTGATGATCTACTGTATCGAATGCTTTCGCTAGATCGAGGAATGTAATAGCTATTGGGTCGCTTGCATCTATGTGGTTATAGATTGTGTTAGTTATTTGATATAGTGCATCTTTAGTGCCTCTATTTTTCCTGAATCCAAATTGTTTATTTGAGATCAAGTTACATTTATCTATGAAAGATGATATTCTACTATGCAGTAGTTTTTCCAATACTTTTGCAACATTTGAGATCAGGGAAATTGGTCTGTAGTTTGTTGGCAGATGCTTTTCTTTGGCTTTATGTATTGGTATAATATCCGCAAACTTTAAAGCATCAGGCCAAATTTCTTTCTCTAAGCATAAGTTGGTTATGTGAACCAGTGGGTCGGAGATGTGTGATATTATAACTTTGAGTGAGAGTGTGTTAATACCATCACACCCACCATTTTTATTTTCCATGTTTAATATTGTTTTTGTATTTCTTGATGATTAGTAGGATATAGAAAAATACTCTTGTTATTCTTAGTAGGCAGCCTTACTCTTTTGTTTGGTGGAGTTTTAATTTTGTCACACAGTTGTTTACCAACGTTGCAGAAGAAGTTGTTGATATGTTCAGAAATTTCTTTTGAGTCGGTTATTTTTTTATTGTTATTATCCATGATAAAATTAATGTTGTTATTTATTTTACTATTTTTTCCAATTTTGTTATTAATTAATCTCCAGAGATTCCTTTGATTGTTCATGTTTGATTGTATTTGCTTTCTATCATGGTCCTTTTTTGCTTGGTTGATAATGTGGTTAAGTATCTTAATGTAGTTTTTGTAATTTTCTTTTTTTACAGAGTTAGTAGGATCCTTCTTCCATATATTATATAGTTTTTCTTTATTTTTACACGAATTTATTATTGCTTTTGTTATCCAATTTTTCCTCGGTTTCATGTTGTTTTGTTTATTGCTATGCGTCTTAATTATTGACCTGTTTAGGCATGTTTGAATTTTTTGTATAAGGTTATTTAAGGCTTGGTTGGGATCTGTTATTAATGAGATATCTGCCCATTTTATAGTTCCTGCTGTTTTTTCCAATTTATTGTAGTTAAATCTTTTTCCTAATTTGGTACTGGATTGTTTTTTAATATTTTTTAATGACATCATTATGGGAAAATGGTCGGTAAAAGGTGTTTTTAGTAAGTAGGTTTTATATTTAATTTTGTCTAGTTTAATGAAAAAGTTATCTATACAGGTGCCATTGCTATTGTTATTAATATCTGATGGTCTAGTTATACTTTTAAATCCTGGGCAGTAACCATTTTCTAATAGGATTTGTAAAAAGTCTTGATCTAAAACATCTTGGCTTAATATATCAAAATTGAAGTCTCCTATTATTATATTATTTTTTGTTTCTTGCTTATTTTTAGAAAATTTTTAATATTCATTAAGAATTCAGTTTTATGTATGTCATGTGATCGGTAAATTGATGATAATGTTATGTTTTTGTTATTTTCAAGTGTGATTTTCGTGTTCATTATTCTAAGTTTATTTATTTGTATAATTTCCGTGGTTTCTGTGATGTCTTCACTTATATATAATACTACACCATCCGATTGGTTTATGTTGCTTTCATTATAGTACATTCTATATTTTGGAATATTAAAAAATTCGTGGTGTTCAAGTTTCCATGTTTCAGTACATACTATAATACAAGGCTTTGTAACAAGCCTGTTTAAGAATACTAATAGTTTATTGTAATTAGCATTTAAACTTCTTATATTAACGCAAAGAATTAATTCTTTGACTGTAGCTAGGCATCTATTTAATTCGGTTACACTATTTGTGATATGTTCGTTGTCAAATATTACCTCTTGAGAATCAAGATTCATTTTTATTATATTATAACAGTATCTCTATTTTGCTTATTTTCATATCATACGTTCACATCGGCTGCGATTGTAACTGAAATTTTTATCGCGTAATACAAAGCCAAAAGTAAGGTTAGGTTTATACATATAAGAATTTATTTCGTCGTCATCTTTATCTCGTATTCGTTACTGTTTAAGCTCACGTCATTTCAACGTACTTTTTTATCGCGAATACAAAACGGAAAGTGAGGTTACGTTACATTCAAGGATTTCTTTCATCATAATCTTTCTCCGAAACCATTATTTTTATCTCGTATTCGCGTTACTCTCTAAGCGCACGTCATCCCAACGTACTTTTTTATCGCGAATAAGAAACGGAAAGTGAGGTTATGTTACATTCATCGATTTCTTTCTCGGAAACCGTTATTTTTATCGCGTATTCGTTACTCTCTAAGCTCACGTCATTCCAACGTACTTTTTTATCGCGAATACGAAACGGGTAGTAAGGTTATGTTACATTCATCGCTTTCATCTTGTTGAATTCTATATATTACAACGGCATCACTCCGTTCACTGATTGGATGAGGGAATGGTACGTAACGGATTCATCGGCCAATGGGAAAACAGAGCATGGTGGGGACATACGTGTAAAAGCTGGAGCCCGACATGCTTGCCTTCAGTCACGAGTATCCATTCCATTTGAGAGTACGCTCGCGCGTGGATATTCCAGTGTCCGTTCAATCTCTAAGTATACTCTTACTTTAAAATGGACAAAAACGAAGCATCAGCAGCAGCTTCAGTAGCAGCTTCAGTAGCAGTAACTCCATCACCACTACCTCCGCCATCAGCTGCACCACCACTACCTCCAGCAGCAGCAGCAGCAGCAGCAGCAGTAGCAGTAACATCGCGAGTTAATAAAAACATGGATCTGCCAAATCTCTTCCTGTCTACAACCTACGCTATCAATAAATCAAATTCCAAAAAAGTCGTTGTTGGATTGGAACACCACGCAGGATTTTATAGAGCTGTGGTGAAACTCTGTAGTACAGGGTCTCCTGCAAAGTACGTAACTCTCAAAAAAAACAGTTGGAAACTGATCAGCGACCAAATGGACCGGATGATGGGGTATGTGCTAGATTCATTCATCTTCTACAAAGACTTCGGTAACCCTTCAAAAATATTTCTTCCAAACCACGACATCAATTTTACAACGGCGTACGGAGTGAGGTCCATCCTTATCGACGAGAGACCTACAGTACCGACACCGAAGCTCGTCAGAGGAGACTTTCCCGAAGGGCAACCAATAGACGAGGAGACGCAGTTTCCAGACAGTTGTTCACAGTACGAGACACCACAGAAGAAAAGAAAATGCGAAAGTCCACCCGGGATCGTCATGCAGCAGGCAACTTTGAACGGCCTACGAGAAGTGCGCGAATGTGTCGATGAGTGGCTAAAACGTTTAGAAGAAAGTGCCGGATTTATAAATATAAAGAAAAAGCGAAAAATATTTTGAAAGACACTGCTGCGTTTAAACAATATTGTTCATTGGCACTTGGCTCATGATATGTACGATTATATGTTCGCAAATTAATTTGTAATATTATTCAAAGGCTTAAACAACATATATTCAATTTTAATTAGAACCAACAATCTTTTTTATTTTTTACCTTCTATCCACCAAACCTTTCTTATAAAATTCATATATCATAGATATACTCTGCATACTCCATTTTGGCGTCACCAGTTCCTACGCATGGTCTCTACACCACATGATGCAAAGTATAGTATATTCATTTATAATGCGATGAGCGAAACGGGAGGTACCATTTTCATATTGAACGTCAAACAAGCAAGAAGTATGGGGCCACCGGAAAGCAAGAACGCTACGAAAAATTACACCGGCGATAAAGAGAAGCAGCCGCTTATAGAGCCATCATCGTCGTCATCATCAAAATCGTCATCGCACAATAGCTTCTCCAAGAACACCTTCTCGTTTCCAGAGAAACAAGCGTACAAACGATTTTAATAATCGTTTACTGTTAATTTTTTATCAAAACGGTCCTTTTCAGTACCACAATATAATATCACGTAAAAACATACTATTCGATATCTTCTTACACACACACACACACGCGCGCGCGCGCGCGCGCGTGCACGCACGCACACATATTTCATTTATCTTAATTGATGTTTTTATTGTTTATTATGTTTAGACAATAAGAATATTGATTAATTAAAATTATTAATCAGTATACTTTCTACTATGGCGTAGGCTCGTGACGTCATCGATCCCGATACGGGACAAATACACGCACGCATACATATTTCATTTATCTTAATTGATGTTTTTATTGTTTATTATGTTTAAACA
Source organism: Torymus aiolomorphi (assembly GCA_036365515.1). Lineage (NCBI taxonomy): Eukaryota > Metazoa > Arthropoda > Insecta > Hymenoptera > Torymidae > Torymus > Torymus aiolomorphi. Next base: position 7,168,717 of record CM070874.1, on the reverse strand, counting down.
ATAAGAATATTGATTAATTAAATTTATAAATCAGTATACTTTCTACTATGGCGTAGGCTCGCGACGTCATCGATCCCAATACGGAAAAATCTCTTATCTATTGTTTAGCAACATTAATTTAAATATCTTAATCGGTGTTTTATTAATTGTTTTGTAAAAACATTTTTATGTTTGTTCATGTAATTAAGATATCTTAATTGCTTGTTTATATAAACAATCAATAAAGACACATTAATTACTATATTGTTGAACACCAATAATAAGAGGGGCAGCATCACTGTACGGGACCTCTCTGCTTATATTTACAGCTATTATGATATCTTAATTGCTTCTTTATTGCTTGTTTATGTAAACAAACCATAACAACAGGCTATTAAGATATCTTAATTATTGTTTATGTAAACAAAGATATGATAGCCCGGGCAGGGCATGATGACTCACCGTCTCTCCATAGTAGAATGTATACTACTTACAGAGTTTGACGGATATTGATAGAAAGGGAGACAGGAAGAGAGGGAGAGGGGGGAGGAGAAATAGAGGGCGCGAGAGGGCGGGGGAAGAGAGGGAGGGAGAGTAGATTATAAAGAAAAAATTTCTATACTTGCCTTATATTATACTTTCTTAGAAAGTTTTATATTAACAATATTATTATTTGTACAGTCATGAAAAAAATTATTACCATTTGTAGAGAGTGCTTATTGAATAGATGAGACTAGAAGAATTAAAAGGACTAGACAAATTGTTGTTAGAATGTACATAAAAAATTAGCTTTTCAAAAACGGGTTGATTGTTTTAACAAAATATTTAAGCTCTCATTAAAGTTTTTGGTACTCAGTTTGACAGATGTTGAGAGAGAGAGGGAGAGAGAGGGGAGGGAAAGAGGGAGAGGACGAGAGAGACAGGGGAGAAAGAGAGGGAGGGAGTGAGTGAGAAAGGGAGGGAGAGAGGGGGAGGGAGAGAGAGAATAATACTTGCCTTAGTTGAAATTTTATACTTTCGTAAAACGTTTTATATTTACAATATTATTATTTGTACAGTCATGAAAAAAATTATTACCATTTGTAAAGAGTGCTTATTGAATAGATGAGACTAGAAGAATTAAAAGGACTAGACAAATTGTTGTTAGAACGTACTTGAAAAATTAGCTTTTAAAAAACGTGTTGATTGTTTTAAAAAAATATTTAAACTCTCTTTAAAGTTTTTGGTACTCAGTTTGACAGATGTTGAGAGAGAGAGGGAAAGAGAGAGAGAGAGAGAGGTCGAGAGAGAGGGGAGAAAAAGAGGAAGGAAGAGAGAGAGAGAGAAAGTGAGGGAGAGAGGGGGAGGGAGAGAGAGACTAATACTTGCCTTAGTTTAAACTTTTGTAAAAAGTTTTTTTAGATAGATTTCACAATTTTTGAAGAGAAAATAATAACCGTTACGATAGTTTATTGTAGTATATTTTTAATATCATTATTAAATGGTAGTATTTATTTGTACAGTCATGTTTTATATTATTTATGAATACACACTTGAGCTACTCTCAAAATATTTGAAACTCAAATTTAAAAAGTAAAAGTTAAATTAAGTTGATTTTATATATTATTTATTTTATTTTTTTATTTATTTAAATTGTTGATTATAAACACTGATTTAATTTCATGTAACACATCATACTGGTACTTTAGTTTATTTAACACAAAACAATGATTAGATATCACTTTTTGATAATACAATAATACACTTGTACCAGGCAGATCACTACGTTCTTTTTTTGAGTTTTTTATCAGTGAGTTTCCAATCCCTTAAAAAAAGCACACGTTATTCCATAAGTCTTCAAAAAACTTCACCAGCTCTAATATGATTTTCAACTAGATGATCTATTAAAATCACAATTTTCTTTTTCTATTATGAAGAACTAACTTTAAAACATAATACTTTTTTTTGTACTTTGAGTGCAATACTGTTGAGAGTATCTTGGTTTTTGCTTCCTATCAGCTGATTACATTTTGAGAATCTATTGGATCTTTTATACACATTAGAGAATCAAATCAGTATATTTCTACATTATTGTCTTGTAGATGACGCTTGTAGATTTCCATTTCTTCAGGCAGTTTTTTATAATATAAAAAAGTATGTTGTTATACTGCCAACATACGTACAAACAGTATTAGCATGAAATCTAAATTACCGTGATGAGAGAAAAATCCATAAAAGTGAGCTACCGAAAATGTTTTAGAAAAACCACGTTCACAACCTAAATAAGTAACATGTTTTAATATTCTTTCTCATGTGAGTTAATTTTCTGAATATAATAAAATAAAATCTTACCAGCAACTATTTTAGATCTATTTTCTGTCTTCTGTAGGTCATGTGGACGAATGGTAAAATGTGTGTTTTACTTTTAAATAATACATGAGATATCATGGAATAGTAAAAGTTGTTATATACGAACTTATTCTTAGCAATCTAACCTAAGCAATAATCGAAGAACTTATTCTTAGCATTCTAATCTAAGCAATAATCGAAGAAACCTTGCTAAATGTATTTGGCGAGCTGCCAATTCTCCTCTTCCAGCAAAATCTGTCTTGTATTATTCAGTAGCACTGTCTACTATCAGTAGCCAATATCTAAATTCTGACATCATAGCACTGGTTTTTATCAAAAGCTGAGTTTGGTGGTCAGAGTTGTATGCATGGGCAGTTGCAACATTGTCAAGTACACTATCCCCACTGATGTTATACCTTACAGCTACAGCATTTAATCTTTCAGGTCTTAAAGTACCTTCAGTATCATATGTATATGCACTTAGCCTCTGCATCTCCCATATCAACAGGTAGTTGGCAGTTAACAGCTAAAGTGTGACAAAGCTGTGATTTTCCAGTTCTAAATTCTCCAAAGATTTCTGTAATAGATCCTGTTTCTATTCCACCTTCTAAAAGTCTGCTAATTGTATTACTTGTAGCCTATGAAGACTTTGCCTATGTAATGAGAAGTTACTGGTATTACTACTGGTGCTGCTCCTTCGATAAGAATCTGTTCCAGAGGTCAAAGTCTGGGAGAATTCTATAATCTGAAAATGAAAAAATTTTTCACAAAGTATCTATTTTTTATTTTTTTTTAAGTTATATTTATGTTTCCAGCTAAACCATGTAGAATTTCAATGCCGTCAAGAGATCTACTAGTCGGAAATATAACAAACAATACACAAAGCAACAATTCTCATGAAAAAAGAGCAGTTTAAAAATGAAAAGAAACGTTTAAACTTATCTGATATGTAATCGCTTTCCATAAAAAGTACTTCGCACGGACATTGACTCAATTTCTTGAAGTAGATGAATGGTTCTTAAACATGGTTCCAAAATATTTCAAATAAATATCAAAGACTTGCAAGGGTACTAGATCTAATAATCATACTACTGCATCACAATCAACTAGCAAATTAAAATATTGGTTGGAGATTCAAAAAGTAGCCATTATAGTAAAATTTATATTATGGTTTCATGGACTGTATATTCGCAGAACAGATGGCTTCTCTGAAACATTTGGCGCCCCTCACCATAAGCCAATTATTAATTATATTATTTTCAAATTAATTATATTATTGCAAAATTAAAAACAAAAGTTTGTGAACTCAGAATCATTGCCCACATAGCATGAAAGCTTCCTGGAAGTTTTATGAAAGCTTCCAAGAAAGATTCGGAATCTTACAGGAAGCTTACATGGAAGATTCCTGAAAGCTCAAAATGTCCGCCCTTTTTTCTCACAAAAAGCTTTCAGGAAAGATTCTATTAATCTTCCCAGAAAGCTTTCCGGGATCTTTCATCAAACTTTTAAAAGAGTAACTGGTAGCTTTGTGAAAGATTTGTCAATCTTTATGGAAGCTTTCTTGAAAGAATACGGTAAGTTTACAGAGAATCTTTCAGCAAGACTTTAGTAAGGTAGCTGTAAAGATCCTTGTAAGGTTTTTGATAGATTTATTGAAATCTTTCAGAAAGCTTACATGAAAGATTCCTGTAAGCTTAAAATTCCGCCCAATTCTTTCTCGAAAGGATACGGTAAGTTTACAGGAAATCTTCCAATAAAACTTTAGTAAGGTAGCTGTAAAGATCCTTGTAAGGTTTTTGATAGATTTATTGAAATCTTTCAGAAAGCTTACATAAAAGATTCCTGTAAGCTTAAAATTCTGCCCAATTTACTGGCAAAAGCTTTAAAAAAAATCTATTAATATTTCCGGAAAACTTTCCAGGACCTTTCATCAAGTTTTTAAAAGAGTAACTGGAAGCTTTGTGAAAGATTTGTCAATCTTTCAGAAAGATTCTACGAAACATTCTAGTAAATCTTTCAAGAAACTTTCACGAACCTTTTTTCAAGTTCTTGAAAGATTACTTTGGAACTTAAAGCCATACATATTACATACAATACTCTGAAGTATAACTATTAACAATTCTCGCATATTATTTAGAATTTATTACTATATTAATCGCAATTTTTTCATCGCAGAAAAAATTTTACATAAAATTTTTTGACCTAACTGGGAATCGAACCTCCAACCCTTGGGTTACTACGCACGCATGCTATCCGTTACGCTATCGCTCGCTTGAAGGAGTTGGAACATTTTCATCCAAATAAGGTGCACTATCTACGATTATTCAATTGTTATTAAATAATATCATACATACATACCTAACATACATGTTATTATTTCGATTATATTCATCTAAAATATTAATGGCTTTAAAATGGCCATGTAAAATACCGAAACGATACCTACCTTACCGGCACCTAACTTTTATTTTTTTATCGTATTTAAACAAAAATTTCAGAGAAAAGCGCTCTTTTACGGAAATCCAACGCTTTTTCCTAAAGTTTGTGTTTAGATGTAATAAAAAAAAAATTTTGGTGCCGATAAGCTAGGGATCTACGTTTGAGTTGAACATGGCCTCAAAGTTAAAACGGTATTATAAAATGAAGTTTCAATTAAAATATTATAAAATCAATTATAAATGTATTAAAATATTATCAAATTTACTTTATTTATATTTGCTTATATTCTATATGTTTAATATAAATGGATAAAGAAATTTTTCAATTCATTAAAAAAGCATAATTTTGTTCTAAGTTGATGAAATCTTCAAATCTATATTTTCAACTCAAAAATAACTTCAAAATAGTCTCAAAAGAGATGAAAAGAGAGGGGATTAAACATATTGCAAGAATATGTGTTTATATTAGATGCATCTTTAAGATGAAATGGCGAAAAAGTTATTTACAATTCATATAACTATTATGTATTTAGAAAAAGTTGTTACTTTTTCAAATCACATTTTTAAGACCAAAATAACTCGTGAGTAGTTATAAATACATAATTTATAATGAAATTAACTGTACTTTAAGAATATCGGTATCCATTTTCTATACCTGAAGAACCAATTAAAAAGAAAATTATTTCTGAAACAAAAAATTTTGGCAAAATTGTTATTTTATCTAAATAAGACCTTATTGTCATTCATTTGACTCCAAAATTTAATCAGTTCTGAGTTAAGACATACGTAAGATGCATGCAAAAGTTCAGCTCATTACGTCTATCCGTTCAAGAGTTATGCCGGGGACAAAATTTCGTTTCATAAATTCATACATACATACATTTTTTTAAAACCTATTATTCTGACTCAGAAAGCTCAAAAACATCGAAATTCATCAAAATCTCTGTTTTGAAAATTTTCACTATTACAACGCTTTCTCTTTGAGAAATAAATATAGTGTCAATAGGGAGAAATAAAATTCGTATACTGAATATATTTTAACACTCCGTGCGCAAAGCTCGACTTCGCACACGCTCAAATAAAAAAGCATATGCTAAATCAAGCTTTGTACACGTCGTATACAAAAATACGGTTCGATACGCGAGCGAGAAGGTGATTTTAACCTTGTGTGATCTTTTCACCCTAGCTTCGCTCAGGTGCAAACGTCCACACTAGGATAAAATCACTTTCACGCACTAGCATCGAAATTTATCTGTATTATTTTGACTCTCCGTGCGCAAAGCGCGATTTCGCGCACGCTTGTTTTTTGAATGAAAAAGCATACGCTAAATCAAGCTTTGTACACATCGTGTCAAAAGATACTGTTCGATACACAAGCGAAAAGGTGCAGGCGTTAGTATCAAACTGTACTATTTCTAAACAAAGAAAATATTAACTTTAATTATTAATTTTAAACATTCATTTGGAAAAACACGTCTTCCTTTTATGCAAATACAATACTCAGAATTCATTTGGCAATTCTTATGAGAGTACTATTATGAGAGATAATTGTTGAAAAATTGGATCAAAATGACAAAAATGCAGATTCCTACTTATCAACATTAAAATTATTTTTAATTAAAAAGTTTTTAAACAGTTTTTTGGAAAACCACAATTTTAACGCCCTCCTTATATTTAAATACTATACATAGAATTATTTTATAGCCATTCTATTATAATTTTGATAAAGTATACTCGTTGATGTCGGTATCCAACATCTCCTTAAAGCATTCATTTTTGGAATATTTTATTAAGGGTTCCCGAAATCTTTGTAAAGCTTTCACGAAATGTTGCTCAGTTGCATAGGTGGAATTTTTTGTTATTCCATTAAACTTACGGCAAGCTTTCGCGGAATCTTACCAGAATATGTTACGGTTCCAGTAATCTTTGACTTATTGTCACTGCAATCTTTTATGAAAGGTTCTATTTATGTTGAGTAGAATCTTCCTGGGGTATTCATAAATCTTTTTTAAAAGTTTTTCGGAAGATTTGCAATGAATGTTATAGTTCGATCTTTCACTAAGCTTACTGTAACCCTTCTGGTTACCTTTCATGATAGATTCCAGTATTCATGAATCTTTCTCAAAAATTTTTCAGAAGATTTGCAATTTATGTTCCAGTTTATCTTTCAGTAAGCTTACTGTTACCTTTCTAGTTATTTTCCATGAAAAATTCAAGTATCTGTTATTAGAATGTTTCATGGAAGATTCTGGAAACCTTTCAAAAGCTTTCATGGAATGTTACTGAATCGCACATTTGGAATTTTTTTGTCTGGTTCCACAAAACTTACGGGAAGCTTTCATGAACATTGCAAGGCAACGCGACTGGGGAGTTTCGCCGGAACCTTCCATTAGGCTTTTCCATTATTTTTCGGTAATCATGCTAACTGCAATCTTTCATGCAAGATTTTATTGATGTTTAGTAGAATCTTCCCTGAAAGTATTCAGTAATCTCTTTCAAAAGGCTTTTGGAAGATTTTTAATCAATTTTCCAGTTGAATCTTTCAGTAAGCTTACTGTAACCTTTCTATTTATCTTTCATGAAAGATTCCAGTATCAATTCTGAGAATGTTTCATGTAAGGTTCCGGAACCCTTTCAAAAGCTTTCATTGTATATGGTCGAGTCTTATAGTTCGAATCTTTTTTGTTGATTCCGTTAAACTTACGCGAAGCTTCCGTGTAACATTGCAAGGTAACGCTACTGGAAAGTTCCGTGGGAACCTTCCATTAAGCTTTACGCTTTATTTTTCGATAATCTTTTATTCATGCTCACTGCAATCTTTCATGGCAGATTTCATTTAGGTATAATGGAATCTTCCCTGAAAGTATTTATAAATCTTTTTCAAAAGGTTTTTGGAAAATTTGAAATCAATGTTCCAGTTTAATCTTTCAGAAAGCTTACTGTAACCTTTATAGTTCTCTTTCATGAAAGATTCCAGTATCAATTATTAGAATGTTTCATGAAAGATTCTGTCAGCTTTTCAAAAACTTTCGTGTAATGTTACTCTGGTGAATAGTTAGAATCATTTGGTTGTTTTTGCGAATCTTACGGGAAGCTTTCGTGGAACATTGCAACGTAACGCTACTGGCTTTACGCATTATTTTTCGGTAATACTTTGTTCATGCTTACTGTAATCTTCCATGAAAGGTTCCACTTTTGTATAGTGGAATCTTCCCCGAAAGTATTAATGAATCTTTTTCAAAAGTTTTTCGGAAGATTTGCAAGAAATGTTCCATTCTAATCTTTCAGTAAGCTTACTGTAACCTTTCTCATTACTTTTCATGAAAGAGCCCGTATCGATTCTGAGAAGGTTACATGTAAGGATCCGGGAACCTTTCAAAACCTTTCATGGAATGTTACGCGAGTCTTATAATTGGAATCTTTTTTGTTGATTCCGTCAAACTTACGGAAAGCTTTCGTGAAACATTTCCAGGTATTGCTACTGAGAGCTTCAGCTGGAGCCTTCCATTAATCTTTTCGCATTATTTTTCGGTAATCTTTTGTTCATGCTTTCTGCAATCTTTCATGAGAAGTTCCATTTTTGTTTAGTCGAATGTTCCCGGAACGCATTCATCAATCTTTCTCAAAAGTTTTTCGGAAGATTTGCAAGAAATGTTCCTGTTCAATCTTTCAGTAAGCTTACTGTAATCTTTCTAGTTATCTTTCATGGAAGACTCCAGTATCGATTCTTAGAATGTTTCATGGTGGATGTCGGTAACCTTTCAAAAACTTTCATGGCATGTTACGGAATCGCATAGCTGGAATTTTTTGGTTGGTTTCCGAAAACTTACGGGAAGCTTTCGTGGAGCATTGCAAGGTAACGCTACTGGTAAGTTTTGCCGGAACCTTCCTTTAAGCTCTTTGCATTATTTTTCGGTAATCTTTCATTCATGCTTACTGACACCTTTCATGAAAGGTTCTATTTATGTTCAGTGGAATCTTTACTGCAAGGATTTGGGAATCTCCTTTGCAATCTTAGCGTAAGCTTTCAACAAAGATAACGGTGTAATATTCCCAAAAGCTTGCCGTAATATTGTTTCCTTTCGTGAAGGATTCCTGGATTGATCCCTGCAAGGTCTTGGGAATCTCTTTTGCAATATTAGCGTAAGCTTTCAGCAAAGATAACAGTGTAATCTTTCTAAAAACTTACTGTAATATTGCTGTTTCCTTTCGTGAAAGATTCCTGAATTGATTCCTGAAATATTTCGCGTAAGATTCCCGTAGGCTTTCCAGAAGCTTACGTGTAATATTCGTCGAAAGGAAATTTGGCAATCTTGATTGTAATATTGCTTTAACATTCCGGGAAGCTTACAAGAAAGCTTACAATGAAATCTATCTGAAAGTTTCAGTTATCTTTTAGAAAGGTTGAGGAAAGCTTCCATTGGAATATTTCTTGAATCTTTCACTGGGAAGCTTTCATGCTATGTGCAGAAAGATTTCAGTATCAATTCTTAGAATTTTTCATCGTGGGTGTCAGCAAGCTTTCAAAAACATTAATGGAATGTTACGGGATCTCATAGTTGGAATTTTTTGGTTGGTTTCCGAAGATGTACCAGAAGCTTTCGTAGAACATTGCTAGGTAATGCTACTGGAATGTTTCGTGGGAACCTTCCATTAAGTTTTTCGCATTATTTTTCGGTAATGTTGCATTCATGCTTATTGCAATCTTTCATGAAAGGTTCCATTTATGTTTAGTGCAATCTTTCCTGAAAGTATTCATCAATCTTTTTCAAAAGTTTTTCGGAAGATTTGCAAGAAATATACCAGTTCAATCTTACAGTAAGCTTACTTTAACCTTTCTAGTTATCTTTCATGAAAAATTCCAGTATCGATTCTTAGAATGGTTCATGGTCGATGTTGGCAACCTTACAAAAACTTTCATGGAATGTTACGGAATCGCATAGTTGGAATTTTTTCGGTTGGTTCGCTTAAACTTACGGGAAGCTTTTGTCGAGCATTGGAAGTTAACGCTACTGGAATGTTTCACGGGAACCTTCCATTAAGTTTTTCGCATTATTTTTCGATAATATTGCATTCATGCTTATTGCAATCTTTCATGAAAGGTTCTATTTATGTTTAGTGGAATTTTTCCTGCAAGTATTTGGGAATCTCTTTGGTAATCTTAGCTTAAACTTTCAAGAAAGATAACAGTGTAATCTTCCCGAAAGCTTACCGTAATATTGTTGTTTCCTTTTGTGAACGATTCCTGTATTGATACCTGCAAGGATTTGCGAATCTCTTTTGCAATCTTACAGTAAGCTTTCAACAAAGGTAACAGTCTAATCTTCCCAAAAGCTTACTGTAATATTGTAGTTTCATTTCGTGAAAGATTCCTGTATCAATCCCTGCAAGGATTTGGTAATCTTTTCTGCAATCTTAGCGTAAGCTTTCAACAAAGATAACAGTATAATCTTCCCAAAAGCTTACTGTAATATTGCTGTTCCCTTTTTTGAAAGATTCCTGTACTGATCCCTGCAAGGATTTGGGAAGCTCTTTTTCAATCTTAGCGTAAGCTTTCAACAAAGCTGACAGAGTAATATTCCCAAAAGCATACTGTAATATTTCCTTTCCCTTTCGTGAAAGATTCCTGTATTGATCTCTGCAAGGATTTGGGAATCTCTTTGGTAATCTTAGCGTAAGCTTTCAAAAAAGATAACAGTGTAATATTTCTAAAAGCTTACCGTAATATTGCTGTTTCCTTTTGTGAACGATTCCTGTATTGATCCCTGCAAGCATTTGGGAATCTCTTTTGCAATCTTACAGTAAGCTTTCAACAAAGGTAACAGTCTAATCTTCCGAAAAGCTTGCTGTAATATTGTAGTTTCCTTTCGTGAAAGATGCCTGTATTAATCCCTGCAAGGATTTGGTAATCTTTTCTGCAATCTTAGCGTAAGCTTTCAACAAAGATAACATATAATCTTCCTAAAAGCTTACTGTAATATTGCTGTTTCCTTTTTTGAAAGATTCCTGTATTGATCCCTGCAAGGATTTGGGAAGCTCTTTTTCAATCTTAGCGTTAGCTTTCAACAAAGATAACAGTGTAATATTTCCAAAAGCTTACTGTAATATTGCATTTTCCTTTCGTGAAAGATTCCTGCATTGATCCCTCCAAGGATTTGGGAATCTCTTTGGTAATCTTAGCGTAAGCTTTCAAAAAAGATAACAGTGTAATCTTTCTAAAAGTTTACCGTAATATTGCTGTTTCTTTTCGTGAAGATTCCTGTATTGATCCCTGCAAGGATTTGGGAATCTCTTTGGTAATCTTAGCGTAAGCTTTCAAAAAAGATAACAGTGTAATCTTTCTAAAAACTTACCGTAATATCGCTGTTTCCTTTTGTGAACGATTCCTGTATTGATCCCTGCAAGCATTTGGGAATCTCTTTTGTAAACTTACAGTAAGCTTTCAACAAAGGTAACAGTCTAATCTTCCCGAAAGCTTACTGTAATATTGTAGTTTCCTTTCGTGAAAGATTCCTGTATTGATCCCTGCAAGGATTTGGTAATATTTTCTGCAATCTTAGCGTAAGCTTTCAACTAAGATAACAGTATAATCTTCCCAAAAGCTTACTGTAATATTGCTGTTTCCTTTTTTGAAAGATTCCTGTATTGATCCCTGCAAGGATTTGGGAAGCTCTTTTTCAATCTTAGCGTTAGCTTTCAACAAAGATAACAGTGTAATATTCCCAAAAGCTTACTGTAATATTGCATTTTCCTTTCGTGAAAGATTCCTGTATTGATCCCGGCAAGGATTTGGGAATCTCTTTAGTAATCTTAGCGTAAGCTTTCAAAAAAGATAACAGTGTAATCTTTCTAAAAGCTTACTGTAATATTGCTGTTTCCTTTCGTGAATGAGTCCTGTATTGATTCTTGGAATATTTCACGTAAGATTCCCGTAAGCTTTCTAGAAGCTTTCATGTAATATTCGTCGAAAGGACATTTAGCAATCTTGATTGTAATATTGCTTTAACCTTCCGGGAAGCTTACAAGAAACCTTACAATGGAATCTATCTGAAAGTTTCAATTATCTTTTAAAAAGGTTGATGAAAGCTTCCATTGGAATATTTCTTGAATCTTTCACTGGGAAGCTTTCATGCTATGTGGGTGGGAGAGAAAAGCTTTCTCGACATTCTTTTACAGTAGAAAATATAAAACATCTTGATATTTTTATACCTTGTAAATGGGAAGTTGTGAACCTATCATATCGTTCTTTCTAGACCTTCTCAAACTGTCTCTTTGCCTTCTTAGCATTTTTACGCATGTGTAAGATCATTCTTGTCCACATCTGTCAGATTATCCGATAACGAAGAATAATCTATTGTATTACGGCTTTCTCTTTTGTATGGTTTTTGGGTACTAACACTGGAATCATTATTCGATTCGCTGGTGACTGTGCTGGCATCACCAGCAATGCCTTCCATACATATTACCACGAATCATTGGAATCTGGCGATATCTTCCATCTAAAATTAGTATAACATTTTTCATTAACAATACTATTAATTGTAAAGTCATATATGAAAATAATTCTTTTTATTTTTATATATTCCAGGAAAAACTTATACTTACCTTATTTTATACTTTCTTATATTTTATAAAATAAATTTCACGAACTCGTGTTCCAGCTTTTTTTTCATATTGATTCTGGATTCATAGATTAGCTTTGTATTAAGTTGATAATAAATTTCACTAGAATGCATCCGGTTTTACCATGCATGTGGTTTTACTTTACATTATTTTTTAATGACTTCAAAAAGTCTTACATAATCTGTAACAGTAATAAAAAAAATCACACAAAGTATCACTTTTTTTTAAATGATTATAGTCACTTAACAAAAAATAGTCATTTATATATTTATTAAAATACTTATCTAATGTAAAAAAACCCGATGATGTAGATAGATAATTCTTCTTCTTAGATTGCTAAGAATAAGTTCTCCCTACTGAAAAATCTCAGGTGACTTCTCAGGTGAAATCTCAGGTGAGATCTCATGTGAAATCTCACGCCAAAATCTCATGTGACTATTAGAAAAAAATTACTTTAGTTGAGATCTCAGGTGAGATCTCATTCAGTTAAAAAGAGTTACAATAGTTATTTTCGATACAAGTGCGTGTGCGAAATCAAGCTTTGCTTATGGAGTGTTAAAAAATTATTTTACACACAATCTCAGGTGAGATCTCAGGTGAGATCTCATCCAGATAATATTGTAGCGAAGAAATAAAATTACCTGAAATTTCATTCAGATAATATTGTTGCAAAAATAAATTGTTTGATAAGATCTCAGGTGAGATCTCATCTAAAAAATAGCTTTTTTCGACACATGCATGAGAAAGGCCCTTTTTCTGCATAGACAAGTGAATCGGAAATGAAGCCCTTTTTCGCCATACCCTGGCTGAAAGTACCACTTTCGCTCCCGGCTCAAAAACACAAATGTGGTATTTTCGGTCCGGGTATGACGAAAAATAGTATACGCTCCACGGGAGTAAAATTGGACAGTCTATAGGTCGTGTAAATTGACACCCGAGCCGAAGAGTGGAGCGTATACTATTTTTCGTCATACCCGGACCGAAAATACTACATTCGCGTTTCCCTACTAAAAAATCTCAGGTGAGATCTCATATCAAAATCTAATGTGACCAATACCAAGATTTTTTAGTGAGAATTCAGGTGAGAATCTCACCTGAGTTTTCATCAAAAATTTAATTTTTCTTTTTCATGAGATTTTGTATGTGTCTTATGAAAACATTCCATAAAGCTCAGTTGGGAATCTCACGTGAGTTTTCACGAAAATATTTAATTTTATTTTTTGCCACAACATTTTTTCAACGAAAATAAATGGTATTTAACATTCAGACTATAAATTCAGATGAGAACTTATGTGAGAATCTCAGCGGAGTTTTCACTAAAAATTGAATTTCTTCTACGAGATTTTGCACGTTATGAAAATGTTATATGCCCTAATGACAATTTATGGCGAAAACTCAGCTGAGAATCTCACCTGAGTTCTCATGTAAAATTTAATTCTTTAATTTATTTCCACTAAGTTTTTATAATTAGAAAAAAAATTGTATGTAACATCAATATTCAAAATTAAAATGAGATCTCAGGTGAGAATCTCACCTGAGTTTTCACCAACAATTTAATTTTTTTTTTTCATGACATTTTGTATGTGTGTTATGATAACTTTCCATAAAACTCAGTTGAGAATCTCACGTGAGGTCTCACGAAAATATTTATTTTTTTTTTATTTTCTGCCACAAAATTTTGTTAACGAAAATAAATTCTATTTAACATTCAGACTATAAATTCAGATAAGAACTTATGTGAGAATCTCAGCTGAGTTTTCACAAAAAATTGAATTTCTTCTACGAGATTTTGCATGTCATGAAAATGTTTTGCCCTATTGAAAATTTATGGCGAAAACGCAGCTGAGAATCTCACCTGAGTTCTCATGTAAAATTTAATTCTTTAATTTATTTCCACTAAGTTTTAATAATTAGAAAAAAAATTGTATGTAACATCAATATTCAAAATCAAGATAAGATCTCAGATGAGAATCTCACCTGAGTTTTAGGAACTTGTATTATTTGAACTTGCCTAAAAGTTTATATTTAAAAAAAAATCGTATACGCAACGTTTATAATCAAATCAAAGAGAGAAAGAGGGAGAGAGAGAGAGAGAGAGAGAGAGCCGAGGCACCGAGCTTACAGAACGAAAGCGAAGGCGAGTGTTCTCACCCAGGGAGCGACGAGAGTACTCACTCCGTCGGCGACAGCGGGATGACCGGCGCGACCTGGCAGCCGGCGAGCCTCCAATCGCCTTTACCAAGGACCAACTCGGCAGCGGACTCGTAATTCTCCGCCTCAGAGCAGAGCTGCATAGATCGGGAATACCGGTTATTTCAATATCTGAAAAAGAAGAAATGAAAAATCACAAAGTATTTGTCGGAAAATCACGTTATTTGAACTGCTTTTGAGTACGTATAGTTTTTATCATGTGAAAACGATGAGAGTAAAAGGTAAAAAAAGTAGAATGGTTAGAAGGTTAAGTTTCATGTACGTATTTTTAAGTACCTAAGAAGAGAAACTTATCTGAAAAGGATGTCTGCGGCTCCAGAAATCTTCAATCTTTGTTGTACTACCCATTTTATTTTTTACTTTACTTTGTTATTTATGACTTTAGCTGCTATAATGGTGGAGTTAAAGTGTAAAAATTACAACTAAATCGAAAATACAGTTAAACAAATAATGTTGTCATTTGAAACTGCTCAGCAATATACAAATTCGTTACCATAACAACGACTATTGATTGATAGTCTTTCTATAGATATAGAATCTTGATGTTTGTTTACAATAAAATTTTCTCGTTGTTAAATAGTGGAGTTCATTAGTATGAAAGAATCAGCTGAATTAATAAAAATCGTCTTCATTAAAAATGTTAACATTGCTGATTTGCGGAGTCACTGGCATTCGTTTCAGATAAGTTTTTCTTCTTACTTAAAAATAAGTACATGAACTTAACCTTCAAATCATTCTACTTTTTTCACCTTTTACTTTCATCGTTTTTACATGATAAAACTATACGTGCTCAAAAGCAGTTCAAATAACGTGATTTTCGGATAAATACTTTGTGATTTTTCAATTCGTCTTTTTCAGATATTGAAATCACCGGTATTCCCGTTCTGTGCAGCTCTGCTCTAAGGCGGGAAATTACGAGTCCGCTACCGAGTTGGCCCTTAGTGAAGGCAATTGGCGGCTCGCCGGCTGCCAGGTCGTGCCGGTCATTCCGCTGTCGCCGACGAAGTGGGTACTCTCGTCTCTCCCTGGGTGATGACGCGCACCTTCGCTTCGGCTGGATTTTCGTCGCGCGCTTTCGTCCTGTAAGCTCGGCGCCTTCTCTCTCTCTCTCTCTCTCTCTCTCTCTCTCTCTCTCTCTCTCTCTCTCTCTCTCTCTCTCTCTCTCTCTCTCTCTTTAATTTGATTATAAACGTTGTGTATACGATTTTCTTACCTGGCGAGGCAGAAAATACAACCTTCACGATCGGCCGCCGGGAGCGAATGTGGTACTTTCGGTCCGCTAGGCAAAAATACTATATTACGCAACTAGGGAGGAAAAAACTTGGGCAGGCAATATCTCACCACACAAGCCGAAGGCGGGGGTGACAAACACGAGATATGGGTTGACCAATTTTCTAATTATAAATACATAGTGGAAATAAATTAAAGAATTAAATTTTACATGAGAACTCAGGTGAGATTCTCAGTTGAGTTTTCGTCATAAATTTTCAATAGGGCAAAACATTTTCATGACATGCAAAATCTTGTAGAATAAATTCAATTTTTAGTGAAAACTCATCTGAGATTCTCACATAAGTTCTCATCTGAATTTATAGTCTGAATGTTAAATACCATTTATTTTTGTTAACAAAATTTTGTGGCAGAAAATAAAAAAAAAATAAATATTTTCGTGAGAACTCATGTGAGATTCTCAACTGAGTTTTATGGAAAGTTATCATAACACACATACAAATGACATGAAAAAGAAAAATTAAATTTTTGGTGAAAACTCAGGTGAGATTCTCACCTGAGATCTCATCTTAATTTTGAATATTGACGTTATATACAATTTTTTTTTCTAAGTATAAAAACTTAGTGGAAATAAATTAAAGAATTAAATTTTACATAAGAACTCAGGTGAGATTCTCAGCTGAGTTTTCGCCATAAATTTTCATTAGGGCAAAACATTTTCATAACATGCAAAATCTAGTAGAAGAAACTACATTTTTAGTAAAAACTCAGCTGATATTCTCACATAAGTTCTCATCTGAATTTATTGTCTGAATGTTAAATAGAATTTATTTTCGTTAACAAAATTTTGTGGCAGAAAATAAAAAAAAAATAAATATTTTCGTGAGAACTCACGTGAGATTCTCAACTGAGTTTTATGGAAAGTTTTCATAAGACATGCAAAATCTCATGAAAAAGAAAAATTAAATTTTTGGTGGAAACTCAGGTGAGAATCTCACCTGAGTTCTCACCAAAAATTTTTTACATAGGTCA
This sequence comes from Torymus aiolomorphi, assembly GCA_036365515.1. Lineage (NCBI taxonomy): Eukaryota > Metazoa > Arthropoda > Insecta > Hymenoptera > Torymidae > Torymus > Torymus aiolomorphi. Next base: position 7,151,876 of record CM070874.1, on the reverse strand, counting down.
CATGAGATTTTGACATGAGATCTCACCTGAGATCTCACCTGAGTCCTCACCTGAGGTCTCACCTGAGATTTCTTATAGTATGGGGTATCTCATATCCGGACCGAAAATACCACATTCGCGTTTTTGAGCCGGGAGCGAAAGTGGTACTTTCGGCTAGGGTATGGCGAAAAAGTACTTCATTTCCGATTCACTTGTCTATGCAGAAAAAGGGCCTTTTTCATGCATGTGTTGAAAAAAGCTATTTTTTAGATGAGATCTCACCTGAGATCTTATCAGACAATTTATTTTTGCAACAATATTATCTGAATAAAATTTCAGGTAATTTTATTTCTTCGCTACAATATTATCTGGATGAGATCTCACCTGAGATTTTGTGTAAAATAATTTTTAACATTCCATGAGCAAAGCTTGATTTCGCACACACAGTTGTATCGAAAATAACTATTGTAACTCTTTTTAACTGAATGAGATCTCACCTGAGATTTCATCTAAAGTAATTTTTTTCTAATAGTCACATGAGATTTTGGCGTGAGATTTTACATGAGATCTCACCTGAGATTACACCTGAGAAGTCACCTGAGATTTTTCAGTAGGGCTTAACCTAAACAATCTAGCAACTTCTTGAGATCTTTGAAATATGTTATTAACAAACTTATGATATGATAACATTTGTACATAAAAATAAATGTTATGTTATATATAAAGTTAGGTCAATCACATACGCGTGTGTATATATAGATATCACATACGGGTGTGTATATATAGATATACAAGCGTAAGATAGACGACAACCGGAAGTGTCATAAGAGCTGCAAACCGGATATCTTAAAACCATGGAAAGTTCGGAAAGGAAAAAGCACACAAAAAAATTCAGCTCTCTATATCTTTTGAACGAGATAATCTTTTTAAATAAAATCTTTTCATTTGAGTAGAGCAATGAAATGGCTTTCGATTAAGAGGGATATGTTATATAGTAAAAAATAACGCAATATACGTAAAAGCGCATTGAATCTTTCGTAACAGCCATTTCAATGTACATGTAGCACGGGTCGCTCCTTTAGGCTTCTTCTATAACTTACCTTCGGAGCGCTCCCGCGCTCCTTGATATTCACATGACTTGCTAACTAATCCACGGCATGCCGGTCGTTCATAAACCCTGATATTGGAGTTTAGATAACGCAACGATAAATAATACAAAACGAGCTTTAAGAGAAATTTTAAATAAACACAATAATTGATATAGATTTAAAAAGAGGGTGAAAGAAGAAACAAATTTGTATATTAAAAAAAATCTTCTCTTTTCAGTTCATTAACTTACAGTATCTGATTCCAAAATGGAAAAGAAAAAAAGCTATAAATTATTTTTATGCAATACTTATGATGAACGTAAAGTTAGTCGATGGGCGGCTAGGAGGTGGAAAAAAAGTATTACTATCCCACATCGACCAGCTAAAACGTAAGTTTTTATTGAAATGAAATAGGTTAGTTAACTTTCTGAAAGCCATAATTTATTTTAAGTAATAATGATTTTCAAAGAAAATGTGTATATGAACAATTCCAAAAAACCTTTGACTCGTTAGGTAAAATTTTTATCTATTTTCAAGAAAAACAACACCGCAATATATTTGGTATTATTACACATAGGACAAAACATATTAATTTCTCTAAGGTGAATAAAATAGTATTCATATAATACGTAGGTATACTTCGTATTTTGATATATACGTATACTTCATATTTCGATGTATACGTATACTAAGTTTATGGTTGGAGTAATCCATTTGAGACAATCACTAAAATCATTCCAAACTTTAATAACCAGTTAAGTATTCAATAAAAACGCCGACGACCCAACTTATTTGTTTGTTATAATCAAACGTTGACGAAACTCTCTCATTATGCGTGGACCTCGCGTCCACCTGCTATTGGGGTTTAAGATTTTTTTTACATAAGCGGCTCGTTTACTGTCGCACATCTGCATAACTTCCTTTTTTGCGTGGAACTCATCTCCCTAGACTATATCGGTTTCATACTTTTGTAAATAAGCGGCTCGCTTTCTATCTGCGTAACTCTATATTTCGCGAGGAAATTGCGTCCCAATGCTATTTTGGTTGAAGAATTTTTAAATATTCGACTCGTTTACTGTGGCACATCTGCGTAACTTTTTTTTGCGTGGAACTCGCGTCCCTCGGCTATATTGGTATAAGACTTTTTTAAATATCGGAATCGTTTACTGTCGCACATCGGCGTAACGTTTTTTTTGCGTGGAACTCGTCTCCCACGGTTATATTGGTTTCAGACTTTTTTTAAACGATCGATTCGCTTACTGTCGCACGTCTGCGTAACTCTTTTTTTTTACGTGGAACTCGTGTCCCCCGGCTATATCAGTTTAAGACTTTTTTAAATAATCAGCACGGTTACTGTCGCACATCTGCATAACTCATTTTTTTACGTGGAGAGATGTCCCCCGGCTATATCGGTTTAAGACTTTTTTAAGTGATCGATTCGCTTACTGTCGCACGTCTGCGTAACTTTTTTTTTTTACGTGGAACTCGTGTCCCCCAGCTATATCAGTTTAAGACTTTTTTACATAATCAGCACGGTTACTGTCGCACGTCTGCATAACTCATTATTTTACGTGGAGAGATGTCCCCTGGCTATATCGGTTTAAGACTTTTTTAAATGATTGACTCGCTTACTGTTGCACGTCTGCGTAACTCCCTTTTTTTACGTAATCCGCGCGACTCCGGCCATTGGGGCTTAAGGTGGCTCATGCGATTTCTTATAAAAAAGCAGATACATCTTAAACTTAACAAATATGTTCTTTAGGCATTAAACTTTCGATCTGTACTAAGAAAATTGTAGGTCAACGACCAAATTATTGAAAAAACTGAGTTTATAAATAGGTACGTTTAACTCATAACCTTATGGGAATGAACAGTTTATTGCTTCGTAGTAACTTGTAAAAAAGCAGTTTTTGATGAACAATGTATGAAATTAAAGATTTTTTTGTGAAGAATCTAATGATATCATCAGAATTATAGGTTAACGACCAAACAAAAAAGATATTAACAATAAACGTTACAAATGTGCTACTGCGCATGCGCACTGCGACCAGTCATATAAATGTAGCGACAATTAGCAAAGTTTTTACTTATTTATAAAATCTTTCTTTTTGAACATTTAGAAGTTATTTACAATAAGTTTACGTAAAATAAGTTAACTTAATTTGGCAATAATAAAGAAGCCCCTTGCGGGGCCCCGACTTGATACGGCACCAAACGCATGAGCCACCTTAAGACTTTTGTAAATAAGCGGCTTGTTTACTGTCCCACGTTTGCGTAACTCCACATTTCGCGTGGAACTTGCGTCCTTATGCTAGTTGGCTTTAAGACTTTTTTAAATATTCGAATCGTTTATTGTCGCACATCGGCGTAACATTTTTTTGCGTGGAACTCGTGTCCCCTGGCTATATGGGTTTCAGACTTTTTAAATGATCGACTCGTTTACTGTCGCACATCTGCGTAACTTCTTTTTTTATGTGGAACTCATGTTCCCTGGCTATATCGGTTTAAATCTTTTTTAAATAATCGTCACGGTTACTGTCGCACCTCTGCATAACTCCTTTTTTTCGTGAAACTCGTGTCCCTCCGCTTTATCGGTTTAAGACTTTTTTAAATAATCGGCTCGCTTATTTTCGCACGTCTGCATATCTCCTCGCTAACGCTCGGGCAATACTGCACGGTGCAAAAATGGACTGCTGATGGCACGGATAGGCGTGACATGGCGGATTTATGCAGTCATTGTTATAAAATAAGGTACGATGCACGTGTCGTAAGTCGTTCTTCATGGCACGGCGTTAAGCGCACTCGCTACGCTCGGACGCTTATACACGCCGTGTCGTAAAGAACGACTTATGCCACTTGTATCGTAATGTACTATTTTTCACAATTGTGTAAGCAAAATTTAAACAATAAACCCTGTCCAGTTAAAATCGGTGGATCCTGAGATATGATTGTCCACATACACACACACACATACACGCGCGCGCGCACGTACTAATACGCACACCCACGCACGCACGCACACGCACGCACGCACGCACACACACACACACACACACACGGAGACACAGACACATAGACACACACGCACACATACGCACACATGGAAAATACTCTATAAATCTCATTTATAATGGTTTATTTCTTACTTTTTTTGATACATAATAGCTAATAATGTCATCAAAATCGATGCATTTTAATAAATTATTTTTTATGCACATTACACTATATTCATTTATTTATTTTTGCGTCATGGTACTCCGAAAGTCATTTTTTATTAAAGCTAATCGAGAAAATAATCACTTGCCACTAGAATTAGTAGGAAGTATATATAAAAATATTCGCATAGTTACCTCAACATTTGGAATAACAGATAGAAGCTTTTCAGTATATAGTAACTGGTACATCTTCTTAATTGATTTTTAATTGCCACATCAAGCTTAGCCTTTGGTTCCACGTATAATTTAAAATGAAGAAATTCAGGTGCAATAACAGATGCATCGAAATCAATTGGATAGTTTGCGCACCGTTTTTATTATACTCTCTTCATATATATCTAAGATATTACTAATAAATCCAAATCTTTTAAATATAGCTGTATATTATGTGCTTCGACATACGAGTTCCATCAATAATTTATCAATAATTGGCACAAAAACTTCAATCTTAAATTTGTCTTTACCTTGTAAGATAATATTTTCAGTCGAAGAATCAAAAAATGTCGTATCTCAGACGCACCAAACCGTTTCATCGCCCTGTTGAAAATATCCATGTGGATTTTACATTGATTTCCACATGGAATCCATATGGAATCCATATGGAATCTATACGGATTCCATATGGATTCCACGTAGATTCCATGTGGAAATCAGTCCCAAATCGTCCTGTGGATTTCCACATGGAATTCCATATAGATTTCTATATGAATTTTTCTACAAACATTTGTAAAACAAAATTCTTATGGATTTCCATGTAGTTTTCCATGGAGAAATCCAGGTAAAAACGATATGATCCATGTAGATTTCTATATGGATTTCCATGTGGTAATTTAAATGTTTATAAAAATGTTTATTTATAAAATTTTAAAATTTTTTTACTAGGGATACGTTTTTTACCATATCAGTAAAGCATAAAAAATTATAAACTATAATTTCCTTTTATGTAATTCTTCGAAAAGATTCTACAGTACTTGTTGTCAAAAATATGTATCCTAGTAAAAAAAATATAACAATTTTATAAATAAACATTTTTATAAACATTAAAATTACCATATGGAAATCCATGTGGAAATCTATATGGATCATGTCGTTTTTACCTGGATTTCCCCATGGAAATCTACATGGAAATCCATATGGATTTTGTTTTACAAATGTTTGTAGAAAAATTCATAAGGAAATCTATATGGAATTCCATGTGGAAGTCCACAGGACGATTTGGGACTGATTTCCACATGGAATCGACATGGAATCCATATGGAATCCGTATAGATTCCATATGGATTCCATATGGATTCCATGTGGAAATGAGTGTAAAATCCACATGGATATTTTCAACAGGGCGTAAGTCCAAATTTGGTGATTTTTTAAAAATTTCCTTTGTAGGTTCGTTAGAGCTTGAAAAAATGTCCAGACAAAATTTTAAATCATTCTGATAATTTTTAGTGCTATAATTTAAGTAAAACAAGTAAAACAAGTAAGACAAGTTGCATGTCTACGTAATTCCCTAATGTGCGTGGACCTCATATCTCCCGCCTACTTGGGTTTAAAAATTATTTAAATGATCGTTTGGCTTTTTTTTCATGTCTACATGACTACCTTCTATTTTTAGACCTCGCGTCCCCGGCTACTTGGGTTTAAAAATTGTTTAAAATTGTTTAAATTGTTTAAAATTGTCTTGCTTATTGTTGCACATCTATGTGATTCTCTAATATTCGTGGACCTCATATCCCCCGCCTACTTTGGTTTAAAAATTGTTTAAATAATTGTCTTGCTTATTATAAGTATTGATATTCCTCTCCATATTAACAAGTAATGAAATGATAACACAGCAAATGTGGGAGGACAACCCAAGGCTTAAATAAAAACTCCTTAGTTAATTTTTTTCCATAAATACCGACAACGTTTCGTCCCTGGTATGGGACCTCTTCAGGCCTTTATTAAAAAATAATAAAAATTATAATTGTATAGTAATGTTTTCACAATAAATATGGATGTTATAAACTTTGTTATTGTATAAAAGTCAAAAAATTAATGGTCATACCATAATACTTAAATAACTAATATCACATCAGAGACGAATACGTCTCTATCGTCGTACGCGTTTTCAGTCTATGGCAGTCATATAATAGATGTAAGTATGTAACAGAGTCAACGCAGGCGGAGATACCCGAAGGTACCCGAACTTACTTATTCACGTATACATAGAAAGCCATAATAGGACACCACACAAACAAAGAGAAATTTCAAACAGAGAATAGTTATACTTAGGAATCTGATTTATTTAAATATCTATTTAATTTATTATATTGTTTACTAATAGTGTTAAAGTCTTCTTGTTTATTAATGTTATTATTATTGATATTAATAAAAATATTTTCCGCAATTAATCTTTTAAAATTATTTGGTTCTTTATCTAAAATTTTAACATTATCATAATCAAAACTATGTGAAAAATTATTTACATGAGTCGGAATTGGTAATATTTTGTCTAACGGGGTTTTTTTGTACTCATATATTCTCTTTTTTAAACATCTCTTTGTTTGGCCAACATAAGTGGCATTACAATCCTTACACGCAATCTCGTATACCACATTGGTCTCACCCAATTTTTCCAGCTTATCTTTACCTAACTTAATAATGCTATTTAATTTGTTTGACATACAAGGAACTATAGTAAAACCATACTTTTTAAAGGAAGTCTTACATGTAAAAAATAATTTATCATGAAACGGAATCGATATAACATTTTTGATTGTAGACATATTATTATTAAGTTTTGAATTGCCATAAGTGTGATATGTCACGCGATAACGAATACAACTATCAATAAAATTATCAGGGTACCTATTTTTGGCGAGTATTTTTTTAACCATAATCAAATTTTCATTATGAAATTGTTGGTGCGAAAGAAGAAGAGCTCTATCTACTAGATTGCAAATGATATTGCGTTTTAATTGAATTGTGTGGTTTGAATTAAGATTTAAAACTCTATTAGTGTTTGCGGGTTTTTGATACCAATTAGTAATAATACTATTATTAATTATTGTTGAAGTGACATCAAGAAATGGAATCATGTTATTGTTATGTAACTCGTGTGTAAATTGTAAATATTTATTATAACTATTAAATTTGTTTAAAATTAGGTCTAGCTCTTCTTCTTTCACACACAAAATTGTATCGTCAACATATTTAAAATAGAACAATGGTGAGATATTATGATTATTTTTTAATTCACTGAGAACTGTGATTTCTAAGTCTTCCATAACGATATCTGCAAATAACGGTGAAATCGGAGAGCCCATGGGTGTACCAAAGATTTGTTTATAAATTATATTGTTAAACAGAAAGTAAGTATTGTCAAAAAGAAATTTAACTATTGTAACGGGAGGCCTGGGGAAATCTTTTGTAATTCCGCGAACCGAACCCTAGAACACGGTGCCGTCGAGTGCTACTTCTACGACGAGCACTCGGGGTTGATGTTCTCTGGATCCCTGTTTACAAATGTCGAGTCCACGATTGAACTCGACTTTTCCGTGTGCCGGAAAGGGTTATTACTCGCGCTAGCTAGACGCGAGGCGCGGCCACTCAGAATGATCGTCGTCTCGGTTCGACGATCCCGCGGAGGCGGCGGTATCCGGGAGAAGGTTAGGTGAAGGTTAATAAATAACGAGTGGTCTTGGTTACATTAAAAACTATAACAAGATCTATTCTCAGTTATACTATACAAAATACGCGTCGCGTTGCGTGTTGACAAGAAGGCGGGAGATCCGCCGCTCGGCGCGGGCGGATCGAGGTGATTGTTTTTCGCTGGGCCGGCGATCAAGACACCGGCCGCTCGCCGCTGCGAGCCGAAAATACAAATCAATCGCTGCGCGGAAAATAGGCGAAGAGTCTTACCGGGAGGGGAGTGCACTCCCCTCGTCGCTCGCTCACGAATCCGCTCCTGCGTCAGGCCTTATCCTCCGGTCGACTTCGGAGTGTTCAGGCCGAGTCCTAACGTCCAGCGTTCACCTACAGACGCTTCGGACCCCAGGAGTGGCTCGGATTGCTCACGTGCGCTGCTCTTCGTGGTCGGTACGTGTACGGGCGCTGCTCTGTACCGGCGAGGACGCACGATACCGTTTTCTTCGCGGACGATCAAATTAACTCGCGTACGCGCGGTTTGACAGCCCGAGAGAATCTGATTCAAAAAGAATCGGGTGCGACTTAGCAACGGTCAAAGTCGCGCCTGCCCCGCGCGTAGCTAACGCGAATACATCGTCCGAGCGATGTCAACACACGCTCGAGATACACGAATTCGCGGGAACGAGAGCCTAACGGGTTCGATAGAATACGGAGGACCGAGATACTTATCTTCTCCGTATTTTATCTTGGAACCTCGTTATACCCCTCTCCCAGACGTTGCGTAGCGGAAGAGAAGCAACTCGATACTGAGGCTCTCGTTCGATTCGAGTTTATGTCGTCATCAGCGGCAGAGACGACAGTTCCGGATACGCGCGGATCAGCTCGTGCACTAAACGGCTGATCAAACGATCCACATCGAGGGATCGTCCCGCGCACGCACACGGTGGGTCGCTCATCACCGTAATTCCGCTGAATTCCAACGGCGGTCGGGACCAGTCCCATGACGATTGATGGACCGGAGACGGTTGGCACTTCTGGCGCTGGGGCTCCGGTCGACAACTGCCGTCATTCCTCCTAGGTTGACTTGGCAGGTCGTCTTGCCTTCTTCTTGACTTCGTCTTCGGGCCCTCTTTCCGCTCCGGGCAGGCCCAGTGAAGGTGCGTTGGTGACCTACACGTCCAACACAATTTTCTGGTTGGACTCGGTGGTGGGGAGTTATATGCTCCGAGCGCGTTCCTCGATCTTGACGAGCGGTATACTCGACTATCCAACCCCTGCTGGATATACCGCTGTTTGGAACGTCGAGAGGCTACCGTCGTCCAAGGATTCGAACGTGTTCCTTGATTCGAACCCAGCCCACTCGAGGGTTTTCTGCCTTTATCTGTTTTGGATAACTTTGGAGGTCGTTGCATGGCCGCTGCATACGCCTCTTTTTTCCCTGTCGAGCTGGACTTTTGAAGACTTCGGGACGACTTCTTGTTGTCTTTAGTCCCTAGGTCCGATCGAGGTTGCTTTGCAGAGTGTTTGGCTGCACCTGCGGCTCGTTTCTTGTTAGGCGCAGCGGAATTATGAAGTGACGACATTTGCGCGCGTAGCTGGCGCAGCTCGTCGTGCAGTCGCCTTACCTCTTCGCTTAGGCGCCTAACTTTCTCCTCCTCCAATTTACGCGTCTGATTACATTCGCATTCGCAATGACGCTCGCCTTCTGCTTGCGTCGATACGTCGCGAAATTGCGAAGTAATCAGCGTTCTGTCCACCGGTTGTGTCGTCACTAGACTATTAATCTCTTCCTCGTTGCTCCTTGGAAGGCTTGTCTGCTCTTCGTCTTCAGGAGTCTGGGAATGAGTAATACAGCCGTCCGATGCCGATGTATTCCATAAACGGGCCATATCGGACGCTTCGGATCGGGGAAGCTTGGAAAATCTCCCTTCCCCAGGCTGCATTTGCTCCGTCGTCGTGAGCTTGGGAGTATTCAGCACAGCCGTTCGGTGCCCTCAGGCGGTCTGTATACGCCAAGCGACGTGAAGTATCAGACTTCTCGAACAGGGGGAAGCTTGGAGAATCTCCCCTCCCCAGGCTGTGCTTACTCCGACGTCGATTTCGTGGATGGAAGCTGAAGATGATGGCGATGGTGCGGTTGCTGCACAGCTGTCCGAAATCCATGTGCGGTCTGCATTCCCCGAGTGACTGGCGTTCTCGGATTCTTCGGACTGGATGGAGATCGGGGATTCTCCCCTCCTCCTAGCGGTGGTGCACCTTAGGTGCACCTGGACATCACCCGGTCCTCCCGCTGGAGATAAAGTGCTCCGTGGTGACGTAAGAGCCTCGTGTCTTACGTCGGGAGGACTGCCTGCTCTTTGGTTCATCTGCAAGACATGTGTCCTTATGGAACTCAGCAAGTTGTTGTCGACTGCTTTGTTCGACGCCAATTGCTGAAACAGGCTGTGAGTTGAGGGATCGGCAATTCGGTTCACTTCTGGAGCGCCGCTTGTATTGAGGGTCGTCGTGTTGACGAACTTATTCCTGCAATCGAGCCTCCTTGTGAACTGCTCGTAATCACTTCCACTTATTTCTTGTGTGAAGTGGGCTGGGTTGTAACTTCCCATTAGCCATTGAGCGATTCGCTTAGAATCCCCCTCGAGATGTCCGGTGCTTCTTAAATCTAGAGCTATATTTGCTTCTATTACAGCTTCAAAGCTCAGCTCTAGATTTTTGCGCCAATGCTCCATCTTATCGGCTAGTTCTTCTGGGGTCGATGATTCCATCTTGCGAAGCTAGACCGATTATATAAAAAATTTGGTGACGAATTGTGTGTGTATGCGCAACTAACTGCTGAGATTCTCTCGAGCTGTCAAACCGCGCGTACGCGAGTAATTTTGATCGTCCGTGAAGAAAACGGTATCGTGCGTCCTCACCGGTGCAGCGCAGCGCCAGTCCACGTACCGACCACGAAGAGCAGCGCACGTGAGCAATCCGAGCCACTCCTGGGGTCCGAAGCGTCTGTAGGTGAACGCTGGACGTTAAGACTCGGCCTGAACACTCCGAAGTCGACCGGAGGATAAGATTTCCCCAGGCCCCACGTTGGGCGCCATTTGTAACGGGAGGCCTGGGGAAATCTTTTGTAATTCCGCGAACCGAACCCTAGAACACGGTGCCGTCGAGTGCTACTTCTACGACGAGCACTCGGGGTTGATGTTCTCTGGATCCCTGTTTACAAATGTCGAGTCCACGATTGAACTCGACTTTTCCGTGTGCCGGAAAGGGTTATTACTCGCGCTAGCTAGACGCGAGGCGCGGCCACTCAGAATGATCGTCGTCTCGGTTCGACGATCCCGCGGAGGCGGCGGTATCCGGGAGAAGGTTAGGTGAAGGTTAATAAATAACGAGTGGTCTTGGTTACATTCAAAACTATAACAAGATCTATTCTCAGTTATACTATACAAAATACGCGTCGCGTTGCGTGTTGACAAGAAGGCGGGAGATCCGCCGCTCGGCGCGGGCGGATCGAGGTGATTGTTTTTCGCTGGGCCGGCGATCAAGACACCGGCCGCTCGCCGCTGCGAGCTGAAAATACAAATCAATCGCTGCGCGGAAAATAGGCGAAGAGTCTTACCGGGAGGGGAGTGCACTCCCCTCGTCGCTCGCTCACGAATCCGCTCCTGTGTCAGGCCTTATCCTCCGGTCGACTTCGGAGTGTTCAGGCCGAGTCCTAACGTCCAGCGTTCACCTACAGACGCTTCGGACCCCAGGAGTGGCTCGGATTGCTCACGTGCGCTGCTCTTCGTGGTCGGTACGTGTACGGGCGCTGCTCTGCACCGGCGAGGACGCACGATACCGTTTTCTTCGCGGACGATCAAATTAACTCGCGTACGCGCGGTTTGACAGCCCGAGAGAATCTGATTCAAAAAGAATCGGGTGCGACTTAGCAACGGTCAAAGTCGCGCCTGCCCCGCGCGTAGCTAACGCGAATACATCGTCCGAGCGATGTCAACACACGCTCGAGATACACGAATTCGCGGGAACGAGAGCCTAACGGGTTCGATAGAATACGGAGGACCGAGATACTTATCTTCTCCGTATTTTATCTTGGAACCTCGTTATACTATGTATATTATGTTATCAAACGGAATTTTTGAGTGACATTGAATCTTATGAAACCGTTTATCTAAACTACACAAAACTAATTCTACCGGTATGTTAGTAAACAAAGAAATGACATCTAGAGAAACTCAAATATATCCATAAAAAAATACTCGCCAAAAATAGCTACCCTGATAATTTTATTGATAGTTGTATTCGTTATCGCGTGAGATATCACACTTATGGCAATTCAAAACTTAATAATAATATGTCTACAATCAAAAATGTTATACCGATTCCGTTTCATGATAAATTATTTTTTACATGTAAGTCTTCCTTCAAAAAGTATGGTTTTACTATAGTTCCTTGTATGTCAAACAAATTAAATAGCATTATTAAGTTAGGTAAAGATAAGCTGGAAAAATGGTGTGAGACCAATGTGGTATACGAGATTGCGTGTAAGGATTGTAATGCCACTTATGTTGGCCAAACAAAGAGATGTTTAAAAAAGAGAATATATGAGCATAAAAAAACCCCGTTAGACAAAATATTACCAATTCCGACTCATGTAAATAATTTTTCACATAGTTTTGATTATGATAATGTTAAAATTTTAGATAAAGAACCAAATAATTTTAAAAGATTAATTGCGGAAAATATTTTTATTAATATCAATAATAATAACGTTAATAAACAAGAAGACTTTAACACTATTAGTAAACAATATAATAAATTAAATAGATATTTAAATAAATCAGATTCCTAAGTATAACTATTCTCTGTTTGAAATTTCTCTTTGTTTGTGTGAAGATGTTCTATTATGGCATTCTATGTATACGTGAATAAGTAAGTTCGGGTACCTTCGGGTATCTCCGCCTGCGTTGACTCTGTTACATACTTACATCTATTATATGACTGCCATAGACTGAAAACGCGTACGACGATAGAGACGTATTCGTCTCTGATGTGATATTAGTTATTTAAGTATTATGGTATGACCATTAATTTTTTGACTTTTATACAATAAAAAAGTTTATAACATCCATATTTATTGTGAAAACATTACTATACTATTATAATTTTTATTATTTTTTAATAAAGGCCTGAAGAGGTCCCATACCAGGGACGAAACGTTGGCGGTATTTATGGAAAAAAATTAACTAAAGGAGTTTTTATTTAAGCCTTGGGTTGTCCTCCCACATTTGCTGTGTTATCATTTCACTACTTGTCTTGCTTATTGTTGCACGTCTACGTAATTCCCTAATATGCGTGGACCTCGCGTCCCTCGGCTACTTGTTTATTTATTTATTTATTTAACCAGAAAAGTTACAATGCAGTTTACAAAGTAAAATCTATTAGAGGTAAACATTGTTACCTGTACAATAGTCTGGTTGCATACAACTAATACTTATATCTATAACTTAAAACTAACAGATTACTCATTCGAGTAACATAAACATTTTCAAAAACTTTATTTCATTTAATAATTTATATATTCTATAAATAAAATCCGCCAAAACGTAATATTATAATCTTCATTTTTCCAAAAGTAAACAGTGAAAATGATATGAAGTTGTGCGTAATGTTACAATTAAATGTTATTATCGGAAGAGCTTTTGTTTTAATTTGTACTTAATTGTACTCTTCTTATAATTTAAAATTTTGAGATCATTAGGCAATTCGTTAAATACCCTCATAGCTTCTACCAGACTATCTTTATCACTAATAGCTTTGGTCATTTTAGGTAGTTGTAGTGATTTTTTCTAGTATTGCGTTTTATTGTAAGAAAAGCATCTTTTAGATTATTATAATGATAGCATAAGGATTCTAGAGTGAACATTTGTTCTATTTTTAGCGGAGTGTTGTGCACCTGGAATTTATTTTTGGCAATGATTTTGAGCAATTTATTTTGGATTTGTTGTATTATTTTAATTTCTGTTCTACAAGCAGCCCCCCAAGCAATGATGCCATAGTTTATAACATTATGAAAGAAGGAGTAATAAATAATCATCAATGTGTTTGTATCCATAATTTTTCTTAGCTTTGCGAGTATAAATATTAAATATTTTGTTCTGTTAATTAAATATTTAATGTGACTATCCCATTTCATATTAAAGTCGAAAATTAATCCCAAGTACTTGTAACATTCTGTTCTAGTTATTTGCTGATTTTGTATATTTATATTTACATTAATTGGGACACTATCACGATAGTTACCGAAAGTTATAAACTTAGTTTTTTGTATATTTAGAGATAGCTTATTTAAAGCAAGCCATTCTGCCGCTTGATCTAGTAGTTTGTTTATTCTATCCTGCGCCATTGACCACGTGTCTTCACTAGAAATGATGACAGTGTCATCAGCGTAGGACAGAATAGACCCTTCCGGCATATCTCTCAATAGATCGTTTACATATAATATAAAAAGATACATATTTGTATTCACTTATTTGGTTTTGTATTCGAACTTTTTGTTGTCTATCGGAGAGATAGCTTTTGAACAAAAGTAAGACCTTTCCTCTTATTCCATAACGTTCTAATTTGCTAAGTAATATGTCATGGTTAACAGTATCGAACGCTTTTGCCAGATCTAAAAAAGTAGCAATAATACGTTTGCTTTTATCTAGATTTTGATAGATTTTATGTGTTATGTAGTTAAGTGCATCCGCCGTACCTTTGTTTTTAACAAAGCCATATTGGTGTTCAGAAAGTATTTGATGTTTTTCCAAAAAAGTATAAAGTCTGTTATAAAGTATTTTTTCAAAAATTTTGGCAATATTGGATATTAGAGATATTGGTCTGTAGTTAGAAATGCATGATTTGCTTCCAGCTTTGTGGATAGGGACAACTTCGGCACTTTTGAGATTATCTGGCCAGATAGACTTTTCAATACTCAAGTTGTATATATGTTCTAAAGGAATAATTATGTAGTTTGCTAACGTCTTTAAAATTTTTGTATTTATATTATCTACACCTCCAGCTTTGTTTTTCATGTTACGTATAATTGTATTTATTACAAGTGCATCAGCGGGTTCTAAAAACATTGATTTGTTATTTGGTTTAGGCATATTCAATCTTTTATTTGTAGGTTGTATAATTTTTTTACTTACTTCAGATCCTACTTCACAAAAATACTTATTCATAACATTAGCAATTTCCCTTTGATCTTCTATTTTTTTATTGTCTTGATCGTAAATATTAGTTATATTATTTGATTGCACTTTGTTTTTTCCTAATTTCTTATTTATTAAGTTCCACAGTTGTCTAGGATTGTTGTCACATTTTTTAAACGTTTCGAAGTCAAATTTGTGTTTGGCATCTTTAATAATCTTATCTAATATTTTACAATAGTCCCTGTATTCTTTTTTTGCGGATTCACTAGTTGGGTTTCTTTTAAAAATATTATATAAAGTTTCTTTAGTTTAACATGATATTATAATTGCGTTTGTGATCCATATCTTTCTAGGAATCATATTTTTTTGTTTATTTTGTTTTTGTGAAAAAGTTGCCTTCTCAACACATCCATTCACTAGTTCAACTAATAACTCTGAGGCAGAGTTAGGATTTTGTATAATCCAAATCGAATTCCAGTCTATGCTTCTAGCTACGTTAATTAGTTTTTTATAATTTATGGTTTTATTGTTCTGCTTTCTTGAGTCGCTATGTATTATATGATCGAAAGTTAAAAACAAAGGGTAGTGATCGGTAAATGGAGTAGTTATTTTGTAGGCTTTTGTTGTTAGATTTTTACTTTTTAGATACATATTATCGATACATGAACCCCCGAAGATATTTTCTGGGTCTGGTCGTGTGACTCCAAGGAAACATGGGGTATACTCATGTTCTAAAAGATGATTCAAAAAATCTTGGCTTAAAGTCATGTCATATGCACTATCAAGAGATTTGCTCATTATATTAATATTGAAGTCTCCGATTAACCAATGATTTTTACTGTTTATATAATTCATAATGTATTTTTTTACACTCAAAATAAATTCTGTTTTCGAGATGTCATGGCATCTGTAGACAGCCGAGATTATTAACTCATCTTTATTTGTTAGTCTAATTCTGGAACATAGAAAACTAACTCTATCAATTACTATTGTTTCTGTGTCTTCAAATATTTTACTATTTATATATACAAGAACCCCGTCGTTTTGGTTAATTCTACTATTATTATAAAAAATTTTGTAATTAGGTAATTGATATTGTTTATAGTTTTCCAGTTTTCTAGTCTCTGTACAAACAATTACACATGGTTTAACATACAGACTCTCAATAATAATTTCTAGATTTTTTAGATTAGCATTTATGCTTCTTATATTTACATACATAATTAGATTATTTTGGCCTGTTAGATTATTGTTGAGAGTCTGCATGTTAGCGCAGCTACATTCACGTTGTAAGAAGTTTTCAATGTCTTGCTGGACTTGATCCATTATCATTTAGCGATTCTCTCGAAGACTGCAAGCCCAAGGAGGCAATGGGTAAAACAGATTGACTCATTGGCATTGCAGTAACAGTATGTGGCTGTGTTTGATTAGTTGTAATTTTGATGTTTTCTACTTTACCGATGAGTCTGGGTACATAAGGCCTCACTGGGTAATCTGTCATATCTATATCTCGGTTGATTTTACCTTTTAAGATTTTGCATTTCTCACTGTCATTCGCCATGTGGTTAACCTCAAAATTCGTTTTATATTTAGTGTTGCTGTAGAAACAATTTACACATGTGAAATTATCTTTTATTTGACATTGTGCTGATATATGAGATCCTGCACATTTTAAACATGTTAAATCATTAGAGCACTTATTTGAATTATGTCCAAAACGTCCACACTTGTAACATGGCTTGATATTTATTAAGTCATATATTTTACAGTTTTGATATCCTACGCAGATTTTATTATTATAACATTCTCTTATTATCTTGTATATCTCCGAAGGAACTTCAATAATAGCTGTTATTGTATTATTTTTGGTATTTTTATAAGTACTTAACACTACACATTTTCCATCACAGTCTTTAAAATTTCTTGTGTTGATGTCACTTTCTAATTCTTCATCATTCATATTTTCAAAATTGTCTATACCCACCACCTTTATTTTCGGTTTAGAGATGCTTTCTGTTCCTATTTTACACTTATCCGACATTTTACTACTTAAAATTTTGGCTGCTTTATTGGTACTATCTTCGTTAAGGCAGTTAATGTTGATTTCCTTGTTATTTTTTACCTGTAAACTTTTCGTCTTGATTGTTTTTTCTTTCGTTAAATAGTGGGTAACCCTTTTTTTAATTTTGTTTATGTCGTCGTCCTCATTTTTCATTTGAATAATTATTTTCGGTATGCGTTTTTTAAGGGTTTACTGTTAATTGTAGCTTCAGCATACGTTTTCTTGTTAGTTGTTACTTCTGAGTTTACTTTTTCTTTTTCAGCATTTAGAAGTTCCCTGAGTAAATAATTTTTCTCTTGTAGCTCCTTGTTAAGTTCTCTTAATAGAGTTGTTTCAATTTTTAAATTTTCCAGTTCAGTGTTATTATCAAAGATTGTTTCATTATGAGAGTCTTCAACGTTAGTACCATTGGCAGCTGCAATTTCATCTAGTATTTCTTTTTGTATTACCTCTTTTCATGTAGCTTTTATTTCCGCTATTATCAATTTTACATCGTCACTCAAGGTATCCACGTTGAAATTTGAGGTTAGTTTCAGATGCGCATGCTTCGGGCATACTGCCAAGATTTCACCAATTCTTTTTGTGTTTTTCAATCTATCAAAACAACTAAAGTGGTAAGGATCCTCACAAAAAAAACAAACTATCGCACCAAATCTGGCACTAGGATGACACTTATAATATTTATCAGGCGGCTTACCGGCGGGGGCTGTATGCTGCCCCGCCATCTTGATTGACTGTGAATTGTGTTTAAAAATTATTTAAATAATAGTCTTGCTTATTAAGGGGGCTAGACACCTTTTTTTCTCAAATAAGGAGTCACATTTTAATACATAAATGTAAACTAATTGATTCATACTTTTTACATATAAAAGTAGGTATATTTACCTTACCTTAGAACTTTCTCCAATGGGCCTTTTATATGGTCCAGAACCATAGTCATCGATGAAACAAGTTTTTTCACTATCCGTAAGCTTTGAAATTTTCCTGTGGATGGATTGACTCCAAATTTGAACTAAATTACTCCGGAATAGTATAATTCTCATATGAGTATAGGGATTTAGGATTAAACGTCAGAAAAAATTTTTACAACAGAAAATTTTGGAAAAAATTTAAAAAATTTAAAAATTTTTTTAAAAATTCTTGAAAAACGGCACAAAATTTTTTTTTCTCATAGGATTAAAAATCTCTACACGTGTGTGTGTGTGTGTGTGCGTGTGCGTGGGTGTGTGTGTGTGTGTGTGTGTGCGTGTGTGCGCGCGCGTGCCTGCGTGCGTGTGCGTGCGTGCGTGGGTGTGCGTATTAGTACGTGCGCACGCGCGTGTATGTGTGTGCGTATGTGGACAATCATATCTCAGGATCTACTCCACCGATTTTAACTGGACAGGGTTTATTGTTTAAATTTTGCTTACACAATTGTGAAAAATAGTACATTACGATACAAGTGGCATAAGTCGTACTTTACGACACGGCGTGTATAAGCGTCCAAGCGTAGCGAGTGCGCTTAACGCCGTGCCATGAAGAACGACTTATGACACGTGTATCGTACCTTATTTTATAACAATGACTGCATAAATCTGCCATGTCACGCCTATCCGTGCCATCAGCAGTCCATTTTTGCACCGTGCAGTATTGCCAGAGCGTTAGCGAGGAGATATGCAGACGTGCGAAAATAAGCGAGCCGATTATTTAAAAAAGTCTTAAACCGATAAAGCGGAGGGACACGAGTTTCACGAAAAAAAGGAGTTATGCAGAGGTGCGACAGTAACCGTGACGATTATTTAAAAAAGACTTAAACCGATATAGCCAGGGAACATGAGTTCCACATAAAAAAAGAAGTTACGCAGACGTGCGACGGTAAACGAGTCGATCATTTAAAAAGTCTGAAACCCATATAGCCGGGGGACACGAGTTCCACGCAAAAAAATGTTACGCCGATGTGCGACAATAAACGATTCGAATATTTAAAAAAGTCTTAAAGCCAACTAGCATCAGGACGCAAGTTCCACGCGAAATGTGGAGTTACGCAAACGTGGGACAGTAAACAAGCCACTTATTTACAGAAGTCTTAAGGTGGCTCATGCGTTTGGTGCCGTATCAAGTCGGGGCCCCGCAAGGGGCTTCTTTATTATTGCCAAATTAAGTTAACTTATTTTACGTAAACTTATTGTAAATAACTTCTAAATGTTCAAACAAAAAAAAGATTTTATAAATAAGTAAAAACTTTGCTAATTGTCGCTACATTTATATGACTGGTCGCAGTGCGCATGCGCAGTAGCACATTTGTAACGTTTATTGTTAATATCTTTTTTGTTTGGTCGTTAAGCTATAATTCTGATGATATCATTAGATTCTTCACAAAAAAATCTTTAATTTCATACATTGTACATCAAAAACGGCTTTTTTACAAGTTACTACGAAGCAATAAACTGTTCATTCCCATAAGGTTATGTGTTAAACGTACCTATTTATAAACTCGGTTTTTTCGATAATTTGGTCATTGACCTACAATTTTCTTAGTACAGATCGAAAGTTTAATGCCTAAAGAACATATTTGTTAAGTTTAAGATGTATCTGCTTTTTTATAAGAAATCGCATGAGCCACCTTAAGCCCCAATGGCCGGGGTCACGCGGATTACGTAAAAAAAGGGAGTTACGCAGATGTGCAACAGTAAGCGAGTCAATCATTTAAAAAAGTCTTAAACCGATATAGCCGGGGGACATCTCTCCACGTAAAAAAATGAGTTATGCAGACGTGCGACAGTAACCGTGCTGATTATGTACAAAAGTCTTAAACTAATATAGCCGGGGGACACAAGTTCCACGTAAAGAAAAAAAGTTACGCAGACGTGCGACAGTAAGCGAATCGATCACTTAAAAAAGTCTTAAAACGATATAGCCAGGGGACATCTCTCCACGTAAAAAAATGAGTTATGCAGATGTGCGACAGTAACCGTGCTGATTATTTAAAAAAGTCTTAAACTGATATAGCCGGGGGACACGAGTTCCACGTAAAAAAAAGAGTTACGCAGACGTGCGACAGTAAGCGAATCGATCATTTAAAAAAACTTTGAAACCAATATAACCAGGGGAGACGAGTCCCACGCAAAAAAAAACGTTACGCCGATGTGCGACAGTAAACGATTCCAATATTTAAAAAAGTCTTATACCAATATAGCCGAGGGACGCGAGTTCCACGCAAAAAAAAGTTACGCAGATGTGCCACAGTAAACGAGTCGAATATTTAAAAATTCTTCAACCAAAATAGCATTGGGGCGCAATTTCCTCGCGAAATTTAGAGTTACGCAGACAGTAAGCGAACCGCTTATTTACAAAAGTATGAAACCGATATAGTCTAGGGAGATGAGTTCCACACAAAAAAGGGAGTTATGCAGATGTGCGACAGTAAATGAGCCGCTTATGTAAAAAAAATCTTAAACCCCAATAGCAGGTGGACGAGAGGTCCACGCATAATGAGAGAGTTTCGTCAACGTTTGATTATAACAAACAAATAAGTTGGCTCGTCGGCTTTTTTATTGAATACTTAACTGGTTATTAAAGTTTGGAATGATTTTAGATTGCCTCAAATGGATTACTCCAACCATAAACTTAGTATACGTATACATCGAAATATGAAGTATACGTATATATCAAAATACGAAGTATACCTACGTATTATACGAATACTATTTTATTCACCTTAGAGAAATTAATATATTTTGTCCTATGTGTAATAATACCAAATATATTGCGGTGTTGTTTTTCTTGAAAATAGATAAAAATTTTACCTAACGAGTCAAAGGTTTTTTGGAATTGTTCATATACACATTTTCTTTGAAAATCATTATTACTTAAAATAAATTATGGCTTTCAGAAAGTTAACTAACCTATTTCATTTCAATGAAAACTTACGTTTTAGCTGGTCGATGTGGGATAGTAATACTTTTTTTCCACCTCCTAGCCGCCCATCGACTAACTTTACGTTCATCATAAGTATTGCATAAAAATAATTTATAGCTTTTTTTCTTTTCCATTTTGGAATCAGATACTATAAGTTAATGAACTGAAAAGAGAAGATTTTTTTAAATACAAATTTGTTTCTTCTTTCACCCTCTTTTTAAATCTAATATCAATTATTGTGTTTATTTAAAATTTCTCTTAAAGCTTGTTTTGTATTATTTATCGTTGCGTTATCTAAACTCCAATATCAGGGTTTATGAACGACCGGCATGCCGTGGGTTAGTTAGCAAAAGTCATGTGAATATCAAGGAGCGCGGGAGCGCTCCGAAGGTAAGTTATAGAAGAAGCCTAAAGGAGCGACCCGTGCTACATATACATTGAAATGGGTGTTACGAAAGATTCAATGCGCTTTTACGTATATTGCGTTAGTTTTTACTATATAACATATCCCTCTTAATCGAAAGCCATTTCATTGCTCTACTCAAATCGAAAGATTTTATTTAAAAAGATTATCTCGTTCAAAAGATATAGAGAGCTGAATTTTTTTGTGTGCTTTTTCCTTTCCGAACTTTTCTCCGTGGTTTTAAGATATCCGGTTTGCATCTCTTACGACACTTCCGGTTGTCGTCTATCTTACGCTTGTATATCTCTATATACACACCCGTATGTGATATCTATATATACACACGCGTATGTGATTGACCTAACCTTATATATAACATAACATTTATTTTTATATACAAATGTTATCGTATCATGAGTTTGTTAATAACACATTTCAAAGATCGCAAGAAGTTGCTAGATTTTTTAGGTTTACATTAGATAAGTATTTTAATAAATATATAAATGACTATGTTTGTTAAGTGACTATAATCATTTAAAAAAAAGTGATACTATGTGTGATTTTTTTTATTACTGTTACAGATTATGTAAGACTTTTTGAAGTCATTAAAAAATAATGTAAAGTAAAACCACATGCATGGTAAAACCGGATGCATTCTAGTGAAATTTATTATCAACTTAATACAAAGCTAATCTATGAATCCAGAATCAATATGAAAAAAAAAGCTGGAACACGAGTTCGTGAAATTTATTTTATAAAATATAAGAAAGTATAAAATAAGGCAAGTATAAGTTTTTCCTGGAATATATAAAAATAAAAAGAATTATTTTCATATATGACTTTACAATTAATAGTATTGTTAATGAAAAATGTTATACTAATTTTTGATGGAAGATATCGCCACATTCCAATGATTCGTGGTAATATGTATGGAAGGCATTGCTGGTGATGCCAGTACAGTCACCAGCGAATCGAATAATGATTCCAGTGTTAGTACCCAAAAACCATACAAATGAGAAAGCCGTAATACAATAGATTATTCTTCGTTATCGGATAATCTGACAGATGTGGACAAGAATGATCTTACAACTGCGTAAAAATGCTAAGAAGGCGAAGACACAGTTTGAGAAGGTCTAGAAAGAACGATATGATAGGTTCACAACTTCCCATTTACAAGGTATAAAAATATCAAGATGTTTTATATTTTCTACTATAAAAGAATGTCGAGAAAGCTTTTCTCTCCCAATGATTCTGAGTTCACAAACTTTTGTTTTTAATTTTGCAATAATATAATTAATTTGAAAATAATATAATTAATGATTGGCTTATGGTGAGGGGCGCCAAATGTTTCAGAGAAGCCATCTGTTCTGCGAATATACAGTCCATGAAACCATAATATAAATTTTACTATAATGGCTACTTTTTGAATCTGCAACCAATATTTTAATTTGCTAGTTAATTGTGATGCAGTAGTATGATTATTAGATCTAGTACCCTTGCAAGTCTTTGATATTTATTTGAAATATTTTGGAACCATGTTTAAGAACCATTCATCTACTTCAAGAAATTGAGTCAATGTCCGTGTGAAGTACTTTTTATGGAAAGCGATTACATATCAGATAAGTTTAAACGTTTCTTTTCATTTTTAAACTGCTCTTTTTTCAAGAGAATTGTTGCTTTGTGTATTGTTTGTTATGTTTCCGACTAGTAGATCTCTTGACGGCATTGAAATTCTACATGGTTTAGCTGGAAACATAAATATAACTTAAAAAAAAATAAAAAATAGATACTTTGTGAAAAATTTTTTCATTTTCAGATTATAGAATTCTCACAGACTTTGACCTCTGGAACAGATTCTTATCGAAGGAGCAGCACCAGTAGTAATACCAGTAACTTCTCATTACATCGGCAAAGTCTTCATAGGCTACAAGTAATACAATTAGCAGACTTTTAGGAGGTGGAATAGAAACAGGATCTATTACAGAAATCTTTGGAGAATTTAGAACTGGAAAATCACAGCTTTGTCACACTTTAGCTGTTAACTGCCAACTACCTGTTGATATGGGAGATGCAGAGGCTAAGTGCATATACATATGATACTGAAGGTACTTTAACACCTGAAAGATTAAATGCTGTAGCTGTAAGGTATAATATCAGTGGGGATAGTGTACTTGACAATGTTGCAACTGACCGTGCATACAACTCTGACCACCAAACTCAGCTTTTGATAAAAACCAGTGCTATGATGTCAGAATTTAGATATTGGTTACTGATAGTAGACAGTGCTACTGAATCATACAAGACAGATTTTGCTGGAAGAGGAGAATTGGCATCTCGCCAAATGCATTTAGCAAGGTTTCTTCGATTATTGCTTAGATTAGAATGCTAAGAATAAGTTCTTCGATTATTGCTTAGGTTAGATTGCTAAGAATAAGTTCGTATATAACAACTTTTGCTATTCCATGATATCTCATGCTTTATTTAAAAGTAAAACACACATTTTACCATTCGTCCACATGACCTACAGAAGACAAAAAATGGATCTAAAATAGTTGCTGGTAAGATTTTATTTTATTATATTCAGAAAATTAACTCACATGAGAAAGAATATTAAAACATGTTACTTATTTAGGTTGTGAACGTGGTTTTTCTAAAACATTTTTGGTAGCTCACTTTTATGGATTTTTCTCTCATCACGCTAATTTAGATTTCATGCTAATACTGTTTGTACATATGTTGGCAGTATAAAAACATACTTTTTTATATTATAAAAAACTGCCTGAAGAAATGGAAATCTACAAGCGTCATCTACAAGACAATAATGTAGAAATATACTGATTTGATTCTCCAATGTGTATAAAAGATCCAATAGATTCTCAAAATGTAATCAGCTGATAGGAAGCAAAAACCAAGATATTCTCAACAGTATTGCACTCAAAGTACAAAAAAAAGTATTATGTTTTGAAGTTAGTTCTTCATAATAGAAAAAGAAAATTGTGATTTTAATAGATCATCTAGTTGAAAATCATATTAGAGCTGGTGAAGTTTTTTGAAGACTTATGGAATAACGTGTGCTTTTTTTGAGGGATTGAAAACTCACTGATAAAAAACTCAAAAAAAGAACGTAGTGATCTGCCTGGTACAAGTGTATTATTGTATTATCAAAAAGTTACATCTAATCAGTGTTTTGCGTTAAATTAAATAAAGTACTGGTATGATGTGTTACATGATAAAATCAAATCAGTGTTTATAATTAACAATTTAAATAAGTAGTGTAAATAAACAGTGTTATAACCAACAAATAAATAGTGATCTTCCCGATACAAATGTATTATTGTATTGTCAAAAAGTGACATCTAATCATTGTTTTGTGTTAAATAAACTAAAGTACCAGTATGATGTGTTACATGAAATTAAATCAGTGTTTATAATCAACAATTTAAATAAATAAAAAAATAAAATAAAAAATAATATATAAAATCAACTTAATTTAACTTTTACTTTTTAAATTTGAGTTTCAAATATTTTGAGAGTAGCTCAAGTGTGTATTCATAAATAATATAAAACATGACTGTACAAATAAATACTACCATTTAATAATGATATTAAAAATATACTACAATAAACTATCGTAACGTTATCACACTATGTAATTATTATTTTCTCTTCAAAAATTGTGAAATCTATCTAAAAAAACTTTTTACAAAAGTTTAAACTAAGGCAAGTATTAGTCTCTCCCTCTCTCCCTCACTTTCTCTCTCTCTCTCTCCCTCCCTCTTTTTCTCCCCTCTCTCTCGACCTCTCTCTCTCTTTCCCTCCCCTTCCTCTCCCTCTCTCTCTCAACATCTGTCAATCTGAGTACCAAAAACTTTAATGAGAGTTTAAATATTTTTTTAAAACAATCAACACGTTTTTTAAAAGCTAATTTTTCAAGTACGTTCTAACAACAATTTGTCTAGTCCTTTTAATTCTTCTAGTCTCATCTATTCAATAAGCACTCTCTACAAATGGTAATAATTTTTTTCATGACTGTACAAATAATAATATTGTAAATATAAAACGTTCTACGAAAGTATAAAATTTCAACTAAGGCAAGTATTATTCTCTCTCTCCCTCCCCCTCTCTCCCTCCCTTTCTCACTCACTCCCTCCCTCTCTTTCTCCCCTGTCTCCCTCGTCCTCTCCCTCTTTCCCTCCCCTCTCTCTCCCTCTCTCTCTCAACATCTGTCAAACTGAGTACCAAAAACTTTAATGAGATCTTGTATTTTGTTAAAACAATCAATACGTTTTTGAAAAGCTAATTTTTTAAGTACGTTCTAACAACAATTTGTCTAGTCCTTTTAATTCTTCTAGTCTCATCTATTCAATAAGCACTCGCTACAAATGGTAATAATTTTTTTCATGACTGTACAAATAATAATATTGTTAATATAAAACTTTCTACGAAAGTATAAAATAAGGCAAGTATAGAAATTTTTTCTTTATAA
The DNA here is from genome assembly GCA_036365515.1 of Torymus aiolomorphi. NCBI lineage: Eukaryota > Metazoa > Arthropoda > Insecta > Hymenoptera > Torymidae > Torymus > Torymus aiolomorphi. Next base: position 7,125,932 of record CM070874.1, on the reverse strand, counting down.
TCTACTCTCCCTCCCTCTCTTCCCCCGCCCTCTCGCCCCCTCTATTTCTCCTCCCCCCTCTCCCTCTCTTCCTGTCTCCCTTTCTATCAATATCCGTCAAACTCTGTACCAAAAAATTTAATGAGAAATTTAACAACAAAATTTTTACAACAGAAAATTTTTGAAAAAATTTAAAAAATTTAAAAAAATTTTTAAAAATTCTTGAAAAACAGCACAAAATTTTTTTTTCTCATCGGATTAAAAATCTCTACACTCATATGAGAATTATACTTGTTTCATCGATGACTATGGTTCTGGACAATATAAAGGTCCCAAACTAAGGTCTAAGATGAGGTAACCCTTTTATGTGTAAAAAGTGGGAAATAATTAGTTTACATTTATGTATTAAAATATTACTTTCTCATTTCAGAAAAAAGGTGTCTAGCCCCCTTAATGCATGTCTAGGTGACTCCCTTAGATGCGTAGACCTCGCATCCCCCGGCTACTTGGGTTTAAAAATTATGTAAATAATAGCATGTGAAACCTTCTTAGCGTTGGTATGGTGTAAGCTCATTACTGAGACTCCACGATTTTATTTGAAAAAAAAATTGATTTCCAGTTCCGAGAAATTTTATTCTTTAATTTTTATCCCGAAAACTTAACATTGTATGAAAAAAATTCATAAGAAAAAAGATGCATTAAGTAAATCTCTAAAAGCAGCTGAATAGATCTAATAAATATCATGATAATAGTATATTAATTGTGCGTGTAATGCTCAATATTGAGACATAAATATTGTGATGATTCAGTGACATTTAATATTATTTTTGGAACGCGAAACTTTCAAACCACATTTACTGAAAACTTGCGATTCGTAGATACGATAAAACGTTTTGGGACACCTGAGATACGATAGAGCATATCTCAGTCAGCGAGTTACGATACTCCGTTCTAAGGCTGCGGGAGATACGATGGATCTCACGTACACCGGGAGATGCCTTAGAATGAATCGGACCTGCCGAGATACGATACTTCGCGCAGGGCGCGGGAGTTATACTACTACGCGCGGGACCCTTGGAGTTACGCTACTGTTCGAAGGTACGAACGACATAAGATAGAGCCGCTCGGAACCAGCGACATATGTGAAACTTGGGTATGTCATTATTGGTTTTTGATTAATTAAAAATTTGTTATTGTGCAGCATCTTGCCAACCCCTGCTTCTTCCAAAGAATATTATCTCTTGTAAGTTCCTAGTTCTGCTGTTTTTAATATATCAATTTAGAATTTATTTAAACGTTTAATTAGTAAATAAATGTTTTGCTGTTGAAATAGGAGTTTAGTGTTTTTTTCTCGAAAAAGTTGTTTTTTTGCCGAACATATAGCTTTATGTTTATGGCTTTTCAATATTCTTTTAAATTTGATGGGATCCTCCAAGCTTGGAGGCTCCGGGCCCGGGCCCGGGCAGGCCCATGCTTAGATCTGACCCTGCACACACACACGGAGACACACAGACACAGACACACACGCATGCAAGGGCACACACACGCGCGCGTATACAAAAAAAGAAGCTAACCAATGAACCACTCATACTCAAAGCTAACGGAGCTAGTTATATTGTGTAACTATACAATAAAATATAAAATTCTATAAACGAATAACAGTAGTTTATCTCTTCATTAATATTAAATATATCCTAAAGGTAGACTTGTTTAGACTTCACATTTTGTAACGAGGTAGGAGCAAATCAATATATGAAATAATCCATCGATACTTTTAATTTCATAGCAGTACATTTTTTATTTTTATCCAAAATTTTGAGATCATTTGTTAGTTTGTTGAAGACTCAGATAGCTGCTACGAAGCTATTTTTACCACTTATAGATTTAGTTACTGTATTATTAATGATCATTCTGGCAAATATCAAGAACTATTTATTTTAAATGTTTCACACTCATCTTTGCTCATCGAGCATTCTAAAAGTGCAATATCCCATATATAATTACGATGGCTGTTATTGATAAACACATTTTGTGAGACCCAAATCTTTAAATAATTTATTTCTATCTATAACAATTAAAGAAATTTAGTGCGGCCCTTAATAGGAGTCCCTTCAAGGATCATTTTTATTTTTTGAACATTAATTTTCATCCACCTTATTAAAAACTATAAGCAAAAAGTTATGAGATTCGGTACTTGATAACTTTCCCATATAAAAATCATGACACTATTTTAAAAATTCTGTAATTTCTACCGTAATACGTTAGAAGTAAAAAGTATTTTGGAATTCTCTATATACACAAAAAAAAGAATTTAACGTAAATATGTACAAATTTATTGTGATGCTTTTACTTGGAGCTGAAGTTCTAAGTCATCTAAGTTAATCTTTGCAAAAAAACTGTATGTAATAAGTTCATCGATTAAAGTTTGCTGGTCTTTAAGGGGGTACTACAGTTAAATTTTTTTTTTCTTATTCACCTAAAAATAAAAATTTTGATCAGTAATGAGTTTATATATATATATATATATATATATATATATATATATATATTGTAACGGCAGGCGCGTCTGTGTGTATGTGCGCGAACATGGAGCTCGGATCGAGCCGATCTCCGACGCACGGTATACACACAGGTAGATGACCGAAAACATAAACATACCGCGGCCTTGGAGAAGGGAAGGCCGACAATTGCGGCATGAGGATTCGCAAGTAGAGTCGGGCTCGTCCTCGTATGACTCCGGGGGCTTGCGTGTGTGTGTGTGTGTAGTTGCTCGCACGTGTAGCTGTGCGAAAAGTACCGAGCGCAACTACGACACACAATGAGCCCCGAAATGAAAACTCGCGACAACCTTGCGCGAGGGGGAAGGAGAGCGAGAACAGAGTCCGGCAGTATCGCTTCTGCCGTAGCTGAGGCAGCTGCTCGTCCCCCGTGCGCGACGACTTAGAGAGAGAGAGAGAGAGGGCTAAAAAATAAAATTACAATTATTTACAAATTGTTAATATACAGCTATAAGCTTCAAGTATAAAAATACATAGATCACAATTCAATTTTTGGTCAAGGTAAAAATATTTATCACAGATAAAATGACTATTTTATCAGGCCATTAGGCCACGTCGCATTACTTACTATAGTAAGATATTGAATTAATTTATCCCCCGCGAAGGATACTATCACAGTGTTAAGGCTCGATGAGCCAAGTCATATTGAGAAAAATCACAGCAAATAATCTTATAACTAACTATACAGTTTGGTTACGAGATGTCACTTTCCCCCACTAACAGGGAGCTAGGTGTCAAGACCAAGAAGGTAACGGCGCACCGCCCCTTTAAAAGATGTTAACGATGGAGAATTTCGGAGGCCGGAGGAGGGAGTTCCAGAGACGGGCTCCATGGACTTGAAATGCTCTGGCACCCGTCTCAGTACTCACATTGGGAATATTGAGTTCAGGCGGGACGCCTCTACTGGAAGGCCTCGGCACATGGGCTTTAAAGAACTGTACTAAATATTCCGGCTCGCGTAGTCTAGTGATTTTGAAAAGCAAAAGGGCTTCAAAATAGAGCCGCCTCGAGTCCATACGTAGCCAGCCGAGACGCTTCCTGTAGGGAGTGATGTGTTCGTCCCGCCTAACCCCAAAGATGTATCTCACGCCTGAATTACTAAGTCGTTGTAGACGTAGCTTCTGTTCGTCCGAAGCGTCGAGGTATACCACAGCACAATAATCCAGATACGGTTGGACTAAGGACTCGACTAGCCTCTTCCGTAAAGTCTCGGTGGTACAATCCCTAATAAACCGCAAGCTGTAGAGGGATTTATTGACTTTCTTAGTAATGGAGTCAACTTGCGGCTTCCAAGTGAGTTTACTGTCAAGTGTAACACCGAGACTCACGACCGAGTCACTAAATGGGACGATCGCTCCATCCTGTATCTCAATTCCAGGCAAGTTCCATGAATTTATATCATTCACGTTCTTTCTTGTACCAAAAAATATTGCCTTCGTTTTGCCTGGGTTGAGACGCAAGCCAGAGCTCCCCGCCCACTCAGCAACAAGCCGTGCCGTTTCCGTCAATCGAGCCATGCCCTCGCGGAATTTATCTTTGGTCGTATGTAGATAGATCTGGAGGTCATCCGCGTAGAAAAGGTGACTTACCGCGCGACCGTCAAGTAAGTCCTGTAAGTCATTTACATACAAGCTAAACAACAGTGGTCCCAGGACTGAACCCTGTGGGACGCCCAGATTAGTGTCCAACCAATCCGAATTTCCATTTTTATTAGAAATCACCATCTGGGTCCGGCCTTGTAAATATGATTTTACCCACAGGAGAGCCATCCTAGAGAACCCCAGTCGTCTAAGCTTGCATATAAGTTTCGTAGGTGAGATGGTGTCGAACGCTTTGCTAAAATCAAAAAGGAGCAAAAGCGTCACCTTCTTTCTGTCCATGGCCATGCGTGCGTCTTCAGTCAGCTTTAATAACGCAGTCTGTGTGCTGTGGTGTTTTCTGAAACCGGTCTGGAGGGGATCTAAAATTTTGTTTTTCTCTAAATACTCCGTGATTTGTCCGTGGGCAATCTTTTCGAGCACCTTGGAAAGGAAGCAGAGAAGTGCTATCGGACGAAAGTCCGCAGCACTCTCTGGAGTCGAGGACTTTTTCAAAGCTAAGATCTGTGCCTGTTTCCAGGTACTCGGAAAGACGCCCTGAGCAAAAGAGGTATTGAATATTTTAACAACATACTCGCCAATAATCGGTAGAGCTTTCACTATCACGTTTTGCGGAATCCCATCAGCACCTTTCGCTTGAGAGGAAAAGTGGGATATAGCAAGGACAACGTCGCTGAGGTTAATGGGACTGAAAGAGAATCCCTCATCATCAGCTGATAAAATCGTATCCATTGCTTCCTCGAGATTTTCGTGAGGAGAGGCTGAGATTCCCGCAAAGTGATTGTTCAACTCATCCGGAGAAAATCCAAATAACTCATCTTCTTTTTTCTTAGGTATGAGGCCAAAATTACGCATTTCCTTCCAAATGTTTTTATTATCATCAAGAGCTTCCGAAAGATGTTTAATAAGGAAGGCACTTCGCTCTTGAGATGATCGCGCATCTACCTCGTTATTGAGCCGAAGAAACTCATCAAGCAAATCCGCTCGACCAGTGCGTTTGTAGCGCCTGTGCGTAGCATCACGTTTGTCAATGAGTTGCCTCAACTCCGGTCCAAACCAAGGAGCATGTTTCTTATTAGGGCAAACCACCTTTTGTGGCGCCAAATTATTAATAGCTACATTTAGATTCTCATTAAGAATGTTCAGCGCTCCCTCCAAATCGGTTTCAATAGAATTCATGGCCGCCCAATCACTTCGAGAGAGTACATCTAGAAGGGATGGTGTGTCAATACCTTTGAAATCTCGATACGTGAAAGACTCTCTAGGGAGAGTAGGAGTAAAAACATCTATAGTGACATCTATGATGCAATGTTTACCAAGATTGGGCAACCATTCATTCTTAAAGTCCCGTATTGTATCGTTTTCGTCTGTCAACATCACGTCGATCCAGGTGTGAGAGGATGGGGTGTGATGAGTCGGGCCATGGCGGACTAACTGCAAGGTTAGCTCCTCCGTTAAACGCTTAATAGTGTTAGCGTCATCGGACTCAGATAATAGGTCCGCATTCAGATCTCCCATGATGACTTTGTGACTAAAGTCACTGCAGAGATCGCGTAAGATGTTAAATAAATCGGTATCCTTCTGCATGGGAATCTTAGGAGGTATGTATATGACACCTATCAGAATCGGAGGAGAGTCACCCTGCTGTACACTACAGAATAAATACTCCGGGATCCCTGGTTTACCCGGGCCCTGAGTATTAGAAACAGCCAATGTATTTACTTTAAGTGTATTGCGCACATACAGGGCGACACCCCCTCCATTCATATTACGATCCTGACGAAGTAATTTAAATCCCCGAATCTGAATGAGGCTATCATCCACGACCGAGCCCAGCCATATCTCCGCAATCCCAAAGATGTCATAATCTGAGTTGGTAGATAAATAAGAACGGAGCCCCTCAATATCAGCCCTAATTGAGTTCACATTGAGGAACCCCACCCTAAGGGATCTCCCCCCCTTCTCTGCATCTCCGAGCCCAACTGGTCAAGATGGCGCTACCGAATTGCTTGTCAGTTCCGGCTCCGTACGGTCACGTGGTGTACCGTCTTCGTTCTTGTCAGTATTTGACCCGTTTGTATTTGGCCGTTTAGTTCCGTTGGCGGTCTGACACGCCGTTTGTATGGCTTGCAAATCGGCAGCCGATGCAAATACATGCGCGCGCTCCTTACCCCTCCGCCTGGCCAGAAATCTGCCACCCGCATGCCAGACGTACCTAAAGCCCAGCCCCTGTGCTATGGACTTCAGGTTTTTGAACAACTGAAATTTATCGTGGGGCAGTGATTCATTCACATAAATTTTCCGTCCCGGCATGCAAGAGTCAGACGCCCGACCAAGGAGGTGAGGGTTAATGTCGTTGGTGTTAAAATAGTTGTTTTTGAGCGCACGCTTGGCACGCATCACATCCCCAACCAGTCCCTCTTGGGAAAGCAGAACAACAAGGGACGGCGACGGTCTCCTCCCGGAGCCCGACCCCAAGCTCACCTCCGTACTACATTCACCGCCCCGGGGCGGTCCGCGGGGCGTAAGGAGGCGAACTCCAGCGATATTATCCCGCGTGAAAGACGGAAGTAGGGTATTGAGGACCGCGAAGGCAATATCATTTAATGACTCCGAGGAGGCTGTAACATCATCTTTTAAAATACCGTGAATGATTACCTCCCGGCCCCCAACACCCCCGCCACCGAAGTCCACCCCCCCCCCCCCCCCATCCGCCCGAGAATCGGAATTTCTTAATGATCATACTCAACGGGGTGGGGAAAAGTGACATCATTTGCGCGTACAATAGGTACTTCGGTACACTTATCAATTTCATTTACATTTAAAATAATTTTGTCACCATTACAAGTTGCATTTTGCTCCCGGCAAGCACAATGGAGATCCTCAATTCCAGCAGTGACTTTATTTAAGTCGCCCTTGAGGCCATCGGCACACTCGAGCACCATCTTCATGCTAGTATTCAGTTCTCCTAGCATACCTGAATGGTTGGCCATAGCCCCCTCAAGAGTGGAGATCCTGGCATTTAGATTTTCATAACCAGCAGTAGCGCCCCCTGTAGAAGACTCAGGGGAAACGCCCCGTGATTCAGGATCTCCCTTAATGAGGTGCTTAATGTCGTCTAGTTGGCGCTCGAGTGTCCCGAAGTGCTGGAAGAATAGCTCCATCGTACTTACCGGCAGCAAAACATGGGTGACCCCCGCAAAAATGGAGCAGTCCAATATCATACTGGAGGAGGAGAAAGTAGATTGTCTACGGGAAGAACTCAACTCCTCAGCTTTTGTCTCCTCTCTCGCACTGGAGGCACTTGTCGAAGGCGGCGAGTCCGCCGAGCAATTTGGCGCCTGCAGCTCGGCAACCTGTCTAGCATTAGAGACAGGCGCCTGCAGCTCGGCAACCTGCCCGGTGCCCGTGCCAGCGTTGGGCGACGCCTGCTGCCCCGCAACCCGCTCGGCGACGCCGGCAGCTCGAGCTTGAGTGCTGGGTGCAGCGCGCCTAGCCTTCTCCGTCGCGCTGGCCCGCGGTTGGAGAGGGGGCGACTCGCGCGGAGGGAGAGGCGAGGGCAGGAGCGCGTCACGCGATGATGTGCGGATATTCGGCTTGTTCGCGCGTACCTGCACGGTGTTGGTGGGGGCAGGCTTCGTCGCCAACGTACGCTGCGGCGTCGGCTGTGGGCTCGCGGCAGGCTTACTTGGAGTCGGCTGTTTTGAAGATCGTAGAGACAGATTTGCAGCACCTGGAGGCCTCTTCTTTTTCATGCACTGTGCACAAATTGCAGCACGTTGTTTAGTTGCTGTGCATTGAATGTGGCATGGCTGCTGGCAGCTCGGGCAGATGTTTTTCGGCCGCGTATAAGCAGCACTGCAGACGACGCAGCAGACGGCAGATGACATGTCACGATGGTGTGTAGGCTCGTCTGCTGAAACTGCTGCCAACCTCAGGGCTGCAAATCTGGACTCCGCCAACTGCTCCGCCGATGAAAACCCGCCGAAATCGTCCCTAACCTCTCAGGAACAGGACTTTAAAAAACAGTCTCCCTGGCTCCAAATAAGAGGAGCCGTGCAGAATTGCTCCGATAACATGGAGCCTGCGGGAGGCCTCACTCTCTGCAACAGTTACACTCGCACAGAATAGGTGAGAAACTCAACAAAAATACACAGAGGTGAGGAGCGACATGAAAGGCGTTGCGCCGCTTACCTGAGAGAGAGAGAGAGAGAGAGAGTCGAAGTGAAGTGCACGAGGATCGCGGAGTGGGTGCAGTGTAGTGCACGAGAGTGAGAGAGAGAGACGCAGCACGGCTCCGAGAATCTCGTTCGCCGGTGGTTGAGGGAGAGGGAGAGAGAGCCACACTCGACCAAGGCAGCGAAAGAGCGAGAGAGAGCAGCGCGGCCGAGCTCACTCACGGGAGCGAGTGAGAGAGAGCATCGCGGCCGATACTCGCAGGAGCGAGAGAGAGATAGATAGATAGATAGATAGATAGCATTTTATTTGCCTTCGCGGCAAAACATTAAATACAAAATTTATGCAGAGCATAATTTACAATAATACAATCTGAATAGTACAAAAAAGAATACGATAAAAAAAATAATAAAAAAGAACCATATGATAAAATAAAAATAAAATACATAAAAATCATTAAAAATCACGAGGACCCTTCATTAAAACAAAATAAATAAATAAAAATAGAGAAAATATCACAGCTGGTACTATACGCTAAAAGGAAACTATTATAGTTATAATAATACATTAACCATTTCATAAAATATCACAGTAAGGTATCACAGCCGCTTAGACAAAAAATCACAGATCAAAGTTAATCCGCAGTCTAATACTAAACTAGATAAAGGTCCCCGCACTGGCAGCTCTAAGCATCCTTATAGAGAGGCTAGGCGTCGAGATCAAGCAGGTGTTGGCGCACAGCCCTCTTGAATGATGAAAGTGATGGAAGGTAGCGCAGGGAGGGGGAAAGGGAGTTCGAAAAGCGGGCACCCTGAGCCAGAAACGCTCTATCACCCGTCTTATAGTTCAAGGCAGGGAAAGCAAGCTCCGGCTGCACTCCCCTGCTTGTTGGCCTAGGCTTGTGCACCGTAAAAAAGGCAGCCAAGTAACTGGGCTCACGCATCCGAATTATTTTATATAGTAGCAGGGCTGCGAAGTAGAATCTGCGTGAGTCCATACGAAGCCAGCCCAGACGTCTCAAGCAGGGGGTGATATGCTCATCCCTCCTAGCCCCAGTAACGTACCTCACACATGAATTGCTCAATCTTTGCACTCTCGCTCTCTGTTCGTCAGACGCGTCCAAGTAGACCACCGTACAGTAGTCAAGGTGGGGTTGAACTAGGGACTCGACTAATCTTTTGCGGAGAATCTCGGTGGTACACGCCCTAATAAACCGCAAACTGTATAGGGCTTTATTGACTTTCTTTGTGAGTTGGTCAATGTGCGGTTTCCATGTTAATTTACTATCCAGTGTAACACCGAGACTCGCAACTTTGCTACTGAACGGGATGCGTTCTCCAGGCCGCACACCAATACCTGGCAGATCTAATGAGTTTATATGATTAACTCCTACCCTGGAGCCGAATACAATGGCGTTGGTCTTACCAGCATTGAGGTGCAGGCCCGAGTTCGCCGCCCATTCAGCCACCATTTGCGCCGCATGGGACAGCCGATCAATACCCTCCAGAATTTCGTCTTTTGTCGTGTGTAAGTAGATTTGAAGGTCATCTGCGTAAAATATATGTCTGATAGTATTACCGTCAAGTACGTCTCGTAAGTCGTTAACGTAGAGACAAAAAAGCAGTGGACCCAGGACAGATCCCTGTGGAACTCCCAGATTGGTTTCTAATCAGTCAGAGTTACCTTTGCTATTTGAGGTGACCATCTGGGTACGTCCTTTCAGATATGATTGAATCCACAGGAGAGCTGCCCAGGAGAACCCCAGCCGACAGAGCTTACGCAGAAGCGCTGTTGGTGAGATGGTGTCGAAGGCTTTGCTGAAGTCGAACAGTAGCAGTAACGTCAGTTGTCTGTTGTCGATGCCTATACGTATATCGTCGGTTAGCTTGAGAAGTGCCGTCTGCGTGCTGTGGTGCTTGCGAAATCCGGCCTGGAGGGGGTCAAGTAAGTTATTGCTATTAAGATACTCCGTGATTTGGTTGTGGGCAATTTTTTCAAGCACCTTAGAAAGAAAGCAGAGTAGCGCTATAGGACGAAGTCCGAGACTGTAGACGGCGATGCAATTTTCTTGAGCGCAATTACCTGTGCCTGCTTCCAGGAGCCTGGAAAAATTCCCTGAACGAAGGAGGAGTTGAAAATTCTGACCAAGTAGTCACCAATGACAGGGAGAGCCTTCACGACCACCTCCCGAGGAATTCCGTCCACCCCTTTTGCCTGTGAAAAGTGAGAAATTGCAAGAACTACATCACTCAGTGTAACCTGTTTAAAGGAAAAGCCCTCCTCACCTGTTAGTAAAATAGTGTCCATAGCTTCTTCTATGTTTTCAAGGGGGGACACGGAGATTCCAGCGAAGTGAGCGTTTAACTCTCCCGGCGTGAAGCCGCAAAGGTCCTTCTCTTTTCGCTTTGGAATAAGGCCGAGTTTACGCATTTCCTTCCATATATCCTTGTTAGCATCAAGAGCGTCTGAGAGATGTTTGTGAAGGAAGGAGTTACGCTCTTGAGCAAAGCGTGAGTCGACCTCATTGCTGAGCCGAAGAAACTCATCGAACACCGCCGCTCGCCCAGTGCGTTTGTAACGCCTATGGGCCGCATTACGTTTGTTGATTAGTTCCCTCAGCTCAGGACCAATCCAAGGAGCATTATTTCGACTGGGTTTCACAGTTTTTAAAGGCGCTAAATCGTTTATGACAGAGTTAACGTTTGCGTTTAAGGAATCTAGTGCTCCCTCCAAATCGGATTCAATCGAATTCATGCCTATCCAATCGCAGCGCGCAAGCAGTTCATTGAGAGATGTAGGACATACGTTTTTATAATCTCTGTAGGAGAAAGACTTCCCTACTCGCGCTGGCACAAAATAGTTGATGGTAACATCAATGATAGCATGCTTACCGAAACTGGGCAGGTGTTCATTCGCATAGTCAAGCACCTCGTCGTTTTCGTCCGTGAGGATTAAGTCAATCCATTTGTGAGACGTGGGCGTGTGATGTGTTGGGCCATGCTGCACAATATGTAATGATAACTCTGTGGCAAGGTTTCTGATGGAATATGCATCAGCATCGGACGCCGATGACAAGTCACCATTCAGATCCCCCATGCTAAACTTGTGACTATACTCACTACTCAGGTCGCGCCAAACATCGAAAAGGTCGGTGTCCTTTTGCATGGCAATGTGTGGAGGTCTATAAATGTACTCAGGGATTGAGGGTTTTCCCAGTCCCTGAGTCATAGATGACGCCAGTTTCGTGATGGTGAAGTCGTTTCGTGCATACAGAGTAACTCCGCCCCCATTTATATTACGATCCTGCCTAAGCACTGAGTAGCCATCAATCTGAATGAGACTGTCATCAACGTCAGGTCCAAGATTCAGCTATGCCAAAGAGGTGGTAGGAGGAATCTTCAACCAGGTACAGACGGAGCTTATTTATACGAGGTCTGATTGAGTTAATATTAAGAAACCCGGCCTTGAGAGGACATCCACCCCCCGTCCCCTTGCAAGCAGTCGATCCCAGTCATGATGTAGGCGCCGACCCGACAGCCTGTTCTGCTCCCTGCCTCGCAACAACTATGTCGTTATTAGTGGCTGCAGCGTTTGACGGGTTGCTTTTGGGCAGATGTTTTTTTTTAGCAGACTGGCACGTCGTTTGAATGACTTGTAGGTCGGATGCTGCGGCGAAGATATGCGCACGCTCGCCTCCCTTATGCCTAGCCAGGAATCTACCGAGTGCCACACATATTTAAAGCCCAGCCCCTGGGCGATGGACCTCAGGCTCTTAAATTCCTGGAACTTATCATGGGGCAACATCTCATTTATGAATATTTTATGGTGTGGCATACAAGCAGCTAAAACCGAGCCAAGCATTTCGGGATCGATGTTACTTGTGGTAAAGTAAGAATTGGCGAGCGAGCTCTTAGCTCGCATCACATCCCTGACCAGGCTCGGGCTGCTGAGCCTTACTATGCAGGAGGGCAATGCGCCTGCTCGCGACCCCAAGCCTCCCGCCGCCTCACCTCCATTTCTCTCAGACGGGTCCCGGACCACCAAGACACGCGTCCCAAGAATATTATCGCTGTTTAATGGGGGATAAATGGTTCTGAGTACTGCGAAGGCGATTTGGTTGGTTGATACCTCCGTATATACAAAATCCTTCTTTAAAATACCATTAAGTACCACCTCGCAGGACTCAGAACCATCAATCCCAGAACACGCGGAAGAGGCCCCAGGGCCCGGCTGAGAGGACGGGCATAATAGCACTGAATTTGTGCTGGCAGTGGAAGTAGAGCTGCCAATGTCACCTACTTCACGACTATTAAAAATTAAGCTATTTAAATTCGCTGGCTCCATGTGAGCATGCTGGAGCTTTTCGAAGCTGCTAAACGCTTTGTCTAATTTATCTTTTAGTGAAGAGTTGGCCTCGAGAAGCAGCTGGCACTTGGAATCAAGGGACTCAAGTAAGCAATTTTGGTTGCTTACCTGCCCCTCGACAACAGAGACCCGCGTGGGCAGCTCCGTATTGTTGATTTCACCCTCATCGCAGTGAGTAGTGTCGGCGCTGCACGACGCGGGGCTCCGGCTGCCAAGGAGCTTGAGTTCGTCCAACTGCCTCTCGAGCATGTCGAAACGCTGAAAAAAGAGCTCCAGCGTGCTTACAGGAATTAAAACATTTGTCACACCAACGAGGTTTACATCCCCCAGTGGCGGGGGTAGTACCTGGTTGGTGGCGGAAAATTGCGCAATACTTGAGCTCGCCACTGCCGATGAAATATCTCCCGTAACTTCGCAGATTTGTGATGCGTCTTTTGGCGCCTGAGTGTCGGTGACCCGTCCGGTACTCTCACTCAGAGCAGACTGCGCCTGTGGGCAGTTGGCCCGCTCGGCACTTCTCTCTGGCGCTCCTGGCCCCTGCGCTCCAGCTACCTGCCCCGCAGACTTAGCCACACTGGTAGCGAGTAGCGCGCACGACCCATGCGCGCTACTATTACGCGCGGAGAGCTTGGCAGCCGGCGTCGATGAGCCGAGAGGCGTATGATGGTGGGAGGCGGCAATATTAGATGTATTGGGCGTGCGTCGTTGCGACAACGACGCACGCTTGCTCACCTGCGCACTCTTCGGCTTGATGAAGGATGACGCCTCTGCTGACGTTCGTCTCTGCTCCGCAATGCGGCATAGGTCACACGGGGCACTCTTTTTCTTACCGGAGCATTTGGCATAGCACGGCTGGCCACATATCGGGCATAATCCCAGCACTCTCATCGATGACTCACCGCATACAGCACACCTCTTCTCCATGTTCCACTACAATAACACACGATCGCCTCTGTGATTGTTGACAGCTTTCCGTCTGCTGTCGGTTGGCCCGCTGAATTCAAAATTCGCCGTTGGGATGATTAGAAAGCTGCCGCAGTAGGAACCGTGCGCCGACTTGCAGTGTGGTGCAGTGCAGTGGAGGAGTGGTGGCCAGCAAATGCTGATACGTGGTGTTGGTGCTGGTGATGGAGTTAACACTCACCGATGGTGAAAGCCGGGATTTGCTCGTTGATGATAGCTATGATTGCCAGCCTTGGAGGTTAGGGCAAGGGTCTTCAATAGAAAAGTAACTCCTGGCTCATAGGACACCGTGTAAAACATGGGCCCTTAGACGAGGAGCTTGAGAGCCGGTGGAGCCACTTTTCTGTCAACAAAGCACTCCAAGGAGTAAAAGAATATTTCAGAAATGCTCGAAAAAGTCGGGAGCAAAATTCAAAGATGTTGACACTTACCCGTCGAGAGAGAGAGAGAGAGAGGGAGAAAGGCGAGGCCCGTAGCAGCGAAGAAGGAGAGAGAGAGAGAGAGAGAGAGAGAGAGAGAGAGAGAGAGAGAGAGAGACACAGCGACGCGCTGCAGCAGGCACCGCCGAGTGCGTTCATCCGCGCCTTCTCGCTGCAACTGAGGAGGTAAGTCCTGGCCAGGCGAGCGCGCGCTTCCCCCGCGGACGACGAGCGTCCAGGAAGCGGAGACGGGCGAGCGAGCAAGACCGCCGACGCGCGCCGATCGTGCGCGGCGATCGGCCGACGTCGGCGCGAGCCGCTTTTGCGCGTACGGGTGTGCGGCAGAGCACACACGTACTTCGCGTGCGCGGACGCACCACCCGAGTCGGCGCGTACCTAGAGTACGGGCCGTGCGTGTAAATAGTGAACAGCCTCCAGAGGCAATAAAGATAATTCGTTGCTTTTACTTGTTCGCGTATTATTTCACGCATCCTACTTTCAATTCCCTGTTCGGTGGGACGGTGAAGAATACCGCCGGCCTCCGCGGTCGCGAGTACGTAGTACTCGCGTGATAACTGAGCAGCTGGGGCAGCACGCTCGAGAGAGAGTGCGACGACGAAGTCGCGCGTTGCAACGGGTCGAAAAGGCGCGGCTGCTGCTGAAAGTAGCCGACGGCGAGCAACAGCACGGAGCTGATGGGCCGCTAATCGTCGAGGGTTGGCACGAGTAAGTGCTCGCGCCTGTCAATTGCTGCGCCGTTCATCGGCAAGTCCGCGTTGAGATATAGCGCACCGAGGACAGCTTTTAGCCCGTTACACTATATATATATATATATATATATATATATATATATATATATATATATATATATATATATATATTCTTTATTTTTTAGGAAATAGGCCCTACCAGTGGTCTGTAAACCCATTTGATCCAAAGATATTGAGATTTTAAAATTTGTATCCTGCCGTAATCTACATTTTTTTAAAAATTCCTTCAAAATGGTGGATTTTAAATCAAATTTTTGACTTTAAAAATATTAATTGCAAAAATTAATGGATGCGAATAACTTCAGTCAAAGGAGATATAAAAATCAAAGATTTTGGCCCGTATCACATTCAAAAATATCAAATGGTTCAGCCTGCAGGTTACGGCAGATACAAATTTTAAAATCTCAATATTTTTGGATCAAATGGGTTTACAGACTTCTGGTGGGGCCTATTTCCTCAAAAATAAACTATATTTTTATTATATATATATATATATATATATATATATATATATATATATATATATATATATATATATATATATATATATATATATATATATTTATATTTATATATATATAAAATATCATTACTGATCAAAATTTTTATTTTTTAAGTGAATCCAAAAAAAAAAAATTTAACTGTAGTACCCTCTTAAAAGATACCGGCAAATGTCAACACATTGACAAAATACAAATGCTAGATATTACACTTTTATTCGTAGTTAAACAGTTCGTCAAAGATTCTGAGGATTCTAGTGATAATTTAGATGATCCATTGATTGAACATTTACCTGAGGATGTTCCTGAAGTACCGAGAAAACGTAATGAATTATACTACGACAATGATGTAAATATTGTGATAGCCGATGATGAGATTGTATTGGAAAGGGATGAAATAAGTATTGTTCCTGAAAGTGATATTCCAGTTATAGATTTATATATAGACAATGATGAAAACAATATAGGTGTTATATATGACAGTGACACTGAACTTGACACTGAAGACGATGACGACTATTTATTTTCTGCAGAAAACAATAATGTTGATGCAAAACAAGATAATCGAATCATGTTTCAGTCATCTAATTTAATAGTTTCCAATGTACTATTACACTGAGACAAATGTTGTAGTAAAATTTATTATAAACATAAGAAAAATTACTATATTTTGTAGGAACGGAGGGACAAATCGAAATTATAACAATTTTTCTATGCAACATAGTAATTTTTATGAATGACCTTAAATTTCAAAAAATTAAATTTTTTCTCATTCTTCCTGTTTTCAGAACTATTTTCAGACTCTAATCATACAATATTTAATGTGAAAATAAATTAAAATGAGAAATAAAAATATGGTTTTACGAGCGTTGGGATCGAACCTGCAACCTTCACCGCGGCAATCGGACGCGCTAACCACTTACCCAAATAGGATTCTTGAGTGTAAAATTTTGGAACTTGTACATGTCAAACCATCGATTTCAAGAAAATTTCAGATAATATTAAATAATGACAATAAATAACTTTGATAACATAAAGAAACTTATCATTAATGTGCATAATATAAAAATAAAATAATTGAAGTAAGATTTTGAATGTTTTGAAGCAAGACAAAGTGAAATTTCCGTAGAAACATAACCTCAATCAGACACGTGGGCGCCTTGATCTGCGCAGAAAGTACTAATGTTGTAGCAATTTTTACTATGTTGGATAGCAAACTTTCTTATGGCCTGTAGCAATTTTTTAATGTGGCACTTTTTACTATGTTTATAGTAATTTTTAATACGCTACAAAATAAAATTTATACGCTACAAAATAAAATTTAAACGCTACAAAATAAAATTTATATTCTATTCTAATAAAAATTAAGAGCATATATTTTAAATTTTATTATATCACAGTTTTTGCTATGTGTATAGTAATTTTTCTTTTATTTCGTAATACTTTCTAATCAACAACTGTCATAAAAATTACAAGAAATTTTGTAATTATTCATACAATTATAATAAAAATGCAGCATAAAGTGTATTTATCTCACCCTTCCTATACTTTATAGTAATTTTTATTACAGTTATAATAAAATTTACTACAACATTTTTCTCAGTGTAATGCTACGAGGTATCATCATTAGATTCAACAGTAATCGGGATGACCAAATTGCATTCTTAAATTTTGTAAAAATATTGGCTGGACCCCAATTTCAGAGTTGGAATTATACGCCTTACTTATTATCAAAAATACTTGCTCCACCGACAGATATGGTACAAAAGCACTATTATTGTTTAGACTGTAATACCAAATTACTCACAGTCGAAGCACAGAAAAATGTTTCTACATCGATGGCATGTGAAAATTGCAGTAAAAAATTGTCCATATCTGCTAAATCTACGAATTATTTTATTTCGGTTAGTATAAAATATCAGTTAGATATGTTATTAAATCGGCCAGATATTCAAGACAATTTAAAAGAATTTCATAAACAGCAATTGTCACGTGATGACGAAAGTATACATGTTGTTTATGATTCCTTAATTTACAAAGAAATTCAAAAGCGTTTACCAGGAGCACTAACTTTCAATTTTAATACCGATGGTGCGCAATTATTCAACAGTTCAAAAAAAAAGTCTATGGCCACTTCAGCTACATTTAAATGAATTAACATCTAATGTACGATTTAAAAATATTATCTTAGCCGCATTATGGCAAACAGAAAAAGAGCCCACGCCAGCTTTCATTGACCTATTTATGTCTATTTTTGTAGAAGAAATGAAGTACCTTGAATGTAGTGGTATAAATATTGTTGACCATAGAACAGGCTTTATTCAAAACAAAAAGATCGTTGCATTATTTGGATATGTCGATAGCGTCGCTCGATCATTACTGCAAAATAGAATTAAATTTAATGGTAGGAGTGGATGTAGTTACTGTTATCATCCCGGTGTATATGATAGTGGTTCAATGCGGTACCCCCTTCTGGAAAACGATCCACCATTAAGGACGTTCTCTTGGTCGAAATAGCAGTTTTCGAATTTTTAACTTTTAAATAATGTTTAATTAATTTAACAATCCAAAAATAAGTACATATAACAAATATACACTAGAAGGAACATAAAAAAAATTTGTTAAACGAATTCAGGCAATAGTTACCATGATATTGTTAAAATTAAAGACAAAAAATTGAATAAGTTACCTAATTTTTTTTTGTTTCTTATCCAATCTTAACGAAATAAAGCTTATTTTGTTCGTTAAGAAATTTCAGAGGGAGTATCGATGGGAAAATTTATGATACGAGTTACCAATACGACGTAATATCAATTTGTTTATTAAAACTTGACTTACTTTTCTTAAGGTGGCTCATGCGTTTGGTGCCGTATCAAGTCGGGGCCCCGCAAGGGGCTTCTTTATTATTGCCAAATTAAGTTAACGTATTTTACGTAAATTTATTGTAAATAACTTCTAAATGTTCAAACAAAAAAAACATTTTATAAATAAGTAAAAGCTTTGCTAATTTGTCGCTACATTTATATGACTGGTCGCAGTGCGCATGCGCAGTAGCACATTTGTAACGTTTATTGCTAATATTTTTTTTGTTTGGTCGTTAACCTATAATTCTGATGATATCATTAGATTCTTCACAAAAAATCTTTAATTTCATATATTGTACATTAAAAACTGCTTTTTTACAAGTTACTACGAAGCAATAAACTGTTCATTCCCATAAGGTTATGTGTTAAACGTACCTATTTATAAACTCAGTTTTTTCGATAATTTGGTCGTTGACCTACAATTTTCTTAGTACAGATCGAAAGTTTAATGTCTAAAGAACATATTTGTTAAGTTTAAGATGTATCTGCTTTTTTATAAGAAATCGCATGAGCCACCTTAAACAACTTGATATTACGCCGTACTGGTAACTCGTATCATAAATTTTCCCATCGATACTCCCCCTGAAATTTCTTAATGAACAAAATAAACTTTATTTCGTTAAGATTGGATAAGAAAGAAAAAAAATTAGGTAACTTATTGAAGTTTTTGTCTTTAATTTTAAGAGTATCATAGTAACTATTGCCTGAATTCATTTGAAAAAAATTGTTTTATGTTCCCTCTAATGTATATTTGTTATATGTACTTACTACTGGATTATTAAATTAATTAAACATTATTTGAAAGTTAAAATTCAAAAACTGCTGTTTCAACCAAGAGAACGCCCTTAAGATACCATGAAGATCATGTGAAAGATGTTGAGAAAAGCATTAAGTATAAGAAATGGATAAATGGTGTAAAAGGTGAATGCATATTACTCAAATCAAATAACTTTGATATCATTTGGAATTTGCCACCTGACTATATGCACGGTACATTACTCGGTGTAACATGACAATTTTTTCACTACTGGAATAAATTGTATTTAAAGAAATCTGATCGTGAAAAAATTAATAAACGCATGAGTGGTATAAAACTTTGTAGAGAAATTCGTAGATCTATTCGAAGATTAGACTTATTTGACAAATATAAGACAACTGAATTGAAAACGTGGTTAATCATTATAGGCTTACCATGCTTACACGGCATACTGCCAGATGATTTATTTTAGTCATTTCCCACATAGCACGAAATATTGCTGAAATGTTTCTACAAGGTTTCATGAAAGGTTTGCAACCTTGCTGAAATATTTCACAGAAAGATTTCAGAAATGATTTTATGTCCGCATCTTTTTTCGTTCAGCAATGTTTCATGAAATATTTCTGTAAAGTTTCATGAAAACTTGTAAGAAATGTTTCTGAAATATTGCAGAAAAGTTTCACGAATAGTTTGAGTAATCTACAAACCTGACATGAAATATTTCAGAAATGTTGTGGTGTTATTATTCGTAATATTACTGTAAATCTTTCAGAAATATTTCACAGAATGATTTCATAAATATTTGTATGTCCGTACCTTTTTTCGTTCAGCAATGTTCATGAAATATTTCTGTAAAGTTTCGTGAAACCTTGTAAGAAATGTATTTGAATATTGCAGAAAAGTTTCACGAATAGTTTGAATAATCTAGAAACCTGGCATGAAATATTTCAGAAATGTTTTGGTGCTATTTTTCGTAATATTACTGTAAACCTTTTAGAAATATTTCACAGAAATATTTCAGAAATGTTTTTATGTCCGTACCTCTTTTCGTTCAGCAATGTTTCATGAAATATTTCTGTAAAGTTTCGTGAAACCTTGTAAGAAATGTTTCTGAAATATTGCAGAAAAGTTTCACGAATAGTTTGAATAATCTACAAACCTGACATGAAATATTTCAGAAATATTGCGATTTTATTTTTCGTAATATTACTGTAAACCTTTCAGAAATATTTCACAGAAAGATTTCAGAAATGTTTTTATGTCCGGACCTTTTTTCGTTCAGCAATGTTTCATGAAATATTTCTGTAAAGTTTCGTGAAGACTTGTAAGAAATGTTTCTGAAATATTGCAGAAAACTTTCATGAATAGTTTGAATAATCTGCAAACCTGGCATGAAATATTTGAACAATCTTTCATGAAGTATTTGTACAAAGTTTCGTGAAAACTTGTAAGAAATGTTTCAGAAATAATGCAGAAAAGTTTCACGAATAGTTTGAATAATCTACAAATCTGACATGAAATATTTCAGAAATCTTGCGATTTTATTTTTCGTAATATGACTGTAAACCTTTCAGAAATATTTCACAGAAAGATTTTAGAAATATTTTTATGTCCGAATCATTTTCGTTCACCAATATTTCATGAAATATTTCTGTAAAGTTTCGTGAAAACTTGTACGAAATGTTTCTGAAACATTGCAGGAATCTTTCACAAAGTATTTGTATAATCCGTAAACTTGCCATGAAATATTTCCGCAATATTTCATGAAATATTTGTGCAAAGTTTCTTGAACCTTTTACGAAATGTTTCTGAAATATTTCAGAAAAATTACAAAAAGAATTGTAAGTACATCTTCTACTTTTTAGAAAGTTTGTAGAAACCTTTCATGAAAGTTTTCTGGAATATCGACAAATTGTTGGCAGAAAGCTTTCAGAAAAGATTTTAAGTAATTATTCAAGAAACCTTTCTGAAATCTTTCAGAAACCTTTTTTCAAGTTCTTGAAAGAAGTAACCTTGAAGCTATGATATATTAGAATTTTCTATAAGTATTTACAATTTTCGCATATTTTTCACAACTTAATTTCTACATTTAATCGCATTGTTATAATTGCATAAAATATTTTACATAAAAATTTTTCGACCTCACCGGGAATCGAACCCACGATCTTTGGGTTACTACGCACGCACGCTATCCGTTACGCTATCGCTCGCTTGAAGGACTTCGGACATTTTAATCTATATAAGTTGCTCTTTCCACGATTATTTAATTGTTATAATTTTGATGGATTTAATAAATTATTTATTTAATTCGTTAAATTGAAACAATATAGTGTCGGTAAGGTAGAAATCAAACCTGTATACTGAATATATTCTTCTAAAAAACGAAAATATTAACTTGAATTATTACTCTGAATAAACATGTTTTAGTATTTAAATATATTCTGAGTATAGTATTTAAATATATGGTGAGCGTCAAAATTGTGTTTCACCAAAAAACTGTTTAAAAATTATTTGAATAAAAGAAAAATTGCAATGTCGATAAGTAGGGATCTGCATTTTCGTCATTTTTCAATAAATATTGCAGCAAACTAGCTAAAACATTTCGTGAAATTTTGTGTCCTCTATTTAGTGCATACACAAAATATTTCAGAAAAGTCTCAGAAACCTTTCCTGTAATGATAGTGGGAACTTTTAACGCAACATTTCTTGTGATTACAAGAAATTATTGTTTTTAATTTAAATTTATTTTTAAAAAAATAAAAATTGTTAATTTTTAATTTTAAATTGATTTAAAAAAATATTGAAATCTCTTTTTTATTATAAAATTTATTTAAAAAATTCTTTAAATTTTAAATAAAAATTAAGATTTTACGTAAAATATTTCTGCAAGGTGGTGGAAATATTGGTCCAAAAAGTTTATGACGGAGATATAAACATTTCTGCAATATTTTGTGTAAGGATTGAGCAGAGGTCATGAATATTTCACGAAATATTATGGCAAGTTTTCTTCAAAATTTCATGAAATATTTCAGGCAGGCTTCTTGTTAAGAAACTAGAAACATTACAGAAAATCTTACAGAAAGATTTCGGCAAAGTTTCTCGAAATTATTCATAATCTAGCCTGGAAATTTTTCACTGAATATTTCTGCAGCCTTGCAGAAATATTTCTTGAAAGTTTACAAGAAAATTTGTGGAAATCTTCCCACTATCATTCCGAAAAAGTTTTCTGCAACATTTCTACAATATTTCGTGTAAGGATTGAACAGAGGTCATGAATATTTCACGACATATTGTGGCAAGTTTTCTGAAATATTTCGTAAAATATTTCTCGCAAGTTTCTTGTTAAGAAACTACAAACATTACAGGAAATTTTGCATAAAGGTTTCAGCAAAGTTTCACCAAAGATTCATAACTTAGTCTGAAAATTTTTAAAGCAATATTTCTGAAATAAACAAAACCTATGAAGTTATATTTAAATAAGTGTTCTCGACGACACAAAATATTTCAGAAAAGTTTGAGAAACGATCTCCGAATGATAGTATACTACCTATAGGAATGTTCACTTAACTTTTCATGTAAACATTCGAAAAATGATTTTGCAGGGTTGCAGAAACATTCGTTGAAACATTTCCAGGCCAAGTTATGAATATTTAAAGAAACTTTACCGAAATCCTTGTCCAAGATTTTATGTAAGATTTCTAGTTTCTTATCAAGAAGCTTCCATGAAATATTTCATGAAATGTTTCAGCAATCTTGCCACAATGTTTCGTGAAGTATTCATAACCTCTGTTAAAACCTTACATAAAATATTGCAGCAGGGTTGCAGAAACGTATTCCGAAATGATAATGGCAATGTTTCCACAACTTTTCTTGTAAACTTTCGAGAAATATTTCTGAAGGGTTGCAGAAATATTAGTTGAAAAATTTTCAGGCCGAGTTATGAATATTTTGAGAAAGTTTACGGAAATCTTTCTGCCAGATGTCCTGTAATGTTTCTAGTTTCTTAAGAAGAAGCTTGCATGAAATATTTCATGAAAGATTTCAGAAAACTTGCCACAATATTTCGTGAAATATCCATCATGAGTGCCCTTTGAATCTTTCAGGAATGGCTGATGAAAGTTTTCTACAATGTTTCTTGAAATATAAGAGGAAAGGTTTCAGCAATGTTTCTGTATATTTCTTGAAATATTTCATGGGAATATGTCGTGCTATGTGTGCGACAATACTCTGCGCGGAAACGTTCTAAAAACTTTCCGTGAAAAAATGCTTGAAAATGTTCTAATAGAAATATATCTATTCCAAGCGCAATCATTTTCCAAACTAATATAAAAAACCGCTGCCAATTCATTGGCACGTAGCTTCCTCAACCGTAATTTGTTGATTCCTTTAATTAATTTTTATGACAAAATTTATAATTTTTTAAAAAATTTATTGCATAATTATAATTAAATTCATTTATGAATATTAAAAATAGTTAATTTTTAAATTTATTTATTTATTTATTTTTTATTTATATCAAATTTATATAAATTTTGAGCTGATAAATAAAGTTATCATTTGAAATAGAAGTAAAATATCTATATTTTATAATAAAACAAATAGCTATCACGGTTGTTTCGTTATTAACAAAAACGTGTTTTTTTTATATTTCATAATTCATATTTTTTAAGAAAAAAAAATTTATAGCTATCATTGTTCTTTTGTTATTAACAAAAACGTGTTTTTTTAAAAAAGTTCATAACTCACAAATAAATTATAATAATGCAGAATATAATGCATTTATAATGCATAATTCATAATTATAATAGATTATAATAGATATAATTTTTAAACATTTTAATTCATTTTGTTGGTTGGTTTTTAAAAATTAAAAAAAATCATCGAATGCCTACTCAATGACGTTTGCTCATTCCACACCACCTAGCGGTAGATATCACTGCGCGTTTTTTAAAAATAAAATATAAATCTTTTTTAATTTAGAGATTAAATTATTTTTTGTAACACATGAATGATTTTCTGCGTTTTCCTACATAAAAATATGTTGTAAAAAGTGACTTTTTTTACCTATCGTGTAAAGAAATTCATTCTCTCCCTCTGCCCTAAAATTATGTAAAATCGCGAAAATGAATTTAGCCTTGCTTTTTAGGTTCAAAAACGCATAAAATGGAGTTATGAGTTTAAAAAAAAACACGTTTTTGTTTTTGATGATAACTAAAGAACCGTGATAGATATAAAATTAATTTTTTTTAGAAAATATAGGTATTGTAATTCTCTTTCGAATGCCATCCACCCCATTCAGATATATAGGGCCGTCCTCGAGAAATTACGATTTTTAAAAAATGTCAAAACATTTTTAACCTCAAATATCTCTGAAATTTATGGACCAATCATTTTGCCCAAAGAACTCGACCGAGAACTATAAAAAATCTACCTCTAAAAGGAATTTTGAAGCCATTAAGTCAATTTTACTCTTGTAATCGTTGGACATACAAAACTGATTTTTTCATTTTTCAATTTTTTACTCAAAATCTAGCCTACAGAATGTATTCAAATTTTAACAGATTATAGCTATTTATATTCTGTATTATCACGATTTTTCTCAAAAAAATTGACCGTTAAGTTTAGGAGTTATAAGTTTCTAAAAAAAACACGTTTTTGTTAATAACAAAAGAACCGTGAAAGCTAGAAACTTTTTTTTTTAGAAAATATAGGTATTTTAATTCTCTTTCGAACGCTACCCATCAGATTCGAATAACTCGATCCTATCATTAAAAAAAATCAAAAAACAGTTTTGAGAAAATCGAAAATTTGAAAAAAAAGACAAAAACGGATCGCCCCAATCAAAAAACGGATTTTGACCCGCCATCACGCAAAAAAAACAAAAAAAATGAGATCTGTCCGGTCAAAATCGAACCAGTAGAAGCTGAGATCCAGGCGTATACACACACACACACTCACTCACACACACACACACACACACACACACACACACACACACACACACACACACACACCCGTGTCGAGTTGCTAGTCTCGCATCAGGCGCCTCCCCAGGTGGCGGATAGGGGAAAGCTCGTCAGATATGAAGGGCACCGGGGAAATAATATACCCGGGGTGGACCAAAACTGGCTAGGAGAAGGCACCCCAAATAACAAACCAACCATGGACGTAGTGAATGAGAGATACGCATTACCCCAAGCGGGTGCCCTCAATGGAGAGGTTAATCCCACCACCGATTCCGATCGGGTGAAAGCCCCGGTGGTCGGTGCAGGCTCCACGGATTTTGGGGGGAGCCACATACACTATACCAGGAATAAGATGGAAGAAGAAGACGAAGTAAGCCAGGATAGCGCAGATGCAGCTGCCTTCCGAACCCTACAAACAAAGGTAGAGCCTCTGGTGGACTTTATTCTAGATAAAAAGAACATTCACAATGAGCTCAAGTCAATGGCGAAGACTACCCAAAGAGCCTTAAAAGAATTCGTCAAAAGTCGAAAAAGTCATGAGTCTGGACAAGCTACCAGACCTACCAAGGACGGAACAAGCCAAACATCACCGCTCTTTCGGAAAGGGAAGGCGTCGGTAGTACACACCGAACGTAACCGCCCCTCACCGCTACCAGAGCCAAACGAAAAGAAGGCGAAGATACGTGCTTCCTCACAGATACCTGCAATAAAACCGGAAACTCAGATAGGACAGACCGACTGGGCAACCGTCGTAAGTAAAGGAACACGCAGAAGATATGAGAGACTCAAGACTGACGGCAAGGAGAAAGTAGTGCAGGCACATACCACGGTTAGGCGGAGGCCAGCTCGATCTGATGCCTTAAAAATAAGAAGGTGCAGTGAGACCACCTACGCCGACATCCTAGGAACTCTCAAAGGGGCACCTGATTGAAGGCACTGCAAGAAAGGGTCACGCGCATCAGGCGCACCAAGGCAGGAGAGTTGCTTTTGGAGCTAGACAAACCAAACATCGTGTCGCATGAACTGCAGACATTGGTCTCGTCTACCCTTGCAGGGTCAGCGATAGTACAAACGTTGTCCCATAAGGAGACAATCGAAATCAAAGATTTGGACGAGACAACAACAGCAGAAGAGGTAATACAGGCGATCACTTCAATTATCGGCCCCGAAATGATGACCGCTCATTGCCAGAACAAAAAAGAGAGTCTACGCCACTTTCACGGTCAACGACGAGAAGATCAAGACAGGGGACACCATGAAGTACCTAGGAGTTACAATAGATGCGCGGATGTCGTTCAAAAACCACCTTAGGAACGCAGGATTAAAGGCATCAAAAGTGGCTAGAGCACTCGCAAACATCATGCCAAACATAGGAGGGCCGAAGCAGCCACGACGGTTGCTTCTTTCATCGGTGGTTTATTCCGTGATTCTATACGGAGCCCCCATCTGGGCTAATGCTATATGTAGTAACCCAAGCTATTGTGCAGCTTGCTGAAGGGCCTGCAGGACAATCGTGCTGAGAGTGGCCTGCGCCTACCGTACCGTGTCAGACATCGCTCTCTCGGTAGTCACCGGACTGCCACCCTTGGACCTAATGGCATGTGAGAGAGCTGAGGTGTATCGTGGAGGAGTGATAAGAGAGGAGGGCGAACTTGATCAGGGACCACGTCAAAACCGATGGTCCAGGAAGACTGTGGAAGAGTGGCAGCGCCGATGGGATATAGCAGATAAAGGTCGGTGGACCCATCGCATTATTCCATGTGTCGTGGAGTGGACGGAGAGGAGACACGGACTCGTGACCTTTCATCTCACCCAGGTACTAACTGGGCATGGCTGCTTTCGCAGCTACCTGAAGAGAATTGGAGTGTACGAAAGCGCGGAGTGCCCAACATGTTCTGAAAGTGATGAGGACGTTGGACACACTTTGTTCGTATGCCCTAGGTTTCGGGAAGAGAGAGAAAGGTTTCAAGCCTTATGGGAAGGCCCCCTAACTCCCGAGGGCATCGGGAGATGCTTACTCTCTTCACAGAGAGGATGGGATGCTGTGATTGGTCTCGTCACCGAGGTGGTAGACAGATTGAACTCCATAAGGCGAGAAGAAGAAAGAAGAGAAACCCGTCTCACAGAGGACCAGGCGGGGTAGAGGGCCGTAGAGGCTGCGACTGCCCTCCGCGAAGTAATGCCTAACGGCGGTTTCCGCGGTGGGAATTACAGCCGGGGGGAGGCCCTGCTATAGAACAACAGCAGGGGGTTTTAGTAGGTATTGCCAGAAATGGTCGAGTCCTACATAAAATCTCGTATGCGTAAATGCATTTTTCCTAACCTCCTCCTCCTCCTCAAAAAAAAAAAAAAAAAAAAAAACACACACATACACACACACACACACACACACACACATACACACACACACATCCATACAGACATTTTTCAAAAACCATGTATTTTGATTCCTAACACCACGGAACACAATTATAACATGTTTTTACAACTCAAAAATTTACTATCACAAAGCTTCCTCTAGGAGGAAGCAAAATATTCGAATAAATCCTAGTTATTTAAAAGAAAATTACGGGCAAAGTTCCAGAGAACATTTCACGGAATATTGTGGCAAGTTTTCTGAAAACTTTCATGAAATATTTCATGCAAGCTTCTTGATAAGAAACTAAAAACATTACAGGAAATCTTGCAGAAAGATTTCGGCAAAGTTTTTCGAAAATATTGATAATCTAGACTGGAAAATTTTCAACGAATATATCTGCAACCTTGTCGAAATATTTCTCGAAAGATTACACGAAAAGTTGTGGAAACATTTCTTCTTTCATTCCGAAGAAGGTTTCAGAAACATTTCTGCAATATTTTGTGTAAGGGTTGAACAGAGATTATGAATATTCCACAAAATATTGTGTCAAGTTTTCTGAAACATTTCATGAAATATTTCATGCAATCTTCTTGTTAAGAAACTAGAAACCTAACACGAAATCTTGCAGAAATATTCCGGCAACGTTTCTCGAAATAATCATAACTTGACTTGAAAATATTTCAACGAATATTTCTGTAACCTTGCAAAAATGTTCGAAAAAGGTTTCTAAAACGTTGTAGAAATATTTTAGAAAATATTTATATCTTTCCTTGAATAGAAATCGAAAATATTGAGAAAATTTCGTTTTAGAAGCCTGCATAAAATAATTCTATAAATGTTTCACAAAACTTGCCAAAATATTTCGGGAAATGTTCATGTCCATAAATATTTCTGAAAAGTTTTAGAGGTATTGGTCGAAAAAGTTCGTTGTATCTACGTGGTATCTAAATATTTCGAGAAACTTTACAATTAGAGACTTTCTTCAATATTTCAATAAATGTTTAAGAAAACTTGCCAAAACATTCCCGGTCAAAAATATCCAGCTAGGAAATCCAGCTGGATTTCCATTGGGAATCCAGCTGGATCAGGGTGGATTCACATGGAGTCACATGGATTTCAGTAGATTTTTTAGCTAGATTCCTACTTCAATTCATGTCACATGGGAAATCCAGCAGGAAAATCCATATGACATCAAAAGTAGGAATCTAGCTAAAAAATCTACTGAAATCTATGTAAATTCACCCGGATCCAGCTGGATTTCCCATGTGACATGGATCTAACTGGATTTCCTAGCTGGATATTGTTTCGTGAAATGTTTATGTCCTCTGTCCTATCCAGGCACATAATATTTCAGACAAGTTTCAGAAAACTTCTCCGTAATAAAAGTGGGAATGTTTTCACAATTTTCTTGTACGTTTACGGAAAATACTTCAGCAAGGTTTCAGAAATATTGGTTGAAAAAGTTTCAAACCAAATTACTAATATTTGGAGAAATTTTGCCTAAAACAAGATTTTCTGTAATCAAGGAGCTCGCGTCAAATATTTCAATAAATGTTTCAGAAATTTTTCCAAAATATTTCATGAAATGTTAATGTCTTCCGTCCAATCCAGACAAAAAATATTTCGGAAAAGTTTCAGAAACCTTCCATGAAATGATAGTCGGAAGGTTTCGCAACATTTCTTGAAATCTTACGTAAAATATTTCTGCAAGGTTGTAGAAATATTGGTTCAAAAAGTTTGTGATCGTGATATGAATATTTCGAGAAACTTTTCTGAAAAGTTTCTGCAAAATTTCGTGTAATTTTTCAAGTTTCTTAACAGAAAGCTTGCGTGAAATGTTTCAGTAAATGTTGCTGCAAACTTGTCAAAACATTTTCCATTTCGTGAAATGTTTGTGTCCCCTGTCCAGATCATACACGAAATATTTCAGAAAAGTTTCGGAAACCTTTCGTGTATAATAGCCGGAATGTTTACGGAACCTTTCAAGTTTCAAGTATTCTTACAGAAAATATTTCTGCAAGGTTGTGGGAATATGAATACAAAAATTTTTGTACCACCAAAGGAATATTATAAGATACTTTTGCAGACAACTTTCTACAAGATTTTGTGTAATGTCTGAAGTATCTTAACAGAAAGCTTGCGCAAGATATTTCAATAAATGTTGCTGCAAACTTGTCATAACATTTCGTAAAATGATTGCGTCCCCTATCCAAACCATACACGAAATATTTCAAAAAAATTTCAGAAACCTTCCGTTTAATGATAGTCTGAAGGTTCACGCAACATTTCTTGGAATCTTACGCAAAATATTTCGGTAAGGTTGTGGAAATATTGGTTCAAAAAGTTTGTGATCTCGATATGAATATTTCGAGAAACTTTTCAGAAAAGTTTCTGAAAGATTTCGTGTAATATTTCAAGTATCTTAACAGAAAGCTTGCGTGAAATGTTTCAGTAAATGTTGCCGCAAACTTGCCAAACCATTTCATGAATTGTTTGTGTCCTCTGTCCAATCCATACACAAAATATTTCAGAAAAGTTTCAGAAACCTTCCGTGAAATGATAGTCGGAAGGTTTACGCAACATTTCTTGGAATTTTACGCAAAATATTTCTGCAAGGTTGTGGAAATATTGGTTCAAAAAGTTTGTGATCTCGATATGAATATTTCAAGAAACTTTTCAGAAAAGTTTTTGCAAGATTTCGTGTAATTTTTCAAGTAACTTAACAGAAAGCTAGCTTGTAATGTTTTAGTAAATGTTGCGAAAAACTTGCCAAAACTTTTCGTGAAAGGTTTGTGTTCTCTGTCCAATCCATACACAAAATATTTCAGAAAAGTTTCAGTAACGTTCCGTGAAATGATAGTCGGAAGGTTTAAGCAACATTTCTTGGAATCTTACGCAAAATATTTGTGCAAGGTTGTGGAAATATTGGTTCAAAGAGTTTGTGATGTCGATATGAATATTTCAAGAAACTTTTCAGAAAAGTTTCTGCAAGATTTCGTATTATTTTTCAAGCATCCGAACAGAAAGCTTGCGTGAAATGTTTCAGTAAACGTTGCCGCAAACTTGCCAAAAAATTTCGTGAAATTTTCCCATTGGGTGCTTCATAAATCTTTCACGAAAGGTTTCTGAAAGTTTTCTACAATTTTTCTTGTAATATTACAGGAAATATTTTAGCATCCTTTCGTTATTATTGGTACAATATTGTGGCAAGTTTTCTTTGAAATATTTCATGAAATATTTCAGTGCAATATTTCGTGCTATGTGGGTTGCTCAATTGGTCGATAGTATTTACATATTTTTAAAAGATTCAATAACGCAATCAGATCTAAAAAGATGCGAATATTATTTACTGAAGTTTGTAGGAGAAAGTCAAATTTTGTACGATATTAAGTTTTTAACTTTCAATCTTCATTCGCTACTTCACTACGTGGTAGCTGTATTACGTTCTGGTCCTTTGTGGGCTACATCAGCATTTCCATTCGAAAATGGTATATATCTATTCATGAGAGAAATAAATGCTCCTAATGGATGCATGAAACAAATTGCCGAAAAATGGTTGAGAAAATTAATTTTTCACTGTTTTCTTGCGAATGAAGAAAGTCGTTCAAATGTTACTACTAATTACTGTAGATCATTATTTATGGAAAGACAACCTCTTCAAAATAATACAAACGTTGGAAGTTCCGTTTTAATTGGGCCTGGACAGAAGAATATTTCAATACAGAATCTTTTTAGAAAATTTGTGAAGGATGAATCTATTTTCATAACAGTTTATGACCGATGCATTTATAAATCAATGTTTATGCATAGTGTAAAGTATACACGGGCACAAAAAACAAACGACTCAGTCATTGAAACAATATCGGGAAAAATTATTGAAATTCATTACCTTGTGTCTTCTGGTAATGAATGTTACGTTTGTGAATGTATTTGGGTTATTGGTAACAATGAATTCAATAAAAAAAATGAACCACCAATAGCATGCCACATTTCAAAAGTTCTAAAAAAGAAGTCTAAATATATTTTTTGTGAAATTGCTAAAGTCAAGCGGAAAGCAGTAGTCATTGATACACAAGAAAAAGTCTCTCTAACATTTATCCCAAATAACTATGAAATTCAGTAATCACATATATTATCTACCAAAATCCATTGGATGAAAAATATTTGTACTGCGTTTAACTTTTGATTTTTCAGTAAGATTAGTATTGCAACAGATATATCCGAACAATAATTTTGGAAGACATTAATTGAGAATATATTATATTGTATACAGTATGTATCTAGATCAAATGGAAAAAAAAACTTCATTTTAAAATATTAAAATATCACCAATACCAACTCCGTCGTAGTTCAGAAATTGCACCTTTGTTACGACTTCACTGTGTCTTCAGAATGTCCATATTGCTTCTCCCCGGCCCTCTAACTCTAGTACCATTTAATGTTTTTTTAGTTATTTTATTATTAAATAGATCAATTTTAATACCAATATACATGACTACAACGTCGACGATATTTGTTTTATAATATAGAGAGAATCTCTTAACATCTTCACAATTCCTGCACCAAAAACTTAATAAAGGGAGAGAAAGAATGGCTTAACAGGTGAGGCGTGTGGGAAGCACAGGTTTATCAGCATTATTTTAAAAAATTGTTCTGCATGTTACATGATATTATAGATAAAAAAAATAAAGTATCTGATTCAAGTACAATTATATTAAAATTCT
This sequence comes from Torymus aiolomorphi, assembly GCA_036365515.1. Classification (NCBI taxonomy): domain Eukaryota; kingdom Metazoa; phylum Arthropoda; class Insecta; order Hymenoptera; family Torymidae; genus Torymus; species Torymus aiolomorphi. The sequence goes on along the minus strand of CM070874.1, from coordinate 7,093,934 downwards.
TTTCTTTTAGTAAAAAGTTATTGACATTAGAAATCTGACGATCCAAACGTGTCATTTTAATATTATTGAAATGATACTTTTTAAGGTTGAACATTAAAGTAAAGAAACAATGCAAAGTTCGCCATTTTTGCTAAACTTTTTATTAAAGAATCACATTGGTTTCGATGTACAACTAAATATATCATACAAGTAGTAGAAATTCATCTGATTTTTAGAAATTCAAGTTTTTGACCATAATTAAAACGCTTTTTTCAATTATTTCGTCGAGTTTATTGTCATGAAAGATGCTGTCGACCCGTTATGTTTTCGTATTTTGACATTATGACAAATTGTCAACCTACAAAGGTACTAAAAGCCTTGTAACTAATAATTAATCCCTTGACTGGTGCGACTTTTACAACTTTTCGTACCAAAACTAGAAGCCGTACATAATAAGTCTAGTCAAATATGTACATATATGATCAATTGCCAGATTTGGCACGACTTTTTTTTTACATATATGATCCATTGCCAGTTAAGAGGTTAATGTAGCAACAAATACGAAAGACAATAAAATGTTTCGTTAAAATCAAATTATTTTCAAAATTTCATAAAGCCAATATACAAAATCGAATTTAATAAAAAAAAAACGTTTAAAGCTAAGTATTCGATATCTGGATAATTCTTGAACACAATAATAAACAAACTATATTTGTAAAAAACAATTTTTTCGTCATACGTGTCCGTAAAATATGTAGTTTACGGACGCGTATCCGTAAAGTAAAATACAATTTTACAGCCTCAAAACAGGTCGTAAAGGACGTAATTTACGGCCTGTTTTGAGGCTGCTAAGTTAGTTTTAGGTTTAGTATGACGAAAACTACTATTTAAGACCCTCAGATTATAATTTGTTACATATCTCAGTAATTTACGCAGACATTTTCATTTTGTAAACATTTTGATCATAGTTCATGGCATAAAGAATACTAATTGATTGATATTTTGATCATATTTATAAGTTGCAGTAAATTTTTAAAATCATCTGGATACTGATCTTAATTTTCAGTTTGTCTAGATATCGAATGCAGCTTTTGCTAAGATTCCTGTACCATTTATACTAAATATTTGTACTAAGAAAACATTCTAAATTTTTTGTTTGCCCAAGTTTGCGATTTATTCATTTTAATATCATTTAAAGGGATAAAGGAATGCCAGACCCACAGATAATTACGTAGTTATCAAAATTTTATTTTTTCCATTATTTCATTATTTTTGTTTTTAATTTTTAAGTTTTTAAAACACGGGTTGACTACGATAGTTTTGAGAATCCTCAAAATTAATTTAAATGATGTAAAATTTGATGTAGAAATCTGTCATCGGCTCCAATATACTCTTAGATTTTTGTTATAATGAATCATATTTCAAGAATGAATAGAAAATTCTAATCATTCATTGTATATTAATACAGGAAATGTTAAATACGAAGAAAGATAACTGTGATTCACCAAAAAAATCAGTGTAAGCAACAAAAAAATGTTCAAAAAAGGTTAAATTGACCAGTAGTAGTAGAATAAAGATAAAAAAAGAAGCCGGCTCTTCAATCAAAAAGGTGTGGTATCATTAATTATACTATATAAATGTTTTAAGGGGGTGTGGTACTTCTGTAGTTAAGTCTGACTCTGTTTTACCGGCAGAACAGGGAAGATTCTATTATGAAAATAAATATATCTAATTACGTCTTAAGGAGATAGTTGTCTTGCTCAATGTAATAATCTACCATCGTACGCAGTTTCGAGCCCAAATATGAAAGGTACCCTAAAAAATTTTTTGAGTAATCGAATATAAATAACCGAAATTACGTTCGAAAAATTTTTTAGGGTGCTTGTGATATTTGGGCTCAAAACTGTGGAGGATGGTAGATTATTGCGCAGGGCAACTGTCTCCTTAGACGTAATTCGATATATTTATTTTCATAATATAGAATTTTCTGCCGGTAAAACAGAGTCGCCCTTAACTACAGGAGTACCACAGCAAGGGGATGCCTTACTCGATTGTTACCGACCGAGATAATATGGTTGGTTTTTACTTAATAACAATAAAAATAGACCGAATTATGCAAAATAATGAGAACTCTCTTCTGTATGTTTTATTCTCTTTCATTCTGGCAAAGTTTCAAGTGAAAATATGCTTTAGTTTTTGTAAAAACTTTGAACGAAATATGAGATTTGAGCTCGGCATCATCTCGGAATTTCGTTCAAAGTTTGCACAAAAACTAATGAATATTTTCATTCAAAATTTTGCACAAATGTATAATATTCTGAAACTTAGAAGAGAGTTCTCATCATTTTATATAATTCGCAACAAAATAAATAGATTATTGTACCATACGGGTAATGTGCAGCATTGCTACAGAGTCATAAACATTAAAAATAAAATAGATGTGTCGTGCGTGTGTGTGTGTACACTTGCGTGTACGCCCAAGCGCATCGCGCATGTTTTGTGTATTTATAGGAAGATGGAGCCACAAGCGTACCGTCGGCGGTCGTGAGTCCGCCGTGGCCCGCGCCGCCGCCGCCCCGGGTGCCTGCCGACTGGGCTAGTCTTGCTTGCGCGTGTGCGTGTATACGCCCTTGGGCGCATGTGCTGTAGGCTGCGGCACAGCTGTGTTGTTACGAACCCAATGGCCACAAACTAAAGTCTTTAATATAGAGCGGCAAGCGAATGTAATATTTGACAAATGAAATTCTAGAATGGCCCTAGGGTTTTATATAGGTAGTGGGATCGTCGTCCAATTAAGTACAAAAGTACAAATAGTACAAGAAACAAATTTATTACACTTTCTCAAATTATAAATTAAGTGACATAAATTGTTATTTTATAGTTTGCATTTTGATTTAAAGACTACGCTATCGTCTTATGCACAAATATAAATTTAAATAAAATTAATCAAAGATATAATTGATGTTACATTCGTGGATGGTATTAGTTATTACATAAAATTATTAATTATTAACTGGTTAACTTAAAAATCTTATCTATCTTTTACTAGATGCTATGTAAAAAGTACGAAAATTAATATAAAAGTTAATTGAATGAATTGAATTTGTTATTGCGATTCAAGATCCTTAATTGAAATTAATAAAGAGAAGTTATTACGTATTTATATTAAGTAATCCTACTAATCTTATATCTTAAATTCTCAAAGACTTATCTACCTTATTATGCTATCAAAATACAGAGTTAATTGATTTATACTTTAAATTATTTATCCTTGAATTTAGATATTATGATTTGAAATATTTAAAATAAAGTCTGATTTATATTAATTAATCTTAATAATTTTAATAATCTTAACTTCTTAAAATCGTATCTAATTCGTTATTCTTTAGAACACAGAGTTAAATGTAAAGAGTGAATTAATTTGTAAATTATCTATCTTTAAATTCGCTATTATGACTCGAATCTCTTAATCGACTTAATGACGAGACGATTTGCAAATATATATATATTTATATGTTATCTGATTTATCCGTTGGATTCGGTGTTGATTGGGGCTCTTCCTTCGATATGGACGGCCGTGGACCCAACTTCAATCACCCGTTGTCCTGGTATTCACCCTGAAGTCCCAAGGAAAACCACAGCCTCAAAAACCTTGGGCAGGACAGCTCTCCCTCCTCTGATTGGTGAGGTTGTTGATCCTTTCGTTGTTGTTAACTTGTTGTTGTTGAATGCAGTTGACTTGTCGAAAGATCGTCGAAGTAATTGAAACTGGTTGATGACTCGTTGAAACTTCTCGAAAATCGTCCAAACTCGTTGAAACTGGTTAAAGCTCGTTCAAACTTGTTGAAACTCGTTGAAGATTGTTGAAACTTGTTAATACTTGTTAACAGTTAACACTTGATGAAAACTGTTGAAACTTGATATAAAATCGTTGAAAATGCGCTGATCTTGATATAACTATATATATTCAGCGTAATTCTTGAAGATACGTGGGTGCTGATAGGTACAAGATTGGATTATTTCTCTAAGCGAGACTGCCCGTCGGTGTACTGGGCTCCCTTTTATATGGTGAGCGCGGACCTGAAAGCCGTTGAGGATGATCCCTCTCCCTCTGGTGGTAAAAACTTGAAATACATCTATAGCCTGTGGAAGTACTGTAGGACGTCAAAATCTGAAAGGAGGCTCCGCCCCCTTCTTCTGTGGTAGGAGATACTGCTTCTCTTATTGGTTCCCCTTTTGACCGGTTACCTATTACGTAATTTCATGGAATTGTTTACTACCTAGGGGTTCTTGGAATAAAATGTCCGTTAGAATACTCTGCAACAGATTGTCATGTATGTTAGATTACGTTTAATGACGTATTATTAATAATAGTATTAATCAAATATAATGCAACTTGTATCACCGGTAATTTATCGTTACTTTATTTATTTATCCGGTCTCTTCCTTATTAATCATAATGATCTCAATTTATTAATGAAAAGTGCTTAAAACAATAAATTGTTAACCAACTGATAAACTATCGCTAATAACTTTATTAATTATTCAGTTTAATTGTTTTAATTAATCCTCACTAACCTCTCAAGTTAGGTTTATATGTTATCATTATTAACTATACGTTGCATAACATTGTTGCATATTGTCTTAATTGTCTATCAAATTGCAATTATTTTTAGTATTATTTATCAGTACCATTAACATTATTAATCAATAAACCAATAGTTATGATATTATTAATCAATTGTATGTTCAAATTACGTTTTATTACACAACTCCTAATTTCTAGTAAATACCGTTGATAATTGCATAATAATGGCTTTATTTATTTATTGCAAATGATATTAATCATTCTCGGATTGGTCGTAGTTCGTTAACTTTATAACGTTGCATGATATTATTAACCTTCAATTTGCGTTGAGCAACGTTTGGTTACTATTGTCCCGGAAAATTACTTAATTATAAACAATTGTTGTTATTACACGTCAGTACCTCCAAGAATAGCCAATTATCCGGATAACTCGAGATTGTTTTTAAATTTGTTGTTAATTATCTATACTTGCGTTTTATTGTTTATCTTTAGCTCTTGTGATAAATTATTGTTATTAATATTATTAAATTCCTGGTCGGTTATGATGATTGTTGCTAATCAACTCCTTAACTATTTTTAGTTATTATATTTGTTTATTTACACAACGTTGCACAACGTTATTATCCTCCGATTATACGTCGCGCAACGTTTGCTATACAATACCGCGCATTCTTAAATAATTATAAGCTTTATATTTTAACAGTTAATTATCAGCGACGGTGATGCTCATGATTTGTTAATTATTATTATACGGTTGTTTCTTAACCTGAAATTATGACAGCATTGCTTCTGTTATTTAAATGATTATCAGAACATCAATTATTCCCAAGATTTTAATAGCATTTGTCCCTTGCCTCAGGAGGGGCCTTCCATGGCATTACTTCGTGATTCGGAGCTGGCATGTGGTTTGGGGGCATAGGTAGTTCGACCCCCTGTACCTGGATTTGCCCTAGTTCCTGCAAGACGGGCCTCTGGTTAGCCTCCTGGAGGGCGTCTACATTGCCCTCGACGGGTCGCGGTCGCATCAAATAAACGGCCGCGTCTTCTTCAGGCTCGAGGTCGATGACATATTGTCCTGTTCAGCCATTTTCTTGATTTTTCCTGCAGCCGGGTTTTGTCTTTACTGGATAGCAAAATCGTCGGTGGCACCTCACTCATCGGATGCCTCAGAGGAAATGACGCAACACCGTGCAACGTTATGCAAGCGTCACAGACAGCGCTGGTTCCGCACTATTCCGGCAATCTGACGGCGAGCGCCAGTTCCCATAGGTGTCACTGTGTCGCAAGACTCTCAAACAGGATAAAAGCGTGAAAATCTAAAATGCTTGAATGTTAAACGAATACACATATAGCGCCCCAAAAATACCGTTGATAATTGCATAATAATGGCTTTATTTATTTATTGCAAATGATATTAATCATTCTCGGATTGGTCGTAGTTCGTTAACTTTATAACGTTGCATGATATTATTAACCTTCAATTTGCGTTGAGCAACGTTTGGTTACTATTGTCCCGGAAAACTACTTAATTATAAACAATTGTTGTTATTACACGTCAGTACCTCCAAGAATAGCCAATTATCCGGATAACTCGAGATTGTTTTTAAATTTGTTGTTAATTATCTATACTTGCGTTTTATTGTTTATCTTTAGCTCTTGTGATAAATTATTGTTATTAATATTATTAAATTCCTGGTCGGTTATGATGATTGTTGCTAATCAACTCCTTAACTATTTTTAGTTATTATATTTGTTTATTTACACAACGTTGCACAACGTTATTATCCTCCGATTATACGTCGCGCAACGTTTGCTATACAATACCGCGCATTCTTAAATAATTATAAGCTTTATATTTTAACAGTTAATTATCAGCGACGGTGATGCTCACGATTTGTTAATTATTATTATACGGTTGTTTCTTAACCTGAAATTATGACAGCGTTGCTTCTGTTATTTAAATGATTATCAGAACATCAATTATTCCCAAGATTTTAATAGCATTTGTAGTATTATTAATAATAATCTCCGTATTTGTTATAATTTTTAACCTATTATTGGCCGAATCCATCTCAAATCAGACAGCCCGCGTATGCCTATTTCACCTATCATGTTGAAATAAAAATATTTATGTTCTACTCGAAAAAATATTTTACACGTGTTTTTTTATTTTTTTGTTTCACCAAAATTTCATGCGTTCAGCGATGCCGAAAAATTCCGAGAAAATTCTTTCATTGAGAAAAAAAATTTTCAATGTGATTTTCAGACTGCTATTGTTTCAGCAGTTTTTCGAGCTTTTAAACGTGTAACACACAATTTCACTCAGTTTTGAGCCCTCTTTAACGGCCTTAATGTCATTTTCAAAAAAAATAAAAAATCCACGAGCTATGCACTTTTTACTGAAAAATTCATTTTTTAGGGAAGTGCCTTTTTCTCGAAAACCCCTGGTTTTATTGTACAATTTTTGTTGTCGTGATAGAGGACGGTAATGCCTAGCTAGACGTATTTGTGAGATTCGGTACTTTTTCCCTGGGATAGCGATCACTAATGAGATAACACACAAACAAATTTTTCACGCCTAATGCTTATATACAGTCAATGATATTAGAGTCAATGTAAAGGTATTTGTCTTTGTGTGTATGTAATATACAGGTACACATAACTATGTATTTATTTGTTATTTGCGTCTTTTTGATTTTTTATTTTTATACCTTTTTTTCATTTGTATACCTATTTTACTACCTTTGTTTTTCTGCTTCATTGTTCTTAATTCAGTAAGCGGACGATCAGCGGTCTTTGCTGTCAAACAATGTATTTTATCGTCACATGTTTTTTAACCCATATATGAGTTTTTGAATTCCAGGATACTTTGGAGTTGTAAGCCAATCAATATTTTTTTTCTTTTCTGAATTGTTCTATTTCAGCATCTTGTAAATGTATTATTTTAATAGCATCAGTATATTTTTGAACATGTATTGCAAAATCATTTGCGTTTTGAATAGCTTCTTCAAGGGGCTCTCGAAGATTATGCGAAGTAGCATAATGCTTTATAAGTCCACCCACACCATCTACAGCTCCTTTGCCGTGCCCAGTAGCAGAGAACAACCATTTTATATCACACGGTGCTCGTTTTAGTTCATCTAATTGAAAGCGATTTTTAAAGTGACTCGCAGCGCCGTCTGATACGATGGTAATTTTTTTAATTGGATCACAACAATTTTCTTTCAAGAATTTTATAATTTTTTGTACTGCTAGCAAAGCATACGCTGAATCATGTTTTCGGTCATCACTTATAACTGCGAAACTTTGTGTCGAATCCCCTTGATAAGAGACTGCTGTGAAAATAGAAATTTGATCATTAACCCAATGATTTCCTTGAACAGCTTTATTATGAATCACAGCCCAGTTTTCAGCGAAGTCTATTTGAAGAACTAAATGATGTGAGTCTTTTTTAGCACTTTCTCTTTCTGTTTTTATAGCTTTGCGTTGTATATTTTTTACATACATGTGAGTACTAACCCTCATGGTCCAAACCGAAAGTTCATCTTTAAAAGCAGAAATTGATAGTGTCTTTTTAATCAGGTTTCCATTATCCCACAAAGCATATGTAATTTCTTCTGTGCCTTCTACATCTTGCAGTTTTAAAACATGAAACGTAATTCCCTTAATCCCTGGACATAGTTTACATTCTTGTAAATAACATAAATCAGATGGCTCAGAACACATTGTTGCATTTATTATTTGTGACCGACTTTCATCCAACTCTGTGACGTTACTCCCTCTAAAATTAATTAAGCTCGTAAGAAATAAATCATAATTTGCGCAATAGATACAGAGACAAACTTCTTTGATGGGGCTAAGTAAGACATACTTTGGTCGCAAACTATAAAATTTCGATTTTCCAATTCTCAATTCTGGATAATCATTTTTAAATACTTTATACGTCTCTTTTAAACTTCGAGTAAGAAAACGCTTAACTTTTTTCTCTTTTTTATTGTTAACTTTAATTGTAACAACGTCACATTTATTAGGACTTTGTCTTGAACAATTAAAATCATCATTTAAATAATATTCCATAACAATTTTTTCCATGTTTTCATCAATCGGATGGCCTGAATATGCATCTGGTTCTGAATAAATTCCTTTTTCTTTAACAAGATTTCTCGATTTGTTGATCATATACATTGTTATTTCTGGAAATAAAGATAAAATTTCATGTTTTGTAAAGGATGAAGGTAGCAAAGTCAGAATTTTTATTTTTTCTGATACCGTAGAACACTTTTGCAAGGCTAGACCAAGATTTTGTATCCATTCTGTACAATGGCATACAGTTGATTCATTTGCTGTTTTAGAAACGTCATAAACATTGTTCAACTTCACATCAAGGGTATTAGACAATGTTGAAAGTTTTTTTTTCTTCTTTGTTACGTAATTTTCAATTGATTTTTCATGTATAAGATTTTTTCTTTTAAGAGGCGATACAGAACCTAAGAAAGATGTACTTATTTCATTATTAAATTCTTCAATGCGTTCTGGAGTACTTGGTAAAAAATCTTCATCTCTATAAACTACGTTATCGGTAACTTCATTATCCGTTATAAATTCATTGTCAGTACTACTCACCAATTCTAAAGCACGATTGTAACAATGTTGACACAGATATGTAGAAGGTGTCAAAGGTAAATGAGGATAGAGGTGCTTCAATGGATGAGCAAGATTCTCAAGTTGTTTTAAACGTACGGAACTAGATTTGTAAATAATTTGTTTGTGTTTGTCTAAAAAGTCTGCACATTTGATTCTCTCTGTTGAGTAATATTGAGACATCGTAGTTGAGTTGATAAGGTGTAAATATGTAATAATTTTCCAAAAGATGATGGTTTTAAATAAGACGAGATGTGTGATATATAGCAGAAACCGAACTTTTCTTTGTAAATGTTAAGTCAAACCATATCCATCTAGCGGACAAATGTACTAGTACATATACTCCTATAAGTAGGCGCACGTACATGTATATTACATACGCACAAAGATAAATACCTTTACATTGACTCTAATATCATTGACTATATATAAGCGTTAAGCGTGAAAAATTTGTTTGTGTGTTATCTCATTAGTGATCGCTATCCCAGGAAAAAAGTACCGAATCTCACAAATACGTCTAGCTAGGCATTACCGTCCTCTATCACGACAACAAAAATTGTGCAAAAAAACATGGGGTTTTCGAGAAAAAGGCACTTCTCTAAAAAATGAATTTTTCAGTAAAAAGTGCATAGCTCGTGGATTTTTTATTTTTTTTGAAAATGACATTAAGGCCGTTAAAGAGGGCTCAAAACTGAGTGAAATTATGTGTTACACGTTTAAAAGCTTGAAAAACTGCTGAAACAATAGCAGTCTGAAAATCACATTGAAAATTTTTTTTCTCAATGAAAGAATTTTCTCGGAATTTTTCGGTATCGCTGAACGCATGAAATTTTGATGAAACAAAAAAATAAAAAAACACGTGTAAAATATTTTTTCGAGTAGAACATAAATATTTTTATTTCAACCTGATAGGTGAAATGGGCATACGCGGGCTGTCTGATTTGAGATGGATTCGGCCTATTATTATTTCCAATCATTTCCACGAATCATAAGGTTTATTCTCATGTTAGCAATACGCATGAATGAGTAGTGTAAAAGGGTTCGATCGATTGCTCCCATTGCAAAAGGGGCTTAAAGGTCGGTTTGCATCCATTTTGTATTCCAAGAAACGCTAGTTCCTTACATTCCCCCCCTTATAAAAAACGCGATCCCATGGTTCGCGTTTTTAAACTTCGCGCTCCTTTTGTACGGCTTGCTCGTCGCACGGAATTACCTGAAACGATCGAGTGATGGCGCCACGGACCGAGGGACCCGTCAGCTGCTGCATCGGCTGTTTGTTTTGACAGCAAAAACTATTTGGTATGGTCCACGGTTTGTACTGCCAAGAGATGAAGAAAATGTTGGATTCTGGCGTAGACACCCAAATCAAGGGAACATCCTTCTCCTCCTTATAATGCTTCTGGATTGATGAGGAGAATCAATAGTACCGTGTCAGGTAAGTGTAATTAATTAGTTCTCTCTCTTTTGAACGACTTTTCTTTGGGTTTTTATTTATTTACAGGCCGAGGGATGAGATCTTCCTCATTTAAGCAATTCTAGCATGGTTATTTGGAAGCTATTAATAATAGAGGTATCTACAGAAACTAATAAAAATTCAGTTTGTTTTTCAAGTAGACTTGATGTCCAACATGAAGAGCGATGATTGTGTTGGCGTATTATAGACATTACTACCTGCTCATATGAATCAATAACTGAAATTGCAGTAAGGGACTAAGTATCGGAGTGAGAATCCAGGATCAGTGGCTAATGATTGTTTTGTTAAATTCTCAACACACATGCATAACATGCCTTATATACCTATTAACCAAAAGTAGTGGCGTGCAACTGGTCCCATCATGTAAAGGAAAAAGGAACATAATGCATACACTTTTATTCTAGTCATCTTATTTTTATTCAAATAAACATCAAAAGGAAGATTACAAAAGTATTATTATCTCCAGTCATGCCTTGACTCATCATTTTTCAAACAAAAAGGTTACAAAAGTATTATTATATTTTCTAGCCTCTTTCTAGTTATTTCCTGAAATAAAATTGGAATTTGAGAGGATCCAGAAGTATTTGCTGGCAGCATTGGTGGTATTTGAGAGATTATGACTGTGATCGCCTGCAGTAACAATGGCACTTGTGCTGAAAAATTGATGATGTCTCGTCGTTGGCAGATACAATTGCTGCCTTTTGTATTATATTACTGCCGCAAGATAACTTGTTGGTTTGAAAACAATTTTGAAGCATACCGATCCTGCCCAAAGGTTCCTTATATTTGTATGAATAAATCTAAATTACGTTGAACGAAAACATTTGTAAACATATTCCATCCCTTGGAAATATCGCTAGTTGTCTTTTAGTCATAATTCCGAGTCAACTGTTTATTTTATTATTTTTTTGTGTTATGTGTTAGTTCAAATATTACATTGTGGTTTAACGAGGTATAGCCTTGTACTTGAATCTTGATAAATTAACACTTTCTTCATAATAAATAGGTCCAGCATTATTTCTTACATTCGACTGAATCATGGCCTCCCTTGGTACAATCACAGCAGAATAATTATTGAGAAAACCGCATTTCTTTTATTTTGGAATAGTAGCATCAATATTAATCAGAGTTGGTTGGCAACGGCCCCAAGGATCAGGACAAGAGAATTCATGTAACCCTGACAATTACATCTTGCACAATTGATCCCTTCGTCCCTCTTTTGAAGAAAAGGTAAGGATTTAGCTCTTATACTGGGACAGATCTGAAAATTTGTCCCTCCTCGATTTCCGGTTCGTGTGCCAGGGCCACCAGGGCGCAGGTCCAGCATCCCCTTATGCGGACTACGCTATCTGCCAGGTCGCCGCACAGATGGCATCTTCTTTGAGGACAGGCCTCAGGACTAGCCACATTATGAATAGCTAAGTAGGTATATCCCCCGTCCCCTCCATGGTGAGCATGGCAGTCAGGACATCTCCAGCGAATGCCATCAGGAGCCCTGTAGATCTGCGCCCGGTAACACCTGACGCGTTCCTTGAATCGGGCTGGGAGCCTTCCCTTAAAAGCTTTTTCCAAGAGGTTGAGTGAACCAAGATCCCTTGCCTCAGGAGGGGCCTTCCATGGCATTACTTCGTGATTCGGAGCTGGCATGTGGTTTGGGGGTATAGGTAGTTCGACCCCCTGTACCTGGATTTGCCCTAGTTCCTGCAAGACGGGCCTCTGGTTAGCCTCCTGGAGGGCGTACATTGCCCTCGATGGGTCGCGGTCGCATCAAATAAACGGCCGCGTCTTCTTCAGGCTCGAGGTCGATGACATATTGTCCTGTTCAGCCATTTTCTTGATTTTTCCTGCAGCCGGGTTTTGTCTTTACTGGATAGCAAAATCGTCGGTGGCACCTCACTCATCGGATGCCTCAGAGGAAATGACGCAACACCGTGCAACGTTATGCAAGTGTCACAGACAGCGCTGGTTCCGCACTATTCCGGCAATCTGACGGCGAGCGCCAGTTCCCATAGGTGTCACTGTGTCGCAAGACTCTCAAACAGGATAAAAGCGTGAAAATCTAAAATGCTTGAATGTTAAACGAATACACATATAGCGCCCCAAAAATTCATTCCGAAAGCAGTGCACCCAATAGCCAACAGAGATGCAAAGGCACACTTAGGGCGGCAATTCTTAAGGATCTTGAATGTCCCGGGTGGGTTAGTTTTTATGACTGTGGTTGTATTCTTCCAGCACCGATCATATTTCCACCAGTGTATTATTGCTACTCCAGGGCGATGTGAACCCCAAAATCGACCCAATTAATAAACATTTAAGCGCTCAATTACAAAGACAATTCCTTCAAGCGCTCCGTGCATGCAAGTATTTTTCTCTGATCTTATTTAAGGGTGTATTTCATAAAATTTGTTGTTTTAACAAAATGAATTATTTCATAAAGGTAAATATTTTTAATTAAGGGTGTATTTATTATTCTAACAAAATTAAATATTTCGTAAAATTAGTTATTTTCAATTAAGGGTATATCTTATAAAATTTATTGTTTTAACAAAATTAATTATTTCATGAAATTAAATATTTTTAATTAAGGGTGTATGGAGCCCCTGCCTTCGCTCCGTACAGTGAGATACGACCGAAAAAAAAAAAATTTCGCTGGGACATTCTACAGAAATCAATTGCTTTTAAAGTTCTTATTGCCGTGAATGCCTCCAACTCTTTTATCTCTCCTTGGTACCCCTATTATTTATTTTTTTATTTTATTGAAAAATGTTTGCACAATATTTTACATGTTTTATCTCAGAAACGCACGCTTTAATTTATTTACATACACATTTTTAGTTCGCCCGTTACCTAAATCTATTTTAGCATTTACGTCGTTATATAATTCAATTATCTTGTACCGCCCTGCGTATTGTTCATCCATTTTATCGTGTCGGGGTTCTTTTAACAAATACACCTCATCTCCCTCTTGAAATGTCTGAGAATTTAATTTTTGGTCATATAATCGTTTAGACTTTTCCTTAGCTAACATCAACCGATCCTTAGCTTCTGTCTGCGTTTTGGTTAATTTTGAGATTAATTCATCTAAGTACGTCGCGTATGTTTTTTCCGGGTTTTTATTTTCGAATTCCGACGGAAGTCTAGCCTTCCTACCGAAAACTAATTCATGGGGGGTAAATTCATGAGCTGCGTGTGTCGAAGTATTATATGAAAATATGGCGCATTTCACCCATTCATCCCAATCAAACTTATCTTGATACATTTTTAAATATTTTTAAGTTGTTGATCTCAGCTAATGGTAGAGTATTGTAGATAATTATTTTATGAAGCTAATGGCCATATCTACCAGTGAAAGGTGATTTTTTTTAAAAAATTAAAAAATAAAAAACACCATAATCTTCGACGTTTCGGAGACTTTATTCATATCTCCCTCTTCAGGAATCTATAATTAATAATTTAAGAAATTTAACACACTGTTTTTTTAAAAATAACACAAATATACGACGACTTACAATCCTTAATTACATATCGTAATGTCAAGTAGTTTATGCGGGCAACAATCCGCTCGTCAGTGATTTTAGAAAACAATTTTCTCGCTTTATATATTCAAGTAACATTTAAATGTGTAAGTGCGTATCTAATTCACCACTACAACATAAACAATGAAAGAGTGGGAGAAAGGCAAACCGTAAGAGTCGAAGAGAGCGAAGAGAGATACCAGGGCGACACGTATTGGCGAAAGTAACCCTAATAACCTTAGTCTCTATAATACAAGACTATGGATACTTCCATTATACATGCGTTCCTAGTAACCTTTTAGCTAACGTACATGGATGTTATATTTCTTTAGAGACCAAAAATTCACAATTATTTATCAGAGTATTATATACATACGGTAGTCTACTAATTTCAAATTGTTTATTAATAAAGTTATTTTGTGTATGAATAAATAGAGCTTCGGAGAATAATCTTTTTTCTTTATTGCTTTCGATATCTAGTATCTTTACGTTTTGAAAATTAATTGTGTGACTATTATCTTGTGTGTGAATAAATAATGATGAATTTTGATCTCTATCACAGTACTTTTTTTAATGTTCTTTTATTCTAACATTCAGACGCCTACTAGTCTGCCCTACGTATGACGCGTTACAATTGTTACAATTTATCTTATAAACTACGTTTGCATTATTATATTTTACATTTTTGTCCTTACCTAATTTTATAATATTATTTAGTTTATTAATCGTACTAAAAATTACATTAGTGTTACATTTATTAAAAAAGTTTTTTATCGAACATTCCATTTCTTTGACAAATGGTAGAACAATAAATTTTTTCTTATTTACATTATTGAAAATTAGTGTGGTATTCTGTGAAGTGTTATTATTAAATTTTATCTTTTTTAACCTTTTTTAATATGATAATCTATTATGTCTTGTGGATAATCATTGTTTTTTAATAATAATTTTATGAACGAAATATTTTTTTCCTGAAAACTACTATGTGATAATTTTATTGCTCGATCAATTAAACAATAAATAATAGCAATTTTATTACTTTGGGGATGGTGAGAATTGTAATTTAGATACCGGCCTGAAAAAGTTGGTTTTTTATACCAATTTGTAATAATATTTCTATGATCATTTATAATAATTTCAATGTCTAAAAAACTTATACTATTGTTCTTGGGTTTTTCAACCGTAAATTGTAAATTCAAATCGTACGCATTAAATATCTTTAACGTATTATCAATGTCATTCTTGTGTATACACAGTACAATATCATCCACATAACGATAATAAAATAGCGGTTTAAATTGTAATTTATTAATACAGTAAGATTCTAAATCATCCATGACTATGTCTGACAGTATTGGACTTATTGGATTACCCATGGCTGATCCAAAAGTCTGTCTATAAAATTTTCCGTTAAATTGAAAGAAATTATTATTTAAGATAAACTTAATAACATGGAGGAATTCAGAACAATTAATGTTAATTTTATTATACAATTGATGCCACCTTTTTTCGATAGCATTACAAACTAAATATTCTGGGACATTCGTAAACAAACTGATTACATCGAAACTTATGATCTCATGATCTAATGGAATATACAAGTTATCGATTTTTTCTTTTAATTTTAAACTATTATCTATGTGAGATTTAGGAGTTTTAAGATTATTCTGTAGGAATTTTGCAAAAAACTTTGAAACAAAATACGTTGGTGAATTTACAGTCGAAATTATAGGTCTTACTGGAAAACCAGTTTTATGTATTTTGATTAATCCGTATGCTTTTGATATGTTAAATTTTTGTACAATTGGAAGAAACTTTTTTTCATTACCCATAAAATCTATTTTATTGAGCCATTTAATTAACTTATTAGTTTTTCTTTCAAGACTAGGCAACGGATTCTTTTTAATTTTTTCATAATATTTCTCATCACAAAATAATAGTTCTGTTTTTTCTGAATATGTGGACTTTTTAATTATGACAGTTGCATTTCCCTTATTAGCTCTAGTTATTAAGATATCTGGGTGATGTTTTATGAACTTTTTTGTTCTTTCTAAATCTATTTTAAACTTTTTATCTACATGAGAATTTGTAGCAAGATCTTTACTATAAAATTTTTTAATCGTGTTAAGAAACTTTGCTCTTAACTTTGGGATATTCTCTTCATCAATGTCATTTTTTAAAAAGGATTCAAAGTTTTTTACGTAATTTAATGCTAACTTATTATCAAATCTGTTATTGTAATTAAACTTTTCACCCAACTTTAGTATATCTATAACGTACCAATGAAATTGGAAAAAAACTCGATGTTCTGTATTTTAGAAAATATAAGAAAGTAATAGATAAAGATAGATATAGAGATGAGGATAATACTAGTGTCAATAATATGATCGGGGTCAATCTCCCGAACAATAACACACAGGTCACCAACCCTTGCATAGCAAGTAAATGGTGTGTTAATGTCTCGGGGATTCAACTTCCAACGTACGTTATAGATATACTAAAGTTGGGTGAAAAGTTTAATTACAATAACAGATCAAAAGCATACGGATTAATCAAAATACATAAAACTGGTTTTCCAGTAAGACCTATAATTTCGACTGTAAATTCACCAACGTATTTTGTTTCAAAGTTTTTTGCAAAATTCCTACAGAATAATCTTAAAACTCCTAAATCTCACATAGATAATAGTTTAAAATTAAAAGAAAAAATCGATAACTTGTATATTCCATTAGATCATGAGATCATAAGTTTCGATGTAATCAGTTTGTTTACGAATGTCCCAGAATATTTAGTTTGTAATGCTATCGAAAAAAGGTGGCATCAATTGTATAATAAAATTAACATTAATTGTTCTGAATTCCTCCATGTTATTAAGTTTATCTTAAATAATAATTTCTTTCAATTTAACGGAAAATTTTATAGACAGACTTTTGGATCAGCCATGGGTAATCCAATAAGTCCAATACTGTCAGACATAGTCATGGATGATTTAGAATCTTACTGTATTAATAAATTACAATTTAAACCGCTATTTTATTATCGTTATGTGGATGATATTGTACTGTGTATACACAAGAATGACATTGATAATACGTTAAAGATATTTAATGCGTACGATTTGAATTTACAATTTACGGTTGAAAAACCCAAGAACAATAGTATAAGTTTTTTAGACATTGAAATTATTATAAATGATCATAGAAATATTATTACAAATTGGTATAAAAAACCAACTTTTTCAGGCCGGTATCTAAATTACAATTCTCACCATCCCCAAAGTAATAAAATTGCTATTATTTATTGTTTAATTGATCGAGCAATAAAATTATCACATAGTAGTTTTCAGGAAAAAAATATTTCGTTCATAAAATTATTATTAAAAAACAATGATTATCCACAAGACATAATAGATTATCATATTAAAAAAGGTTAAAAAAGATAAAATTTAATAATAACACTTCACAGAATACCACACTAATTTTCAATAATGTAAATAAGAAAAAATTTATTGTTCTACCATTTGTCAAAGAAATGGAATGTTCGATAAAAAACTTTTTTAATAAATGTAACACTAATGTAATTTTTAGTACGATTAATAAACTAAATAATATTATAAAATTAGGTAAGGACAAAAATGTAAAATATAATAATGCAAACGTAGTTTATAAGATAAATTGTAACAATTGTAACGCGTCATACGTAGGGCAGACTAGTAGGCGTCTGAATGTTAGAATAAAAGAACATCAAAAAAAGTACTGTGATAGAGATCAAAATTCATCATTATTTATTCACACACAAGATAATAGTCACACAATTAATTTTCAAAACGTAAAGATACTAGATATCGAAAGCAATAAAGAAAAAAGATTATTCTCCGAAGCTCTATTTATTCATACACAAAATAACTTTATTAATAAACAATTTGAAATTAGTAGACTACCGTATGTATATAATACTCTGATAAATAATTGTGAATTTTTGGTCTCTAAAGAAATATAACATCCATGTACGTTAGCTAAAAGGTTACTAGGAACGCATGTATAATGGAAGTATCCATAGTCTTGTATTATAGAGACTAAGGTTATTAGGGTTACTTTCGCCAATACGTGTCGCCCTGGTATCTCTCTTCGCTCTCTTCGACTCTTACGGTTTGCCTTTCTCCCACTCTTTCATTGTTTATGTTGTAGTGGTGAATTAGATACGCACTTACACATTTAAATGTTACTTGAATATATAAAGCGAGAAAATTGTTTTCTAAAATCACTGACGAGCGGATTGTTGCCCGCATAAACTACTTGACATAACGATATGTAATTAAGGATTGTAAGTCGTCGTATATTTGTGTTATTTTTAAAAAAACAGTGTGTTAAATTTCTTAAATTATTAATTATAGATTCCTGAAGAGGGAGATATGAATAAAGTCTCCGAAACGTCGAAGATTATGGTGTTTTTTATTTTTTAATTTTTAAAAAAAAATCACCTTTCACTGGTAGATATGGCCATTAGCTTCATAAAATAATTATCTACATTTTTAAATATTCTACTAGCGATGCGTGGCTCCTTTCCAATGATCCCATAGTTTCGGGCCTAAAAGCGGTTGATTTGTATTGTTTTATTTTGAAGATTTTTGCGAAATTTTTAAACAACTTACTTTGAAAGTTACTTCCTTGATCCGTCTTTATAATTTGGGGGCAACCGAATCTACAAATAAATTCGCGAGCGAAAGCTACTGC
Source organism: Torymus aiolomorphi (assembly GCA_036365515.1). Taxonomy (NCBI): domain Eukaryota; kingdom Metazoa; phylum Arthropoda; class Insecta; order Hymenoptera; family Torymidae; genus Torymus; species Torymus aiolomorphi. Next base: position 7,075,004 of record CM070874.1, on the reverse strand, counting down.
AACCGTTTCGGAGGTTATATCTGATAGGGGAATTGCGTCCGAGTATTTTGTTAAATTACATTGCATTGTAAGTAAATATTTGTTACCGTTATTTGTCACCGGCAAAGGACCTACAATGTCCATTTCTAATACCTCAAAAGCCTCCGAAGGAGTTGTTGTAATTTTCATAGGCTGCTTTGCTTTTATTGTTACTAGCTTTTTCCTCTGACAATTTTCGCAGGTTTTTACGTAATTAATAATATCCTCTTTCATTCCCGGCCAGAAATATTGATCGCGAATTCGCTTATAAGTTTTGTAAATACCCTTATGCCCTCCTACGGCGGAGTCATGGGCTTCAGATAAAATTTTTGAACGGTCCTCAATTGGGGGTTCAATGACTTCTCCGGTACAAATTGTGATTTGTTGGTCTCCCTCATCCCAATGAGCTCGTATGTTATGTTCGATGGGTAACCAATGTAATTTTTCTAAACCGTCTCCATTTTTAGCAATACTAACCGATTTTGTGTTTTCCCCTATCATACTATTTCGTAATGACTCTAATCCGTTTATTACATTTTCTATTTTTAGTAATTCATCATATCGTTCTTTTGCTATTATCGAATATACCAATTTCCCATTAGATAAACCGGTTTGCACTACATATCCCATTTCTAAATTTTCGTTTTTTATGAGTTCTAAATTTATGTAACCTTCGTCCACCAATTGTCGGCATACTTCTGAACAAATTTTGCAATCAATTGATATAAAATGCGCTATATTATCTTTTCTCATAGTTAATTGATCTCTCGAAAATAAAACGTGATCTATTGTAAATAAATAACATCTTTCTTCAATTGTTAAATTTGATTCTACCGGTTTATTATTACAAATTATCATATTTATTATTTTAATTTCATCGAGTTCTTGGTCGCTTTCGTCAGACGCACTATCGGTTTCATCATCATTATCAATTTTATCGTTTATTTGGTGATCTTTAAAATCATTATTGCTTGTTAACTCATCGTTACATATATCGTCATCAATTATCATTTCTGTCAGACTAGCATTATCATTTTTTACTTCAAGATTGTTTGAATTGTCAGACTCATTATTCATTATTTTGTTTGTTAAACTGTTTGTTGCTTTATCAGATTCATTATCAATTATCATATTCGTTAAACTGTTATTAGCTTTATCAAAATCATTATCAATTATCATATTTGTTAGATTATCCTTGACTTTATCAGAATCATTTTCATTTTTATTCGTTATGGTTGTGCAATCATTATTTGTTTCTTTGAGATTATAATCTTTTGCAATCGTCTTGATTTCCGATTCGTTTGTTTCATTTGTCTCTTTGTCAATTCTCTGTCTCTTATTTTGTTTTGCTTTTGTTATTTGTTCGTTAGGCCCCTTGCCAGCACTTACTCCTGCTGGGGTTTCTTGATGCCACTGAAGGCGTTGGCCACCAGCTGTAATTGTCGTTGCGCCCGTCGGGGTTTCTTGATACCACTGAAGGTGTTGGCCACCGACAGGCGTTTTCATTCGATCTCCCGGGGTATGGCGGCCCCGGTGGGAAGCACAATGCTGTCCCGTGAGACGGGTGAGTACGCCGTGTAGGCGGCTTAATTCGCGGTGATTTCGTTCGCTCGTCGGGGTTTCTTGATACCACTGAAGGTGTTGGCCACCGCACGAGGGTTTTTGCGTTGACTCTGCCAAGGTTACCCCCTGATGGGAAGCACAATGCTGTCCCGCGAGCTCAACTCTGCTGGCAAGAGTACTTCGCCTCTTCAGATACCTCTGACACAACTCCCGGGGTATGGCGGCCCCGGTGGGAAGCTCAATGCTGTCCCATGAGGGAACCGTCAGAGGCTCTGGCTCTTTTTCACTTTCGGCAGTCATCGCTGATGTGTCTGCAGGGGTAACCCCCTGGTGAGAAGCACAATGCTGTCCCACGACAGCATCATGCGTGCTGGGTCTGTTACTTTCATTTCTTTCGTATTCTCTTTCCTGTTCAATCATGCCATGCAAGCCATTATTCATGCGTGTTAGTTCATGAGATCCTGATGGTTCGACATCCGCAGGCCGATCCACGCCGTCCTCCGGTACCTGAGGACCGCGGGCCGGTTCTAGCGAATCCCGATCCAAACAGTTTCCCTTCTTATCGGCAATCAAGAATACCTTTTCTATAAATGTTTCTGATATTTCCTGCTCTGAGTCTGTCAATTCGTTCAAATTTAATTCATCGATTATTAAAGTCGAAACAGGATTTCGTGACAGTGCGTCTGCGTTTGCGTTCACTCGCCCGGGTCTGTATTCCACGTTAAAATCATACTCCCTTAGTTTAAGTTCCCATCGTCCAATTCGTGCAATAGGGTCCTTTAGATTACGAAGCCAAACTAGAGCGCGGTGATCAGTTACTAGCGTAAACTTTCTTCCGAATAAATAAGGCTGGAAATGATGAATCGCGAATACCATAGCCAGCAATTCCTTTTCAGTAGTTGTGTATTTCATTTTCGAATCGTTTAAAGTTCGTGAAGCATAGGCAATTGGTGGGTCATTTCCTATTTTCCCTTGGCTAAGAATAGCCCCTAAGGCAAAATCTGAAGCATCAGTTGTTAATATAAAGGGCTCACTGAAATCGGGATATCGCAACAAAGGCTCAGTACATAAAATTTGTTTTAATCTTTCAAACGCTTCCTCCTGATTGCAACCCCAAATGAAAGGCATTCCTCCTTTTAATAAGTTTGTTAAAGGTTTGGCAATTTTTGAAAAATCAGGGATAAAGCGTCTCTAATAACCCACCAATCCCAAGAATTGTTTTACGTTTTTCGCGTTTTTAAGCTTAGGAAACTTTGCGACAGCCTCGATTTTCCTGGGATCAGGTTTAACTCCCTTCTCCGAAATTACGCGTCCTAGGTAAGTTACTTCTTTTCTTAGAAAAAGACATTTCTCGGGCTGCAAGGTTAATCCCGCTGTTTTTAATCGACCAAAGAGTTTTCTCATTTTTCTTATATGCTCTTCAATTGACACTGCATAAATTACTATGTCATCCATATATACAAATAATTCTATTCCTTGCAACCCGCTTAAAATTTTGTTCATTAGGGACTGGAAAGTGCTCGGAGCTCCTTTTAATCCCATAGGCATTCGTTTATATTGGTAATGTCCGTATGTTGAGGAAAAAGCTGTTTTGGGGGCGTCTTTAGGATCTATTGGAATCTGATGAAACCCTGATGCTAAATCGAAAGTCGAAAAGTATTTTGAGCTTCCTAATTGATCTAATATGTCCGTTATATTAGGAAGGGGGTAAGCGGAAGCGATCGGTTTCTCGTTTAAAGCCCGGAAGTCTATAACGAGGCGCCAGCGTCTATTCCCTTGGGCATCTGGTTTCTTAGGGACTATCAGGACAGGAGAATTGTAAGGAGATTCAGATTCCTCGATGATATCGTTGTCCATTATTTCTTGAATTTGTTTTTGTGACTCTTCTCTTAGATTCGGAGGTTGTCGGTATTGTCTTACATTAATTGGGATTTCATCAGTTGTGGGTATTTTATGAGTAATAGCTGCGGTTTTACTCAATTTATCCCCAAGAAGATGAAACTGGTTCGGAAACTGTTCAATAAGGTCTATCACACTGTTTCTTTCTTCCGCGTTAAGTTCTTTCATATCCAAACATTGTATTATTTTGGTTACTCGATCTCTGATTTCATTTTTTCTTTCTTCCTCACTGTTCACCCGTATGGTTCGAACGGGAGTAAAAGTACGGTCGTAATTCTCTAGCATGAGAGGTGGCATAGTGATGTTTAAATCCTGAGCAGTTGTGTTTATGATAAACATAGGCGCTCTTCCATCTTGATTGGTAACCAAACATCCCCCAGCGTAAAGCCCTGGTCCAGCTTCAATTCTGGGGAGATATCCTGATTTTTGTATTGTTCCCTACTCTCGCTTTTATCAATAATCGGGTTCTGGCAGGTATAAAGTAAGTTTCGTGAGGTATAAATGGTATACTCTTTGGTGGATCTCGGGTCAAGGTAAGTTGTTTATCAGGAAAGGATAAGATAGCATTTTGAGTTCTTAAAAATTCAAAACCCAAAATTCCATCATACTCTATAGGAAAATCGTCAGGCACTATTTCCATTTTACAATTTAAATCGCTTAAATTTATGTTGATATTGCCCAAGGTGCGTATTACTCCTTCACTGATACCTGTTAATTGATAAATTTTATTTGTCCTTACTTCTTCTAGGTTTTTTATAAGTCCTTGTTTTATTAAATTTAATTCAGATCCAGTGTCTATCAAAAATTGAGGATGCTCTTTTATTAAATCATCAGTATGCATTGATACGGTTGGAGATTTTAATTTTCCTTCCTGTCCAAGGGTGATGGAGATTCTGTTTTGGACACTTGGTTGTTCTGTCCGTCCGCTGTCGTGTCCATACGGCGAACGCGGTTGAAGTTTAAAGAAGGTTTGTTCTCGTTGTTGTTTGTTGAATGGTTGTTTCGTTTTATAAGCCTGCTCCTGCAGTCGTTCCATATATGTCCGGTTTTTTTGCAGAAATTGCAACTCCGAGACTGATTTTTCTTCCAGCATGTTTTCTGTGTGTGTCCAGGCGTATTACAGAAAGAAAAATGTTTATTTTGATTCTTCCTCTTACGACATTCCTCCCAAGTGTGCCCTGATATCTTGCAAAAATTGCAGTTAGGGTTTTACTTCCCCCTTTTTCGACACTCATCCCACGTATGTCCAGGTATGCCACAGGAAGTACATTGTTCAACCTTTTTATTTTTTTTTTCTCTCTTCTCTTGGCATTCTCGAGCGAAATGCCCAGGTTCTCCACATTGATAGCAGCTTGATGCCTGTTTCTTGATCTGCGCTTGATCTTCGCCGGAGCTTCCATCTACTATCCGACACCGTACCTGGTTTCCTTGTTCCTTATGTATCTCTCTCCACAAGTTAACTTCTCGTTCTGCTTCTATAGCCTTACTAATGGCTGCTTCAAGGGTTGTCGGGGCAGGAAAAATTCCAATCATTTGATGGTTAATATCTTTTTGCAGGCCTAATCGAAAATTTGTGATGGCAGTAGCGATGGTATCCTGGGTCATTCCTGGAATAATGTCTGCTTCGAAATCTTCGTTTATCCGTTCTACAGGCTGCTGGAAAAGTTTCGTTGCTCGAAGGCCGTATTCAGAGACCCTCTCGGCAGGTTTTTGCAATAATCTAGATAATTCGGTTTGTATCTGGGATAGATTCTGAGCGGGGGTAAATGTCCTTTTTAATTCTCCTAGTAATTGTTCCAAGTTAGGAAAGGTTTTAAATTGTAAATAGGATTGGGCGTCTCCAGTTACCCTTGATTTGACTAATTTTACGAAGAATTCCCTATCATTCGGATTTACAAAGCGTTCAGCGTCTCTGCATTCCCTAATGAACTGATTCACCGAAATATTTTTACCATTGAATTCGGGAATTATTTTTACCACTTCTGAAGTTTTTTTATAGGTATTTAAATTATTATTGCTGTTATTGGAATTTAATTCATAAATATTGAGTTGGTCCTGAGAATGCAGCGACCCTGAACCTCTATTAAAGACAGAGGGCCTATGTTGGATGGATACCATCGCGTGGTTAACGGGGCCCTTTTGAGTGGTTAGGTCCATTATGGATCCCGCGACCCCTGAATGAATCGGATTTTGTTGTTCGATGCTTGGTTCTATTCTGTTCACGGCTGAAGGATTGCTATTATTAACATTGGTAGGTTATGTACCTGATTCAATATCACCAACGACCGAAGGGTTATTATTATCAACGATAGTACTTGGTCCCGGGCCGTTAGCCACAATTGAATCAATACTATTACTACTGTCAGACATTTTTACAACTAAGTCGTAACCTAATTCTTAAATCTATAAATGCAATCGATCAAACCTTAAGGTTATTGTATGAAAATATACCGGCTTATTGTCGCTAACTTCCTGCTACTATATATATTTCAATTAATATTTATTATTTCCGATGCTATTTTGGACAATTCCACCGCTGTCACCAAAATATTACGAACCCAATGGCCACAAACTAAAGTCTTTAATATAGAGCGGCAAGCGAATGTAATATTTGACAAATGAAATTCTAGAATGGCCCTAGGGTTTTATATAGGTAGTGGGATCGTCGTCCAATTAAGTACAAAAGTACAAATAGCACAAGAAACAAATTTATTACACTTTTTCAAATTATAAATTAAGTGACATAAATTGTTATTTTATAGTTTGTATTTTGATTTCAAGACTACGCTATCGTCTTATGCACAAATATAAATTTAAATAAAATTAATCAAAGATATAATTGATGTTACATTCGTGGATGGTATTAGTTATTACATAAAATTATTAATTATTAACTGGTTAACTTAAAAATCTTATCTATCTTTTACTAGATGCTATGTAAAAAGTACGAAAATTAATATAAAAGTTAATTGAATGAATTGAATTTGTTATTGCGATTCAAGATCCTTAATTGAAATTAATAAAGAGAAGTTATTACGTATTTATATTAAGTAATCCTACTAATCTTATATCTTAAATTCTCAAAGACTTATCTACCTTATTATGCTATCAAAATACAGAGTTAATTGATTTATACTTTAAATTATTTATCCTTGAATTTAGATATTATGATTTGAAATATTTAAAATAAAGTCTGATTTATATTAATTGATCTTAATAATTTTAATAATCTTAACTTCTTAAAATCGTATCTAATTCGTTATTCTTTAGAACACAGGGTTAAATGTAAAGAGTGAATTAATTTGTAAATTATCTATCTTTAAATTCGCTATTATGACTCGAATCTCTTAATCGACTTAATGACGAGACGATTTGCAAATATATATATATATATATTTATATGTTATCTGATTTATCCGTTGGATTCGGTGTTGATTGGGGCTCTTCCTTCGATATGGACGGCCGTGGACCCAACTTCAATCACCCGTTGTCCTGGTATTCACCCTGAAGTCCCAAGGAAAACCACAGCCTCAAAAACCTTGGGCAGAACAGTTCTCCCTCCTCTGATTGGTGAGGTTGTTGATCCTTTCGTTGTTGTTAACTTGTTGTTGTTGAATGCAGTTGACTTGTCGAAAGATCGTCGAAGTAATTGAAACTGGTTGATGACTCGTTGAAACTTCTCGAAACTCGTCCAAACTCGTTGAAACTGGTTAAAGCTCGTTCAAACTTGTTGAAACTCGTTGAAGATTGTTGAAACTTGTTAATACTTGTTAACAGTTAACACTTGATGAAAACTGTTGAAACTTGATATAAAATCGTTGAAAATGCGCTGATCTTGATATAACTATATATATTCAGCATAATTCTTGAAGATACGTGGGTGCTGATAGGTACAGGATTGGATTATTTCTCTAAGCGAGACTGCCCGTCGGTGTACTGGGCTCCCTTTTATATGGTGAGCGCGGACCTGAAAGCCGTTGAGGATGATCCCTCTCCCTCTGGTGGTAAAAACTTGAAATACATCTATAGCCTGTGGAAGTACTGTAGGACGTCAAAATCTGAAAGGAGGCTCCGCCCCCTTCTTCTGTGGTAGGAGATACTGCTTCTCTTATTGGTTCCCCTTTTGACCGGTTACCTATTACGTAATTTCATGGAATTGTTTACTACCTAGGGGTTCTTGGAATAAAATGTCCGTTAGAATACTCTGCAACAGATTGTCATGTATGTTAGATTACGTTTAATGACGTATTATTAATAATAGTATTAATCAACATATAATGCAACTTGTATCACCGGTAATTTATCGTTACTTTATTTATTTATCCGGTCTCTTCCTTATTAATCATAATGATCTCAATTTATTAATGAAAAGTGCTTAAAACAATAAATTGTTAACCAACTGATAAACTATCGCTAATAACTTTATTAATTACTCAGTTTAATTGTTTTAATTAATCCTCACTAACCTCTCAAGTTAGGTTTATATGTTATCATTATTAACTATACGTTGCATAACATTGTTGCATATTGTCTTAATTGTCTATCAAATTGCAATTATTTTTAGTATTATTTATCAGTACCATTAACATTATTAATCAATAAACCAATAGTTATGATATTATTAATCAATTGTATGTTCAAATTACGTTTTATTACACAACTCCTAATTTCTAGTAAATACCGTTGATAATTGCATAATAATGGCTTTATTTATTTATTGCAAATGATATTAATCATTCTCGGATTGGTCGTAGTTCGTTAACTTTATAACGTTGCATGATATTATTAACCTTCAATTTGCGTTGAGCAACGTTTGGTTACTATTGTCCCGGAAAACTACTTAATTATAAACAATTGTTGTTATTACACGTCAGTACCTCCAAGAATAGCCAATTATCCGGATAACTCGAGATTGTTTTTAAATTTGTTGTTAATTATCTATACTTGCGTTTTATTGTTTATCTTTAGCTCTTGTGATAAATTATTGTTATTAATATTATTAAATTCCTGGTCGGTTATGATGATTGTTGCTAATCAACTCCTTAACTATTTTTAGTTATTATATTTGTTTATTTACACAACGTTGCACAACGTTATTATCCTCCGATTATACGTCGCGCAACGTTTGCTATACAGTACCGCCCATTCTTAAATAATTATAAGCTTTATATTTTAACAGTTAATTATCAGCGACGGTGATGCTCATGATTTGTTAATTATTATTATACGGTTGTTTCTTAACCTGAAATTATGACAGCGTTGCTTCTGTTATTTAAATGATTATCAGAACATCAATTATTCCCAAGATTTTAATAGCATTTGTAGTATTATTAATAATAATCTCCGTATTTGTTATAATTTTTAACCTATTATTATTATTTCCAATCATTTCCACGAATCATAAGGTTTATTCTCATGTTCCCGGTCAAAAATATCCAGTTGGGAAATCCAACTGGATTTTCCAAGAGGGAAATCCAGCTGGGGAAGAGTGGATTCCAGCTGGATTTTGGTGGATTTCCCGTCGGATTCCCAGTTGATGATACCAAATATTCCCACCCATTTTTAACTGGATATTTAAGTGGATTCCCACCTAGATATAACAGGATTCCTATGCATTATTAACTGGATTTCCATTGAATAGAAAAGCGAAAGTTAGATGGATTCCCATCTATATTAAACTGGATTTTTACATGGATTTCCGCCGTCACGCTGGGATTTCCATTTATTATTAAGTAGAATTTTGAGTGGATTCCCATTTAATAGAAATGCGAAAGTTAGGTGGATTCCCACCAACATTTAACTGGATTTTTACATGGATTTCCGCCTTCGCCCAGGAATTCCCATTTATTATAAGTGGATTTTCATTTAATCCAGTTAAAAATGGGTGGGAATATTTGATATCATCAACTGGGAATCCGACTGGAAATCCACCAAAATCCAGCTGGAATCCACTCTTCCCCAGCTGGATTTCCCTCTTGGGAAATCCAGTTGGATTTCCCAACTGGATATTTTTGACCGGGTTAGCAATACGCATGAATGAGTAGTGTAAAAGGGTTCGATCGATTGCTCCCATTGCGAAAGGGGCTTAAAGGTCGGTTTGCATCTATTTGGATTCCAAGGAACGCTAGTTCCTTACAGTGTCAACGTGTCGTCGAGTTACACCGCGTCGCGGACTGCGCTGTATATCCTAACCCCATACCGTGCAGCTTGGGCAGCTTGGCCGCATTGGAGGACCTGGCCTGGAGCCTGAATACCTTAGTGAAAGAAAAAAAAGTTTGGACGCATGCGTGCTGCAACTTCCAGGCTGTAACAGCTGTCGTCGACTGTGCCGACTCTGCACAGTCTGCACCGCGCGGCTGGATATTAGGAGGCCGACGACAACGGCGACAACTACGAACACTACGATCGGAGAAGCAGCAATAGAGCTGCTGTGTAAGAAAAGAGCTTCCTCTTCACCTCTGAATCCGTTGGCGAGGACACCCAGACAAAATGTGCGACCAGTTTAGTGATGCTTTATTGGAGTTAACTATAAACAATATCCAGATGGCAAAGTTGCTTGTGAAACAGTGACAAGGACAACAGTAACAAGAAATCAGTTTTATAGCCATTGTTTACTATCAAAAAATTGTTTCGACTACAATTTGTGCAGCATTTTACTGCTGTTTGATGCTCAGCCTCCAAATTCGATATGCAACTGATCAAAACGGATGAATGTATAAGTACTGTAATTCTTGCACACAAATTAATTGAGAAGATAGCTGTACTAAGACAAAGCAGTGAATTGCGGGGGGCTCGCTCTTACTCCAACATGTAAGTAACTTGTAAATAAGTTATGGATCCGTAACTCCTGCAATCTATCAGAGTTAGTGCAGTTGTTGTTTATCTGCAGCAAAGTAAAAAACTTACAATTGAAGAATTATGCAAAGATTTGTGGAGTATCTGTATCTGTAACCTCAAGTACCACAAGGTAAAGTTTAAAAGTGCAAGACTAACATGCAGCTAACCATGATGAAAGCCCCCCAAGGACCATTAGAAGATCAATCACAAGGTGATAAATTATGCTCATGGTTACACAGCCTGTTTCTTTAAAAATTACAAAACATGAAGGACATGATCGCATTGGTGATTGGACTTCAGAAGTAAAAATGACACAGGATCTTGATGATGGATTATATTACTATAAAGAAGACCTTTGAGGAGATGACAGAAAAGTAAGTCATTCAAAAATTAATTTATTTATTTATTTCAACCAGAGTACATAGTTAAGTTCAAGACGTACCTCATATGTCTGAACCAACTTATACCCTATAAAGGTAGATGTAACTGTAGATTTGATGATTATAAATTAAACTGAATCTTGAAATAAATATATTTCTATTCATAGAGAGTGTGCTTGACAATACTGTCTCGTTGCCAAACTAATTTGAAACTTCAACAAAACACTCATTGTACACTACTTTTATTAAACATTTTCACAAACATATTAAATGAATATACTTTATTAAATATAATATACTAAATCTTTACTTTCAAATCTACTTTAGAGTGCAAAAAGTAAAAAATCAATGAGAAACACTGTATAAAGAAATTATAAATCATAGCATTTACTATTGTGCTGACAGCTGTGTCTCCATTGATGCTAGCAGTCAGTTATATGTAGAGGTATTGTAGTTTATGGTTATGGTACCAACCCATAGGTGACCGTGTAATAATTTATTCTAAGCAGAATTTTTCGAAACATATTATTATCTGTTATTATTAATCTAATTCTTTAGTTTTTTCTTATTTAATATAATTACTTTTTATATTGAATCAAAAAATTTCTATTATTGTTTTCCTTTTGCGGCAAAAGAGACCATGTTCATAGAAAAATTTTGATTTTCCTTTTTCTTTTGTACACGAGTCAGGGTATTCAAATCTAAAATAACAACCGTTATTTACTAAACCAAATTTTTTTGCCAGTACAATTCTTCAGCATCGATTGGAAGTTATAATGGACTCTCGATATGACTATTAATATGACCATCATAAGGCAGGAGACTTTTAAGAAAATAGCACCAAATTGGGAACTGCAACTTTGAAAAAACTACACAGTGGCATTACAGTGGGCAACCTTAAGTGAAGGGCTTCCTGATACACGCATCTGACAGCTTCATCTTCAAGATTATCCACTGAACCAGATCTAGTCTAAGTATTTTAATACTCTATGACCACTTTGTGGTCTCTTTTAACATATTTGATATTTACTTTGAGGTTACGTATTTTCGAAATTAATTTAAAAGAGAATAAGAATGATAGAAATCTGCTTCTTAATGCATTGAATGGCATCATTTTTAAGCTGATTTTATCTTTTTGTAAGTAGGTATAATTTAATAAAAAAAAGAATGAAGTTATGCAATTTTGCAGATTTAGTAATAAGGCACTGCTTGTTTATTTTTTAGAACTGTCAAACTGAAAAGTTACATATTTTCATTTTTTTATTTAATTATGTTTAATAAAAACATAGACTAGTACTCACAGAAAGATAAAGTCAACTCAGACATACATGAGATGTCTGAGATGCATTACTGGAGCAGATTTCTATCATTCTTATCTCTTATGAATTAAGTACGGTAACATGACCTCAAAGTCAATATCGATCAGCAAGTGTTGAGTTATTGCCTTTTTTGTGTGTTTTTCAGGAAATTTTCAAGAAAAAAAGTTATTTCCCCTACACTGGCTGATTGAAAAGGTCTTAAATTGGATATACAATCCCTCAGCATGTATTGCATTGTGTGAGGACATTTTGGTAAACTTTAAGTAAGGGTCTGGTGGTTTTAGTTGGAAATGCACATGCGCCTCTTCGACTTTTGAGTCCAAAAGATACATTGCCATTCTCGAAACATATTTCTATCTTTACACACACCATGCAATACATGCTGAGGGATTGTATATCGAATTTGAGATCTAAATAATCATCAAGTGTTGAGTTATTGCCTTTTTTTGTGTTTTTTTAGGAAATTTTCAAGAAAAAAAGTTATTTCCCAAAACTGGCTGATCGAAAAGGCCTGAAATTGGATATACAATCCCTCAGAAAGTATTGTATTGTGTGTGGACATTTTGGTAAACTTTAAGCAAGGGTCTGGTGGTTTTAGTTGGAAATGCACATGCGCCTTTCGTCTTTTGAGTCCAAAAGATACATTGCCCTTCTCTCAACATATTTCTAACTTTACACACACCATGCAATACGTGCTGAGGGATAGTATATCGAATTTGAGATCTAAATATTCAGTAAGTGTTGAGTTAATGCCTTTTTTGTGTGTTTTTTAGGAGATTTTCAAGAAAAACAGTTATTTCCCAAAACTGGCTGATCGATAAAGTCTGAAATTGGATATACAATCCCTCAGCATGTATTGCATTGTGTGAGGACATTTTGGTAAACTTTGAGCAAGGGTCTGGGGGTTTTAGTTGGAAATGTACATGCGCCTTTTCGACTTTTGAGTCCAAAAGATACATTGCCATTCTCTAAACATATTTTTACTTTACACACACCATGCAATACATGCTGAGGGATTGTATATCGAATTTGAGATCTAAATAATCATCAAGTGTTGAGTTATTGCCTTTTTTGTGTGTTTTTCAGGAAATTTTTAAGAAAAAAAGTTATTTCCCAACACTGGCTGATGGAAAAGGTCTGAAATTGGATATAGAACCCCTCAGCATGTATTGCATTGTGTGAGGACATTTTGGTAAACTTTGTGCAAAGGTCTGGTGGTTTTACTTGGAAATGCACATGCGCCTTTTCGATTTTTGAGTCCAAAAGATGCGCTTCCATTCTCTAAACATATTTCAAACTTTACACACACCATGCAATACATGCTGAGGGACTGTTTATCAAGTTTTAGATCTAAATAATCAGCAAGTGTGGAGATATTGCAATTTTTGTGCTCTTGTCAAGAAATTTTCAAGAAAAAGTTTATCCTACACTGGCTGATTGAAAAGATTTGAAATTAGATATACAATTCCTAAGCATGCATTGTATTGTGTGTGAATATTCTGGTGAACTTTAAGCAAGGGTCAGGTGGTCTCAGTTGGAAATGCACATGCGCCTTTTCGACTTTTGGGTCTAAAAATCCCTTTCCATTTTCTACAAATATCTTAAACTTTACACATACTATGTTATACATGCTGAGGGATTATATATCAGGTTTCAGATCTAATTAATCAGTAAGTGTGGAGATACTGCATTTTCTGTGTGTTTTTCAAGAAATTTTCAAGACAATAGTTATTTCCTCCATACTGGGAGATTGAGTAGATAATCATCTATTCAATAAGCCCTCTTTAAAAATGTTAATAACTTTTTTCATGACTGTACAAATAAATGTGTTTGAAGTTCTGAGCGTTCACGGTGAACGAAATATCGACAATTTCAAAATTCGGTTTTTTTGATATTATCTCTCAGAGATATGCATAAAACCATGAGAGTTTATTAATTTCAGAAAAATTTTATGGCTCATATTTCTTCGAGATGCTGCCCTAGCATTGAAAAAAAATTGACGATATGAAATTCGAACCCGATCCTTTCGCTTGGGGGGTGCAAAGGGGCTAAAATAGCGTAAAATACACGAAAAATACCGAGAAAAAAAATCATGTCTCGTGAGTTTATTAATTTAAGACAAATTTATGACTGATATTTCTTCGAGATGCTGCTCTAGCATTGTAAAAAAATTGGCGACATGAAATTCGAACCGGATCCTTTCGCTTGGTGGTGAAGGAAAAATAAGAAAAAATCATGTCTCGTGCGTTTATTAATTTAGGACAAATTTTATGGATGATATTTCTTCGAGATGCTGCCCTAGCATTGAAAAAAAATTGGCGATATGAAATTCGAACCGGATCCTATCGCTTGGGTGGTGCAAAGTGGTTAAAATATCGGAAAATACACGAAAAATACTGCGAAATAATCATGTCTCGTGAGTTTATGAATTTAAGTAAAATTTTATGGCTGATATTTCTTCGAGATGCTGCCGTAGCATTGCAAAATAATTGGCGATATGAAATTCGAACCGGATCCTTTCGCTTGGGGGATGCAAAGGGGCTAAAATAGCGGAAAATACACGAACGTACCGAGAAAAAATCATGTCTCGTGAGTTTATTAATTTAAGACAAATTTTATGACTGATATTTCTTTCAGATACTGCCCTAGCATTGAAAAAAAATTGGCGATTTGAAATTCGAACCGGATCTTTTCGCTTGGGTGGTGCAAAGGAGCTAAAATAGCGGAAAATACACAAAAAATACGACGAAAAAATCATGTCTCGTTATTTTATTAATTTAAGACAAATTTTATGGTTGAAATTACTTCAAGATATTGCGATAGCTTTTTGAAAAAATTGCCTTTACGAAAATCGATCGGGAACCTTTCGCTTTGTGGTTGGTGGGGGGGGGGGGGGATAATCCATTACGACTGAAAAAAATCAGCTCTCGGGAGTTTATTAATTCGAAAATTTTTGTTTTTTTTTTCATTATATTTTCTGAATGGGAGATGAGTGCAAAGATATTTGAAATGTACATTTTTTCATAGTTTTTTCAATCTGCAGTTACTCAAGAACGGTTTCATGTGAAACTTTATAATTCATAGGAGATATTGTATATTGCACCTTATTAATTTTTCGATTTTTGTTTTTATATTTTTATCTTTTTTTTTTAATGGTAATATTGCTTCGGTTTTATTAATGTTATAATAGCCAAATAAGATTTTGAAAATATGGCTTATTGATATAAGGTAAAGTATGCAGATGTGGGACAGTTTCGAGCATATTTTTTTGTAATCTTTTGTAGTACCATATCGAAGCATAATACATGAAAAGTCATCACCTCAACAGATAGCTCGTGTTTGGAGATTTATTTAAAAAAACAAGTTTTTTTCATTGCTGGTGTTTTGAAATAATCGCAGTCAAAGAAATTAACTATTGTCTGATGAGTGGGTCACACTAATTTACTTGGGAGCTGTAGTAGGTCGTCTGTCCGGATGCAATAATGGGACTATACTTTTTAACATGTTTCGGACTATCCCACTGCTGTGATATGGAAATCAAGAGGTACCTTATGTGGGACAAGGATTTTGCTATATGCATTCGGAAAATTAGCCTCGAAAAGTTGGTACCATGTTATGCACTATTTTCATCTGCGAAACCAACAAAATAACGAAGTGATTACATGTAAACACCATAGATAATGCTAATAAATGAATGACATTATCGTCTTAAGTGTTTATTGTAGATTTTTTATTGCTGTCCTACTACTAGTCCGAAAATTGTCTTTGTCCCAGTACTGCTTCCTTTCTTAGTTAATTTTCAGTTATTACTGAAATCGTTTTTTCCGGAAAGAGTTTGTATCACAATCGATTTTTAATACATTATTTTTCCATTTTATATACTATTAAAGCTCATATTATTTATGTATTATTAATGAACTTTCTAGTAGTATTATGTTTTTCACTATTTAATAAAAAAAAAAAAAACAATTTTGATAGCTATAATTTGTCCATAGCGATTATTGATTAATAAGTGATTTTCTGTCCATAGTTCATGTTTGAAAAACATAAAGAGATATCTTAATAAAATTAAACTATTTTAAATAGAACAACTCTCTTGGTTAGCATGTTAATCAATCATATTTCATATCGCCAATTTTTTTACTATGCTAGAGCAGTATCTCGAAGAAATATCAGCCAAAAAATTTGTCTTAAATTAATAAACTCACGAGACATGATTTTTTCTCGCTATTTTTCGTAGATTTTCCGCTATTTTAGCCCCTTTGCACCCCCTAAGCGAAAGGATCCGGTTCGAATTTCGTATCGCCAATTTTTATTCAATGCTAGGGCAGTATCTAGAAGAAATATCAGCGATAAAATTTGTCTTAAATTAATAAATTCATGAGACATGATTTTTCCTCGGTATTTTACGTGTATTTTCCGCTATTTTAGCCAATTTGCACCCCCTAAGCGAAAGGATCCGGTTCGAATCTCATATCGCCAATTTTTTTACAATGCTAGGGCAGTATCTGGAAGAAATATCAGCCATTAAATTTGTCTTTAATTAGTAAACTCACGAGACATAATTTTTTCTCACTATTTTTCGTAGATTTCCCGCTATTTTAGCCCCTTTGCACCCCCTAAGCGAAAGGATCCGATTCGAATTTCATGTCGCCAATTTTTTTAGAATGCTAGGGCAGTATCTGGAAGAAATATCAGCTATAAAATTTGTCATAATTAATAAACTCACGAGACATGATTTTTTTCTCGGTACGTTTCGTGTATTTTCCGCTATTTTAGCCCCTCTGCATCCCCTAAGCGTAAGGATCCGGTTCGAATTTCATATCGCCAATTTTTATTTAATGCTAGGGCAGTATCTGGAAGAAATATCAGCGATGAAATTTGTCTTAAATTAATAATCTCACGAGACATGATTTTTTCTCGGTATTTTTCGTGTATTTTCCGATATTTTAGCCCCTTTGCACCCCCCAAGCTAAAGGATCCTGTTCGGATTTCATATCGACAATTTTTTTTCAATGCTAGGGCAGTATCTAGAGGAAATATCAGCCATAAAATTTGTCTTAAATTAATAAACTCTCATGGTACCAATTTTTTTTGTCATTTATTGTCTAGTCGCGGTGGTTTTAGGGATGATTTGGGGGGATAATTACTTTGGAAATAACTTATTTTGCAATTTGTACATATTTTATGCATATCTTTAAGAGATAATATCAAAAAAACCGAATTTGGAAATTCGATATTTCGTTCACGGTGAACGTTCGGAACTTCAAACTCATAGGAGGAGGTCTTAGTTGGAAAAGCACATGCGCTTTTTCGACTTGTCATTCTAAAGATCGCTTTTCATTCTCTACAAATATCTTAAACTTTACACACACTATGTTGTACATACTGAGGGATTATATACCAGGTTTTAGTTGTAAGTAATCAGCAAGAGTGGAGATACTGCATTTTTTGTGTGTTTTTCAAGGAGTTTTCAAGAAAAAAAGTTATTTTCTCCATACTGGCTAATTGAGTATATCTGATATTGGATATACAATCCCTCAGCATGTATTGCATAGTGTGTATGTAATTCTGGTAAACTTTAAGCGAGGGTGAGGAGATCTTAGTTGGAAATGCACATGCGCTTTTTCGACTTTTCATTCCAAAGATCCCTTTTCATTCTCTACTAATATCTTAAACTTTACACACACTATGTTGTACATGCTGAGGGATTATATTCCAGGTTTTAGTTCTAAATAATCAGGAAGAGTGGAGATACTGCATTTTCTGTGTGTTTTTCAAGAAGTTTTCAAGAAAAAAAGTTATTTTTTCCACACTGGCTAATTGAGTATATCTGAAATTGGATATACAATCCCTCTGTATGTGCAGCGTTGTGTGTGGACATTCTAGTAAACTTTAAGCGAGGGTCGGGAGGTCTTAGTTGGAAATGCACATGCGCTTTTTCGACGTTTGATTCCAAAGATCCCTTTCCATTCTATAAAATATCTTAACTTTACATCTATCTACTCCCTCTGTTCCTTGCAGGTCGATACTGCTATCCTCATTCCTATACTGCTTAACACTTTATTAATATATTTTGTTTTGCCCTAGGCGAAGAGCTCCTGCAGAAGACAAAACGTCTTCATATAATTCTACTCTCCTCCAGGGCAGCCAACGCAACAACCAAGTACTGAAGACATCAGCTAGACAAACATATCGTAGAAGTGAGAGCGAAGGTGTATATAAATATAGTTTGATCTGTGCCAGACTCGAGTAAGTACTTCACTTCGGATTTGGACTTTATCTTGTAGTACAGCCGAACCTAGTCTCCAACATTCCATCGGTCTACTCCTCTGTTCCTGGCAGTTCGATACTGCTATCCTCATCCCTACTGCTTAACACATTATTAATATATTTTGTATTGCCCTAGGTGAAGAGCTCCTGTAGAAGACAACACGTCTTCATATAATTCTACTCTTTTCGAGGGCAGCCAACGCAACAACCACTTCCCGAGGACATCATCTAGGTGAACCCAACGGGAAAGGGAGGGCGAAGGTGTAGTTGAATGTAGTTTGCGCTCCCGTGACAGACTCGAGTAAGTACTTCACTTCGATTTGGACTTTATCCTGTAGTATAGCCGAACCTAGCCTCCAACTTTCCATCTGTTTACTCCTCTGTTCCTGGCAGTTTGATACTGCTCTCCCCAGATAGCACGTTCCGTTTTGCAAACGTTGCAAAAACGTTGCTTTAAAAACTATAAAACGTTTGATTATTGGTGGCCGAAACTAGTTAACAACGTTGTCACAACGTCGAGATGTCCGCCTTTGTGGCAAAAACCACGTTGTAAAAACGTGTTACGAACTGAGTGAACGCGTTTTGATCCCGTTTTAAGGCGGTTTTAATTATTACGTGTTGGCGACGTTTCTGAAACGAAATTGTGATCCCTACTTAATTTCCCCTGCGGTTCTCTTACAACGTTTTTGGCACCTTTTTAAAACGTTAAGGCGTAAATTTACAAACTGAGTGAATGCGTTTTGATAACGTTTTCAGGCGGTTCTAATGTGACGTGTCTGCGTCGTTTTCGAAACGAAATTATGACCCCAACCTATTTTCACCTGTGGTTTTCTTACAACGTTTTTGGAACCTTTTTAAAACGTCAACGTGTGAAGAGCTTGCGATGCCTTCGAAACGTTTGTAAAACTATTTCTACAACCTTCGAATAATGGCTTAAGTTTTGGTTATTTGGTTGTAGGAACGTTATAAAAACATTGTTTTGATAGGTGTCGCAGCAACGTTTTTTCCACGCGCAGAAAACGCGAGAATATATCAAACCGAATATAGCATACTTATTGTCAAAACGTTTTTAAAACGAATTAGGAACTTTTCGCGCTTTTCAGCAAGATTTTTTTCTACGTTGCTAAAACGTTTTCAGATTGTACATTTGATAAATGCAGGGGAAACGTTTTATCAACGTGTTGTAAAAAACTTTTTTTTTTTACTAAATGTAATTAATCAGATAATACAACAATTTAGTGTAAACCGAATTTATTAATTCGTTATAAATAACATACTAAAACAATACATTGATTCAAAATATATTAATGCATAATATAAATTAAATTATTAAATAAATTAATATTATAAAAATTAGTCATGATAATATAATATTCGATTCGTCATCTGAGGCAGCAGCGTCGTTTCTTTCCCGCTTCCGCCGTTCCCTTTCAGCAGCGTACTCCAGCCGTTTCTTGGCCTCTTTCAGCCAGTTCTGCGTCGTCGTTTTAGCGTCATTCTCCGTGTAAACAGAGCCGGGCTTGATGGCTATAAGAGATATCAATTTGAATACCCTATGGCCTTTGAGAGATTCCTTTTTACCGGCAGTACCGCAGAAACTGTACTTAACGGCAAGAATATCTGCCATTACAAAAGCAAGCATATTTCTCATCTGGAAATGCGGAGTTTTTCCTCCTACTGTTTCCAGCAGCATTTTCTAAAACAAAGAAATTGATTGTTGTTATTATTAAAGATATTCTAACTAGATAGACAAGGAAGAGGGTAAAAATATGACATTTTTGCCAAATACCAAAGGTTGCCACTTTTTCACCTTCTTCAAAACTGATAAAAACGTACCACTTTTGGTGTGAAGTTCTTACTATCTTTCAACTCATTGTGAAGTTTTTTAAATTCATTTACAGATTTTACAGGAAATTGACCACGTACATTAGCAAGACTGTCCGTGGCAGTCGATACCACGGCACCAGGATTGCCGTATCTTATTGCTATCTTCAGCTCAGCTTGGTTTTCCAAAACCTGATGAAGTACTTCTGAAAAAACGAAATTATCGTATACTTAAATAACAGTCGACAATTGAAAAATTTAATAAACATAATGAAAGCTGTGTATATAGAAACATTAGTATAAGTAATAATCGAACGAACTTACGAGTCATATATTTGAATTGCTCTCCAGGGTCATTTAAATCAGAAGGCATTAAATCTGCAGGCTCTGGTGGTTCAGGAGAAGACGGCGGTACGTTTTCAATTTCAGAATGAAGTGGCGCTAACCTTGATCGTTTTGCGATCTTATTTTGCGTTACTATTTCAGTTATACCAGTAATCTTCGACAATGATCTTTTTGATGATTGCATCTTTGCCTCAATTTCTTGCTTAAAAGCTACAGCTACTTGATAGAGATCTGTAATGACGTAACAAATTTTATTATTAATTATCGAAATTTTTTATTAGAAATATTGTCACAGCGAGTCTTTAAATGAGCCACTACTTCTGGGCAGCAGTTTCATAAAAATTTATTAAATGTTATAATAAATGTTTTACCTTTAGATCCCATTACTTCACAAATATCCCATAGTTTCCAATCCTCTTTTGGATGACATCTGTGTTTAACAGCTGATTGTGCATCAGTTCCAGAGGGAGGCCAAAAGGCCCTTTTTCCATCGTCGGCTAGCCAAAAGCCAGGTATAAGCTCGATAACCATTTTGTCTGCTTCGAATTTGACGATCAGCCAATTTGCGGTCGTCGCAGGGTTCTTGAAAACTATAAACAAATATTATATTTTTTATAACCGAACGTTATTTTGTTGCGTGAAGTACATTTTTATTTTCATAACTACAAAGTTAAATTAATTAGAGATATCAGCAGCTAATCAAATAAAAAAAAAGTTACTTAATTAATTCTTACATGGACAAGCTTATGAATTGTCTAAAATATTTTTATATAAATTAACATTGGAAAATTTTTTTCAAACAATGCACAAGATCTTTTAGTTCCATAAGACAATCAAAACAACCGTTTTAAATAATAACAAATATACTATTACTTATTGAAGTTAATGTTTTGTTTAATATTGATAATAAAGTTTACAATCCAAAATTATTGAAAAATGTCATTATTAAGGGGATGTGAGTACCGACGTTATTTTTCAAACGAGCATAACTCACGCAAATATCAATAGAATTATCCAGAAAAAAATCTGCATATAGTATTTGCGTGTACGGAGCGCTTGACAGACGTCTTTTTCCAAAAAAAATGATGAGAATTTATTGAATTACATAAAAACCGTACTGTCGGTAAGTAGGAATCTACAATTGACCTACTTTTCAAACAAGCATAACTCACGCAAATATCAATAGAATTATCCAGAAAAAAATCTGCATATAGTGTTTGCGTGTACGGAGCGCTTGACAGCCGTCTTTTTCCAAATAAATGTTTGAATGTTGATTTAAAAAAATATTGAAATTAGGGTTGCACATCCCCTTAAATTATCATTAAGTTTATCATTAAACTTATGAAAATTTGAAATTCATGATTCTCATTGTTATATAGCTTTTTTTAAAATACACTTTTAAACAACCATTACGATCCAATTTGTTCAAGTACAAGCAGTCAAATTTTAATGATATAAATTTTAGTTTTAATTTAAAAGTTTCGTACAGTGCGTATCATAGTTTTCGACAATCAATTTTAGGCCCTGGCCACATAAACGCGTATGACCGTGTCCGACTGCGTTCGACCGCGGTCAGGCGCACGCGCTCGCTTCTCTCATTGGTCGTACTATGCACTGAGCCTGCTTCCAACCAATGAGAGAAGCGAGCGCGTGCGCCTGACCGCGGTCGAACGCAGTCAAACGCGGTCGTACGCGTTTATGTGGCCACGGCCTTATACATACCCCATCCCTGCCACACATGCGTATAGTAAACACTGATCGTTACCTAACCTACTTGATCGATTCATTTGAACCTTTATCGAATACCGGAATCTGGAACCAGTATGTTTACAAGGTGTATACATGTTGTCACTTATACTCATGATGATATCATTTGTAGTTCTCTGCAGCTTTATTATTTGTTTTCTTTTTTAAAACACCTTATTAAACAAAATTTATCAAAAAATCATAGTTGAACGCGTGTGGCTCAACAATAATAAGCAGTTTTTTATTAGATAAGTATAACCACTTTGAAATTTATTTGTGCATACTTTTATTACTAAAAAAAGGCCTCATACTTTGTGGTTCCTTTACAGTTCATCAATGGACAAGAGAAAATCAATCAAGTCTTTTATAGATAATGAAATGCAGATTGCAATAACGAACTAATAATGTACGTGTGAAACAACTACTGGTACAAAACTATAAATAAGAAAATACTTGAACGGAATGACCATTATGACTGGATTATTTCTGAATATTGTTATGGATTGCAGTACTGGAAATTAAATACGTCAAGAAATTTTTGGAAAAGAGATCTACAAATCAAACACATACATCTTTGCAGTTCATCAAGCGATAACAGAAAATTATAAGAGGAAGAGGATTGTAGTCAATCATGATCAGCTGGGCAGTGTTTTAAAATCTTTTATAAATTATCTTTGCAATATTTTAGATAAAAGAGTTTATTAAAAAAGTGATAGAATTGAAAAAAAAAAAAAAAAAAAATAGAAAGTGTATGGTGTTTGCTATTTTCAAAAAGGATTGAACCATTAATACTAAAACTAAGTTAAATCTTGTATAAATTATCTTTGTCTTATTTTAGACAAAAAAGTTTATTAAATGTGTTAGAATTGAAAAATAAGTAGAAAGTGCTATTGTATTTGCTATTTTCAAAAAGAATTGTACCGTTAATACTAAAACAAAATTAAAATACAGTTTTATTTCATACACAGACGTGCTAGTAATCTGTGATTGCAAATCATACAGTGCAAGTGCAAATCATACAGTGCAATTCACGTAGCAAAGCCAATTGATTTGAAATTGTTTTATCTACATGATACTATAACACCAGTTGAGAGCCTGGAAACAGAAAGGTTAAGGTTATCATGTGTTAACTGAATGAGCTATGTCACCTTTCTGTTACCAGGCCCACAATTGCTGTTATAGTATTATGTAGATTGAACGATTTCAAATCAATTGTCTTTTCTATGTGAATTTCACTCAATGATTTGTGCTTTAAATGAATCACAAATTATTAGCATCTCTGTGTACAAAATAAAACTGTATTTTAATTTTGTTTTATTATTAAAGGTACAATCTTTATTGAAAATAGCAAATACCATAGCACTTTCTACTTTTTTCAATTCCATTACTTTTAATAAATTGTTTTATCTAAAATATTGCAAAGATAATTGATACAATATTAAAACACTGCCCAGCTGATCATGATAGACTATTATGAAAATAATCTGCATTCAATTATCTGCCAAAACTTGATTTCTTCTTATGCCTTGATGAACTGCAAAGATGTTGTGTACTATTTTTAGATATGTTAGATATGTATAACCATTTTGAAATGTATTTGCGTATACTTTTATTACTAAAAGGGCTGGTACTTTGTGGTTTCTTTACGTTCATCAAGGGACGAGAGGAAATCCAGATTTTATAGATAATAAAATGCAGATTGTAATAACTAACTAATAATGTACTTTTTATTGGTTTAATTTACATGATATTATAATAGCAATCGTTCGTGTGAAAGAACTACTGATATAAAAATGTAGACAAGAAAATACTTGACCAGAATGAACATTTTCACTGGATTATTTCTGGATATTGTTATAGATTACAGTATTGGAAATGCAATACATGAAGAAATTTTTGAAAAAGAGATCTATAAACAAAACACAAACATTTTTTCAGTTCATTAAGCGATAAAAGGAAATCAAGATTTGACTGATAATTAAAAATATAAAACTTTCTACGAAAGTATAAAATAAGGCAAGTATAGACGTTTTTTCTGTATAATATACTCTTCCTCTCTCTCTTCCCCCGCCCTCTCTCACCCTCTCTCCCCCCTCCCCTTTCTTCCTCTCTCTCTCTTAACATCCGTCAAACTCTGTACCAAAAACTTTAATCACAGCTTAAATATTTGTTTAATACAATCAACATGTTTAAAAAAAAAATAATTCCTTAAGTACGTTACGTACGTTAATTAAACACAAGAAAGTACTGAAATCAATTATATTGTAGTCAAGTACCCATAACTTAACTTGACTGACATAATACAACTTTTCGTACCTACTCAAAAATATTCAGCTAGCGGGCATGAAGTACTATTTAACACCCAAGAGGCGTAATAGCTCTCATACTCCTACAAAACTTTATAGAACCTACGCACTTTACGTCCGTGTGGGCAAAAATTATTTAAATTATATATAATTCCCCCGCCCTCTCTCACCCTCTCTCCCCCCGCCCCTTTCTTCCTCTCTCTCTCTTAACATCCGTCAAACTCTGTACCAAAAACTTTAATCACAGCTTAAATATTTTTGTTTAATACAATCAACATGTTTAAAAAAAAAAAAATAATTCCTTAAGTACGTTACGTACGTTAATTAAACACAAGAAAGTACTGAAATCAATTATATTGTAGTCAAGTACCCATAACTTAACTTGACTGACATACAACTTTTCGTACCTACTCAAAAATATTCAGCTAGCGGGCATGAAGTACTATTTAACACCCAAGAGGCGTAATAGCTCTCATACTCCTACAAAACTTTATAGAACCTACGCACTTTACGTCCGTGTGGGCAAAAATTATTTAAATTATATATAACTATCTTTTACTTCGTCGAGTAAATGTATACTGAACAAATTATATGTATGTAGATTCAAATTCTTCATTGCAAATCAAACAAACGAAAGTTGTGAAATCAATTACCGATAGTCAAGTAATGCAAACAACTCTCCGAAACAACTGTATGACTGATCTCAGAAATATATTATTCTAATTTGTTCATTCTTCTATACAAATTAAACACAAGAAAGTACTGAAATCAATTTATTGTAGTCAAGTATACCCATAAGTTAACTTGACTGAGATAATAGAACTTTTAGTACCTTGCGTGTAAAATTACATTTCACGCCCACGTTGTAACTTCAAAAATATTTACCCAGCAGGCATAAAGTACTACTTAACGCCTAATAAGCGGAATAGCTCACATATTCCTACAACACTTTATAGAACCTACGCACTTTACTCCCGGGTAGACGAAAATTATTAATTAATTACTATTATGCCTTCTTTTTATTTCTAAAATTAATAAGAATTTTATCAGATATTTACGAAGTCAATGCCTATATAAAAAAATTACATAGTTACCAACACATCCCCATTTTTCATTATTTTTTCTCAATTTTGAAATTTCTATAATATTACGCATCTTGGGAGGACACGAGAAGTCTAGAGCTGCTCTAGCAGGGGTGGTCGTCCAATCTTCCATACATACTTGGCGGGCCCGACGGTTTGCAGTTTAAGGTGTAGACATTGTCATTTTCATATGAATATTCATACGTTTAAAGATTAGATAAAATGTATAAATCAATTGCTTCTAGATATTAAATACTGATCCGTGAATATATTACTCTTTTTAAATAGAAAAGTCCAAACACAGATGAAAATTTCATATGAGATCTCATATGAGAATATCGGACATCAGATCCCATATGAGATCACATATGAGGTCCCATAATATATAAAATTGCAGATGACATAACATATATGAGTCTTATCTGATGTCATGTCCGAAATACTCATAACATGATGTCTTATCTGATCTGATGTCCGAAATACTCATATAAGATCTCATATGATATTTACACGCGGGAAAAGGATAAAAATAGGTGGCTCATAAAATAGTTAGTAAAATTTAAAGCTCTTTTGAATAGACTATGAATTTATATGTATCTTTTTATTTCATTCCCATATAAAAAAAGACGAACACAAGGAAAAATATTTTAGGTAATAAAAGTAAATCATGATTATGCACACAGTACATGTAGGGATATTATATTTAAACGGTATTTATGGTGGACTTATAGGTATATGCAAAAATCTAGTATTCTACATTTACAAAGCTCACCGGTAAACTGCAAACCGTCGGGCCCGCCAAGTATGTATGGAAGATTGGACGACCACCCCTGCTAGAGCAGCTCTAGACTTCTCGTGTCCTCCCAAGATGCGTAATATTATAGAAATTTCAAAATTGAGAAAAAATAATGAAAAATGGGGATGTGTTGGTAACTATGTAATTTTTTATATAGGCATTGACTTCGTAAATATCTGATAAAATTCTTATTATTTTTAGAAATAAAAAAAGAAGGCATAATAGTAATTAATTAATAATTTTCGTCTACCCGGGAGTAAAGTGCGTAGGTTCTATAAAGTGTTGTAGGAATATGTGAGCTATTCCGCTTATTAGGCGTTAAGTAGTACTTTATGCCTGCTGGGTAAATATTTTTGAAGTTACAACGTGGGCGTGAAATGTAATTTTACACGCAAGGTACTAAAAGTTCTATTATCTCAGTCAAGTTAACTTATGGGTATACTTGACTACAATAAATTGATTTCAGTACTTTCTTGTGTTTAATTTGTATAGAAGAATGAACAAATTAGAATAATATATTTCTGAGATCAGTCATACAGTTGTTTCGGAGAGTTGTTTGCATTACTTGACTATCGGTAATTGATTTCACAACTTTCGTTTGTTTGATTTGCAATGAAGAATTTGAATCTACATACATATAATTTGTTCAGTATACATTTACTCGACGAAGTAAAAGATAGTTATATATAATTTAAATAATTTTTGCCCACACGGACGTAAAGTGCGTAGGTTCTATAAAGTTTTGTAGGAGTATGAGAGCTATTACGCCTCTTGGGTGTTAAATAGTACTTCATGCCCGCTAGCTGAATATTTTTGAGTAGGTACGAAAAGTTGTATGTCAGTCAAGTTAAGTTATGGGTACTTGACTACAATATAATTGATTTCAGTACTTTCTTGTGTTTAATTAACGTACGTAACGTACTTAAGGAATTATTTTTTTTTAAACATGTTGATTGTATTAAACAAAAATATTTAAGCTGTGATTAAAGTTTTTGGTACAGAGTTTGACGGATGTTAAGAGAGAGAGAGGAAGAAAGGGGAGGGGGGAGAGAGGGTGAGAGAGGGCGGGGGAATTATATATAATTTAAATAATTTTTGCCCACACGGACGGAAAGTGCGTAGGTTCTATAAAGTTTTGTAGGAGTATGAGAGCTATTACGCCTCTTGGGTGTTAAATAGTACTTCATGCCCGCTAGCTGAATATTTTTGAGTAGGTACGAAAAGTTGTATTATGTCAGTCAAGTTAAGTTATGGGTACTTGACTACAATATAATTGATTTCAGTACTTTCTTGTGTTTAATTAACGTACGTAACGTACTTAAGGAATTTTTTTTTTTTTAAACATGTTGATTGTATTAAACAAATATTTAAGCTGTGATTAAAGTTTTTGGTACAGAGTTTGACGAATGTTAAGAGAGAGAGAGGAAGAAAGGGGAGGGGGGAGAGAGGGTGAGAGAGGGCGGGGGAAGAGAGATAGGAAGAGTATATTATACAGAAAAAACGTCTATACTTGCCTTATTTTATACTTTCGTAGAAAGTTTTATATTTAGATTATACATAGATTATACAGAAAAAACTTCTATACTTGCCTTATTTACACTTTCGTAGAAAGTTTTAAATATCAACATTATTATTATTAGTACAGTCATGAAAAAAATTATTACCATTTGTAGAGAGTGCTTATTGAATAGATGAGACTAGAAAAAATAAAAGGACTAGACAAATTGTGTTGTTACATTAATAATACTATTTGTTTTGCTGATTGTTTTAAAAAAATATTTAGGTTTTCATTAAAGTTCTTGGTTCAGAGTGTGACAGATGTTGATTAATTATACAGAGAAAACTCATACATTTGCCTTAGCCACTATTTGTTTTACTGATTGTTTAAAAAAAAATATTTAGGCTCTCATTAAAGTTCTTGGTACAGAGTTTGACATATGTTGAGGGAGAGAAAGAGAGGGGAGCGGGAGAGAGTTATAAAATAAATACATTGTAACTAGCCACACTACTGCAACACAATCTGCTAGCAAATTAAAATATTGGTTGCAGATAAAAAAGTAGCCATTACAGTAATTTATATATTATGGTTTCATATACGGTAATTCACAGAACAAATGGCTCCTCTGAATCATTTGGTGCCCCTCACCATAAGCCAATCATTAGTTACATTATTTTCAACACTTGGATTCGTTGAAGTTTTCACTAGAAACCACTTGAATTAATAAGCAATCAGATACATCTTGCAAAATTAAAAACAAAAGTTTATGAACTAAGAATCATTGGGAAAAGAAAGCTTTCTCGACATTCTTTTATAGTAGAAACTCATGATTGCCACACATCTTGTATCAGTTTATGAACTAAGAATTTCTGATAATAAAAGCTTCCGTAACATTCTTGTATACTTTTTGAAATAATTATCTGAATCTTGTGTAGAAAAATTACTGAGATCTCCTCTGAAACATTTTGACGTCTCCCACCGTGAGAAAATTATAAAATTAGATTAACTGAGCACTTTTATCTGTAGAGATTTTCACAATATTTACTGAGAACTCTTCTGAAACATTTTGATCTTATATATCACTATTTCCGGGTTTTAATAATGCTAGTTTACCTTTAGAAATCGTAGGGCCAGTAAAGCATCCATAATTAAAACACCATAAAGTAGAACGAGGCTCTGCTAGAGAAATATTATCTGCAACAGTATTTCTTTTTTTTCTATTACAGGTGGTTGCATTCTTTGACAGACTTGAAAATAATCTTTTAGTGGCCTTAATGTATAATGCATAATAATAATAATTTTGAACTCTTCTATATATGTTGCAAACTATTTAATCATAATCATAATCTACTTGTCAATTATCCTTGTTCTTTCTGATATAATCTGTAACAAAAAAAGATTTCACAAAGTAACAATACTTATATTAAGAACATTATTTTTTTATTTTATAATAAAAGTTTGCTACTTATCTGAAAATATATCTGAATATATATATATATATTATAATATACACCAAGTCAATTTAAATCGAATTTCAACGATGTAAAAAGTCTTTTCAATATAACTTGTATAAATGACTTGTATAAATGATGATGATTGTATACGGAACTAATGCGTAAATATTGAAAGTTATTATGTATAATCTACTTGTCAATTATCCTTGTTCTTTCTGATATAATCTATAACAAAAAAAAGATTTCACAAAGTAACAATACTTATATTAAGAACATTATTTTTTTATTTTATAATAAAAGTTTGCTACTTATCTGAAAATATATCTGAATATATATATATATATATATTATAATATACACCAAGTCAATTTAAATCGAATTTCAACGATGTAAAAAGTCTTTTCAATATAACTTGTATAAATGACTTGTATAAATGATGATGATTGTATACGGAACTAATGCGTAAATATTGAAAGTTATTATGTATGTATACATAAAGTAACAAGGTTAGGTTGATTGACCAGATATATATATATATATATATATATATATATACCATATACGGATTCTCTCTCTCTCTCTCTCTCTCTCTCTCTCTCTCTCCGTCGCTCTTCTCTCTTTCCTCCCTCTCTCTCTTCTAGTCGGTCGAACAAAAATGCTATACTATGTACCGGTCGGACAAAAATGTATAGTTTGTGCAGACTGAAGAATGTGGAGAAAAAATCGGAAAGGAAATCGTACATAAAAATATTCAGATCTCTAAATCTTTTGAATGAGACAATCTTTTTAAATGAAACCTTTCGATTTGAATAGAGCAATGAAATGGCTTTCAATTAAGAGGGATATGTTATATAGTTGAAACTAACGCAATAGGTATATAATCGCATTGAATTTCTCGTACATCCATTTCAAAGTATATATTCACGCGGTCGTCCTAAGGCTCTTCTATACTTGCGTTCGGAACGCTCCCGCGTTCCTTGATGTAGTTTATTTTTTTCGTAGTCAATCATGATCCGCTGGGCAGTATTTTAAAATCTTTTATAAATTATCTTTGGATTTCTTTAGATAAAACAATTTATTAAAAGTGATGGAATTGAAAAAAAGTACAAAGTGATTGTGATGGTTGCTATTTTCAATAAGGATTGTATCTTTAATAGTAAAACAAAGTTAAATCTTGTATAAATTATTTTTGCAATTATTTTAAATAAAACAGTTTATTGAAAGTGATGGAATTGAAAAAAAGTATAAAGTGCTATCGTGTTTGCTATTTTCAAAAAGGATTGTACCGTTAATAGTAAAACTGTATTTTAACTTTGTTTTACTATTAACAGTATAACCCTTTTTGAAGAAAGCAAACACCATAACACTTTCTACTTCTTTTCAATTCCATTACTTTTAATACATTGTTTTATCTAAAATATTGCAAAGATAATTTATACAACATTAAAACACTACCCAGCTGATCATGATTGACTACGATAAAAATAATCTACATTTAATTATCTAGGTCGAATCTTGATTTCCTCTTATCGCTTGATGAACTGCAAAGAGGTTTATGTTCTGTTTAGATATCTTTTACAAAATTTTTTGAGGTATACAATTTCCAATACTGCATTCTATAACAATTATATCGAAAAACAATCCAGTCAAAAGGTTGATTTCATTCAATTATTTCCTTATTTACATTTTTGTACAGGTAGTGCTTCACACGAACAATTGTTATTATAATATCATGTATGTACGTACATTATTAGTTTGTTATTATGACCTATATTTCATTATCTATAAAATTTTTATTCACCTCTTGTCCCTTGCTGTCCAGTCCAATGTTGCATGTAGATGGGAAAAGGATGGAGAAAAACAACTCACAAAATAAATTGTTGTGTGTTTTTTTCCATCCTTTTTCCATCTACATGTAACATTTGACTGGACAGCAAGTCCGTCAGGGACTACATGTAAAAATTGACATTCAAACCATCATCTTAAATCATAATTAATTATACTTATATCTCATTCAATTATGTATCTTACTATCATCTATTTCAGTTCCCGATGAAGGTATAGGAGAAACTGTTGCTGCTGGCGCTGATGCTGGAACTGCTGCGGCATGATGCTGGAACTGCTGCGGCAATGAGATTTCAAAAACCTGTATCGATTAACTGCACTGTGTAATATATATATATATATATATATTCCATGTTGAAAGTAAAACTTACAAGCATGTGCAGCAATATTTGTTGATAGCATAGAAGATGCTTCTGCCTCTGCTGCTGCTGCTTTTGCTGTTTGCATTCTCTGACGCTCGTCCTCATTTTGTATCCTTAACAGCTCAGTCTCTGCAATCAAATTCTTCTTGGGTTCTATCGTTGATTCTTCATCTACAGACATAGTACACAATTTGTCAGAAACAACACTTTTACTTTAAATTATAATAAAAAGTACTGAAAATTAATAAACCGTTTTTTTTTTTTGTTATTAATTGCTGTATTTTTTTTTTGTTCACTTATCCCATGAAAAAGATATAAATTATGTGAATATTTCTTAAACTTTTTTCTTAAAATTAAATTTCTAATTATATCACGCGTCTCTTAAAAAAATTTCTCACCTTCTGTTAAATTGTTTATAAAACCGAACGTTGGAAAATCATCTTTCTTTATCTTATTATTATTTTCGCCTCATTCATCATCGTCAGTCGTCGAGTCGAGTTTTCTTTTATGTCGATCCTTACGCTGAGATTTGTCGTTAACTTTATTAAATGCGTCTTCAACATCTGAAACGCGCAAGCTAATTTTGCATTTCTCTTGTGCTTCTTCGTATGAATCTGTAACAACAAAATTCGCGGAATACAAATTCACGTTTTATCAATATAGATTTTACGAAAATTAATGTTAAAAAATAACAAAAATCCTTTTAAAAAAAGTGGATTCGCGTCAATTATATCACATCTACAGTAACGTTTACCTGCGCTTGCCATTATCCTGACGACAGGAAAAGTCTGCCACTCACTTCCAGGAATCTCTCGATCTTCCACAGCGCGTGCAATTTTGATCAAACCTCTATAAGGCGGCCATAAACACGTTGCTTTATCAGCGCTTAACCACTCGTTGGGAACGATTTCGTTACCTTCATCGAATTCCACGACGTACCACATGATGAACGTGGTGATGACAGCAGGAGTAAAACAATCCTCACCCTTAAGCAGCCTCGGTGACAATGATGTATTTTGTGTTAAGAAAGTGCGTGGCGCGCGCGCGCCTCTTCCCTCTTCTATATTTCTCTCTATAAGTACAACGGCCGGCGACTTATGTATAGGTATGTCGTTCAACTTGCTTCAGGCAATTTTCTGTTTTGCGCAGTTGTGTCTACACATACGGAATAATAAACGACATTAGTTAATTAATTCATTTTACCATAACTTGTTAGTTATGGATAAATGTACGAAAATTGGCGTTCGATAGAATCATCGTTTTACTTTTGACTTTTCGGGAGAAGTAAACACGCGCGAGAGCTTCGCATAGCAGAAACAAAACACTCTCGGTCAACCAATCAAGAGCTTTGTAGTACATTCGCCCTTGCTCGCGTGACTCGCGCGCTAACCCCCTCCCCTACAAGCGGATCCCCTTCCCCGGCGCCTTGGCGACTCAAGTATCACCAAATTTCACGCGTTATTTTGATTCCTGTAAACGTATTAAAATTGATGTTCGCGATAGAATGATCGTTTTACCAGTCGTCTTCCAGTAGAACGGCGGATTTACGACGAAAACTTTCTTTCTCTGTAAAACTTTCGCTGACCACTAAAATTACGTGAGAATTATCATTTCGTCCTGTATTTTATTATACAGAAAGATACAGAAATATATATAATCGTGAATTTAGTACGTGTTTTAAATTAAGTATGTTATTATTACGTACACTGTTCGCACGTTTCCATATATCGACGATTGAGCGGAAGTAGTTGGGGTACACTTCTGGCAGACAGGGGGCGTGGCCTAATGGCGCCAGTGAAGAGATAAGAGGTGTCGGGTAGATATAATCTTGGGGTACGGTTCTGGCAGATGATAATCTTGGGGTACGGTTCTGGCAGTTAGGGAGGTGGGAGGAGTGGGTGGAGTGGGTGACGATGGGTGGTGGGAGGAGGTGGGTGGTTGTGGGTGGTGAATTTTTAAAAAATTTGAATATTTGCATATTTTTGGATACTGATTTAGAGATGGGGAGAAATTTGCATAAATTTACATATTTTGTCACATTGGTGTTAGGGAAGGATATTTGCATAAATTTAAATAAATAATTTATGATTGTTTATAACAATTAAAAAAATTTTTGAAATTTGAATATTTTTGTTATGATAATCTTGGGGTACGGTTCTGGCAGTTGGGGAGGTGGGAGGAGTGGGTGGAGTGGGTGACGATGGGTGGTGGGAGGAGGTGGGTGGTTGTGGGTGGTGAATTTTTAAAAAATTTGAATATTTGCATATTTTCGCATACTGATTTAGAGATGGGGAGAAATTTGCATAAATTTACATATTTTGTCACATTGGTGTTAGGGAAGGATATTTGCATAAATTTAAATAAATAATTTGATTGTTTATAACAATTAAAAAAAATTTTTGAAATTTGAATATTTTTGTTTTGCACAGTGTCAATAAATTTGCATACATAATTATACATTTAAATAAATAAATAATTAGGATTGTTTATAACATTTAAAAAAATTTTTTAATTTGAATATTTTGTTTTGCACAGAGTCAATAAATTGGCTTAAATAATTTCCAATTGATTATAATATTTTAATAACTTTTTTTTATTAATATTTAAAAGTGGAGAATGTTGTTTTGTAAATTTATAAATAAAAAGAATGAAAATCAGTAAGATGATAAGGATGGATGGATGTTTGGATCGGAGTGTGTGAGAAAAATAAACACGTATACTTTTTGAAAATTCAGTTTTATTTTTTCAGAGATAAGATACAATATACATTTTTGAAAAATAGATATATGTACATGCGATAAGATATATCGAAGATAGAATATATGTAGATGAGCGAGTTTGAAAAGATAATACTGTTTACAAATACGTAGAGAATAAAAATAAAGTTTTGTACAAATATATATTTAAATGAGTTGAGAGTCGAAACCTTTTAAAATTTCGTTACAATATATACTCGTTAGTTCATGATAAAATAAATTAGAACAGAGTGTAGTTAATTCAAGGTACAAAATATCAAAGTAGAATTTAACAAATGCTGGGTCTTTCACAGAGTCCAATTCATCTTTAATCCGTATTTTTATTTCATCACCATGTTCTTTGAATTTTGTTTTGATGATCTTTTCGCTATCTGTACTTGTTAAATCGGATGACGAAATAATTCTCGACAATTCATCACAAATTAGATCCTTACAGTTATTCACTAGCGAAGTAATACGTTCAAGCCGACGAAATCTTTCGTCGACACACACAGCCGATCTTTTTAGACCTTCAAAAGTGCGTTTTTGCATGATGACCGCAGGTGTGTATGTTTTTCTTTTTTTTCGTACTCTCTTGGTTTGTAAATCCCTTATCGAATATAACAGATTTAGTACCGTACGATGTTGTGAAAATAATATCAACATTATTGAGTTGTATTTTATCGTTTCGTTCGATGTTTCCTAGATTGTCAAAGTATAGTGTAATGTCTTGAAAACGATTTTGAATGCCGGCCCATGTATTTAAATCTAGCTTTAATCCGTGCGTATAGTGACTATTCAAAAGCTGAATAAATGGTTTGAAACATTTGGAGTTTTTGTCGTAATATAAACCGACAATTACCTTTTTGGATGCTGAATTATTGAGAGGGTATGTGGTTGTAAGAATATTGAAATTTAAAGCTTTTTCTAAACTTTTATCTTCTGTCTCGGTCATGGTTATTCTCTTCCTTCTTGTACACGTATTTTTGAACGCATTTGAACATTGGCTATCTTCTGATATTAACATAGCCTGTGCCATTATGTCGTGAAATTTGAAAAGACGTAAGAATATTTGCGAAGAAATAACACTTTATTTTATCTAAAGCACTTTTTATGATTCTGTAATTGTTACACTGGCGGCGAGTGTTATTAGCGAAATCGATGTACGGGATCGGTAATGAAGATACTTTTCGTGAAGGGTCGATGTATACTCGTCTACGAGCGCTTCGTAACTACGATTTGTGTTAGATGTAAATCCGTTCGAAAAATATAACAGTCTCCTT
The DNA here is from genome assembly GCA_036365515.1 of Torymus aiolomorphi. NCBI lineage: Eukaryota > Metazoa > Arthropoda > Insecta > Hymenoptera > Torymidae > Torymus > Torymus aiolomorphi. Next base: position 7,039,439 of record CM070874.1, on the reverse strand, counting down.
AAGAAAATATCTCTGTAGTATAGGTGTCGAGGTGGTGATGTTATCGGGCGGAGTATCGAGAGCGGACTAATCCGTGGCAGACAACGGTGTGAGCATGATGACCCCATGCCGGGTGGGGCTGGTTTAAGAAAGGCCTCTTTCAGTACTATAGGTGTTGTGGTAATGGTGGGGCGTTGGTGTTATCGGATGGCGCCGTGTGGTAGGATAATCGGTGTGTGTATGTGTGTGTGTGTGTGTGTGTGTGTGTGTGTGAGAGAGAGAGAGAGAGAGAGAGCGTAAATGTGTCTCTGGGGGATTCACCCGACTGTCCTATTTAGAGTATAAAAATATACCGGTCGTTTTGAGAGCTGTATGTACCACCGAACCCAGGGATAGATACATCTATAATCGTTTTTAACGCCTAAGGTATGATGGTCATTCCAGCTAGGTTGGATATATAATCTATTCTGGAATATAGTAAACATATTACGTGAAAACAATCTGAGAATCTTTCAAGATTTCTTATTAGCAGATCTGTGCAAGGGCGCCGACACAGGGTGGTGTATACGAGAAAATTCAGAAGGTGGAGGGGGCTGTCGCGAGCTATACCGAGGTTATGAGGTAAATGAAAACTGGAGCGGTATTCATTTCAGTTTCGAATTGTCTCAGAAACGTGTGTCTTGGTTGTCTTTCAATTTCTACCTCTTTATTTCGTTTCTGGATTTTCGGTGAAGCGAGTGTCTATTTTTGGATTTTGCTGAAGTCTGTGTTATTTCTACGGTGAAGAGTGTATCGTGACAGTTTTTCAGTTTTTAAAAATAAGTGTTTTAAAAAACAACAACAACGACAATAACAACAACATGTCTCTAACTGTGTTACATAATGTTGTATCGGGTTGCGCCAAGATTTTGGCGATCGGGATGGAGGCGAATCCTAATGTATATACAGAAGAGTGGTTCAAAACGTTGTTACGATTAGCAGAAAAGGATTTAATAAAAATTATCCGGGAAATGTTCCAACATGCGGACAATGTCGATGTAGCTTTTTGTATAAAAAATTTTTACATAAAAGCGACATTGCTGTGATCACAGTGGGGAGATATTGTCAACCAGAAAAAAAAGCGAAGATGGCTATGTAAAACCTCTCATGGACCACTATCACAAACTTGGTAAGTATAAAGTTTGTTTATTTAAAAAAATAGAAAAATTTAATTATTTAAAAATCATTTATTTCATCAGTAATAACTAGTTTATACGGGGACGACGACGACGACGACGACGACGACGACGAAACACGACAGGAAAACGAGACGCCGTCACGTAAGCGAAAAGCCGAGGACGATGCGAGGTCAACAAGTAAAAAAGTCGTAATGGTGAGTGGATTGTATTATATCATTATATTCTCTATTTTAAAATCTATTTTCTTAAAATAATATTTCCACCAGCTAATGGGACCATCACCAACAAGACCAACACTACTACAAACGCTTGTACCAGTTCCACTAGTGACACCGTCCTGAACACCAGCAGCAGCACCAGCAACACCAGTACCACCAGCACCAGCGCCAGTACCGCTAACGACAAGGACGCCAGCCTCAACAGCAGCAGCAACAACGGCGACGGAGCAGTTTCAGAGACCAACAGTGACACAACTACCAGTACCACCACCACCACCAGCAACATCAATAACCGTGATGAAGCGGTCCCAGGAACCAGTAGTGGGGGACCCGCGCAGCCGACGACCACGACGAACGAGTTTGGAATCAATAATGGTAGGAGTAAAATCATTATAGTTAACGAATGCGAAAAATTTAATAAGGTATTTAGGATGGTGTCGCGGGAAATCGTTTTTAAAATTAAAGAGCCCGATAATGATGCAAACCAAATCGTATGGTTAGAAGACGCGATGCGGGATATAGTTAATTTTTTAAAACACGGCCGGGAAGATTGTGTGATAGGTGTTACGATGAATTCTAACGAATTCATACAGGGAGCAGCGTGGTTATACTATCGACCAATAAATAATTTTAATTTTAAGGATTTATGGGATTTATTTGAGCGCATATGCCAAAGTAGACGCGAATTCAGATTGGATAACAGTTTCACAATAGTGGCGACATATATTAAAACTCCTAACGGGAAGGGTGATCCGCGCGGTGATTTAAAAACAATAGATACTAAAAGTATTCTCAATATAACAAATACGGATAATTTATGTTTACCACGGGCATTAGTTTGCGGTGAAGTTTTTATTAGGAAAAATAGTGGTCCTACATGGACAAAAGAATGGAGTCAGATTAGGAAAACGTCTGAACAAGAAAAGCAGGCTATAAAATTAATGAAAACGTGTAATGTTAGCTTAAATCCGGACGAAGGTTGTGGTATTCCGGAAATCTCACAATTTCAAGCTTATTATAAAACAAAAAATATAAAAATTAAAGTATTTGAATACGAAACTTTTGGGGCGGGTACCGCGCCGTTATATGACGGGGAAGCCGATATCGCGGGGGAATATACAAAAACATTAAATATTATGTATTATTCGGAAGCTAGGCACTACAATTTAATTTTAAATTTATTAGGTGTTAAAAGTAGAATGTTTTATTGTTCACCGTGCAATCGTTCATATCGTCAGTTTCTACAACATAAGTGTACAGCGGTATGTAGTGCGTGTAGCTCGAGCCCTAGTTGTACAAATTCGTCGAATATAAAGTGCGATGATTGCGGTCGGATATTTTTTAATCAAAACTGTTTTAAAAATCATAAACGGCTAGGATCAATGGCGCGAAATAAAAATTATAAAAATTTAAAACGATCAATCTGTTCGAATATAAAAGTTTGTCCGGGATGTTATAAAATAATAAATTTATCGAAGCGTAAACATGAGTGTGGTAAAACATATTGCCAGCAGTGCCATAGCGTACACGCTATAAACGATTTGTGTATGATGAGACCTATTGTGTTAAACAACAAAAAACAAAGTAGCAGTGTTCACCCAGAAAACTGTTTCGTGTTTTACGATTTCGAGACACGACAAGACACACATTTAGCGGGGTCAATGTTTATTCACACACCAAACTTATGTGTCGTGCAGCTCTGTTGCGATGCATGTAGTGATTCAAATAATTTAAATAATTTATGTTCGTTTTGTGGAGTACGTCAACACGTATACGAGGGAGATGATTGTTTGTCAAAATTTTTAGAGTTTGTAATCAGATTTAAAAGGAAAAGTTTTAAAAATTTTATTTGCATAGCCCATAACGCCAAGGCGTTTGACGCTCAATTTATTCTTAAATATATTGTTGAAAATAAAAAAGAAGTTCCTCAAGTAATTTTAAATGGCAGGAACATCATAAAATTGCAAATAGGAATTACGATATTTATAGATAGTTTAAATTATCTTCCGATGAAGTTATCTTGTTTACCAAAAACCTTTGGTTTACCCGACGATATGGAAAAAGGATTTTTTCCACACTTATTTAACAAAAAAGAAAATGAAAATTATATAGGTAGATATCCCGATATTTCTTTTTACACACCCGATGCGATGAGTAAAGAGGAACGCGAGGTGTTTTTACAATGGTACGCAGAAGCTTGTACAACAGAATTTAATTTAAAAACAGAATTGAAAAAATATTGTATACAAGATGTCTGTATTTTAAGACAAGCTTGTATGAAATTTAGGAAAATATTTTTACAAGCCGGAAAAGTTGATCCGTTCACAGAAAGTATTACGATAGCTAGCGCATGTTCTCGCGTATATCGTAAAAACTTTTACGTGAAAACACGATAGGTCTCATACCATATAACGGCTACACTCGAGTCAATAACCACTCTCAAAAATGTGTTGAATGGCTTTTATGGGAGGAAAAAGCTCGAGGCTGTAAAATAATACATGCAGGACGATCACGCGAATATGTATTAAAACAAGGGCCACGAGTAGATGGGTATTTAAAAATAACATCAGATACAGGGATAGTCTTCCAATTTCACGGTTGTTTTTTTCATGGGTGTCCTCGTTGTTTTCCGAACGATCGCGATAAAATATTGACAAATAATTCAAGTTTTTTAGAGCGTTTTGAAAACACGATAATAATATCTGATAAAATTAAATCTTTCGGTTATGAACTCATTGAGATGTGGGAATGTGATTTTGATAGGAAAATAAAAACCAATCTTGAATTTTGCAATTTTCTAAAAGAACACCCACTTGCGCAAAAGATATCCTTAAACCCGCGTGACGCGTTTTATGGAGGGCGCACAGGTAATGTAGTAACATATTTTGACACGCAGGATGATGAAATCATTAAATATTATGACGTTTGTTCGTTATATCCCTTTATTTGTAAGACGGGGGTTTTTCCTATAGGACATCCGGATATTTATGTAGGACCACAATGTTTAAATTTAACGGGTGTAAATTTTGAATACTTTCACAAAAACGTAGAAGGAATAGTGAAATGTGAAATTTTACCTCCCACCGAATTATTTCACCCTGTTTTACCGTATAGAATCCATGATAAATTACTTTTTCCTTTATGTAGGTCTTGTTGTGAAAATTTATCTCAACAGGAATGTTCGCATAAGACCGTTGACGATCGTAAATTGTTAGGTACATGGGTTTCTATAGAAATAAAAAAGCTTTGGACTTAGGTTACAAATTATTAAAAGTAGATGTAATTTGGCAGTATAAAACTACAAAATACGATCCTGTGTCGCAAAACGGAGGGCTTTTTTCGGAATATATAAATACATTTTTGAAATTCAAACAAGAAGCGAGCGGGTGGCCCAAATATGTTAAAACAGAACAAGACAAGTCAGAATACATAGAAAATTACAAAATTCAAGAAGGTATAAAACTCGACTATGAAAATATTAAAAAAAATTCAGGCATGCGGTTGGTTTCTAAACTTTGTTTAAATTCGTTTTGGGGTAAGTTCGGACAACGTGGTAATCTACCACAAACAACGATCGTAAAATCATATGAAGATTTAAGTAAACTGATAAATGACCCCGAAAAAATGGTCCAAAACTGTATCCCTGCAAAAGAAGATATTATGTACGTATCCTGGATTTACAAAGAGGACTCGGCATCAAATTCCCCTTGTACAAATGTAGCTATTGCTGCATATACCACAGCGCAGGCCCGTTTAAAATTATTTGAATATTTACACGCGTTAGATAGGCGCGTATTATATTACGACACTGATTCAGTTATATTCGTAAGCAAGCGTGGAGAGAAAAAGGAATACGAACCACCCTTAGGATCGTTACTAGGAGACATGACAGACGAATTAGAAATATATGGTGAAGGTTCTTATATAAAAACCTTTATATCAGGAGGGCCAAAGTTTTACGCGTACCGGGTGTATAATGGTTCAGGAGAAATGTTTGAAACCTGTAAAGTTAAGGGTATACGTATTAATTATAAAAATTCATTACAAATTAATTTTGACTCGGTATTAAAATTAATAAAACAACGTGACAATGAAAATACGGTAAACAATATTCAATTGCGTAATAACACGATTAAAAGAACCGCTACGCATGAGGTCGTAACTTGTGAAGAGACAAAAACATGTTCAATAATTCTAAAAAAACGATGTTTTATTTCCGACGGCGAATCCTATCCGTATGGGTTTAAAAAAAAAAAAGAAAATAATTTTGCATTTTTTTTATTAATTTTTAATTTTTTACAGAAGCGTGGAATTATATTCAGAAAGAAATGGGAAACGGTGGTTGTAAGTGTAATGCGAATGTCTGTAACACGTATGAATGTCTACTTTATCCAGCTTATAAAAAAACGTTACAAGGGCGATCGTGGCATACGTTAATTCATGCGTTAGTAATTCTAAAAAACGGCGGTCTAATTAAAGAATACAAAAATCTGTTTGATGCGATGACCCCGTTTAAATACCACATCGAGCTTAACGTGACGGTGACGTTAAAAGGACTGTTTAGAAAGATGTATTGCCCCGTTTACAAAAAGATAGACTGTAAGGACCCCGAATGTCTTCAAAACCAAATCCATGAGATAAGGTTTATACGTGCTGTCTGTAACATCATAGATCGACCAGTTGGCGATCTTTTATATTTGATAGATAAGAATAAGCTTAGCACGATTATTTTTCGTCCACACAACATAGATCTTTATTTGGGGTATGGAATAGACAGCGAGGCTTACAATATATGTGCCAGAGATCATCGACCATTATAATTTTTCAATAATAGTAAATTATTTTTTTTTTTTCCGCAGAGACATCGATTCTCCTTCGCAGGGAAGTAAACCGTAGCTGCTATTGTCATGTTAATAACTGTAACGTGTCTAACTGCATACATTACCCCGCTTACAGGAAGACGTTACAGGGGTTAGCATGGCATACAGTCATTCATTCATTAATAATTTTGAAAGAAAAAGGAAAAATATTGGAGTATAATAATATGTTGAAAAGTTTAGAATATATGAAATTTAATAATAATATAACGATAAACGCTAAGGTGTACGGCAAATTTAGAAGCGTATATTGTCCTGTTAATGACTCAACAACTTGTAGAGAAAGTGTATGTGTGAAAAACCAAACTCATGAAGTTAGATTTGTCGAAGGCTCTCAGCTATTTACAGATACTAAACTTATGGGGATTTTACGTTGTATCGATAAACATGAAATTAGCATGATTTATTTCCAAAGAGAAAATGTCTATTATGAATATAAAAACCCTGATAACGCATGTAATACCATATGTATTCGTAATCATCGAGGTTTAATAAATAGCGATGGATAAATGTATTTGTAACGATCGAAGATCTTAATTTTGATAATAATAATAATAATTTTATTTTTACAGAGACTCAGGTTTTCTTACGTGAGGAACTAGATTACCCTTGTTTGTGTGAAATACTCACTTGTAACGTACCTACTTGTTTATACTATCCTACTTATAGAAAGACGTTACAGGGATTAGCATGGCATAAAATCATTCATTCATTAATACTTTTGAAAGAAAAAGGAAAAATGTTGGAGTATAATAAGCTGTTTAAAAGCTTAGAATCTATACAATATGATAATAATAATATAACGATAACTGTAAAACTTGTTGGTAGATTTAGAATTATGTATTGCCCTGTTAAAAAAGAACAGTTTGTAGAGAAAGTAAATGTGTAAAAGATCAAATTCATGAGGTTAGGTTTATCACAAGATTTATCACACTTACAGACATTACAATTTCAACTCTTTTACAATGTATCGAAAAAAATAAAATTAAGGCGATTCATTTCCGAATGAACAACACAGTTTATAGATCTGAAAACGAAAACGATCCACGCGATATGATTTGTACACTTAATCATAACAATTTGTAAAGACAAATGTCTAAAGTATTGTATGCGTTTTATTTTATAATTAAGAAAATGTAATCGGTTAATAATTTTTAATAAATTTATATTTTCATTTTTATTGTGAAAAAATTCGTACTATTTGTTTTATAACCTTAAGCGATATGATTTGTACACTTAATCATAAAAATTTGTAAAGACAAATGTCTAAAGTATTGTATGCGTTTATTTTAGAATTAAGAAAATTGTAGTCGGTTAATAATTTTTAATAAAATTATATTTTCATTTTTATTGTAAAAAAAACAAAAAAATAAAAAAATCGTACTATTTGTTTTATAACCTTATTTATTGTAATACCTAATTAATTTCCTATGTTATAAATGCAAATTTCTACACTCTTTTTTTATTTACAAATTTAATTTTATTTTCATAAAAACCTTGCTTACATTTTTTTCATTTATACTTTTGTTTTTTACATTCGCATTGTTTATATCTTTACAGTTTTAAACATTTTATTTGTCATTTGCGAAAGAAAAAAAAATCTCACAACGACTTGAACTTATTATTATTATTTATATTTTCAAACACTAGAAGTTGCGTACTTTAATTATTTTAAATTATTTCACTAGCATGGAGTATCAAATGAACAGATAGGGTGATGTAACCCTACAACATTAGCTATGGCTGTATCGAAAGCGCATAATGCTGTGTTGATGTGAACAATGCCTCCATCTACTCCTACACTTGACAAAAATATATAAAAACTATTTGAAAAGAGTTCTTGTTGTAAAAAATATGCACGTAGTTGGCGTCCTTTTGTTAAAGTTTTAAACAACTGACACGCTTGTTCTGTCCAACGATTCCCCTTTGAAGAAATTGGTAAAATTTTCCCTAAACCACACAAAATCGCTCTTGCTGGTAAAACTAGGAAACGATGATCTAGCTCGAAAATTCCAATGTGCTCGTTTGTTCGAGATAAATTAAAAGTTTTTCCGGTGTCTATAATTTTACACTGCAGAGGATTTTCACCTACAGCACCCCGCAACCATCGATCTTTCACTCTAATCGCTATATACATTCCTGGCTGTAAATAAATAAATAGTTAATTAAATTCTAAATAATATTTTTTAAACCGTGTTAGCTTTTAAATACTTACTTCCAACTCGTGTATTTTCAGTTTTTTTACGGATGTATTCCGCTCTATTTTGAATAATATTGACTCTTGAATAAAAAAACTAGTTGCATCGTAAAACTCGCTCATTTCATTTTCAAGTGATTGGTATACTTCATCCTCAGCTATTATTTGTACGTAAAAAGAAGATGGTGTAGAAAAACAAGAAATTCTGACGTTTCGAACTTTCTCGATCAATTTTTCCGACTCGTGAAATTTAATGCCGTTCATTGTAAAATTGAAATAACGCAAGAGTAGAGCAGCACGAAATAAACGGTCCTTGTTGCTGGAAGATCAAGATTATTCTGCTGGTAGACGAGCGAGGGGGCTGGAAAAGCTGTTTACTCGCTCACCCCTCCTTAAGCGCTTTATGCAAGCTAGATAAGCTGGGAGGCCGCCGGGCCCACCGAGCTCATCGGGGTGGGGGTACACCTACACCCCCCAGCGTGCATGCCAGGTATGCTAATCACCCGCCGCCGCCGCCGCCGCCGCCGCCCCCCCCCACCCTAGTGCGCGCACGCGCGTGTGTGTGTGTGTGTGTGTGTGTGTGTGTGTGTGTGTGCGTGTGTATGCGTATGGGTGTGCGTGTGTATGCGTGGGAGTGTGCGTGTGCGTGTGTGTGTGTGTGTGTGTGTGTGTGTGTGTGTGTGTGTGTGTGTGTGTGGGTAGCTGTGTGTGGTTGGCTTATACTTAAATTAGTTATTGTTTATCAACCATGGATATAAGATGGAAACATCCATGGACAAGTATTATTTGTGGCCCTACAGGATGTGGAAAAACGGTTTTTGTGAAAAAGTTTTTAAATTTTCGGCAACATATGGCGGACGTCGCGTTTGACAGAATTTTGTTTTATTACGCCGAGTGGCAAGACGGTTATAAAAGCGAAAATTATGTAGGCGACGGTGTGCAAATTGAATTTCGTGAAGGTTTACCGAAAACCGACGATTATTCAAACGATCCACTTTCGAAAAAGCTTGTGATAATAGACGATTTGATGCGTGAATCATCAAATAACGTTGTAGTTGACTTATTTACTAAAGGAAGTCATCATAAAAATATTAGTGTAATGTTTATTACACAAAATATTTTCCACAAGTCAACACACTCGCGCGACATTAGCCTCAACGCATCCTATATCGTTTTATTTAAAAATCCACGTGATAGAGCACAAATACAACATCTTGCAAGACAGATATATCCCGAAGATTCGAAATTTGTACAAGAGGCTTATCAAGATGCAACAGCTAAAGGACACGGGTATCTAATGATTGATTGTAAACAGAGTACGTTGGACGAATTTAGGTTTCGGTCTTGTATTTTTCCAGATGATGAGTATCAGTACGTATATATACCGAAATACACACACACCACCTATGCGAATGTATTTTAAGTATATGTATCTGTGAAGATATAAATTTATCTCAGTATCTTTTGATCAGTCGTCGAGATGGATCGCTCAAACAGCTCTGAAAAAACCAAACTACTCGGCGATTCAGATAAAAAAAAAGATGAAAAAAAATCTGAATCACAATGGAAAAGTTTCACCAGTAAATTTTCGACAAACACAAACTCATTTCCGGAAAAACAAAATTACAAGCGGTTTTAAATAATTTTTCAGTGTGTGATGAGCAATGGATCAGTCTACTACGCGAAGGCGCCGTGTTCAACGCATAAAACGCTACCCTCCGATTAGTAAAAAATATATTGCTCTTTTAGAAGCATTGAGACATTCTGATAAGAATCAACGACTTGCTCTACTACGTGCGGCAGACGAAAAATTAATAAAGTATATTTGTGAATGTGCTCTGAATGTGATCAAAGGTGTAGTGTCGATAAAATCTGCGCAGAAACAAAAATTGAAAAAATATAAAACTGTTTTGAGAAAGTTGGCCAAAAAAACTTTACGTAAAAATTCTTGGAAGGGGAAGAAACGTTTTCTCGTTCAAAAAGGTGGCGGTTTCTTACCGCTTTTGCTTACTCCAATATTAGAAATATTTTCAAACATATTTTTAAAATAATAATGGAAAGAGCAAAAAAAATGGTATTAATATCTAAGGAACAACTTGATAGAATTCGACACGAAAGTGGACACCCTACCAATGTAAATACGGCAAACAGTTCGATATCCACATCAGTACCGTCAGCACCGGCTCCACAGCAAACCACACAAACGATTGGAGATAATTGGACCCGCTTGGATAATGAAATGCGAACAATTCTAGACTCTAAAACGTACACAAACGACCATGACAGATTAAAAGATTATTTAAGAGTATTGCAAAGATACTTATTTTTCGTTGAAGAAAGACGTAATACTCGTACATCCAAAGATAATTACGAAGATTTTACTTCCAATAGTATGCAAGATGATCCGATTTTACAAAGCGTACCAAAGTTGTATCAAAAGAAAGCTCAGTTACTACTCAACCATTTAAAAAATAACAGCGATCGCATCAGATGGGGAGAAAGTGGCGTAGTGTACATAGATGGTGATAAAATAAAAAATTCCAACATAGTGGATTTGGTGAACGACGCTTGTAGAAATAGAAAGAACGTCAAAGCCATCGGTAGAAAAGAATTTGCAGCATTACTTAAAGATATTACAACTCCACGAGAATTTATCGGAAACCCTGAAATTTGGGAACTCGGTAATCACTCGTTTTCTCGTAAGATAAACTCTAGCAAAAGAGAGGCATCTATTGAAGAAAGCTTTCAAGACGACAATGACCAGACTCTTCTTATTGAAAGTAAAAACAATCATTCTTTAAGCGAATTATCCAATACAGTAATAAAAGCTGGAAACTCTAGTATTGAAAAAAACAAAAGGAAAAATAACAAATTTGTCTCTTCAACACCTCGAGAAAAACAAAAATCTTTCTGGATAAAGTATTAACATGAAAACTTTAAAAAATCAATACTTTGACCCACAAAACGAAGCAGGATTTTCCGGAGCTAGAAATTTAATCAGAATAAACAAAAAGAAAATACCGGATAAAAAAATTAAAAAATGGTTAACAAAACAAGATGCGTACACATTACACAAAACTATAAGACGAAGATTTCCACGCTTATTTTACGATGTTAATGCCCGTGATCAAGTTTGGGAAGGCGATCTAATGCAAATGACTTCGTTTAAAAATTACAACGATGGTTTTTCTTATATTTTAATTCTCATTGATGTTTTGAGCAAATATGCATGGGCAGAGCCGTTGCGCGACAAAACCACTCAAGAAGTTACAAAAGCTTTCAAAAAATACTAGAAAATAATAAAGGACGTTTTCCCGCAATGTTACAAACCGATCGAGGTAAGGAATTTGTTGGAAGTATTTTACAAAAATTTTTGAAAGAAAATAATATCATCTTTCGCGTCGTGACCAATCCTGATGTTAAAGCGGCTGTTGTTGAACGTTTTATACGTACTATCAAAGAACGGATGTACAGATATTTTACCTATAAAAATACTTATCGATACATTGACATTTTACAAAAACTAATAACAGCCTACAACAAGACACGTCATAGTACTATAAAAATGGCTCCGGCAGCAGTAACTATTTATAATGCTCACATCGCTAGAAAAAATTTAGTTGAACGCGCGTCACGGAAACAAGTTTATCGAAAAATACCGAAATATAAAATTGATGATAACGTACGTATAAGCCGTGACAAAAACAGATTTGAAAAGGGTGCTGCAAAATCTTGGAGTGAAGAAATCTTTAATATTGTGCGTGTTTTAAAAAGACAACACTTATTTATCTACAAGCTGAATGATTTTGATGGAGAAAATATAGAAGGTTTTTTTATCCAGAAGAACTCAGTCTTGTTCAAAAAACGTGTCGAGAAACAAGTATACAAAATTGACAAAATTTTACAAACTCGTGGCAAGGGAGCAAAAAAAAAATATTTTGTTAGTTGGGTTGGCTATCCGGAAAAATTTAATTCTTGGATTTCTGCTAGAGAGGTGCAAAAATTGTAACAAAATGAATCGCAACGAATTTAGTATTGTACTACCGAGCAATAGTAGTATGCGTTATTTTCCGTTAAACACAACAACTAATTACTCCACACGCTTACCTAGAGAAATAATGGTGTACGATAAATGGGTAGTCGGTCTTTCAGAAATTTACATTCCATGTACAACTTTACATCTTCGTCGTCGCGATACTAAATTAATAGAAGCGCGGGCTGGTCAACGAGAAAAACATTTTCAACATGGTACATATAACTCGATAAATAGTCTTGTGAGCGCTATAAACGAAACACTTTTACATTTAAATAATAAAAATGAATGTTCAAAATTAATTTATGACGACAAAGGTGGTTACATTACTATAAAAGAAATTGTTAATAAACTACCAGAAAATAAGTCTTGTCAGCCTGTCTCATTTACAGACCATGTAAAACGAATTTTAGGTTTTGAAGATGGTTTTTCAAAGATAAAAGCGTCTACGACTGAGATAACATCTGTGGCAAAACACCCCGCTAGTCTTGCAAGAGCCATCCCGGATCAGCTATTTATATACTCTAACCTCTGCGAGCCTTGCATAGTTGGTGATACACATGCACCTCTACTTCGAATAGTAAATCTCGAAGCAAAAAATTTTAATTTTGGCACTACAATAGTAAAAAGATTTGATTCAATAAATTATGTACCTCTCTTAAATAATAGATTTCAAACTATAGATATCGATATAAGAGATCAGTTTGGCCAATCAATACCATTCGAGTTTGGAACGTTGACTGTGACGCTACATTTTAAAAGAGAATTCTCATTATGAGTTTTTACGACGAATATCATCATCAGTATGGCGGAGGCGGCAGAGGTATCAACAATGTTTATGTTGGCTCTCAACGACAACGAGGACATGGCTTGGGTTCGTTCTTCACAGGTCTGTTTCGACGCGCTCTGCCATTTCTTGCAAAAGGTGCTCGGGTTGTTGGAAAAGAAGCTCTACGCGCTGGTGTTAATGTTCTTAACGACGTTGCGGAAAATAACAGATCATTCAAAGAAGCTTTTAAAAATAGAGTGAATGAATCAGGACGAAATCTTAAACGTAAAGCGGTGGAAAAACTCGATAAAATTATGGAAGGATCCGGTTATAAAGGTTTGTCCCACAAAACTCTACGACAGTCGCGTAGTGTGCGTGGATCACGTCGGATCTCTTCAATAAAACGAAAAAAACGCTCAAAAACTGTCAAACGTAAACGAATAGGAAAGAGAAAAATTAAAAAGAAGACAAAAAGAAGACAAAACAAAAAGTTAAAAAGTGTACGAAGAAAATCGAAAAAAAATAAAAAAAACATTGATATTTTCGGATAATATTTGAAAATAATAATAATAATAAAAACATTGATATTTTCGTATAATATTTAAAAAAAATAATAAGAAACATGTCATTTTTACACAGTCACACGGAGCCGTGTTTAAAAACCGAGCTTGATTTGTTTTCTCTTCCACCTACACAAACTGCTCTAGAATCTTCAAGATGGGTATTTTACAAACCCGTGTCGTCGTTGAACGACGAGAGTCCGATAGAATTTTGTATAAATGGTCAAAACGAGGATTATCTAGATCTCGCACATACGTTAATCAAAGTGAAAGTGCGACTCACACCATACACCAAGGAAAAAGATGCTCTCGTGGCTCCTGTGAACAATTTTTTGCACTCAATGTTCAATCAAGTTGATGTATATTTTAATCAGAAATTGGTCTCTCCAGCAAATAATGCTTATCCTTACAGAGCATATTTAGAAAGCCTACTCAATTATGGGCCTGCTGCAAAATCTTCACATTTAACGACAAACCTTTGGGTTAACGATGTCGCTGGGGAAATGGATGAAGCGCCTGGCACTGGCAAAAATCAAGGACTGATAAAAAGACAGAAGTACTTGCAAGATGGTAAAACTGTTGATCTAATCGGTCATTTACACTGTGATGTTTTTAATCAAGACAAACTACTATTGAACGGTGTAGAAGTTCGCTTGAGACTCGTACGCTCCAAAGACACGTTTTGTTTAATGGATGCTTCAGATGTCAATTACTCTGTGCACATAAGCGAAGCAACTTTACTCGTACGTCGTGTAAAAGTGAGTCCTACAGTTTTAATAGCTCACGCAAATACTCTCGCGTCAAGCACCGCTAAATATCCAATAACACGAGTGGAAATTAAATCTTTTACCATACATAGTGGAATAACTGGTGAAAATTTAGAAAACGTTATTTTAGGCCAACTACCGAAAAGAATTATACTGGGTTTTGTAAATAATAAAGCTTTCAATGGGGATCGGACTCTCAACCCATTCAATTTCCAAAATTTTTCAATCAATTTTCTTTCGTTATACGTTGATGGTGCCCAGATTCCTAACAAACCTTTGCAACCAAAGTTTGCCGGAAACTCACCTCAATACGTCGAAGCTTATCATACCTTATTCTCTGGAACTGGTATACATTATATGAACGAGGGAAATGATATAAATCGCTTGGATTACGCTAACGGTTACTGTCTATTCGCATTCGATTTAACACCGGATTTGTCTGCACACTTTGCCAATCATTGGAATTTGGTAAAAAGCGGTACTATCAGAATAGAAGTCGGCTTCGAAAAAGCTTTGACACAAACAATAAACTGTGTACTTTACGCCGAATACGACAACGTGCTAGAAATTGATTCGTCCAGACAGGTTATCGCCGACTATAACTCATAAGCCCCTATCCCTGACGCTCAAGAATAAGAGAGGGGAGACCACAGTCGTAAACAGCCACGAAGCATACCGCCACACTTATCAGTCTGCTCAAACAGCTCGAGGGGTAACTATACACACGTGGACGCTACCATGGAAAAACTCGATTTTATAATAGATATTCAAGCATTTCACGATAAAAATGGTGATTTCCTACCAAAAGAAATCGCTGTCATTGGAGTTGACTGTAATTATTTTGCACATTGGATAATTAAACCACCGTGTAAAAGTAGTAATTTACCAAAAGGCATACTCGCTACAAACAGTTATTTATCCGTCTATCAACACGGTATCGAGTGGTTCGATGGTGAATCTACTTTAGAAGATGTAATTGATGGTCTCAAAGAAGTAGCCAGGAACGCTGTTCGCATTTACGTTCGTGGTTATCAAAAACAATATTTTCTTGAAAATATTCTTTCAAGACAAATCATCAATCTGGAAGAATACTCGTGTCCTTCCTTCAAAAATCTACCGCGCGTGAATGAACATTTCTGCTTTTATCATGGCAAAAAAAGAGAATATTTTGCCTGCGCCCTAGGGTTCGCATATAAAATACGAATATGGCTTATGAAAACGCTTCATTCGCCAACACCGATGCCAAGAGACATAGCCGACGCCCAACAACTACAGAACCTCGATAATCTTTGTGCTAAAATGAAAAACCTTAAAACTAGTTATTCCACAACGACGACGACGACAACACAGGTCAGCCCTACCCCCTCATCTACTACTACTACTACAAACGAGACAGGCGGAGAAAAAGGTGGGGATATCTCTCACGACCAAAACCTATACTCAAGCATCAAGAATGAACTCACTTCAACTACAGCAAGCTCTACGACACATTCCGGCACAGACTCTAGGCGTATTTCCAGCGAACAAAATACCGATTGTGTTGACACGCCCCTGTGCCCTTGTTGCTAATGTCGACGAAAGCCATAAACCTGGTTCACATTGGGTGGCCATCTACATCGACAAAGATGGACATGGAGTTTTCTTCGACAGCTACGGATTACCCCCATCAGTTCCACATCACATCAATAGACTCCGAAGAAATTGTGTCGTGTACGAGTGGAACATACAACAACTACAGTGTCTCGATTCTGACGTGTGTGGCCATTACTGTATCGATTTTTTGTTTTATATGTGCAATGATTATTCTCTTAATATGTTTTGTACACTATTTACCAATAATTACAGAGCTAACGATGTGTTGAGTGTATCAATGTACAACAATATTATTAATAATAAGAAATTTTTACATAATAAAATAACATGTAATCATCATAATCAATGCTGTAAATCTAAATCTGTAAGACATTTCTTATAATCTCACTTATTGTATCTTCGATATATCTTATCACATGTACACATATCTATTTTTCAAAAATGTATATTGTATCTTATCTCTGAAAAAATAAAACCGAATTTTCAAAAAATATACCTGGTTATTTTTCTCACACACTCCGATCCAAACATCCATCCATCCTTATCATCTTACTGATTTTCATTCTTTTTATTTATAAATTTACAAAACAACATTCTCCACTTTTAAATATTAATAAAAAAAAAGTTATTAAAATATTATAATCAATTGGAAATTATTTATGCCAATTTATTGACTCTGTGCAAAACAAAATATTCAAATTAAAAAATTTTTTTAAATGTTATAAACAATCATAAATTATTTATTTAAATGTATAATTATGTATGCAAATTTATTGACACTGTGCAAAACAAAAATATTCAAATTTCAAAAATTTTTTTAATTGTTATAAACAATCAAATTATTTATTTAAATTTATGCAAATATCCTTCCCTAACACCAATGTGACAAAATATGTAAATTTATGCAAATTTCTCCCCATCTCTAAATCAGTATGCGAAAATATGCAAATATTCAAATTTTTTAAAAATTCACCACCCACAACCACCCACCTCCTCCCACCACCCATCGTCACCCACTCCACCCACTCCTCCCACCTCCCCAACTGCCAGAACCGTACCCCAAGATTATCATAACAAAAATATTCAAATTTCAAAAATTTTTTTAATTGTTATAAACAATCATAAATTATTTATTTAAATTTATGCAAATATCCTTCCCTAACACCAATGTGACAAAATATGTAAATTTATGCAAATTTCTCCCCATCTCTAAATCAGTATCCAAAAATATGCAAATATTCAAATTTTTTAAAAATTCACCACCCACAACCACCCACCTCCTCCCACCACCCATCGTCACCCACTCCACCCACTCCTCCCACCTCCCCAACTGCCAGAACCGTACCCCAAGATTATCATCTGCCAGAACCGTACCCCAAGATTATATCTACCCGACACCTCTTATCTCTTCACTGGCGCCATTAGGCCACGCCCCCTGTCTGCCAGAAGTGTACCCCAACTACTAGCGGATGAAAAACTACGTATCTTGCCGTATACTGGCCGTATAAGAGTCGTTCTTCAACCACGCACCGAGATCACCCGGTTGAAAAGGTCTGATAAAGCCAGATAAAAAGGGTGCAGAAACCTAATAACCTATGCGGTTTTTGCATCAGAATCTGCAAATTTGTTTTAGTTTTTACCAGACCATTTCAACCGGGCAGTCTTCTTTCGCTCAACTGTCGATATATTGATATATTGTATTTAAATTTGGCGTTCGCAAATGTAACCCATATATATGAAAGTTTTCCGCCAGTGTGATAGTAGGTTTTCAAATTTGTTCATAAAATTTTGTTAATAATTTTTAATACGATTCTTAGAGCCTGAGTATATACACGCGATTCATTTTAGTTTGCCATCTCGTTATAATTTTTTTGTATTATTCTATGTTATTCTTAAAACGTTTTAATTCACTTTAATGTATTATTTATTGATTATTATTAATTAAAAATAAAAATTCATAGGGATTTGGAATGAATCCTCCTCGAAAGAAGGTCTGCTATAGTGACAGACATATTAGACGGAAAGTAAAGCAGGAATTTGAATCGTCTATGCAGAAAATTAATTCAAATTATTTAGCATCTAAAGCTTCACCATCAATAAGTAGTACATCCGAATGCGTAAGAAATACCTACAGTTATTTAATGAATCATCATAAAAAATTATTTTTGTAACAGACGGGTACGACTTTCGCTTTTTTTTTGTGCCTGAAAAACGGAATTAAAGTAATCGTTTTGCGCTGTACTTTTACACCCGCTTCAGCACTATAAGTGTCCGCTTTTCGTTAATCTTGTGAAAAATGATATTAGCGCCTTTCTTAATCATTATAGGGCCGTTATTTATATTATTTAATGACTTTACTCTTTATTTAACGTTTTTAATTAATAAATACACATGTTCAAAGTTTTCGAAAGTTGCTGGGTCGGAAAACTATTAGTCAAAGCTTGCTTTCCAAGCACAAAAACAAGAAAAAGCCAAACGTATGTCACAAAAACTATGGTATACACCAAGGGCTATCTAGGCAGATTATTTGACCTCGTGTGATTTCAGTATTCGTCTTCGGCTCGCACGACGAGCTCGCCGTCGAATCGTACTGTATACTCCACGATTGGTCTAAAAATGTGCAGTACGCCCTTGGTACACAATATACTATTTTGTGACCTAATTTGAATAATGAACTTTTCTTTTGTTAAAATTAGTCTCTAGAAGATAACGATGGTTTGCAAGGAACATCAAACTCTCTAGAAGATCACGATGATTTACAAGGAACATCAAGCTCTAATTGTAATGAGGATAATTTTATGAACCTGCAATCGCATGATGAATGCAAGGAGAGTAAAAATAATTATGAAAATATTAATTGTTCTGAATTCGAGATTCGTGGCGCTAATGCACCTAATATAGAAGAAAATTCAAATAATAATAAGGATATTTGGTTGGATTCAATTTTAGATGAACCTGATGAAATAACCGAATCTGATTTATTTGATGAAGTTGAGTTTCATTACAGGTATAGTGATAATGATGAGTCAGAATTGATGAATTTGAATGCGATGATTATCTAACCGATCAAAAAAGTGCGTCTTTGAGAGAAACAGAGACTCACAAAGAGATTATTTCAGTTGAAAATGTAAGCAACGATAGTATTAGTCATTTCAATGCGGAACATGTGGTTACAGAAATTTCCGACTCATTAAAAGCAGTCCTTGCTCAATGGGCTGTTAAGTGCATGATTCCGCACATTTCTATACGAAAGTTATTGCAGTCTATTAGAATTCATATACCTACACTTTCCTTGCCACTAGATTCAGGAACGTTATTAAAAACACCTAGACATAGTGAAATTTTAAATATTCAAGGAGGATTGTATTGCCATTTTAAGTTGAAAAATGCTTTTGAAAAAATCGTTAAGAAGCGTTTATTATTAAATATATGCCATGAAAATATCGATTTAATAATTAATATAGACGGTGCACCGTTGGGTAAAAGTTCCGAGAAAAATTTATGGCCCATTTTGTGTTCGGAAAAATGTATAAAAGATGTATATATTGTCGGCGTATATTGTGGTCAATCAAAGCCAAAAGATGTCAACGAATTTTTAAAACCATTTGTCGAGGAAGCGAATTACTTTGTTAATAATGGCTTCGTACACAATGAACAAAACTATTGGATAAATATATATGCTATGATTTTAGATGCACCGGCGAAAGCTTTTGTTCTAAATGTTAAATATCACAGCGGCTATGATTGTTGTACGAAATGTGATATTGAAGGTACGATGTATCGATGCGTTTGTTTTCCTGGTGCTATCGGTGTTTTGAGAACCGACGAGGATTTTAGATTATATAATTATATAGAAGATTACCAAAGAGCTGAATCAATTCTAAGTTCTGTACCGAATTTAGGATTGGTTACAGATGTGCCGTTAGATCCTATGCATCTGGTTTATTTGGGTTGCACTAGAAAATTATTGCTTATATGGCTAGGAGCCTCTCTTATTTATAAATTACCCCAAATAAAGCAGAACATTATTTCTGAAAAATTAGTATTACTCAAGAATTACATGACCTATGATTTTAATCGAAAGCCAAGAGAATTAAAGTTCATTAAATTTTTCAAAGCCACAGAATTTCGACAATTTATTCTATATACTGGAGTGATTGTATTAAAAAATATTGTGCATCCTGACGTCTATTTAAATTTTCTCACATTACATATATCTATTACAATTTTAAGTAATCCGAAATTTTGTTTAGATACGGCATACATTGATTATGCAGAAAAACTGCTAGTGAAATTTGTTGAACATTTTCAGAAAATATATGGACCAGACTATGTCTCGTACAATTTTCATAATTTGTTACACCTAGCAAATGATGCTAAAAAATACGGCGAGCTTGAAAATTTTTCTGCATTTCGATTTGAAAATTTTATTGCAATGATAAAACGCCTAATTCGAAAGGGCAATCAACCTCTCCAACAACTGTTATTAAGATGTGGAGAAATCGAAATAATGGAGGAAACATTATTTGACGGAGATAATGAAGAAATTGTACAACAAGTGTATCATCAGCACAACAAAGGTCCAATAACTGAGAATTTCAAACTTTTTTCGCAATACCAAACACTCCATTTTCAAACTTTTAAAATCAGTTGTACCAACAACAACAATAATTATGTGCAAATAGACAACAGTTTGGTAGTAAAAGCGTGTAATTTTGTAAAGAATACAAATAGCGACATTTATGTTATCGGAAAACGAATTACAGTAATAGGTAGCCTATATGAAGTTCCATTGTTATCAAGTCAAATAGGAATAAATTTAATACTGTCACGTCCTAAAACATAACACGACTGGGATTATTAACTCAATTAAGAATTAATGCTCTTTTTGGTCGTAGCTGCGCCAGCTAATAAACCATGGACGAGCTAAAGGAAAAGATGTGTAGTAACAAGTTCGTAATTAATCGTTGAAAATTTAGTAATTAATTTTTCTTTGGATTGAAGATTTGGATTTTAATAGGGACCAACAGAAGCAGCACATTTGTCTCCTAAAAACAATTTTTGTTGCACATGCCTCTTGTATGGATTGGAAAAAGGTCACGAGCCCTGGAATGATGTGTGTTGGATAATACTAAATTTCCCCCATCTCAGGTTGTTCTCAGATTCGCCCTTCCCTAAACCAACCTAATCAATTATTATCGATTTGTAATTTTTCCTTAGTTCGTTAAATTTTAATGATATTTATTTTCCAAATAATAATTCTCTTTAAGTTAATTCAGTCGTTGCCTTGTCAACTCAAATTGCACAAAGCCCTTAAGACTCGCACTAAATGAATTGTTATCGTAAATAGCTCCTGTCCAGTAATCCTTAAGATCAAGGCCAATCGTCTATTCACGATCCAAGACAATTACTTATTCACTTGTCTGGAATTTTAATTTATTTTTCTTTTTTTTCCTTTATTTACCTTTCTTATTTTTTGTAAATTTCCTTTTCTCTTATAATGTTTGAATATAGTAAATTTAGAAATTTGGTAAAAAGAAATTAAACTAGAAATTTGAAAAATCTGAATATTTATTTAAATTTTGAAATTTGTGTACAGAGTTTTTAAGCTTGTGAGGCTTGTGTCAATCTGCTGTACAGTCAGCAAAGCTTGTGAGGCTTGTGTTGATCTGACTTGGTCAGTTCAGCAAAGCTTGTGAGGCTTGTGGTGAACTGCACCCTGGACCAGTCAGCAAAGCTTGTGAGGCTTGTAAATCTGACTGACCGACCAGCAGTGCGCGTTCGGCGTATTTAAATACATTGCTCCTCCTCTTCTTTGGCTGGAAAAATTGCGGTGTCGAATCGGGTGGTTGCGTCATCTTGAGGCATCGAATCGCTGGTTGACATTTGTAACGGCGGTTGATAGCCATGTATCCTGTAGTGTTAATTGTGGCTAGTGGTGTGAGAAAACGGTGTCCAATGGTGCAGGGGTGTCATCCCTTCCAAACGTCGATTTTTGTGATAGAGAGCGGTCCCTTATCCCTTCTCTAGGGTATTTTCCGGCGGCTCGTATCTTCTTTAAGGAGCGAGAGAGAACGATATATGTGCGACAGAGAAAGAGAGATGAGAGAGACAAAAGATATATCCTTCTCTTTCTTTCGAGTCAAAAATGATAAATTTTCTGTTACTTGCTGAAAATTATACAATGTTGGCAGTTTATAAATTATAAAATATGTTATTCTATTACATTTTGTTCTAAAATGAAAATACAAATTTGAACGGAAGTTATCGGTCTATTACAACAGGAGTTAAACGCATTACAAATTTTATAAACTTAATTATACATTAAACAATGAAATTTCTTATGCAAACTTTATAAAAACATTAGACTATTCATTCTAGCTAATATATCAATCATATTATTAAGTTATTTTATTAAATTAATACATTTTCCTTAGATTTTCTATTATTTATTTAAAATATTTGAAATTTAATTAGTTTTCGTAAGTAACAATGTATTAGAATACAACTATTGTCCAGTAAAATGTTTTATCTAATGTGTATATTTCATAAAACTTGCATTAACAATGAAAATTACTTATAAATAGTCATAATAGTTAATTATTATTAAGAAAACGTACGAATTACAAATGTATTATTCGTGTTCTAAACAGTTTATCATCTAAACTTAAAGTCTAGTTAGTTAATCTAGTAGAAATAGACAAATGGATTATTATTACTATAAAAACATATTATAATAATGGATTTCTCATCTCTTAATTTTTACTTAACATAATGCAATTTTTATCTTAAACAAAAATTATTTTTCTAATTATAATTAATGAGATATCTAGCGTTATTCTAAAATAATATTCTTATGCTATAGTACATTGAGTCCTAAAAGATGCTGGAAAATGCGTCTCCGCGCAGGAAGACTGAGATAAAATCTATTTTTAGACGAGCCATGTGTTTTGGGGCTGATGTAGCTGACAAACATCTTCTTTGTCTCGGTTTTT
The DNA here is from genome assembly GCA_036365515.1 of Torymus aiolomorphi. Taxonomy (NCBI): domain Eukaryota; kingdom Metazoa; phylum Arthropoda; class Insecta; order Hymenoptera; family Torymidae; genus Torymus; species Torymus aiolomorphi. Next base: position 7,016,273 of record CM070874.1, on the reverse strand, counting down.
CCTATAATTAACAATCTAGATATTCTACCATGAATTGAATTATTTATCTTACTAAATAATTATGTAGCAAGATATTACAACTTGAATGAAAATGCTACGACTATTTTAATGATAGTTATTTGGAATACAAAATTTTACTAACTTAATAATCTAATTTACAATGAAATCATATATGACAAATTTATAATAACAGTCAATTATCTAAAATAAACTAAAACCTAAATGCTTTGTTATCAAAACTTGTTGATTTGTATAATATAATAGCTATTATAGTAATTATTTATCGTTGGTTAATAAAGATTCTTTACATGGTTATAGGTTGCGTTTATAAAATGCATATGGTTACTCATAGAGCTATATTTTTGGGTTTTTGTTACTAGATCTTTGTATTATTAATACAAAAACAACAAAGCTGTTGATTGCTATTTAACAAAGAATATATATAATTAATATTATTTTTCCTAATTTCCTTACTTTTATATTTAATATCGGTTGTTGTTAAAATAATTTTATTGATAACGGTTTGAGAGATAATGTAAAATAATATTTCAATGTATAGTATAAGTCATGTTTTGAAAAACTCGGAAAAACGCGTCCCTGCGTGGGAAAGCGTCGCATCTATATTTAGTATGGGCCATGTGTTTTACAGCCCCAAGATTACGTATCCGCTCGAGGCAAGCGTCCCTTAAAGCTAATTTCACATTCTGAAGGAATATTTTCGAGCCTAAATATAGTTGTTTCAACTGAAAAACATTAATTTATTTATTTATTAATTAGTTAAAATTTGATTTATTTATTACAAGAATATTTTGTATAAACCAAATATTTTGCTGGTTGGTGAGTTTCCTTTATAGAAGTAAGAAAAGGAAACAAAAGAAAAAAATAATGGGATGAGTGTTATTACTCAGGTATAGAAAATAGTCCTTCAGGAGTGTGGTTTAAGGTAACTAATATAATCCTAAATCTATTTTACAAATGTTATATCATGTAAACTATTCATCCCGCGCCTGAACGGTTGCTATTTAATGTGTATTGTGTACTGTGTATCTGTTAAATGCTAACTTAGTTAATTTACATAAAAAAAATACGAACATATCCAATCAAACATATAAAGGTAAAATTGTAATTAGCAATTCATTCTTAACCTATTATTTAGAACATATACTTGTAGAAAGTCGATCATAATTTATAACTAACTAATTAATACAAACTGAAGTATTTCTAAATAATATTGCATTGCGGAAATATTGTAATTCAACTAAAGGTTTTATTATTATAATTTTTGTGACACGTAGATATTATTTTCTTATTCGGATTGATACATGACTATGTTATATTAATAATCAATAATTAATATCTGGTGAACATTTTTATTAGAGTGAGTTACTTATTTTACATAAGAAAAAGTAATAATCTTTGGTAACAGATTTTCTAATATAGTTTACTACACTCGTAGTCGTGGGTATAATCGGTTAATTGCATGCACTGCGTCGTTGTTTTTTTTTGGCAGCTTGGGAAACTCCCCATAGCGCAGGTCACATCTACAACCCTTGGTGCAATAGTGTCGGTAGGGTAGTAGGTGTTCAGGGTTATGACTATGGTTCATCGCATAAAAATATATACAAAAAAAAATTTTCCCATCGCAGACGGTTCCGTTACAATACAGAATGTAGAAAATACAAATTTAGAGTCATGGAATATAAATCAAATAACTGCAAAACTGCTTAAACTACCACATGGAAATAATTTTGTAACTTTTCCGCTTGTACATACTCAAAACGTCAATGTATAAAATGTTTCTTTTTTTTTTTGAGCGATTATTATATAGCAAATGCAAATAAATGATACGTTGCAGGCACGTGAATTTTGAATTTTAATTTGTATTTCTCGCAAGTTAATTATAAAAAGATGAAAAGTGAGTATAAAATATAAGAACTTGTATGTACTAGCAGGTATATTTTTTGTATAAAATTAAAACCTTTGCATTTATAAATTAATTAAGTGAATTATTAAAAAACCCTAAATTTCCATAATATAATTATTTATACCATGTATAGCATCTAAAAAGTGAAGTAATTTGAATAATCCATGATATATAATTTTTAAATTTAAAATATTCTAAGCGAAACGTAGATATAAAAAATAATTGTTTTTTCATCAATTTTGAGATGTATTCTATGACGATTTTTAATGATCCAAAATTTATTATTAATATTATTGCAAATTTATTTAAAAATTTAAATGATTTCTACGTTCATGTTCAATGATCCAGATTTTATTATTGTTATTATAAAAAATTTATTTAAAAATTCAAACGATAATATGTTAGAAACAAATGTACGAAGAACTTTTGACATCTTTCAAAATTAACTGAAAGTTTATGCAGATATCGTCAAAATTTTTAATATTTGTTATATGTATATAACAATAACTAATGTTAAAAACTATCAAAAGTAATAAAAATGTAAACAGCTATCAGGTTTGTTTTAATCGATGGCCAAAAAAATACTATGGTATCATGGTAACTCTTCTAGAAATTAAAGGTATTAAAAAAATATTTTTATAATATCTAACCTCAAAATCAACACTTTAATATGATTATTCGGCTTTTGTGGTATAAAATATAATACTGTACGACACTGGTGCGTAAGGTGATGTTTACCGCATTCGACTTTTCTCACACCCGTATCGTAATGTATTAATACAAAAATCTCTTTTCAGATAGTAGTATTTTAATACGTTTGCAGGAATCAAAATAACGCGTGAAATTTGGTGATACTTGAGTCGCCAAGGCGCCGGGGAAGGGGATCCGCTTGTAGGGGAGGGGGTTAGCGCGCGAGTCACGCGAGCAAGGGCGAATGTACTACAAAGCTCTTGATTGGTTGACCGAGAGTGTTTTGTTTCTGCTATGCGAAGCTCTCGCGCGTGTTTACTTCTCCCGAAAAGTCAAAAGTAAAACGATGATTCTATCGAACGCCAATTTTCGTACATTTATCCATAACTAACAAGTTATGGTAAAATGAATTAATTAACTAATGTCGTTTATTATTCCGTATGTGTAGACACAATTGCGTAAAACAGAAAATTGCCTGAAGCAAGTTGAACGACATACCTATAGATAAGTCGCCGGCCGGTGTACTTATAGAGAGAAATATAGAAGAGGGAAGAGGCGCGCGCGCGCCACGCACTTTCTTGACACAAAATACATCATTGTCACCGAGGCTGCTTAAGGGTGAGGATTGTTTTACTCCTGCTGTCATCACCACGTTCATCATGTGGTACGTCGTAGAATTCGATGAAGGTAACGAAATCGTTCCCAACGAGTGGTTAAGCGCTGATAAAGCAACGTGTTTATGGCCGCCTTATAGAGGTTTGATCAAAATTGCACGCGCTGTGGAAGATCGAGAGATTCCTGGAAGTGAGTGGCAGACTTTTCCTGTCGTCAGGATAATGGCAAGCGCAGGTAAACGTTACTGTAGATGTGATATAATTGACGCGAATCCACTTTTTTTAAAAGGATTTTTGTTATTTTTTAACATTAATTTTCGTAAAATCTATATTGATAAAACGTGAATTTGTATTCCGCGAATTTTGTTGTTACAGATTCATACGAAGAAGCACAAGAGAAATGCAAAATTAGCTTGCGCGTTTCAGATGTTGAAGACGCATTTAATAAAGTTAACGACAAATCTCAGCGTAAGGATCGACATAAAAGAAAACTCGACTCGACGACTGACGATGATGAAAGAGGCGAAAATAATAATATGATAAAGAAAGATGATTTTCCAACGTTCGGTTTTATAAACAATTTAACAGAAGGTGAGAAATTTTTTTAAGAGACGCGTGATATAATTAGAAATTTAATTTTAAGAAAAAAGTTTAAGAAATATTCACATAATTTATATCTTTTTCATGGGATAAGTGAACAAAAAAAAAAAAACAGCAATTAATAACAAAAAAAAAAAAACGGTTTATTAATTTTCAGTACTTTTTATTATAATTTAAAGTAAAAGTGTTGTTTCTGACAAATTGTGTACTATGCCTGTAGATGAAGAATCAACGATAGAACCCAAGAAGAATTTGATTGCAGAGACTGAGCTGTTAAGGATACAAAATGAGGACGAGCGTCAGAGAATGCAAACAGCAAAAGCAGCAGCAGCAGAGGCAGAAGCATCTTCTATGCTATCAACAAATATTGCTGCACATGCTTGTAAGTTTTACTTTCAACATGGAATATATATATATATATATTACACAGTGCAGTTAATCGATACAGGTTTTTGAAATCTCATTCAGCAGCAGCCGCAGCAGTTCCAGCATCAGCGCCAGCAGCAACAGTTTCTCCTATACCTTCATCGGGAACTGAAATAGATGATAGTAAGATACATAATTGAATGAGATATAAGTATAATTAATTATGATTTAAGATGATGGTTTGAATGTCAATTTTTACATGTAGTCTCTGACGGACTTGCTGTCCAGTCAAATGTTACATGTAGATGGAAAAAGGATGGAAAAAAACACACAACAATTTATTTTGTGAGTTGTTTTTCTCCATCCTTTTCCCATCTACATGCAACATTGGACTGAACAGCAAGGGACAAGAGGTGAATAAAAATTTTATAGATAATGAAATACAGGTCATAATAACAAACTAATAATGTACGTACATACATGATATTATAATAACAATTGTTCGTGTGAAGCACTACCTGTACAAAAATGTAAATAAGGAAATAATTGAATGAAATCAACCTTTTGACTGGATTGTTTTTCGATATAATTGTTATAGAATGCAGTATTGGAAATTGTATACCTCAAAAAATTTTGTAAAAGATATCTAAACAGAACATAAACCTCTTTGCAGTTCATCAAGCGATAAGAGAAAATCAAGATTCGACCTAGATAATTAAATGTAGATTATTTTTATCGTAGTCAATCATGATCAGCTGGGTAGTGTTTTAATGTTGTATAAATTATCTTTGCAATATTTTAGATAAAACAATGTATTAAAAGTAATGGAATTGAAAAGAAGTAGAAAGTGTTATGGTGTTTGCTTTTTTCAAAAAGGGTTATACTGTTAATAGTAAAACAAAGTTAAAATACAGTTTTACTATTAACGGTACAATCCTTTTTGAAAATAGCAAACACGATAGCACTTTATACTTTTTTTCAATTCCATCACTTTCAATAAACTGTTTTATTTAAAATAATTGCAAAAATAATTTATACAAGATTTAACTTTGTTTTACTATTAAAGATACAATCCTTATTGAAAATAGCAACCATCACAATCACTTTGTACTTTTTTTCAATTCCATCACTTTTAATAAATTGTTTTATCTAAAGAAATCCAAAGATAATTTATAAAAGATTTTAAAATACTGCCCAGCGGATCATGATTGACTACGAAAAAAATAAACTACATTTAATTATCAGTCAAATCTTGATTTCCTTTTATCGCTTAATGAACTGAAAAAATGTTTGTGTTTTGTTTATAGATCTCTTTTTCAAAAATTTCTTCATGTATTGCATTTCCAATACTGTAATCTATAACAATATCCAGAAATAATCCAGTGAAAATGTTCATTCTGGTCAAGTATTTTCTTGTCTACATTTTTATATCAGTAGTTCTTTCACACGAACGATTGCTATTATAATATCATGTAAATTAAACCAATAAAAAGTACATTATTAGTTAGTTATTACAATCTGCATTTTATTATCTATAAAATCTGGATTTCCTCTCGTCCCTTGATGAACGTAAAGAAACCACAAAGTATCAGCCCTTTTAGTAATAAAAGTATACGCAAATACATTTCAAAATGGTTATACATATCTAACATATCTAAAAATAATACGCAACATCTTTGCAGTTCATCAAGGCATAAGAAGAAATCAAGTTTTGGCAGATAATTGAATGCAGATTATTTTCATAATAGTCTATCATGATCAGCTGGGCAGTGTTTTAATATTGTATAAATTATCTTTGCAATATTTTAGATAAAACAATTTATTAAAAGTAATGGAATTGAAAAAAGTAGAAAGTGCTATGGTATTTGCTATTTTCAATAAAGATTGTACCTTTAATAATAAAACAAAATTAAAATACAGTTTTATTTTGTACACAGGGATGCTAATAATTTGTGATTCGTTTAAAGCACAAATCATTGAGTGAAATTCACATAGAAAAGACAATTGATTTGAAATCGTTCAATGTACATAATACTATAACAGCAATTGTGGGCCTGGTAACAGAAAGGTGACATAGCTCATTCAGTTAACATATGATAACCTTAACCTTTCTGTTTCCAGGCTCTCAACTGGTGTTATAGTATCATGTAGATAAAACAATTTCAAATCAATTGGCTTTGCTACGTGAATTGCACTGTATGATTTGCACTTGCACTGTATGATTTGCAATCACAGATTACTAGCACGTCTGTGTATGAAATAAAACTGTATTTTAATTTTGTTTTAGTATTAACGGTACAATTCTTTTTGAAAATAGCAAATACAATAGCACTTTCTATTTATTTTTCAATTCTAACACATTTAATAAACTTTTTTGTCTAAAATAATACAAAGATAATTTATACAAGATTTAACTTAGTTTTAGTATTAACGGTTCAATCCTTTTTGAAAATAGCAAACACCATACACTTTCTATTTTTTTTTTTTTTTTTTTCAATTCTATCACTTTTTTAATAAACTCTTTTATCTAAAATATTGCAAAGATAATTTATAAAAGATTTTAAAACACTGCCCAGCTGATCATGATTGACTACAATCCTCTTCCTCTTATAATTTTCTGTTATCGCTTGATGAACTGCAAAGATGTTTGTGTTTGGTTTGTAGATCTCTTTTCCAAAAATTTCTTGACGTATTTAATTTCCAGTACTGCAATCCATAACAATATTCAGAAATAATCCAGTCATAATGGTCATTCCGTTCAAGTATTTTCTTATTTATAGTTTTGTACCAGTAGTTGTTTCACACGTACATTATTAGTTCGTTATTGCAATCTGCATTTCATTATCTATAAAAGACTTGATTGATTTTCTCTTATCCATTGATGAACTGTAAAGGAACCACAAAGTATCAGGCCTTTTTTTAGTAATAAAAGTATGCACAAATAAATTTCAAAGTGGTTATACTTATTTAATAAAAAACTGCTTATTATTGTTGAGCCACACGCGTTCAACTATGATTTTTTGATAAATTTTGTTTAATAAGGTGTTTTAAAAAAGAAAACAAATAATAAAGCTGCAGAGAACTACAAATGATATTATCATGAGTATAAGCGACAACATGTATACACCTTGTAAACATACTGGTTCCAGATTCCGGTATTCGATAAAGGTTCAAATGAATCGATCAAGTAGGTTAGGTAACGATCAGTGTTTACTATACGCATGTGTGGCAGGGATGGGGTATGTATAAGGCCGTGGCCACATAAACGCGTACGACCGCGTTTGACTGCGTTCGACCGCGGTCAGGCGCACGCGCTCGCTTCTCTCATTGGTTGGAAGCAGGCTCAGTGCATAGTACGACCAATGAGAGAAGCGAGCGCGTGCGCCTGACCGCGGTCGAACGCAGTCGGACACGGTCATACGCGTTTATGTGGCCAGGGCCTAAAATTGATTGTCGAAAACTATGATACGCACTGTACGAAACTTTTAAATTAAAACTAAAATTTATATCATTAAAATTTGACTGCTTGTACTTGAACAAATTGGATCGTAATGGTTGTTTAAAAGTGTATTTTAAAAAAAGCTATATAACAATGAGAATCATGAATTTCAAATTTTCATAAGTTTAATGATAAACTTAATGATAATTTAAGGGGATGTGCAACCCTAATTTCAATATTTTTTTAAATCAACATTCAAACATTTATTTGGAAAAAGACGGCTGTCAAGCGCTCCGTACACGCAAACACTATATGCAGATTTTTTTCTGGATAATTCTATTGATATTTACGTGAGTTATGCTCGTTTGAAAAGTAGGTCAATTGTAGATTCCTACTTACCGGCAGTACGGTTTTTATTTAATTCAATAAATTCTCATCATTTTTTTTGGAAAAAGACGTCTGTCAAGCGCTCCGTACACGCAAATACTATATGCAGATTTTTTTCTGGATAATTCTATTGATATTTGCGTGAGTTATGCTCGTTTGAAAAATAACGTCGGTACTCACATCCCCTTAATAATGACATTTTTCAATAATTTTGGATTGTAAACTTTATTATCAATATTAAACAAAACATTAACTTCAATAAGTAATAGTATATTTGTTATTATTTAAAACGGTTGTTTTGATTGTCTTATGGAACTAAAAGATCTTGTGCATTGTTTGAAAAAAATTTTCCAATGTTAATTTATATAAAAATATTTTAGACAATTCATAAGCTTGTCCATGTAAGAATTAATTAAGTAACTTTTTTTTTATTTGATTAGCTGCTGATATCTCTAATTAATTTAACTTTGTAGTTATGAAAATAAAAATGTACTTCACGCAACAAAATAACGTTCGGTTATAAAAAATATAATATTTGTTTATAGTTTTCAAGAACCCTGCGACGACCGCAAATTGGCTGATCGTCAAATTCGAAGCAGACAAAATGGTTATCGAGCTTATACCTGGCTTTTGGCTAGCCGACGATGGAAAAAGGGCCTTTTGGCCTCCCTCTGGAACTGATGCACAATCAGCTGTTAAACACAGATGTCATCCAAAAGAGGATTGGAAACTATGGGATATTTGTGAAGTAATGGGATCTAAAGGTAAAACATTTATTATAACATTTAATAAATTTTTATGAAACTGCTGCCCAGAAGTAGTGGCTCATTTAAAGACTCGCTGTGACAATATTTCTAATAAAAAATTTCGATAATTAATAATAAAATTTGTTACGTCATTACAGATCTCTATCAAGTAGCTGTAGCTTTTAAGCAAGAAATTGAGGCAAAGATGCAATCATCAAAAAGATCATTGTCGAAGATTACTGGTATAACTGAAATAGTAACGCAAAATAAGATCGCAAAACGATCAAGGTTAGCGCCACTTCATTCTGAAATTGAAAACGTACCGCCGTCTTCTCCTGAACCACCAGAGCCTGCAGATTTAATGCCTTCTGATTTAAATGACCCTGGAGAGCAATTCAAATATATGACTCGTAAGTTCGTTCGATTATTACTTATACTAATGTTTCTATATACACAGCTTTCATTATGTTTATTAAATTTTTCAATTGTCGACTGTTATTTAAGTATACGATAATTTCGTTTTTTCAGAAGTACTTCATCAGGTTTTGGAAAACCAAGCTGAGCTGAAGATAGCAATAAGATACGGCAATCCTGATGCCGCGGTATCGACTGCCACGGACAGTCTTGCTAATGTACGTGGTCAATTTCCTGTAAAATCTGTAAATGAATTTAAAAAACTTCACAATGAGTTGAAAGATAGTAAGAACTTCACACCAAAAGTGGTACGTTTTTATCAGTTTTGAAGAAGGTGAAAAAGTGGCAACCTTTGGTATTTGGCAAAAATGTCATATTTTTACCCTCTTCCTTGTCTATCTAGTTAGAATATCTTTAATAATAACAACAATCAATTTCTTTGTTTTAGAAAATGCTGCTGGAAACAGTAGGAGGAAAAACTCCGCATTTCCAGATGAGAAATATGCTTGCTTTTGTAATGGCAGATATTCTTGCCGTTAAGTACAGTTTCTGCGGTACTGCCGGTAAAAAGGAATCTCTCAAAGGCCATAGGGTATTCAAATTGATATCTCTTATAGCCATCAATTCCGGCTCTGTTTACACGGAGAATGACGCTAAAACGACGACGCAGAACTGGCTGAAAGAGGCCAAGAAACGGCTGGAGCACGCTGCTGAAAGGGAACGGCGGAAGCGGGAAAGAAACGACGCTGCTGCCTCAGATGACGAATCGAATATTATATTATCATGACTAATTTTTATAATATTAATTTATTTAATAATTTAATTTATATTATGCATTAATATATTTTGAATCAATGTATTGTTTTAGTATGTTATTTATAACGAATTAATAAATTCGGTTTACACTAAATTGTTGTATTATCTGATTAATTACATTTAGTAAAAAAAAAAGTTTTTTACAGCACGTTGATTGATAAAACGTTTCCCCTGCATTTATCAAATGTACAATCTGAAAACGTTTTAGCAACGTAGAAAAAAATCTTGCTGAAAAGCGCGAAAAGTTCCTAATTCGTTTTAAAAACGTTTTGACAATAAGTATGCTATATTCGGTTTGATATATTCTCGCGTTTTCTGCGCGTGGAAAAAACGTTGCTGCGACACCTATCAAAACAATGTTTTTATAACGTTCCTACAACCAAATAACCAAAACTTAAGCCATTATTCGAAGGTTGTAGAAATAGTTTTACAAACGTTTCGAAGGCATCGCAAGCTCTTCACACGTTGACGTTTTAAAAAGGTTCCAAAAACGTTGTAAGAAAACCACAGGTGAAAATAGGTTGGGGTCATAATTTCGTTTCGAAAACGACGCAGACACGTCACATTAGAACCGCCTGAAAACGTTATCAAAACGCGTTCACTCAGTTTGTAAATTTACGCCTTAACGTTTTAAAAATGTGCCAAAAACGTTGTAAGAGAACCGCAGGGGAAATTAAGTAGGGATCACAATTTCGTTTCAGAAACGTCGCCAACACGTAACAATTAAAACCGCCTTAAAACGTGATCAAAACGCGTTCACTCAGTTCGTAACACGTTTTTACAACGTGGTTTTTGCCACAAAGGCGGACATCTCGACGTTGTGACAACGTTGTTAACTAGTTTCGGCCACCAATAATCAAACGTTTTATAGTTTTTAAAGCAACGTTTTTGCAACGTTTGCAAAACGGAACGTGCTATCTGGGTCCTCATCCCCACTGCCTAAAACATTATTAATATATTTTGTTTTGCTCTAGGCGAAGAGCTCCTGCAGAAGACAACACGTCTTCATATCATTCTACTCTCCTCGAGGGTAGCCAACGCAACTACCACTTCCCGAGGACATCCATAGGAGAACACAACAGAGAAGTAAGGGCGGAGGTGTATAGTTGAATGTAGTTTGCGCTCCCGCGACAGACTCGAGTAAGTACTTCACTTCGGGTTTGGACTTTATCCTGTAGTATAGTCGAACCTAGCCTCCAACTTTCCATCTGTCTACTCCTCTGTTCCTGACAGGTCGATACTACAATCCTCATTCCTATACTGCTTAACACTTTATTAATATATTTTGTTTTGCCCTAGGCGAAGAGCTCCTGTAGAAGACAACAGGTCTTTATATAATTCTACTCTTCTCAATGGTAGCCAACGCAACTACCACTTCCCGAGGACATCACCTAGGCGAACACAACGGAGAAGGGAGGGCGAAGGTGTAGTTGAATGTAGTTTGCACTCCCGTGACAGGCTCGAGTAAGTACTTCACTTTGGATTTGAACTTTATCATGTAGTATAGCCGAAACAAGCCTCCAACTTTCCATCTGTCTACTCCTCTGTTGCTGGCAGTTCGATACTGCTCTCCTCATCGCCACTGCTTAACACATTATTAATATATTTTGTTTTGCTCTAGGCGAAGAGTTCCTGCAGAAGATAACACGTCTTCATATAATTGTACTCTCCTCGACGGCAGCCAACGCAACTATCACTTCCCGAGGACATCACCTAGGCAGACACGACGGAGAAGGGACGGCGAAGGTATACTTGAATGTCTGCGCTCCCGCGACAGACTCGAGATGTAGTCTAGACGCCAGGGGGGTTTCCGTGGCCGATAGATGTCCGTACTTCCACCAAAGCTGTAGGGACTGCGATCTTCCCTCTCGCTCTCTCTGCGAGAGTGGGGGAAGAGGCCATGTTGCGTGTGGCGAGAAGCCGCCTGCGAGCGGCAGTCGTTGCTCAGTGTTACGAGCGTGCGGACGTAATCCGCTGTACCTCCTTACCTTCAATAAACCTCCTCGTTATTATTAACTCTCCGACTCTTTATTCTCCTCTCCCCCTTCCTTTCCTGGAACGTGAGGAGACCCGTGGGTACAGAATCCCCACATTGGTGACCCCGACTACAAGGAGCACCGAGGAGGAAGCAGGCTGTTACCTGCAGCGGCATTCTTGACTCAGTGCTGCACTACAAGCTTCGGCCAGCTTTGCGGCACTTCGCCGCGAGGACTTCTTCAGGATCTCCGTGTGCGTGCTGGCACGCCGGCGCACACGAGAAGTCCCTGGCCAGGCAAGTTACACCGTGTGCGTGCTGGCACGCCGGCGCACACGTGTGCTGGCAGTTTTGCCTTTCATATTTACGTCGTGTGCGTGCTGGCACGCCGGCGCACACGCGTAAGATCTACCGCCTTGAGCATCGAGCGCATCTGCGCGGTCAACGTGCCTCGTCGACTCATCTCCGAGGCATTGCAGTCCTTCATCGCCGGATCTCCAGGTGCGTACTTACGTGAAGCCACCGTCACTGACGCCTTCAAACGCACCTGTCGAGCAACGTGAGGACATCCGCTTCAAGGCTGATCTCCGAGTGCGGCCTTGCGTGAAGCCACCGTCACCGGCGCCTTTTCACCGCACTCGTTGAGCAACGTGGAGAAGCTGGCATCCAACTACTGCGTCTCGTCGAGTTCTCTCCGAGCCAGCTCCAGCAATCATATCCGACATCGTCCTCGAGAATTCTTTTTCTTTTGCGTCAAGGTATGCGTGCGGATAATTAGCGTGCACTTTATTGACTTCCGGGAAGTGTTTACGTTCTCTCGGCCTTCCGGGAATTGTCGTCGCGCGGCGCGTGTTTGCTTGAGAGATTTTGAAGTTCCGCGAATTCGCGCGCAACGGCCAGGCGTTCTAAGAACCCGTCGGCCATCTTGGCGGCCATCTTAACTTTCGCGGGCCATCGTGTTTTCAAGCTCGTACTCGCGCAAGGTGACACAAAAATCTTTTAGCATTTTTCGAGTGACGTGCATTTTATTCTTTCGATTTTATTAAATTTATGCGTTGCCTAGTCACGGGCTTTAACAAAACTCTTTTAAGAAATATTTTTTTTGTGTGAGCGGGGAAGTGGTCGCGCTTAGCTTTTCACGCGATTTATTGACAACTCTAATAGTTAATTTTAAGTCTTAGCTTAGGTTTAGCTTTTGAAAATATTGTCGGTGCCTGCGAGCACCAACTAGGGAGTTTGTGATACGCATTGCGGCGTAAGGCAATTTAGGTATTTTTCTCTAGTCCCTACGTCACCCTCGGAAAGCGTAGCGGCTAATCGTTTCTACGCGGTTAGCTATAGGATTCTTTTCTTGTCTTTCACGAGCATTCTCCAACCGTGTAGAGATAGCTGCTCACGCATTAGTTTGTAGGTTCGCGTACTTCAAATCGGCAATATGGCTACTCTTGAGGAGGCTAACGCGAGAATAGCTCAACTAGAAGGCAGAATCGAGCAGTTCCTTGCTCGGGAGCCTGATCACCAAAACAATCCTGCTCCTGCAGCCAATGCACTATATCGGCAACCAAAAATCGCCGCGTTTTTTACCGAAGATCCCACTTCATGGTTCGATCAAGCCGAAATTATTCTCAGAAACGCTGGCATCGGAAACCCCTCGACTATGGCAGATTTCATTGCCGAAAAGCTTGATAGGGAAGCTTTCAACACCATTAGAGACATCGTTACTACAGATCCACGACCCGCTGACGTTTATGCTCAGCTTAAAAATCGTCTAATCCAAACCTATGGTGCCTCTGCTGAAACTCGTCTCCGTCAGTTGATTAAGGGCCAGGTTTCAACCATAGGGAAGCCTTCGCTCATTTTAAATCGCTTGCAAAGTCTCAATACTGGCGCGAACTCGGACATTCTTCGAACGGTCTTTCTAAACCAATTACCTTCACATTGTAAGGCCGTCCTCTCCATTTCGGAGAATACTGACCTTCACAAGCTTGCACAGATGGCTGACAAGATCGTTGAAGCCATGGACTCTAGTCAGATACAGATCTCGAGTTCCTCTGATCCTCGAAACCAGACTGCTTCGTCATCACAAGTTAATGCATCCATTTCTGACCCTGTGCTGAAGCGCATTGAACGTAAGCTAGATTCCTTAGATAAAAGGGTGAAGGGGATAGAAAACAGACTAGGTGACCCTTCCAGCTCGCAATCCACGGGCAGATCAAGGCGCGATCGCTCTTCTTCTCGCGATCCCTCGGGCCTATGCGTAGCCCATCGCAATTACCCGAACAGCCCGCGTTCATGCAGGGAGTGGTGTTCGAAATTTGCCGAATGGAAAAAACAAGACCCTCAACAACTTTCTCAAAAAAACTAACTCAGCCTTCTGCTTCTGAGACGGCTGCAGAGGGTGACCTCGGATCTAAACGTCTTCATGTACGCGATCGCATATCTGGTAGAATGTTTTTGATTGACTCGGGTGCGGACATTTCTCTTATCCCGGCTGATCCGAAAGTTCAAGGTAAATCGAGCACGTTCAGACTCTTTGCCGCGAACAACTCTATTATTAACACTTATGGTGAAGCTCTGCAGTAGTATATGGTCAGGTATAGCGAGACATATCATATTACAAGTGGGGGAGGGGGGCTCGCACCCCGGGAAGGGTCATTAAGTCAAGTGTTATGTAAACAGTAGCTGCACAGTAGCTGTCCCATGTCAATGGGCTTATTGTTCTCAACCGCAACTGTTGTGTAAACAAAACACCCATTGACATGGTTAATTAGCTACTGTTTTTACATAGCACTTGACTTAATGACCCATACAGAGGCGCGACCCCCCACCCCACTTGTAATATGATATGCCTCGGTATACCCGACCATATACGAGAGAGAGAGAGAGAGAGAGAGAGAGAGAGAGAGAGAGAGAGGGAGAGGGAGAGGGAGAGGGAGAGGGAGAGAGAGAGGGAGAGGGAGAAGGGGAGAGGGAGAGTGAGAGTGAGAGGGAGAGGGAGAGAGAGAGAGAGAGAGAGAGAGAGAGAGAGAGAGAGAGAGAGAGAGAGAGAGAGAGAGAGAGAGAGAGAGAGAGAGAGAGAGAGAGAGAGGGGAGGGGATAGCGTGGGATTGTTTTTCGGTAGTGAGTAAAAATAACAATTTGTATTAATAATTAATATTTTTATTAATTATAACGCACACACACACACACGTACAAGCGCATATTTGATACGTATATGTATATGCGTGTCACGTGTTCGCAGACACGTACGGACGCGCAATGCACACACACACACACACATACACACACGCATGTACAAACACGTACAGTCGCACACGTATCCGGTGATACGTGTAGGCACATGCGTGTCAAGTGTTCGCAGACACGGCCGGGCACGCAGTGCACACACACACACACACACACACACACACACACACACACACACACACTCGCACACACACGCACAGTTCTGCGGTCGCACGCACATATTGCACTATACGGCTGCACTGGTGTCGTCTGCTGCTGCTGTAGACGCAGGAATTTCTTCTGCTGCTGCTGCTGTTGCTGCTGCAGCAGCAGGCTCCGGTGATGGTGATCGTGGAGTGTCCATTTGTTGTAGGCACTCACACGGCGTCTCGCGGCACGCACCACACCGAAAGCACGTGCAGTGCCAACACTGTTCCCAGGAGCGGCCCTTCGGATCGCTCCTCAAAATCCTAAAAAGAATGCCACATACAAGGCATTTGGCACCAGCGCAATTTTTCGGCGGCCTTGTAGCAGGCGCGTGCCGGCGCTCTTGTTGGTGCGCCTGATTAATTGCTGAGTTTAGGCGGTTAATCATGCGAATGGCATGATCCCGCTTTCTTTTATATCTCGCAAGGCGCTGATATAAATGCGCAATCTCCATTGCGCTGCTGCAGCTGCTGTCTGCAGGCCGTATGCTTTGACCTCTCTCTTGTCGATGGCGGTGGCGTTGATTTTCTTCTCTACCGCAGGAGTTTTTCTAGCGCGGCCACTCGTGCTGCCAAGTCTTCAGCGTGATGCGCTGTACGGTTCACTGTCTCTCTGTGGTGCTGGAGCTGTCACACGTCTCCTGTGACTCATCGGGCGGTATGTGTCAAGTGTCAAGTGGCACTTAACTCAAGAGGTCATTAACTCAAGTGTTATGTAAACAGTAGCTGCACAGTAGCTAATGACCCATGTAAGTATGTGTTAATGACCCCATTGTTTTGAAAACAGCTACTGTGATGCTACTGTATTTGTAAACAATGGGTCCATTAACACATACTTACAAGGGTCATTAGCTACTGTGCAGCTACTGTATACATAGTACTAATGACCTATGTAAGTATGTGTTAATGACCCCATTGTTTTGAAAACAGCTACTGTTTTGCTACTGTATTTGTAAACAATGGGTCCATTAACACATACTTACAAGGGTCATTAGCTACTGTGCAGTTACAGTATACATAGCACTTGAGTTAATGACACCGCTGTGTCACACGGTCGCTATACCTGCCCCACTACTACGAGAGAGAGAGAGAGAGAGAGAGAGAGAGAGAGATCCTTTGTGTGCTGCGGCGACCTTCTCCACAGGGGTCCCCAGCGTCTAAAGTATAGTGAATCGTTTGTATACGTGATAGAGTTAGTGGCCCTGAAAAGGGCCGTTTTCTTTTTTGTGTTAAGTTTTAATTATATCATGAATAACCTTGTTTACTGGGAAAGGAATTGGTATTGGTGGAAAAAGATTTATACCGTGAGGAATCTTTATCAGTCGACGACGAATAATCTTTCGTTTTTTTATCGATGAGAGGTTGTTTTTCCTCCTTGTCAGACTTCTGCTTGCTGAATGGTGGACCCATGATGTGTGCTCGGTGAAGGTTGCAGGCCTTCTGTTTTATCACATCCCTCTACTATTAGCTTATATCTAAGCGCAAGTGACTGGTGGTGGTGGGCGGGAGCAGGAGTGGTGGCGGAGTAGAGATATGAAGTAATGAAGAAGGCAATTAAATTAAAATTTGTATTTATTGATTATTAACAGTCTCGTATTCGTATACATCTTTTTCTAGGATCGGTAAATAAATACTACGTATTTCTATAAATAGTCTATCAATGTTCGTACTACCAAAGTCTGAATGAATCATACGGCTTTTTACATCAGTTTTTAATTCGTCTTTTTGCTCGTCAAAAAGTTTAACAAATGTGTTCCCGTCAATTTCACGAATTTTCTCGTCGCCGCTGTTCACATGGGTTTTCAAGCTTTCAACTATTACATCATAAATGATATTAATGTACGTAGACATATTCTCTAATTCACGAAGCCGAAACTCGATACACTCGCGCATGCTTTTTAATATTACAAATGTACGACGCAACATCACTACACTTGGTAAACTCACGACTTTTTCTTCTTTTTCGGTGGTTCTCCATCGTCGCTGTTGTCGCAGTCGTCAGCTGTATCGATGGGTCTGGTGATTGACTCTGTATCCATACGTAAGCCATCAGTGGTGTCCCAATCTTGCGCCTCGTGCAGATGCCGTTGACCACGTAATGACACAGGTTCCTTTGTTTTGCTTTTCTGAGTGATTGCCACAGCTCTCGAGCTATAAGCAGTGGTCAAATCAATCTCGTGTTGAGCTAGGCCGATTTTTCTAAAGTCCCGCTTGTGGGCGTATAGATGGTACATTATTGCTGGAAAATGTGTTGTGAATTCCTCCCATTCGGCGCTATCCATTGTTATGTATCTATGTGGTGAAGTATCGCCGCCCAATTGAATCACTGTACGAAAATGGTCACCGTAATATTGCAGACCAATGTATGCAAATTTCGTGTGGGACTTATTGAGTGCGTAACTTGTATTAAAAAGCAAGTTTTGCGGTATCTCGTCTTGGTTCATTTTGAAGCAGTCGTCACAAACTTTTTTTTTTTTTAAAGAAATACTAATGCACTGGTAAAGATGTCGTGTTCTCGGAGCTGCTGATGCTGCAGTGAGCTCTAACAGAATGAAGCAGTGGTGTCGTATGTGGGCGAGTGCACTTTGTGTAAAGAAATACTGTGATGCTGACTGCTGCTGCTGCTGGTGCGGCGTGTTCTACTAGACTGGTGCAACGTCACTGCTAGCGCTATTCGTTTGGCTGTGTACCCCCCACTATGCCGATATGTGGGTGGTGGGGGGCGGCGGCGGCGATGGCGCGCGAGCACGACCAACGAGAGCACTGTTACGTGTATGACGTAGCGTGTCGTGTGGCAGGGGGACTATGTGACGTAAAACGTTTCGAGAAAAATATAGATTTATGGTTATGATTGTATCCGATAACAGTGGAAATCGTTTCTAATTACTTGTCGTAACACTATGAATGCGTCAATCATGTACTCTCGTGAAAGATTTTTATGGCTTTCGTGAGAAGGAAATGCGTGCCGCGACATGTAACCGATAACAGCGGTAATCTAAACACTCCACACCACCGCTATGAACGCGTCCATTGTTCAGCGAGTTTTAACAGGCAGTTTCAAGAGGGGGGTGCTCTCGATGACGCCTGTGGAGATTTTACGAGTCAAAGTGTATAAATTGATAAATTTTTCACGTGAATGCGTTCTTTGTTCAACGGTTTTTAAGAGGAGTGCAGTTTAAGTTACGCGTAAATGTGTATATGATGATAAATTTTTCACGTATAAGCATTTTGAATACTCTCTCGCGGGCGGAAAATGAATTTAACTGTTTTTCAGGAGTGGGAAAAATGAAAAAGGTCTGTAAATGAAAAAAGTGATTTGGGTAAAATTTTTTTATTTAATCAAACTTACAAACTATGAATACATAAATGTGGAAAGAAACAAAAACTTACAATCTTCGAATACATATGGTTTAGCCGAGCGACGCTTAAAATTAATTACGGATGCATAATAGTGCACAGGAATCGCAGCTGATTCATGACAGAGCAAACAGCTCTTTTTCAGTATTAAGTTAAAATATACACACATACACACGCAATATATATTAGCTTACAAATCTAGGCCCAAAGTAATTTAAACAGCAATGCAAAATGTATCTTAAAGTTAGAGCTTAATAATTAGTCATAGGCCTACATGCCTGAGAGCACGAGCCGTGCCCTCGCGAAGTAGCACGCGGGAAATTGTACGCACGCCCTACTTTCTTAAACTTTTTGTCCTTTATAATGTTATAAAATTTACCAGCTATTTTATCGTTGGAGCGAGTATCAGACGTAAAGATGCTGCAAAATTTTCGTAAAGTAAAACCACTACACATATAATGCAAAAACATAACACAATATTCGCCGCACACTTTAGAATCGAAACTTTGCAACTTCTTCTTGTTCCACTTGAACCACTTGCAATTTCTTCTGAGACGGGCGAGGTGATGTCGCGAAGATGGTGGTACTCCATAGCTATCGAAAAAGGTACCTCTTGCATGGTCGTCTATGTAAAAAGCCACCCAGTGAGAGCCGGACTTGTCTGTTGTGTCGAGATTTGCAACGATTGCCGCTGGCTGGCTCAAGCGACTTGGGATGTGATCATTTTTTTCATACGTGTTCATTTTTTTCAGTCTGAAGATGTGAATCCGTTGACAACTGAGTAGTATATGTCATTACTATCAGAGTCGTCGCTATTTGTATCTCGCCGCGGGTACTCGTAAACAGACGTAAGGAACATGTCACTTGTCACTCTTTCTTTAGGGAGAGCTTTCCATTCTGGTGGAAGAATCGAACGCAGCCACTTTTTTAACTGATTAACTTTGTAAAGAGCACAAAACTGTTTTTTTTCTGACGGAAAGATTTTAGCTGAATGTGTGGCGCAAAGTGCGCTGTCCGGGAACGCTGTGTAGAGTTTTTTAAACGATGGCGATTTAAATTTTTCCAAATTGATGACACGACGACCGAAAAGCGTCTCAATGTAACGGGCCTTCTCTTCGCCACGTACGTAAATTGTACGCGATACTCTGGCAATGTTGTATAGATGCCGATGTAGCTGGCGCAGAGTTACTTCGCCGTGAAACCAATGAAGTCCGTGAACTTCGACACTGAGAAATGCGTTTCTCTCTTTGATGTCGTCTGGCAAATCGTCAAAACTATGCGGTGCTTGCACTATCCAATGATCACAAATTTTTTTTTGTAGGCACACGATAGCTACTTCCTTGGGTAGAAGCTTTTTTTCCGAATCGCGGAAGCCTTGAATATCTATTACGTAGTCCATTGCAGGAAGCGCATGTGCATGTGTGTGCGTGTGTAAGAGAAAAAGCGAACTGATGTGTGAGAGCTGTGCAAGTCTGCGTCAGAGTGCACGTACCCCCACCCACTTTTTTACGCATACAGTAGTGCCACCAACACGCAGCGTCATGTAGCGACCTGTCGCTGGCGATAAGCGGGTGCCTTCTGCTGCTGCTGCTCTATCACTTAGGCGCTGAAATCCGTTAAAATTTGTCGAGTGGAGTCGATTTCAAGAACGTTATCGTACTCTGCGTAAACAATGCAGTTTATTGTAACTGTTGGCGCCGTCTCGAAGCCCACTTCAATGCGTACACTGCCTGAGCGTACGAGATTCCAATGAGAGTGGCAGTGCGCTGATAAATCGGGCGTGAGATCGAATGCCGTAAGAAAATGGCCCATTGAATAGTTGTAACGGTTTATGCCTAGGCCCTCGTTGAGAAAATGTATTCCGGTGCCTGTGTAGAGTGTTTGGAATGTCTCGATAAAAGCTGGAGCGGTGCCTGTAAAATGAGGCTGTAATGGTTTTCTCGGTATTTGAACCCCATCGATATATATCGAGAGATAATTTATGTCAAAGTGTTGAAAGTTGAATGGATTGAGCGCACGATTTCCATTGAACGCTCTGTTATCGACGAAACCGATTATTATACGTTTCGGCAGTTGGCCCAGAATCGCATTATCGATGCTATCACCTAGTATACCAGTGTGAAGCGTAAATGTTTTCACTTCGACGCGTGTAATGGGATATTTGGCTGTGGCTTTGGCCAGTGTATTGGCGTGTGCGATAAAAATACCCGGATTTATTTTGACACGGCGAACTATGAGAGTAGCTTCTTTTATTTTTATTCCGAAGCGCCCGTCGTTTGTGGAATCCATCAGGCAAAATGCATCCTTGCTACGCACCAGTCGCACTCTCATTTCGACACCATTGATGAGCATTTTATCCTGATTAAACAAGTCGCAGTGCAGATGACCAATCATATCGAATGCTTTTCCGTCTTTCGTAAAATATTGCCTGTGATTGAGGCCTTTGTTCGCTCCGACTCCGTGATTTTCCGGTGCACCCTCCATACAGCCGTGTGTATCATCGTACCAGAGGCTCGCTGTGAGATGAGATTCTTTGGCCGCGGGGGAATAGCTCAGCAATGACTCTATGTAAGCTCTGTACGGGTACGCGTTGTTGGGCGGTGACGCAAGCTTTTGATTGAGAAAAATATCAATTTGATTGAACATTGAATGTAAAACGTTGTTTACGGGGCCAACTTTTAGATTTGTGTCGGGCTCCTCGGCGGGCAATATTTGTGCCTTGACGAAGAGCATAGTGTGCGCGAGGTCGATGTAATGCTCGCTGGCGCTGGGTACGACGAATTCGATATGTGCATCACTCTCATCGGTGATCGAAGAGACGGGCTTATAGTTCAAAAAACTGCTCCCTTCGATGGAGGTTTGAGTAGCGGGGAGGGTGAAAAGGTCGAGTTCGCTCGACATACACTCTGACGAGTGAGAGTGCAAGAAAGCCATTTTTAAGATTTACTTTGGTCCAAAAATATCGTTAATGGGGCGAAAAGTCGGGGTTTTGCGCTTTCTCTTGCTTACTTTACGAGTTCCACGCGACGCGGTGGGCAATTTTTTTTTTCTTACGTTTGGATCGCGAGGTACGAGCGGTCGCACGTGCCTTTGTCGACTGACGCGGCCGTTTGATGCGGCTTGTAGTTTTATAGCCCGAAACCTTCATGATTTCTGTAATTTTCTCGGCAGCTTTTCTCTTGAGATGCCTCCTCGATTCTCCGACTCTCGATTTTATGACCTCCTTGAAATTGACACCATTGTTTGCGACATCGTCTATGATTTTCATACCTGCGCGCAAGGTCTCTTAAAAAGTTTTAGACTTACCTAAACGCTCTTGACGGGCGTTCGCTACGCCGCGAAACACATGCAATCCACTTAGTTGACGGACGAAGACGTCGTCTTCGATGACTCGCTGTACTTCACGCGAATGCGCGAATGAATTGTGTAGGCCCACTATCGCGCGATACCCACTCGATCTGAGTATCAGTCGTAATTGCTCCTCCAAGTTTTCACGCGACATACGTCGCAAACGACGCATCCAGTCAGGGTTCCTGCCGTGTCGTGCTCTTGCCGCGAGTCGTAACACGGCACACCGAAGCGTTCTCTTAGCGTAATTATCCATCTCTCACGAAACTTCTGAATGGACTGTGCACAACAGCGAGTCGCACAGGATTCTTATACACATACGTTATCTTGAAACGTACCTCGTGAAACCTATGTTAAAAAAATTAGTCATCTCGTCATCTCGCCAGAGTTTGCACCCACCAGCGCCACTTGTTCCGCATCTACGCTCCATTGTTTTACAAGCGCATTTTCTTCGAACCAATACTGAGATTCAATAGTGTTCTAACGGCTGCTTGATAAAAAAAAATCGTTATGTCTCGCGAAGTGGCACGTGTATTTTTCCAAAGTCCTCGGAGGTCCGAGCTGAACAATGGCCCTTCTATATTCGTCGCTGAAAAAAGGATAAGGTTTCACAGCTCTCGAAACCAAAACATTCGTGACACATCTACGGAAAAGCATGCATGCGAGATAAAAATTTACGATGCATAGCTAGCAGATGTGAAAGAATGTTCTACAAAAAACATAGTTTATTACTTTCGATGACACGTGTCAAACACCATTAACGCGAATGCCTCACTTTCAAAATGGAAAGAGTAGTGGAGAGGCTGTGCTGTAAATCCCTCCGAAAAATGACCTGACAAACAGCCTCTAAACGGTATATGAAAAAAATTCTCTCGGCTTAAGTAAACAGCACACGAGTGAAAATATTCCTCAGGGACGTACACAGGTCACTTTCTTCGTCTGCTTAATCCATTGATGAGAGCTCGCTATTAATATTGCCCGAAACGGTAGATCGTAAAAACCAGATGGCGACGACGGTGGCAGAATATAGAAGTGCTCCTCGACGCCTGGCGTGAAGGTCAGCATGCACGAGTGCGTGCTGTTTGCAAGCGAGGGCTTCGCTATTATAGCAGCCGACACCAGCTGTATTTTATTAGGAAGCGGTTCAGGGCCCTACATTTATTCGGTGATAAAAACATGTGCATGCAGACGGTCACCAACAAGCAGTGGTGGGGGAAAGGCCCTTCCCCACTACGCAAAGAATGCTGCTCCCCACCACCACCACCACTGCTGAAACAAGGAGCGGCGGACGAAAGGGCCTACCCACTAGAGGTACCAGCATCATACGCGCCAGTTGGCTACAGATGATGGACCAGGTCAGTCGTGAAATATCGACTTTGCGTGAGGAGCTCGAGAGGACTCGACGGAGAGCATGCAACAGCCACAGTTTTATCGAGCATCTAAAGCACTCGCTGATACGTCTCAGCCGTCGCATCCACCAAGGCTTGGACACCACAGAAGTGGCTGGCTTACGGGCACAAATTGCGCGGGCATCCCAGCAGCTCCAGCACCACAGAGAGACAGTGAACCGTACAGCGCATCACGCTGAAGACTTGGCAGCACGAGTGGCCGCGCTAGAAAAACTCCTGCGGTAGAGAAGAAAATCAACGCCACCGCCATCGACAAAGAGAGGTCAAAGCATACGGCCTGCAGACAGCAGCTGCAGCAGCGCAATGGAGATTGCGCATTTATATCAGCGCCTTGCGAGATATAAAAGAAAGCGGGATCATGCCATTCGCATGATTAACCGCCTAAACTCAGCAATTAATCAGGCGCACCAACAAGAGCGCCGGCACGCGCCTGCTACAAGGCCGCCGAAAAATTGCGCTGGTACCAAATGCCTTGTATGTGGCATTCTTTTTAGGATTTTGAGGAGCGATCCGAAGGGCCGCTCCTGGGAACAGTGTTGGCACTGCACGTGCTTTCGGTGTGGTGCGTGCCGCGAGACGCCGTGTGAGTGCCTACAACAAATGGACACTCCACGATCACCATCACCGGAGCCTGCTGCAGCAGCAGCAGCAGCAGCAGCAGCATCGTCATCATCAACAGCAGCAGCAGCAGAAGAAATTCCTGCGTCTACAGCAGCAGCAGACGACACCAGTGCAGCCGTATAGTGCAATATGTGCGTGCGACCGCAGAACTGTGCGTGTGTGTGCGAGTGTGTGTGTGTGTGTGTGTGTGTGTGTGTGTGTGTGTGTGCACTGCGTGCCCGGCCGTGTCTGCGAACACTTGACACGCATGTGCCTATACGTATCACCGGATACGTGTGCGACTGTACGTGTTTGTACATGCGTGTGTGTATGTGTGTGTGCGTGTGTGTGTGTGCATTGCGTGGCCGTACGTGTCTGCGAACACGTGACACGCATATGCATATACGTATCAAATATGCGCTTGTACGTGTGTGTGTGTGTGTGCGTTATAATTAATAAAAATATTAATTATTAATACAAATTGTTATTTTTACTCACTACCGAAAGACAATCCCACGCTATCCCCTCCCCACCCTCTCTCTCTCTCTCTCTCTCTCTCTCTCTCTCTCTCTCTCTCTCTCTCTCTCTCTCTCTCTCTCTCTCTCTGTCTCTCTCTCTCTCTCTCTCTCTCTCTCTCGTATATGGTCGGGTATACCGAGGCATATCATATTACAAGTGGGGTGGGGGGTCGCGCCTCTGTATGGGTCATTAAGTCAAGTGCTATGTAAAAACAGTAGCTAATTAACCATGTCAATGGGTGTTTTGTTTACACAACAGTTGCGGTTGAGAACAATAGGCCCATTGACATGGGACAGCTACTGTGCAGCTACTGTTTACATAACACTTGACTTAATGACCCTTCCCGGGGCGCGAGCCCCCCTCCCCCACTTGTAATATGATATGTCTCGCTATACCTGACCATATACTACTCTCTGCTCACTCTTAACTTAGGTCTTAAGCGTCCCATTCGCTGGAATTTTTGCATAGCAGATGTATCCCAACCGATCATAGGTGCCGATCTTTTATCGCACCATGGTCTCTTAATTGATTTGAGGAGGGGTGGTCTCGTTGACTCACTCACGTCTCTTTATTCTCTCGCGATTGTAAAAGAAGCTTCAGTTGACTCTGTGTTCGCAGTTCTACCTGGCTCCAAACCCGCAGAGATTCTTGCTGATTTTCCAGAGATCACGGGTGTCACAAAGCCCTCGTTTTCTGAAAACAGCAATGTGTTTCATCACATCTTAACCTCTGGTCCTCCTGTCTCGGAGCGTCCTCGTAGACTTGCCCCGGACAAACTAAAAGCGGCCAAGGCCGAATTCGATTCCTGGATTGAGGCTGGCATTTGCCGCCCCTCCAGCAGCCCTTGGGCAAGTCCCCTCCATATGGAGTTGAAAAAGGACAACAGTTGGAGACCCTGTGGTGACTGTAGGCGCTTAAACGCTGCCACAGTCCCAGATAAGTACCCAACTGCTCATATTCATGATTGCAACAGTAACCTTTATGGTAGGAAAATATTTTCGGCGCTCGATCTTCATCAAGCGTTCAACCAGATTCCTGTTGCCCCTGAAGACATACCGAAAACGGCCATTATAACCCCGTTCGGTCTCTTTGAATTTATGTATATGACCTTTGGTCTCCGCAATGCCAGCCAGACTTTTCAGCGTTATATTAATAGCGCGCTAGGCGACTTGGACTTTGTATATCTTTATATTGATGATATTCTCATTGCGTCGTCTTCCCTTGAAGAACACTACGCTCATCTTCGCACGGTCTTTGATCGACTCAAGAAGTTTCATCTTCGTCTCAATGTCGAAAAATGCACCTTCGCTGTCGAAGAAGTTGAGTTTTTAGGCTACCTGGTGAATGGTGAAGGTGTTCGCCCCATCCCCAGTAGGGTTGAAGCTATCTTAAACTTCCCCAAACCTCAAACTATAGCAGAACTTCGCAGGTTGGTCGGCACCGTAAATTTTTACCGCCGCAACATTCCGCGCGCCGCCACTTCGCAGGCTCCCCTCAACGCGCTCTTTACTGATTCGCGAAAAAATGATAAGCGCCCGGTCCTTTGGACGCCTGAGGCAGAGGAAGCTTTCACTCGTGTGAAAGAGGAATTAGCTGCAGCGGCTCTGCTTGTACACCCCCGCGTTGGTGCGGAAATACGCATCGTGTCTGATGCTTCCGACTTTGGAATGGGCGCTGCCCTTGAACAGCTTTCCCTCACCGGAATTTGGGAACCTTTAGCTTTCTTTTCGAAAAAATTCTCTCCTTCTCAGCGGAAGTACAGTGCATATGACCGCGAGCTCACGGCCATATACGAAGCTGTAAAATACTTCTCGTTTTTGATTGAAGGCAGAGACTTCAAGATCTTAACAGATCATAAACCCCTCATTTATGCTTTCATGCAAAAGTCCGATAAGGCGTCTCCGCGGCAAACTCATCAGCTGTCCCTTATCGCACAATATACCACCCAAATTGAGTACATCAAAGGCACTGAAAACACAGTTGCTGACTCACTCTCTCGGGTAGAGTCCATCCGACTCCCCATAGAGATCAACCTTAATGAGCTTGCTGAGAAACAGGAAGCCGATGAGCAGCTCAAGGCCATTCGCGAGTCTTTTGACTACCCGCTCTCCTTAAAGCGCATTCAATGGGGCCCTGCTCACACCACCATATACTGCGAAATCACTGGTGAAGCCATTCGCCCGTACATTCCTGAGTCCCTTCGTGAAACGGTGTTTAACATGTTTCATAAGCCTGCTCACCCAGGCCCCAAAGTCACCGATCGACTCATTCGACAGCGTTATGTATGGCCCAATATGCACCGTGACATCCCGCGCATGTGTAAAAACTGTTTGGACTGTCAACAGTCCAAAGTCTCTCGCCATGTAAAACTTGTACCTGATAAATTCGTCGCACCCGATGGTCGATTCGACCATGTACATATTGATCTAGTCGGTCCTCTACCTAATCGTAATGGTTTCGAATACATTCTCACCATGATTGATCGTTTTTCGCGCTGGGTTGAGGCCACTCCCCTACGCGAAACTTCTGCACAAACGGTCGCCAGGGCATTTTACGACACCTGGGTCTCTCGTTATGGTGCGCTTCCGATCAGGGTTCGCAATTCGAATCGCGCTTATTCACGGCTCTACTGTCCCTAATAGGTTGCGAGCGTATTCGCACAACCGCGTACCACCCTGCGGCGAATGGCCTCATCGAGCGCTGGCACCGTACATTTAAGGCGGCGATCATGTGTCATGTGGACAAGGACTGGACCCGTACGCTTAGTACAGTATTATTAGGATTACGTTGTCATCTCCGTCAGGACACGAATGCGTCTCCTGCGGAATTTGTATTTGGCACTACCTTACGTCTTCCAGGTGAGTTTTTCCTCCCTGAAGACTTTACTCCTGACCCAAATTTTTTTGTAGAAGAATTCCGCGAATATATGGGTGAAGTCCGTCCAGTCCCTGTCACACATCACTATAAAAAGCGTGCATTTTGTTTTAAGGATTTGTATACCTGTACACATGTATTTATGCGCAATATGGCCAAAAAGTCATTAGAGAGACCATATACTGGCCCATATAAAGGGCTAAAGCGTCCGTCCGATCGCGTCTTCGACATCGAAATTAATGGAGCCCCACGTAGTGTATCTGTGGAACTCCTGAAACCGGCGTATATAATTCGCGATGATCTCCCCGAAGTACCTGCCGGTGGTCCTTCAAATGGCAATCAGCCAACCACCGTTGATCGCCCAGTATTAAAGACCTACGCCAGGAAGAAAGTATCCTTTGCTCCTGCGTCTAAGGCGTAACACAACTGTGATCTACTTAGTTGTAAGTGCTATCGAGCACATGTGAAATTTATAATTTATATTCATTTATTTTTATGCATTGCGTTGTCACTCAGGGGGGAGTGTGTAGGGACTGCGATCTTCCCTCTCGCTCTCTCTGCGAGAGTGGGGGAAGAGGCCATGTTGCGTGTGGCGAGAAGCCGCCTGCGAGCGGCAGTCGTTGCTCAGTGTTACGAGCGTGCGGACGTAATCCGCTGTACCTCCTTACCTTCAATAAACCTCCTCGTTATTATTAACTCTCCGACTCTTTATTCTCCTCTCCCCCTTCCTTTCCTGGAACGTGAGGAGACCCGTGGGTACAGAATCCCCACAAAGCTTTTCTTACGTATTTTTGTCTGCTGATTCTGAACTTCGAAGGTGGACAGTCGCCAGTCTGTTAGTTTTTTGTTATTAACAATTTAATTGTTTAAATTGCTGCCAAATCAATATGATTAATTATAACTGAATCCTAACTGCCTAAAACTGTAGTAAATTGATCTAGAAATATGCTCATTTTTTCAGAATTGAAAAATTTTGATTAGAACCCGAATTATTGCAAATTTAGTGCAATAACTCGCGAATTCGAGCGCAATCGTGCATAATTCTAGATCAATTTACTACAGTTTTAGACAGTTAGCATTCAGTTATAATTAATCATATTGATTTGGCAGCAATTTAAACAATTAAATTGTTAATAACAAAAAAACTAACAGTCTAGCTGGCGACTGTCCACCTTCGAAATTCAGAATCGGCACACAAAAATACGTAAGAAAAGCTTTGGTGGAGGCGTGGACATCCATCGGCCACGGAAACCCCCCTGGCGCCTAGACTAATGTCAGTATTTAGGGCACGCCTGATTTTTAGGTACGAATTATACCTCCCCAAAAAATAACAGTTTTTTGCGGGTGCACACGGAAAGAAAACTCTTACTGCTACAGTTAAAACGGCTTTATAGGAGTTCCTTTACTAAGTAAGGTGGTTTTAGCAATCTTGGTAAGGGACCCATACTTTTATGGTATGGATCGCTTACTTTAAAGTATGTTGCTTTTCATACTACAACAGTTACACAATTATACGATCGTTGGATCAGCAGCATACCGACGTAACAGCGTCACACGATTTTAGTATACATTGCCTCCACCTTCAATTGTAAGGGAGAAATACTATTGCGGTAACGGTTGCTACCTGCTAATACGGAAATCACAACTATTATAAGGAAGTGTTACTTATCGATAATTGAAAGCATCGAATGCGTCGCCTAGGTCTTTGGGGTGGTCAATGATGGATTCTAGGTGGTTCGCTCCGTAGTTTTTTGCATTAAAATATCAGGGCGCATCTAATACGCAGTGCAGGTGTTCAGGGTAGCTGATGACGAGGTCTAGGTGGTGCACTTCGTAGTCTTTTGCGTTTGGATATCAGGGCGCATCTAATATGTGGTCCAGGTCTTCGGGGAAGCCGATGACGATATTTAGGTGGTGCGTTTCGTAGTTTTTGGCTAATAGGTGTTGGACATGTCAAAACTTAAAGTATTACTAATCATGTAATTTTATACTAGAAGTAAAAATCGTGATTGTAAATAAATACTCGAACATAATTACGTTCAAATTGACATGTGTTTGTAATAAAAAAAAAAGTAAATAAAAAAATGCGTATAGGCGAAATACGCACAATTATTCATAATAAATAATGCGTATATGCGAAATGCGCACAATTATTTATCATACAAAAATGCGTATAGGCGAAATACGCACAATTATTTATAATAAAAAATGCGTACAAGCGAAATACGCACAATTATTTACAATATCAAAAATTTGTATAAGCGAAATACGCACAGTTGTTTATAATGCAAAAATGCGTATAGACGAAATACGCACAATTATTAGTTATAAGGAAAGGTGTATGGGCGAACATATTTAATTATAACAGAAAAGAATTACAATTACATGAGTTTATTTAGTTATCTATTTATTTTGTGCTTGAGTATCATTTGAAGACTTCGTGTCACTTATCTTACAAAATTTTGTATTAGCAGTAAATGTAAATTAAAAAACTAATTTGATTTGTCGAATAATTCATACAATATATTTAGCAATGTGCTCAAACCTCACTTACTTTGAATTTTCTGAATAGATATTATAACTGATTGACATCAGAGTTACCGGTACCTGGATCAAGAATTCATTCTAAACTTGAATCACTACTTTCTTAATATTATATAAGTATTTCTATAATATACTACAGTAATACTATATAAGTACTTTTTATAATGATTCAAATTATTTAATACTGAAAGTCAGACATGTTGTGGATAAGCCTTTGCATAAATTCCATAAAAATAATTGTACGAAGACTATTGAAAAATAATTGTTAATTGCAGCCGGCCAAAATAATGTAACAAAACAGAACATTGAAAGCTTACATTAAAATAGCTGTGTAATTTATATGATTGATATGAACTTTTGAAATAAAAAAAAAAAATAATTGTACAAAAATACTTCATATATTTCATACAAAAGAACCATATGAAAAATTATCCATTTTGATATCTTACAACTGAATTAAATACCTGTACTATCGCATTCTAATCACCAGTTTCATAATTCCAATACGAGTTAATTCATTATCAGTAAGTAGTAATTTTAAATTTTAAATTCATCTAAAGTAGTATAAAACATGATTTTTAGTGAATATTCGATAAAGATTAACTTACTATAAGTTTTATCCGCAACATGTCTGACTTTCAGTATTAACTAATTTGAGTCATTATAAAAAGTACTTATATAGTATTACTGTAGTATATTATAGAAATACTTATATAATATTAAGAAAGTAGTGATTCAAGTTAAGAATGAATTCTTGATCCAGGTACCGGTAACTCTGATGTCAATCAGTTATAATATCTATTCAGAAAATTCAAAGTAAGTGAGGTTTGAGCACATTGCTAAATATATTGTATGAAGTATTCGACAAATCAAATTAGTTTTTTAATGTACATTTACAGCTAATACAAAATTTTGTAGCAAGATAAGTGACATGAAGTCTTTAAATGATACTCAAGCACAGAATGGTTTACGGTTGCATGATTTAACATTTTTATGGTTTTTATCAATTTTCAATCTGCTGTAGAATTTTTTCCTTAGCTCCAGCCATAAACTTTTTTTTTTTAATTAAAGTATTTTGTCCAAAAAATTGAAAAAAACTTTGGTGGAGAAATTTGGTACTGGCGCAGTCTTACTTTTGCTCGATGAAGGTATACCAAAAACCAATAAATCAGAGACTTTCCAAAAGGATCATAAAAAAAATACTGGTGTATTCTACAAATAAAATGCAAACTTTTTCCCAATCAATGTTCTATATAAAAAGTTTCAAGATTTTGAGTAAAAAAATGAATAAACTTGGATTTTAACCAAAAATTGAAGGGCCGGATGCAATAAGGGGGTTAGCGCTCGAAGTTTCGCTGGAAGTTTTTCCTAGCTTCAACTTCCCTCGATACTTTTTTCCGTTAAAGTTAAGAAAACGTAATTACCGATCGCAATATATTTGCAATTAAATAATTATTAACAATTATCGATGTACATCATTTTATCAATCCCATAGGCAAATGCTGGAGTATTCTGCACGTCCCTGTCAAATTTCAAAATATTTCGATAATATTTGACCAAGTTTGGACGATTAATGTTTTTGAAAGCTATTAAAAATAGATGAACAAAATTTTCAGTTTTTAACTTTTATATTAAAAAGAAAGTCGAATAAAAAAAATTCCTTCTAGGTAAAAATACTTCTTTTCATTCCCTACAAGGTGATATTTTTTAAAAATTAATTTGGCTACATTGAAATTTTAGTCACTTGGACAATACTTTTACGGGTTTTCGAGCGCTAACCCCCTTATTGCATTCGGCCCTTCAATTGCAAAACCTTTGAATTTTCAATGTTCTATAACTTCTTTATTTATGTAAATATCAACCTAAAATTTGAGGAACATGTTTTTTTCATAAAAAACTAAAAGTAAACGTGTTTTGAGCGATTTTAAAATTTTGACATGCTCACTTCGCCTGAAACATCATATATATATATATATATATATATATATATATATATATATATATATATATATATATATCACTTCTTAAAAAAGTGATGACCGGAAGAAGTGAAGCCTCTATAGATTTGATCTGTGATTGGCTCTTGGATAAAAGGCGCGAGAATTTAGAATTAAACATGCATTTTTATTTGATAATTAGGTATTATTTATTGGAATATTTATTGGAATGCAAATGATCAAAGTAAAAAGTATTAAATAAATAATAATCAAAGTAATGTTGGTTGCTTAAAATAAATAACATGCTTTAATTATTTGTTAAAGTGATGGCCAGAAGTAGAAAAGTATTTCAAAACACAATACAATTACTTATTGAATTGAACGGTAAAATTCAAAACAATAAGCAATGTTTTAATCTTAGAAGAATGAATTATGTTAATATTAGAATAAATTATGTCAATAATATACAAAATTTTATATTCGTTAAGAGTAAATGTACTACAGTATTATACCAATTGTTAAAGATGCATAAAAACTAAAAGAAAAAAATTTCTGGCTTGGAAGTTATAAGGAATAAATTTAATGTACATAGAGCGCACAGCACGCATGGATTTGGCTAGTATATATAAGAAACCTATAGAAAAGGCCAAGAAAAGGAAAATTAATGTTTTCGTTATTTTAAAGATAGTATGATCTTTTAACGATATCATTTTGAATTTTTAAAATTTTTTATTAAAAAAAAAATAATATAGTAATATAGTATACGTAATATAGTATACGTAATCAGAATAGTCAAAGTGCTATTTAGTGAGCATATTTATTGCTCTTTGTTTTGTTATATGTCTATGAAAATATTGAATTATAAATATGGCTCTTGCTATTCGTACGTCAGATGTAACGTATATTGATTCAGAGAATAATTTTAGAAACATCTCGCTGTGATGTTTATTTTATTTTGATATCTGACATAGAGAAATCATATCTGTTATATATGTATATACTTTGTATGTACAAATCTGACGTACAAATAGCATAAGCGAATTATAAAGTATTATTATTAAACTTTAGCTGTTACTTGGTATGGCGCGTGGACGGGAGCGAAATAAGAGTGGTAGGCGAGAAATACAGGAACTTTGTGTTTTATTGAGGCACTAGGTTACAGCGAGGAGAGGTGGCCATGTGTCGGCCGTACAAGGTTTGTGAAGCGATGCGGTGCACGTGTGCTTCTTGCCGTGTCCAAGCCAGAACTGGACGAGGGCGGAAGTCCCGTTCGCCTCGTCTTCCTGCCAGTCGCGCGACAGCAGCGCTTGTTTCCTCCTGCGCATGGCGGGCTGCGCATGAGACTTCTGTGTCCCCTCAGGCACTCCCCCCTGAGTGACCTTCGCGGGCGGCGAAGGGAACGAAACCCTCTTCTTTAGGATTGCTGGCGGAGCTGAACGGTTGCGGGGCTGGTCGGTGGTTGGTTGGTCGCTAGACTGGCTGCTTGCTGGCGGTTGTCTGGGTTGTGTGGTTGGGTGGCTGCTGGGCTGTGTGGTTGGCTGCTGACTGCTGGGCTGTGTGCCCATGAAGGGCCAGAGTGCGTCCGGCGGTTGCTCGTTCGCTGCTCCGGGCAGCTCGTCTGCTGCGTCTACGTAGGCTGGTTTGAGGGCATCCGTGGTGAAGGCCTTCTCGGTCCCGTTGATCGAGATTATATAAACCTTGTCGTCCACACGTCGTAGCACCTGGTGCGGGCCGGTGTATGGTGGCTGGAGCGGTTTACGCATGGCGTCGTTGCGCAGAAAAACGTGCGTACATGAGTCCAGGTTGCTGTGCTTGAAGGCCCGGTACTTGGCGTGATTGGAGGCTGGTGTGGCGCGGATGCTTTGGAACAATGTTCTGAGCCTCCCCACGAAAGTTTGTGGGTCGGCGGTGACGCTGTCAGCCACAAAAAATTCTCCTGGCAGGCGCAGCGTCGTTCCGTAGAGCATTTCCGCTGGTGTGGCCTCCAGGTCCTCCTTCCAGCAGCAGCGCAGTCCGAGCAGCGTGATAGGTAGCCGTTCTGGCCATTGCGATTGCGGCTCGCACATGAGCGCCGCTTTCAATGTGCGGTGGAAGCGTTCCACGATCCCGTTGGCCTGAGGGCGGTATGGTGTCGTGTGAACGTGCTCAGCGCCTGCCAAGTGCGCGAGCGACTTGAAGAGGGAGGACTCGAACTGGGTGCCCTGGTCCGTAGTGATCGTGAGCGGGCAGCCGTAGTGCGCGATCCAGTGTGCGACTAGCGCTGCAGCTACGGTATCTGCTCTGATGTTCGAGAGGGGCATAGCCACGGGCCACCTGGTAAAGCGATCGATGATGGTGAGGCAGTACCTCAGCTCTCCCACTTGCGGCATGATGATGAGGTCTAAGTGAATCTGCTCAAAGCGGTTGTCGGGCACGTTGAAGGAAGCAAGTGCAGCACGGTTGTGCCGGCCAACCTTGGCGCGCTGGCAGCGTTCACAGCTCTGGGCCCAGCGGGAGGCGTCCTTGCGTATGCTTGGCCACACGAATTTGTGTGAGCTGCTTAACGGTGGATCTCGAGCTCGGATGTGCCGGTGAGTGTATCACTTGGAAGGCCTTCCGTCGCAGGGTGCTGGGCAGGTAAGGCCTGACAGTACCATCCGTGACGTTGCAGGCGATGTCGACGTCCTCGATTGTGAGCATCTGTAAGTTGAGAACGCCCTTACCCATGAGGTGCGGCAGCTCCTCGTCTTGCAACTGCGCCGTGCGGATGTCGGATGCTCGTAGCCCGGAGGGCATGCTGATGGCGCACGAGCGCGAGAGCGCGTCAGCCACGACGTTGGCCTCTCCTTTCACGTGCTCCAGTGTGAGGTTGAATTGTAGCAAGTAATCGAGCTGCCTCTGCTGTCGTGGTGACGCCTTGTGTGAGGGCTGCAGGCCTGCGTAGACCAGGGGCTTATGGTCAGTGCGCAGGGTGAAGCAGCGTCCTTCCAGAAAACGCTGGAAGTGCTTGACCACCGAGTACGCCGCCAGCAGCTCCCTGTCATACGTGCTGTACTTCTGCTCTGCTGGCGATAGTTCTTTGGAGAAGAAGGCGACTGGCCGCCAGATTCCTCCTTGCTGCTGCTGCAGGGAGCCGCCGATGTCTGAGCTGGAGGCGTCGGCTTCAAGCACGAGGGGCTCTTCTGGTGCCAGGAAGGTGTTTGTGGTAGCATCGGCGAGAGCTCGCTTGCACGCCACAAAGGCGTCCTCAGCTTGGGGAGTCCAGACAAGAGGGAAGCGTCGTCTACGGCCCTTGCCTGAAAGCAGTCCGTGTAGTGGTGCTTGAACGTGGGCTGCCCTGGGGATGCAGCGTCTGAAGTGGTTTATCAGGCCGAGGAATCGACGCATCTGTGTGCTGGTGTCCGGCTTGGGAAAGTCCAGGATGGCCTCAACCTTGTGCTTCGGTGGGTGGAAACCCTTGTTGGAAATCGTGTACCCGAGGAAGTCCACCTCTTATTGTCCTATGGAGCATTTGGCAAGCTTAATGCTAAGTCCGGCTTTTAGTAGTACCTGGAATAGAGCGTGCAGGTGTTCTCGATGCTCCTGATGATCCTTTGACGCGATGATAATGTCATCTAAGTAGCAATGAGCAAAGGGTAAATCTCTGAGCAGCTGGTCCATAAAACGTTGGAACGTTTGGGTGGCGTTCCGCAGTCCCAATGGCATCCTGGTGAACTCGAAGAGGCCAAACGGTGTAGTGACGGCCGTCTTGGGGATGTGTTCCTCTGCCATCGGGATCTGATAAAACGCCTTCTCCAGGTCGACCGTGGAGAAAACCGCTGCTCCATGGCATTTGTAAATGATGTCCTCTATGACGGGGATCGGGTAGCGATCCGGCTCAGTGACGGCGTTGAGTCGGCGGTAGTCACCGGTTGCACGATAGTCACCTCTCTCCTTATCGACTAGGTGTAGTGGGCTGGCCCACTGACTAGACGAGGGACGCACTGCGCCCTGGTCCTGCAGGTCCCTGAAGATGCGCTGTGCGGCGAGGAGGCGGTCCCCATAGAGGCGGCGAGGACGCTCGTACACCGGTGGCCCCGTGGTGTGTATGTGGTGTCTGACGGGCGCCCCGTTCAGCATTGCGTTGGTGTCCCTGCGGTGGGTGAGGTCAGCGAACTCGGCCAGGAGCACATCGTATGCAGCTCGACTGG
The DNA here is from genome assembly GCA_036365515.1 of Torymus aiolomorphi. Classification (NCBI taxonomy): domain Eukaryota; kingdom Metazoa; phylum Arthropoda; class Insecta; order Hymenoptera; family Torymidae; genus Torymus; species Torymus aiolomorphi. The sequence goes on along the minus strand of CM070874.1, from coordinate 6,980,114 downwards.
CCGGGTCATCCGTGTGTGTGTGTAGCGCGGCGACGCTATGTACAGTGGCGACACGCATCTCGCCCTCGACACCGAGGTCTGTGCAGGCATCGACCAGGCACTGCCTCTGCAGGTCCAGCAATAACCCCGAGTGCGCGAGGAAGTCCGCACCGATGATTGCGCCGCTTACGTCTGCGACGGTGAAAGGCCATGAGAAAGCCCTCTTGAGGCCTAGGTCGATCGTCATCATTCGGCGGCCGTACGTTCGTATAGGTGAGAGGTTGGCGGCTGCCAACTGCAGAGGCTGGACCACGAGCGGCTGTGAGATGGCGGTGCGTGGCAGCAGGGAGATGACCGAGCCGGAGTCGACGAGGAAGCGCATCCCCGTGCGCCGGTCAGTGACATGGAGGGGATTCTCATCCGTGGCGACGCTGCCAAGAGTTGCCTGTACTCCTGGCAGCGGGGTTAGTTTCCCTGAGCCGCCGGGCTCGTGTACGCGCAGGGAGACATGCAGCGGCGTGCGTCTTTGCCAAATCTGCGGTGATAGTAACAGAGATCGCTTCTGGCCGGCGAACCTCGTTGTGCCGGCGGAGAGCGAAGGCTGCCACGATCCTGATGTCGTTGTTGCGCCGGCTGTGAGACCTTGTCAATCAACAGGCGGTTGGTTGAGACGAGTTGGTTGATGCCCGCGCGTAGTGCTGCCATCTCGCTCACAAGGGAGTCCATGACCCCCGCCGAGCACGTGGGCGATTTTGAGATCAGAACCGGGGGGTTGGTGCGCAACGGCGATGGCGTGCGCGAGCCCCTCATGACGGCCTCGATGTCAGCCTGCTGCATGGGACCGGCCGCGAGCACTGTGGGCACCGTGTCCATTAACCTGTCGGCTGCTTCGGCGAGTTTGTCGAGCGAGTCGGCATCGAACGCGCCCAGGATGCCGCGCGCGGAGGGCGGAAGCACGCTCAGCCACTTGACTCGTAAGAGCTCGTCGGATGCCATGTTGCCGGCGAGCGTGCGCATGTGGCGCAGAACTTGCGATGGCTTTCGTCCCTCCGTGCTCGTCGCGGAGAGGAGCTTCTGCAGCCGTTGTGCCTCGGTGTCCGCGAAACGCTTCAGTGCGTGGCTCTTCAGCTGGTTGTATTTGTCGGTATCGGGCGGAGAGCGCAGCACGTCGAGCAACTCTTGAACGGTGTCGCCGTCAAGCGCAGCGAGAGCGAGGTTGTAGCGCGTAGAGTCGCTGCGTATCTGGTGACTGGCGAAAAGCGCTTCCACCTGGATGAACCATGCCTCAGGCGAGGCTTTCCAGAACGTGGGCAGCTTGCACCTGTGGACTGCGTCCACGGGCGGTGCCTGCTCGCCTCCTGCTAAGTCATCATTCTGGTTGACGTCCAAGCCGTTTTCCGGCATCTTGTCTGCCGGCTGGTCGAAGAGAGTTTGCAGATTGAGCGTCGGGATTGCGAGAGCCGCTCTGCTCCCTGTTGCCCGTGTGGACAGTGGCGTGGAAAACGCCTCGTTGTCTGCCACGTTGTTGCGCGAACTCACCGTCTGCGCCAGATCACGTCGGGGTCACCACTTTAGCTGTTACTTGGTATGGCGCGTGGACGGGAGCGAAATAAGAGTGGTAGGCGAGAAATACAAGAACTTTGTGTTTTATTGAGGCACTAGGTTACAGCGAGGAGAGGTGGCCATGTGTCGGCCGTACAAGGTTTGTGAAGCGATGCGGTGCACGTGTGCTTCTTGCCGTGTCCAAACCAGAACTGGACGAGGGCGGAAGTCCCGTTCGCCTCGTCTTTCTGCCAGTCGCGCAACAGCAGCGCTTGTTTCCTCCTGCGCATGGCGGGCTGCGCATGAGGCTTCTGTGTCCCCACAAAACTATATATTTAATGCACGTAATAGCGATAGTTTTGAATCTATCGTATACTGCACGCATATCGTAGTGCTAATATATATTTGTATACGTAATATAGTATACGTAACCAGAATAGTCAAAATGCTATCTAATGGGCGCACCAATTGCTCTTTATTTTGTGATATAATTATGTCTATAAAAAATATATAATTATCAAGTATAAAATATTACTAAACTATAAGTTTATTGTACGTAATAGAGATAATTTTGAGCATATCACGTATTGCAGAGATGTTACAGTGCTAGCATATATTTTTATACCTCATGCAGTACATGAGTAGTAATAGGACAGGTATTGCGAGACGTGTGACTCATCGGGCGGTATGTGTCAAGTGTCAAGTGGCACTTAACTCAAGAGGTCATTAACTCAAGTGTTATGTAAACAGTAGCTGCACAGTAGCTAATGACCCATGTAAGTATGTGTTAATGACCCCATTGTTTTGAAAACAGCTACTGTTTTGCTACTGTATTTGTAAACAATGGGTCTATTAACACATACTTACAAGGGTCATTAGCTACTGTGCAGCTACTGTATACATAGCACTAATGACCTATGTAAGTATGTGTTAATGACCCCATTGTTTTGAAAACAGCTACTGTTTTGCTACTGTATTTGTAAACAATGGGTCCATTAACACATACTTACAAGGGTCATTAGCTACTGTGCAGTTACTGTATACGTAGCACTTGAGTTAATGACACCGCTGTGTCACACGGTCGCTATACCTGCCCCACTACTACGAGAGAGAGAGAGAGAGAGAGAGAGATCCTTTGTGTGCTGCGGCGACCTTCTCCACAGGGGTCCCCAGCGTCTAAAGTATAGTGAATCGTTTGTATACGTGATAGAGTTAGTGGCCCTGAAAAGAGCCGTTTTCTTTTTTGTGTTAAGTTTTAATTATATCGTGAATAACCTTGTTTACTGGGAAAGGAATTGGTATTGGTGGAAAAAGATTTATACCGTGAGGAATCTTTATCAGTCGACGACGAATAATCTTTCGTTTTTTTATCGATGAGAGGTTGTTTTTCCTCCTTGTCAGACTTCTGCTTGCTGAATGGTGGACCCATAATGTGTGCTCGGTGAAGGTTGCAGGCCTCCTGTTTTATCACATCCCTCTACTATTAGCTTATATCTAAGCGCAAGTGACTGGTGGTGGTGGGCGGGAGCAGGAGTGGTGGCGGAGTAGAGATATGAAGTAATGAAGAAGGCAATTAAATTAAAATTTGTATTTATTGATTATTAACAGTCTCGTATTCGTATACATCTTTTTCTAGGATCGGTAAATAAATACTACGTATTTCTATAAATAGTCTATCAATGTTCGTACTACCAAAGTCTGAATGAATCATACGGTTTTTTACATCAGTTTTTAATTCGTCTTTTTGCTCGTCAAAAAGTTTAACAAATGTGTTCCCGTCAATTTCACGAATTTTCTCGTCGCCGCTGTTCACATGGGTTTTCAAGCTTTCAACTATTACATCATAAATGATATTAATGTACATAGACATATTCTCTAATTCACGAAGCCGAAACTCGATACACTCGCGCATGCTTTTTAATATTACAAATGTACGACGCAACATCACTACACTTGGTAAACTCACGACTTTTTTCTTCTTTTTCGGTGGTTCTCCATCGTCGTTGTTGTCGCAGTCGTCAGCTGTATCGATGGGTCTGGTGATTGACTCTGTATCCATACGTAAGCCATCAGTGGTGTCCCAATCTTGCGCCTCGTGCAGATGCCGTTGACCACGTAATGACACAGGTTCCTTTGTTTTGCTTTTTTGAGTGATTTCCACAGCTCTCGAGCTATAAGCAGTGGTCAAATCAATCTCGTGTTGAGCTAGGCCGATTTTTCTAAAGTCCCGCTTGTGGGCGTATAGATGGTACATTATTGCTGGAAAATGTGTTGTGAATTCCTCCCATTCGGGGCTATCCATTGTTATGTATCTATGTGGTAAAGTATCGCCGCCCAATTGAATCACTGTACGAAAATGGTCACCGTAACATTGCAGACCAATGTATGCAAATTTCGTGTGGGACTTATTGAGTGCGTAACTTGTGTTAAAAAGCAAGTTTTGCGGTATCTCGTCTTGGTTCATTTTGAAGCAGTCGTCACAAACTTTTCTTTTTTAAAGAAATACTAATGCACTGGTAAAGATGTCGTGTTCTCGGAGCTGCTGATGCTGCAGTGAGCTCTAACAGAATGAAGCAGTGGTGTTGTATGTGGGCGAGTGCACTTTGTGTAAAGAAATACTGTGATGCTGACTGCTGCTGCTGCTGGTGCGGTGTGTTCTACTAGACTGGCGCAACGTCACCGCTAGCGCTATTCGTTTGGCTGTGTACCCCCCACTATGCCGATATGTGGGTGGTGGGGGGCGGCGGCGGCGATGGCGCGCGAGCACGACCAACGAGAGCACTGTTACGTGTATGACGTAGCGTGTCGTGTGGCAGGGGACTATGTGACGTAAAACGTTTCGAGAAAAATATAGATTTATGGTTATGATTGTATCCGATAACAGTGGAAATCGTTTCTAATTACTTGTCGTCACACTATGAATGCGTCAATCATGTACTCTCGTGAAAGATTTTTATGGCTTTCGTGAGAAGGAAATGCGTGCCGCGACATGTAACCGATAACAGCGGTAACCTAAACACTCCACACCACCGCTATGAACGCGCCCATTGTTCAGCGAGTTTTAACAGGCAGTTTCAAGAGGGGGGTGCTCTCGATGACGCCTGTGGAGATTTTACGAGTCAAAGTGTATAAATTGATAAATTTTTCACGTGAATGCGTTCTTTGTTCAACGGTTTTTAAGAGGAGTGCAGTTTAAGTTACGCGTAAATGTGTATATGATGATAAATTTTTCACGTATAAGCATTTTGAATACTCTCTCGCGGGCGGAAAATGAATTTAACTGTTTTTCAGGAGTGGGAAAAATAAAAAAGGTCTGTAAATGAAAAAAGTGATTTGGGTAAAATTTTTTTATTCAATCAAACTTACAAACTATGAATACATAAATGTGGAAAGAAACAAAAACTTACAATCTTCGAATACATATGGTTTAGCCGAGCGACGCTTAAAATTAATTACGGATGCACAATAGTGCACAGGAATCGCAGCTGATTCATGACAGAGCAAACAGCTCTTTTTCAGTATTAAGTTAAAATATACACTGTAACGGGGTGGATTTAAAAGAGGGTATTAATCCCTCTCTGGGATGCGCCAGGCGATAAACGGGCGTCTACTACGCCCAGAGCAGCGCGCCGTTGTAGACGAACCCGTCGGCCGGCCGGAGCGCGTTGGCGCAGGCTCAGAACAAGCGCGCCCGGCTTTCGCTGTAGAAAGCTTAGGCCGCCTTCTACTAGACCCGGCGCTGCGCTCTGCCGCTGCCGCTGACTTCGGCGCACAATTCACCGGCGGCTAGATATGCACTAGCCTGACCTACTCTCGCCGGTGTTCCCGTACAACGTCGCTCAGGTTAACCTGAGCGACTTTCACTTACAATTTCCCCGTTGACGTTGCTCCTCTAGGAGGTGAAGCCTCCGACTAGCTGCAGCTGCTGAAAAGGTAGAGGGCGGTATTCGGGGGGATAGGGAACGGTTACTCGCGAAATGACAGACTCGACACGAATAATGAAAAGTAAAATAAATAAAGTTTATTGGTCAAAAGGAATCGCGCTAAGGGGCGCGAAGCCCGAACATCTCCTACAAAAAAGAACGCGTAGGCCGAGACTCACGCAGAGCCGGCCGGTCGCACGGCCGGCGTCACCGCGCCGCAAGACGCCACAAAATGGCCGCCGCGCTCTTGCACACGAGGCCGCTTGCCTCTACGCAGGCGGCGTCGGATATCCGCGTAACACTTCTTACGCGTGGCCGCTCGCACGCAAAACCTACGCGGCAAAAATACAAATGAAGCGCACACTTACTTTAGCGCTGGCCAGCGCGTCGCTCGAAGTCTATCCCTCTCTCTTTCTCTCTCTCACGCTCCCGCGCTCTCGCCTTCTCGCTGCGAGGCGTCGGGCCTCGTGGCTCCTCGAGCCTCGGCTGCCGCCTCTTTCTCTCTCTCCTCCTCTCACTTTCTGGGTGGCGGAGTGGCCCGGCCGGCGAGGCAGCCGGTGATGCGTCGCTGCGGGGCTGGCGGCGGATCGGAGGCGCAAGGGTTGTTCCGCAGGGCGGGATGCGGCACTGGCGGGGCACTCCGAAGCACAGCACTCGTATATGGCGGGAGAACACGTACGCACCTGTTGCGCTACAGGACTAGACTGCCCATCAATGGCCGCGGCGTCCCTTCGGAGCGCCACGGCGGCGTCTTCTTCTTCTTCTTGCTTCGCCTCCCGCGCGTCCCGCTTGGCGCGCAGCGAGCCGCTGTAAGTGCAAGCGCGCGCGATTCAAACCTCGCGGCGCGGTACACGCGGCTCTTTCGCCTTTATTGCCTGCACCCGTTACACCCCCCACCCAGATTTGGCGTACCCTGTACGCGACATCTGAAAAGAGGAAGGGCGCAGAAATAAGGCGAAAACAACGGGTTAGGTGGAGGCTCTTCCTTTTATTCCAGCCTCTCGGGCACATCACCTATACACTATATACAACAATAAGCGCTAGGCGCGCAGCGCTACGGAGGCTTGCGGGGACGACCCCTGCGAGGAGCATTCGGGGCTCGCTGTCCTACCGAAGTTGGTTCGGCGGGACCCCTAGTTGCACCGCGCGCCCTCCGCGGTCTCCCCCGCGTGCTCTTGGGGGGCTCCCCTGTCCCCTGAGGGGCGGGTGGTTCGCTCACAGGCGTTCCCCTGGGGTCGCCTTCTGCGTCGACTCCATTCGACTCAGGCGACTCACCGCGATAGGGCTTAAGCTGGTCAGCGGCCACTATCTCCTCAAGTTGGCCCCCCTCACCTACCAATCGGTAGGTGTTGGAGCCTAGCACGGCCGTAATCCAATACGGCCCTTCAAACCTAGGCGCTAGTTTCGCCGCGACGCCCTTCACGGCCGAGGAGAGTGGGTGGCTGCGCTTCCAGACCCTGTCTCCCGGCTTGAAATCTGGCTCTCGCCTGCCGGCATCATAATAGCTGGCTTGGCGATCTTGAGCCGCTCTCGCCTGCGAGGCGGCTCGTTGATGAAGGTTTGGAAGGGCGTCGAGCCGCTCCTTCCAACGGGCCAAACTTTCTTCTTGTGCCGGGGTCTCTGCCGCGACCTCTTGCAGCCTACGCTGCGTACCAGGGGGCTCTGGCTGCCTACCGTAAAGTAACATGGCGGGGCTGACTCCGGTAGAGCTATGCACCGCCGTATTCATGGCGAAGAGAAGTTCCGGAAGCTTCTCGTCCCATGTGGTGTGCCGCTCCTTAAGGTAAGAGGCGACCATCGTCTTTAAAGTAGGATTGGCGCGCTCCACCGGATTAGCCTGCGGGTGGTAGGTGGGAGTGTTGGTGTGATGCACACCTCGCTCCCTCAAGAATTCCTCTACGACACGGTTCCTGAACTCTGTGCCGTTGTCGGAGAGGAACACTTCTGGGCAACCGAACCGGAGGAAAACCTTCCGGTCCAATTCTCCTACCACCGTCTTTGCGTTAGCCTTCCGTATCGGCGAAGCCTCCGCCCACCTGGAGAAAAGGTCTTGAAACACCACAATGTATTCAAAACCTTTAGAGGTGCGAGGCAGCGGTCCTATTATGTCTCCAGCGACGACCTGCCAGGGTCTGTCGACGACTCGTCGACCCATGAGGCCGGCTGGAGCTCTTTGTTCCACCTTAAACCGCTGACACGTTTCGCAGTGGCGCACGTACTCTTGCGTTTCCGCGTAGTAACGTGGCCAGTAGTAGCGCAGGGCTACTCTGGCAAACGTCTTTTCTCGTCCGAGATGGCCAGCGGTGGCGTCGTCATGGCACTCTTGCAACACCTCGCGACGATGCTCCTCTGGTACTACCAGCTTCCAAGCATCCTCATCGTCGCCGAGGGCCGCGTCAACGTCCGGGTTCGGTCGGTACCGGTAAAGGTTGCCCGCGACGAGTTTGTAGGTTGGAAAATCGTTGGGTTGCTCTCGGACTTTGGCGCTCCACTCTCGATACCACGCGTCCTCGGTGTCCGTTGACCAGGACACCGCAGCCACCTCCGGGCCTTCCTCATCCTCGTACATCCGGGAGAGGGCGTCGGCCACGTGGTTCAAGGTGCCTTTTCGATGCTCGATCGAAAACTTGTGGCCTTGCAACTCCAACGCCCACCGAGCGAGCCTGCTCGTGGGATTTTTCATCTGACAGAGCCACCGCAGACTGCTGTGGTCTGTCACAACCCTAAACTCGTAGCCTTCGATGTAAGGGCGAAACTTCTGTATCGCCCAGACCACCGCGAGGCACTCCCTCTCCGTAACGCTATAGTTTCGCTCTGCCGGGGTTAACACCCGGCTCGCGAACTCAATCACCCGCTCTTGGGTCTCTACTTCCTGAAGCAGCACCGCGCCAAGGCCTACATCGCTCGCATCGGTCTGCACGATGTAAAGGCCGCCGGGATCAGGGCGATGTAGGACCGGAGCGGTCATAATCATCGCCTTCAACAACTCGAAGACGCGTTGCTGCTCGTCGAGCCACTCGTACTTCTGGTTCTTCTTCGTCAGACCCGTGAGCGGCTCGGCGATGGTGGCATAGTTCGGGATGAACTTCCTATACCACGATGAAGTACCCAGGAATCGGCGCAGCTGCCTCAGATTCCGCGGCTGCGGAAAATTCTTGATTGGCTCGATCTTGGCCGGGTTTGGCCTCGTGCCGTCCCGGTTAACCAAGAAGCCCAAGTATGCTACCTCTTGCTTGCAGAAAACACATTTTTCTGCGTTGAGGGTTAGTCCAGCGGCGACGAGCCTTTCCAACACCCTTTTCAAGCACTTCTTATGCTCCTCGAACGTTTCTGCGACTACGATGATGTCGTCGAGGTAGGCGTAGACGTAAGGCTCCAGCTTGGGTCCGAGCACTTGGTCAATGAGCCGCTGGAAGGTGGCCGGCGCGTTCGTCAGTCCGTACGGCATCCGCCGGAACTGGAACAGGCCCAGCCCCGGCACCGTGAAAGCGGTGATGGGCCGCGCCTCCTCCGCTAACGGTATCTGATGATACGCGCTCTTGAGGTCAAGCGTGGAGATGAACTTCGCCTTCCTCAATTTCCGCAGAATATCCTGCATATTCGGCAGAGGATAGGCGTCGGGTTCGGTGACTGCATTCACCTTCCGCAGATCGTTGCAGAACCGTCGTGTGCCGTCACTCTTCGGCGCCATCACGACGGGGCTCGACCACCCGCTCTTGGAGTGCTCGATGATGCCTTGGTTCAGCATTTCGCAAACCTGGCGATGCATCTCCTCCTGCACCTTATCCGACACTGGATAATGGCGCTGCTTGATGGGTCGAGCGTTTCCTACATGAATTTCATGCTCCACGCCTCTGACGCAACCTAATCCTGGCGGGAGCTTGCCTAGGACCTCGTCCACCATGGCCTTCAGCTCCTCTCGCTGAAGGTCTGTAGCGTCCTCGAGCCCAATTGCCGCTACCGAGCTAGGATCTGGGGTCAAGCTGGCTACTTCCAGCTCGACGTAGGCTTCCGTCTCCTTACAGAATAGCCTATCCGTATCCGGGTCTAGTACGGCCCTGAACGCTCGTACAAAGTTGACTCCTAAGTAGCAGTCGGCATCTAAATTCGGCATTATGGCGACTCGGATATCGCGAGTGAGGCCAGCCACAGTGATGGGCAGCATCACGTGGCCTAGCAAGGGGCTGCGGCTTCCATCCGCTAGCCTTACCCCTTTCTTCTCGGACGCTACAAACTCCCGGTCCAGCGCTGTAGCTAGTTGGAGTCCGACGGATCCCATCACCGTCGTGGATGCTCCCGGGTCCAACAAAGCGCGGAGATTAAACTCGCCGACCTCAATTCGCAGCCACCACCTTGTTTCTGCGTCGGTCGGTTGCTTCGCCGAGGCCTCTCCTCGGTTCGCAACTGGCGAGGGTACCGCGGACTCTTTCGCGGCAGGGCGGCTATCGCACGCGGCCAAAACATCTTCGGTTTTGGGGACCTCGTCGGGGAGGGGGGCTGTAGTGATCCCCTCTACGCGCTCCCTTTCCCGTTTCCCGCACAATTAGGGCAGTAGCGCGCTATATATCCGACAAGGCCGCATGAGTAGCAACTCAGCGGCGGCCTTTGTCCTTTCGGAGGGCTACCCTCGGGGCTGGTGGAGGGCGCGGAGCCGTTCGGTGGGCTCGTCGCCTTCGCCCCCTGCCTCGGTTCTGGGGGCCTCCTTGCCCCGCCACGCCCAGATGGCTGGTTACCGCGCCCTCTGCGCGGCCCAGGGGGCGTATTTCGCCCGGAGCCCTCTCCTCCGGAGCCTCACCGGTCGGAAAGACGCTCGCTTAGCACTCGCCGAAGCATTTCCTCCAAGCCCTCCAGCTTGGCGTCCTTCTCGACCACCGCAGCAGCCACTTTGCCTTATTTGGCATCGCCTTTCGGCTTTCGTGGCGCGTCGGTGTTTGCCGGCGGTTTATACGCCATTTCCGGCAGTAGCGCCGCTGTTGGCGGTGGTGGAGGTCGGAACGTCTTGGAATTCTCCAACGTTTGCTCCGCGTCCACTGCCAACTCCAGTAGCTCCTCTACTGTGCTGAAGTCTGACCTACGGACCATCGCTTGCAGCTGGGGCCGTAGGTTTCGGTGCAGCTGATCCAGCTGTTGCTCCGAGCTGGGGGGCGGCGATATCTTCCTCACTATTGCAATGAGGCACGTGATATAATCTCTCACGGCCTCGTCCGCCCCTTGGGTGCGGTTGTTCGCCTCTGCTATCAACCGCTGCTGGTACCTCTTCGTCGTCCCGTACCAGCGTTTCGCTGCAGTCACGAACTCTTGCCACGTGGCCCATTTCTCTTTCTCATTACGGTACCACGTGGCCGCCGTGTCAGTGAACAGCTCTGACAACGACGACAAAACCTCTTCTTCGGAGAGGTTTGCCAGGACTCGACAGTCCTCCAGCCTCGCCAGGAATACATCGATACTCTGGCTCTTCGCCCCAGAGAATCGAATTTGCCATTTCCTCACGATTTGGCCTATGTCTCGCGAGTGGAACATACTCGACCTCGAGAAGTTCCCTGTCGCGCCTGGCGCGCCATATGTCGGCCAGCTCGAGCCTCTCTCCGAACTTCGGCGGTCACCCCCCACCCAGGCTGCGTTTACTCCTTGTAAATCAGCCTGACCATCACGCCGAGCTGGCGGTGGTGTCGATTGCGGACCGATCCACGTATCGTTGCCGGTGACGGTGTACGTGTCTTCAAACTGCACGTTGTGACCTTGCCTAGGTTCCGCTATGTGCGTGCTGGAAGCGGCGTGTCGCTGTTGGTTTAAAACCAACTCCTCCAGCGACCTTACTTTCGCTATTAATTCCGCTAATAGCGAGCCGACTTCCCAAGGGATATAAAACTCGGAGCCGTCCTTTGCCAGGAGGCGTAGCATCTCTCCTGGCTGCGCTTGTTGGTCGTCGCCGCGAGTTTCTTCTGCTTCGCTGTCCTGCTGCTGTAGAGGTAGCTGTGTGCGTTGCTCCTTTTGTTGTTGCGTAGTGTCCCGGTTACTGGCTGTGGTGTTTGGGTGTGGTGAGTGCTGGGTGTCGGACACGGCTTCCGCCGTCGTCCTACGCAGTATCTCCAATATCTGCTCGCTTTTGAGCACTACGTCCAGGGGGTGTAAATCCCAACTGGACGCTTCGACGAAGGAGCCGTCGTCTTCTAAAAGGATCCTCCGTAAGAGGTTTTCCTTAGTGCCATCCGCCGGGGATTACATCCCCGGCTCTTCCGGCTCCGCGAAGTCTTGAGGCGTGTAGTTACCCAGCACCCACTGGCTTAGCCTGTGCATTCTCAAGAATGTGGAGTCGTGTCGCCTCAAGTGCAACTCCGACAGGTGGCTATCGAGCTCGCTTGGCGAGAGCGACCACACCAATCCTCCACAGCTTCCTGCATGTTGTATGACATCGTTCGCTGGTTGTGCGTGTGCAAGGGGATTCCTCTTCAATCCCGCAATTTACTATGCTTTTGCACGGCCAGTGGTATCCTTCACAAGGTACCTACTGGATTACCACTGGCTCAGGAAGTAACGATCTTCCCCAACTGGTGGTTTGGTCTTTACGCTATACCGAGGTTAACTCGTTTTTACTCACTTGCCTGGAGGTTATGTCGCTTTTGGCGTATTGCGCAAGCGTAATAGTCGTCCGCGCAACCGATTCCCGGTCAAAACTGAAATTCGCGATTTTCGGGCGCTGCGCATGCGCGGCACTAAAATCACTATGTGTATCAGTATCGCCGCCGCATGCGCAGACGATTCTGCGTGTAAAAACAAAAATTTGATCTTTCGACCTTTTGCGCATGCGCAAAACCGAAATTAGTGAATATGCCCACCTCCTCGTGGGATGGGCAACCGAATTCGCGATAGCGATTTTTCACTTTTTATTTTCGGATTCTGCGCATGCGCGGGTCCAAAATTACTGCGCGCGCACCTTACGGTATCTCCCGCGCAGGCGTCTTCGCGAATTAAGCCCTAAATCCGAAAATCCAAACGAAATCCCCAGTATTTAAATACTGGGTGCGTAATCCGGTAGTTCACTCCCCGGTGTGCACGTGTGATGACGCACAAAGAGATAAAACGCTAGGGCCTATATAAAACAATTTTAATAATATAATACATAATTAATAAATAATTGCTACCTAATCTCTTTATCGTCCTCGCTAAATACTTCAACAAATGCTCGGCCTTCACAAGCAATGTTCCTCACTAAATACGTGCAGACCGGGTAAATTCCTCCAAGCAAGGTTAGAAACCACCAGTTGGTTACCCTTGCACACACTGTACACTTTGTAATAATTAATTATCACCGCGATAATTAATTATTCGCAACGCGCGTCTCGACCTGTTTCGACGATCAACCAATTACTGTAAAATTCGCCGTTCCCTAATCTAATGTGCTGCACACGTTAATGGGCGCCAGTTGTAACGGGGTGGATTTAAAAGAGGGTATTAATCCCTCTCTGGGATGCGCCAGGCGATAAACGGGCGTCTACTGCGCCCAGAGCAGCGCGCCGTTGTAGACGAACCCGTCGGCCGGCCGGAGCGCGTTGGCGCAGGCTCAGAACAAGCGCGCCCGGCTTTCGCTGTAGAAAGCTTAGGCCGTCTTCTACTAGACCCGGCGCTGCGCTCTGCCGCTGCCGCTGACTTCGGCGCACAATTCACCGGCGGCTAGATATGCACTAGCCTGACCTACTCTCGCCGGTGTTCCCGTACAACGTCGCTCAGGTTAACCTGAGCGACTTTCACTTACAATTTCCTCGTTGACGTTGCTCCTCTAGGAGGTGAAGCCTCCGACTAGCTGCAGCTGCTGAAAAGGTAGAGGGCGGTATTCGGGGGGATAGGGAACGGTTACTCACGAAATGACAGACTCGACACGAATAATGAAAAGTAAAATAAATAAAGTTTATTGGTCAAAAGGAATCGCGCTAAGGGGCGCGAAGCCCGAACATCTCCTACAGAAACGAACGCGCAGGCCGAGACTCACGCAGAGCCGGCCGGTCGCACGGCCGGCGTCACCGCGCCGCGAGACGCCACAAAATGGCCGCCGCGCTCTCGCACACGAGGCCGCTTGCCTCTACGCAGGCGGCGTTGGATAGCCGCGTAACACTTCTTACGCGTGGCCGCTCGCACGCAAAACCTACGCGGCAAAAATACAAATGAAGCGCACACTTACTTTAGCGCTGGCCAGCGCGTCGCTCGAAGTCTATCCCTCTCTCTCTCTCTCTCACGCTCCCGCGCTCTCGCCTTCTCGCTGCGAGGCGTCGGGCCTCGTGGCTCCTCGAGCCTCGGCTGCCGCCTCTTTCTCTCTCTCCTCCTCTCACTTTCTGGGTGGCGGAGTGGCCCCGCCGGCGAGGCAGCCGGTGATGCGTCGCTGCGGGGCTGGCGGCGGATCGGAGGCGCAAGGGCTGTTCCGCAGGGCGGGATGCGGCACTGGCGGGGCACTCCGAAGCACAGCACTCGTATATGGCGGGAGAACACGTGCGCACCTGTTGCGCTACAGGACTAGACTGCCCATCAATGGCCGCGGCGTCCCTTCGGAGCGCCACGGCGGCGTCTTCTTCTTCTTCTTGCTTCGCCGCCCGCGCGTCCCGCTTGGCGCGCAGCGAGCCGCTGTACGTGCAAGCGCGCGCGATTCAAAGCTCGCGGCGCGGTACACGCGGCTCTTTCGCCTTTATTGCCTGCACCCGTTACAACACACATACACACGCAATATATATTAGCTTACAAATCTAGGCCCAAAGTAATTTAAACAGCAATGTAAAATGTATCTTAAAGTTAGAGCTTAATAATTAGTCATAGGCCTACATGCCTGAGAGCACGAGCCGTGCCCTCGCGAAGTAGCACGCGGGAAATTGTACGCACGCCCTACTTTCTTAAACTTTTTGTCCTTTATAATGTTATAAAATTTACCAGCTATTTTATCGTTGGAGCGAGTATCAGACGTAAAGATGCTGCAAAATTTTCGTAAAGTAAAACCACTACACATATAATGCAAAAACATAACACAATATTCGCCGCACACTTTAGAATCGAAACTTTGCAACTTCCTCTTGTTCCACTTGAACCACTTGCAATTTCTTCTGAGACGGGCGAGGTGATCTCGCGAAGATGGTGGTACTCCATAGCTATCGAAAAAGGTACCTCTTGCATGGTCGTCTATGTAAAAAGCCACCCAGTGAGAGCCGGACTTGTCTGATGTGTCGAGATTTGCAACGATTGCCGCTGGCTGGCTCAAGCGACTTGGGATGTGATCGGCCGCGTAAACGCCGATCGAATTAGCAGAGAGCTCTCTGATGGCTCGTGTTATTTCATACGTGTTCATTTTTTTCAGTCTGAAGATGTGAATCCGTTGACGACTGAGTAGTATATGTCATTACTATCAGAGTCGTCGCTATTTGTATCTCGCCGCGGGTACTCGTAAACAGACGTAAGGAACATGTCACTTGTCACTCTTTCTTTAGGGAGAGCTTTCCATTCTGGTGGAAGTATCGAACGCAGTCACTTTTTTAACTGATTAACTTTGTAAAAAGCACAAAACTGTTTTTTTCTGACGGAAAGATTTTAGCTGAATGTGTGGCGCAAAGTGCGCTGTCCGGGAACGCTGTGCAGAGTTTTTTAAACGATGGCGATTTAAATTTTTCCAAATTGATGACACGACGACCGAAAAGCGTCTCAATGTAACGGGCCTTCTCTTCGCCACGTACGTAAATTGTACGCGATACTCTGGCAATGTTGTATAGATGCCGATGTAGCTGGCGCAGAGTTACTTCGCCGTCAAACCAATGAAGTCCGTGAACTTCGACACTGAGAAATGTGTTTGTCTCTTTGATGTCGTCTGGCAAATCGTCAAAACTATGCGGTGCTTGCACTATCCAATGATCACAGATTTTTTTGTAGGCACACGATAGCTACTTCCTTGGGTAGAAGCTTTTTTTCCGAATCGCGGAAGCCTTGAATATCTATTACGTAGTCCATTGCAGGAAGCGCATGTGCGTGTGTGTGCGTGTGTAAGAGAAAAAGCGAACTGATGTGTGAGAGCTGTGCAAGTCTGCGTCAGAGTGCACGTACCCCCACCCACTTTTTTACGCATACAGTAGTGCCACCAACACGCAGCGTCATGTAGCGACCTGTCGCTGGCGATAAGCGGGAGCCTTCTGCTGCTGCTGCTCTATCACTTAGGCGCTGAAATCCGTTAAAATTTGTCGAGTGGAGTCGATTTCAAGAACGTTATCGTACTCTGCGTAAACAATGCAGTTCATTGTAACTGTTGGCGCCGTCTCGAAGCCCACTTCAATGCGTACACTGCCTGAGCGTACGCGATTCCAATGAGAGTGGCAGTGCGCTGATAAATCGGGCGTGAGATCGAATGCCGTAAGAAAATGACCCATTGAATAGTTGTAACGGTTTATGCCTAGGCCCTCGTTGAGAAAATGTATTCCGGTGCCTGTGTAGAGTGTTTGGAATGTCTCGATAAAAGCTGGAGCGGTGCCTGTAAAACGAGGCTGTAATGGTTTGCTCGGTATTTGAACCCCATCGATATATATCGAGAGATAATTTATGTCAAAGTGTTGAAAGTTGAATGGATTGAGCGCACGATTTCCATTGAACGCTCTGTTATCGACGAAACCGATTATTATACGTTTCGGCAGTTGGCCCAGAATCGCATTATCGATGCTATCACCTAGTATACCAGTGTGAAGCGTAAATGTTTTCACTTCGACGCGTGTAATGGGATATTTAGCTGTGGCTTTGGCCAGTGTATTGGCGTGTGCGATCAAAATACCCGGATTTATTTTGACACGGCGAACTATGAGAGTAGCTTCTTTTATTTTTATTCCGAAGCGCCCGTCGTTTGTGGAATCCATCAGGCAAAATGCATCCTTGCTACGCACCAGTCGCACTCTCATTTCGACACCATTGATGAGCATTTTATCCTGATTAAACAAGTCGCAGTGCAGATGACCAATCATATCGAATGCTTTTCCGTCTTTCGTAAAATATTGCCTGTGATTGAGGCCTTTGTTCGCTCCGACTCCGTGATTTTGCGGTGCACCCTCCATACAGCCGTGTGTATCATCATTCCAGAGGCTCGCTGTGAGATGAGATTCTTTGGCCGCGGGGGAATAGCTCAGCAATGACTCTATGTAAGCTCTGTACGGGTACGCGTTGTTGGGCGGTGACCCAAGCTTTTGATTGAGAAAAATGTCAATTTGATTGAACATTGAATGTAAAACGTTGTTTACGGGGCCAACTTTTAGATTTTTGTCGGGCTCCTCGACGGGCAATATTTGTACCTTGACGAAGAGCATAGTGTGCGCGAGGTCGATGTAATGCTCGCTGGCGCTGGGTACGACGAATTCGATGGGTGCATCACTCTCATCGGTGATCGAAGAGACGGGCTTATAGTTCAGAAAACTGCTCCCTTCGATGGAGGTTTGAGCAGCGGGGAGGGTGAAAAGGTCGAGTTCGCTCGACATACACTCTGACGAGTGAGAGTGCAAGAAATCCATTTCTAAGATTTACTTTGGTCCAAAAATATCGTTAATGGGGCGAAAAGTCGGGGTTCTGCGCTTTCTCTTGCTTACTTTACGAGTTCCACGCGACGCGGTGGGCAATTTTTTTTTCTTACGTTTGGATCGCGAGGTACGAGCGGTCGCGCGTGCCTTTGTCGACTGACGCGGCCGTTTGATGCGCCTTGTAGTTTTATAGCCCGAACCCTTCATGATTTCTGTAATTTTCTCGGCAGCTTTTCTCTTGAGATGCCTCCTCGATTCTCCGACTCTCGATTTTATGGCCTCCTTGAAATTGACACCATTGTTTGCGACATCGTCTATGATTTTCATATCTGCGCGCAAGGTTTCTTTCCCGACCGCCTTACCGCCACTCCTGACGTATGGAAGAATACGGCGAAAGAGACCCCCCAGCCAAGAGCCGATGCCACGCCCTCTCTGAAAGGGTGCGCCAGCGAAAACGTTTCTCACACCACCCCCGCCACCTATCTGCTCATCGTAGTATCTAGTGTAATGAGACATCTTAACGACTTCGTCTGAAATGGAGTGTTACGGTCAGTGTACCGTACTCGAATGGAATGCGCTGCCCGTGCTGGTCTCATATCGATGATAATATTGTGAAAATTGTGATAGAGAAGCGGTATATAGTGAGTGGGTGTGAAACGCTGCACAGCACTGCAGCCGTATTTGAATTTTGAGTTATCCAAGGAAACGATGTGCAAGAGGGCGGCCTGTGTGTCCCCGACTGTGTAGGGCTCACAAATATCTGTATAAACGTACAGTTGGTCAGGTATGGCACGAGAAAGCGAGACTGGCCTCTCAGCTACAATTTCCCGCAGTGCGCCATGGTTAAAGGTTGTAAACAGAGTTTTTTTCCCGGGTTCGTCATCGAAGCCAAAAATGCGCATAATTTTGTCATTGAAATGAGTCGCATGTGGCTGTTGACAGTCGCACTTGCGTCTGATGGCATAATAGCCATTGCTCTCCTTTACGGGTTCAAGCATGTGATGCTTATAAGTGTCATTCGAGTTGTTTATGGCGTCTGCCAGCTGTTGGAGAGAGTCGTAAATGCCGACTGGAAAATGGCAGAATGTTTTCTCAGTCTGTTCGTTGTCGTCCACGCTGTACGAACTAAAAGTGTAAAAGGCGTCATTGTCTTGAAAATGCACGATGCTACAGAGTACGTGAATTTCCACCAGTCCAACGTGCCACTCTCCGTGTAATTTGATCTCGTGAGGCAAGTGTGTGGTGAAACAGCTGGTCGTGTTATCGGAAAAGTAAGACATACTGCTGTTGCTAGGCAGTACCATGTAAAAATCTTCTTTCGGGTCCATACTTGCTCGCTGTTTTTCTACAAAATGCTCTCGAGTTGACTGACGTTCACCCAAGAATTAAATTTATCGGGATAGCCTAACCACTTGACGAGCGCTTGTTTGTTGGCGCCGCGACCTTTCGTGCGTACGATACGCTCGATTTTGAAGCTCTTATCGTCTGCCAGACGATCTTGCCCGACCAAAACGAGCTCTTCGTTGTAAAAGAATCCGTCGATTATTTCCCCGTTCAAGTCCGCCAATACGTACGTGTACAGTCCTTGTCGCGGTGATACGCGTATTATCTTGAAAATCTCCTCGCTGAAATTTTTTTCGTATCCTCGTTCGAAGGTGTTCTTTGAGCGACTGACACGGACGAGGTCACCTACGGCAAATTTACAGTGGGGCGCTGTGCGGTGGCACCGATAATTGGAGCGCTCACGTTTGTCCAAGTTTACGCGCGCGCGCAGCATTGTAAAGGTTGACCTCAGCGGGCCGCATTCGCGTGCCACTGTGCAGGGTGTGATTGTACGCGTACACAATTTTTTGCAGAACATCGATGTAGCGCTTGGTGTTCCGATGCGAGAAATATCTCCATATGCGCTCGCGCAGTGTTCTGTTGAGCCGCTCGACCACCGCTGCCTTGATATCCGGATTTCTAGCGACGCGAAAACCGATCTCCATGCGCTTGAGAAAATTTTGAAAAGCGGCACTAAGGAATTCCTTGCCACGATCGGACTGCACGCACAGGGGCACGCGCGGTTTCGCTCTGTCGGTAATTCGTTCAAAAGCGCTGGCAACGTTGCGAGCTGTTTTATCTTTCAACGGTTCAACCCAGGCGAACTTGCCGAGTACATCGATGACCACGAGAATATAGCAGTACCCGTCGTTGTAATCCTTTATCGATGTTAGCTGAAGTAGATCGCACTCCCACACGTCATCGACGTTTGTTACATTGTACGACAGACGCGGAAATCTTCTTTTTATCGGGTGATGAAGTGTGTAGGCGTCTTGATTGCTTAGCCACGCGTAAATTTTTTTCTTCTCCTTTTTGGCATTTACGCGCAGGAGGTTTCGCGCACCTGCGTAACCAGCCTCATGCTCGAGATTGTAGTATTGTTTTCCGTAAGGCATTTCGTGTTTACATATCAAAGTGTAGCCATTTTTTCTTGGCTTGTTTTTGACTGCGCGTTAGAATGGGTGAGACTGGGGACGGGGCTATATTTTCTACACCCGCTATAGTCTCTCTACGCGGCAGGCGCCGTTTGGCCGTTTTCTCTGGTGCGGTCAATATTTTCCCAATTTTCAAAACTAGTTTTGAGAAATTTTGCAAACTCAACGCGACCGACAGGCGCTTCGTCTCCCGTGTTCTTTTTGCTCAACGTGTCGATGAGTAACTCGCTTATGTCCGAGCGGGGTACCTGATGACCATCGATGCTCACAGTGCCTGCATTGTCCCACTTTAAGCGCTCGGGAACCGCAGTCCTCCAGTGCCGAAGCCAGAGTCGCGCTTTGCGTGCGTGTACTTTGGGTATACCCTGGAGAATGTCTTCCTCGCTGAGCGGTGCGAGAGTCTCTTCGATTTCGTCAACCTCGTGATTCGGCTCGGCGACACGCTCGTTGTCGCGGAAAAAAAGATAACGTCGTAAAATCTGCAGATAATTCAGACATTTTTCATAATCATCGCGCGCCTCCTTTGAGCGTAAAACGTCATACATTTCGCTGTCTAAGCGAGAAAAATTATCACCGCGCGTTTGTAAACTTTTTTCCTCGACATCCACGGATGTGGCGGTGGCGGCGGTGGCGGTGGCTCCGGATGCGGGTCTCGGTGGGCCAATCGAGCCTTCAGGCACAAGGATCATTTTACGTGCTCGTTCCATCTTAGTGCGTGTCACCCGATCCGAATATTTTCGATATGAGAGTACTCACGAGTGAGGCTAATAAGATTGGTAGAAACGACCCGCCGTTCTGAATAATCACTCGCTTCTTTGTGCGCCAATCGTCTTCGTTTCCACTTGAGTGCGATAACTTGCGCAGCGCGTGTTTATGTTTGCTCAAGCGTCTCTTCTCGCTATCGGATAATTTTATGACGCCGTGTAAAACGTTTAATGCACACTCACATATACACTTGACAAGTGGCTTGTCAGCCGCTCGGGTTATGGCAGTGCGATGTTTCTTATCGCCGTGACAGAGTGCGCCGAGTAGTGCGAGACTTTTCTTGGAAAAATGCTTACCCCGTGGTAATGTGCCGCGACAAGAGGCGCGACGACCGTACGGGGCCATAGTTTTTTTCCGACTGATGATCGTCCACGTGAATCAGTGTGATTTAAAGTATTTGGGCATGTATGCGCAATGCGCGCTGTCGTCGGGGAATATGTTTGCGCGAAATCTAAACTCATCGAGACAGTCTTGCGAGAGGTCTATAAAGAGGTAAGAGTGTAGTGCGCGCGTAGCGTCTACGAAGGTATCGCGCAGAAAAGTCGAGTCTTCGGGGTGGATTTGACGCGCGAGATGCTGTATTTGCGCCTTGTCGCGTGGATTTTTGAATAGCACTAAATACTTTGTATTTAAACTTATGTCACGCTGTGCCTTTCCCTTGTGGAAAACATTTTGTGTTATGAATATCACACTGATATTTTTGTGGTGACTCCCCTTCGTAAACAAGTCTAAAATAACGTCGCTCGAAGATTCTCGCATAAGATCATCGAGAACGAGTAATTTTTTCTTCTCGTTGTCCGAGGAATAATCGCCTATCTGAGGGAGACCCTCTCTAAACTCGATGGTTGGTCCAGCGGACTTAAAAGCTGTTCTGTAAGCCTCCTGCCATTCAGCGTAATAAAACAATAAACGATCGAAGCGCACTGTACACATCTCCGGTAAATGTGCGAGAAAGCGCTGGACGAAGCGAGTTTTCCCGCAGCCTGTGGGCCTGCACACGCAGCAGGTAAACGGGTGTTTCCATCGGACGTCCATATTTTTACACGAGCTCTACCCTGCGAATGAGACTGAACCACGCTTTTCCAATCATTTTATAGCCACCCATTGACAAATAGACTGCTGGCCCCAATGAGCGGCTGAAGCGGCGGCGGGCGGGCGGGCGGGCGCGCGTGGACTAGCATCTTTACCCGCGGTGGTGAGCTGAATCGTCGCGGTGGCAAGCTCATCGGCCGCGGTGGTGAGCTGAATCGACGCGGTGGCAAGCTGGTCGGCCGCGGTGTGACTAGCGTGCAGCCGCTGAAATAAGCAGAATTACCGCATGCCAACTAGCTTGCGAACGCCGACGATGAGCACATTTACCCGCGGCTACTGCTGCTGCTGCGATATAGTGCAACTTTGTCACTACAATAACTTCTTAGTATATTTAACTAAATAAAAAATATAGTAACGGCAGCTTTTATAATCTTCGAAAAACGATATAAAACATTCACTATATTACTTTGCTGTTAAGAAAAATATAATGGTTTCTTATAACTACATGGAAAGTGGTGATGGGTAGAAATAATAGAACATTTTGATGGAAAAATAATTTTTTTTTATTAAAATATAAAAAAGACGAATTTTACATAAGTACAAGTTTTTTTATAAAAATACACATACTACGAATCGCTCTTATAACCAAAAGGTAGTGATACTGCATTACGAAAGTATCTACGCTTCTTAAGTACTACGGAACATGACTTTTTTTCGCTACATGTGATGACGTCGTGCGCGCATGTGCGTCTGATCGCTTCATATTTCAAAACGATAGCTTCTCTATCGTTTTCAAAATACGAAGCAATCAAACGGCCGATGCTTTCGAAATTTATTATACGCGAATTGTTGCTATTGAGACAAATACCCTTAACTTTGCAGCACTCGACAGTTTCCCCGGTGGAAGGGACGACAGCTCGAAAGCCATAAAATTTCGGACCGCCCGAGAGAAAGTTGGTTATATAGGTACCCTCGCCATAGGACTTTAACTCGTCTGTCATACTGCCGAGTAAAGTTCCCAGCGGGGGTGTGTACTCTGTAGCGTCGTCTTTTTTGCACACGAAAATACACGAGTCTGTGTCCATGTATAGAACACGTGCTGCTGTGAGTTTTTCAATATAACTGTACAGTTCGAGGCGCGCCTGCGCGGTTGTATACGCTGCTATTGCTACGTTCGCATTACCTGAAACATCGACAGCATCTTCGCGAAAGCGCCAATTCGCGTATAAAAGGTTCTCGTTAACCATAAGAATATCGAAAACTTCTTTATCCTGCGCTGTAAGAAGTTTTAGCAACTCTTCACGTGTTTTTACAATCACCGTTTGTTTCATATTTGACCGCTGTCCAAATTTTCCCCACAGTGAATTTAAGCATAATTTTGCAACGGAGCGCAAACCAGGATTTTTTTCTATTTTTTCGCGATCTAGTCTTATCCCCTCGTCGCGCTCGTACTCGTCGATGTACCGTTTTCTACGCTCTTCGTCTGTACACCAGGCAGGCCAGCCGCTTGCCTGCTGCTTCAGACGGAGAAAGGTATTAACGTAAGCTGCAAACAGTCCGCCTTCCCCGGTACACGGATCGAACTGCGTGGTCTCATACTGCCAAATTATATATATTTCCGTTACACAATAGCCAAGCTCAACAGCCTTCTGTAATTTGTAAACAACCCATGTACCTGTAAATTCGCGCTCACTGATTTGCTCGTGATTACAATCGGCTTCCCGCAATTCCTCGCAACACGTGCGACAGAGCCCGAAAATTAGCCGATTGTGCATTTTTACCGGCAACACGGGTAGTAACAAATTACGAGGCGGTAAAACTTTGCATTTGACCATCCCTTCCACACGCGAGAGATAGTTGTTTTGCCCTCCTGTCAGTGTCGCACATTCTTCGCCTATGTAAATGCGCGGGTGCCCAATGGGGTAGCGTCCCCTCTTGCAGATATATGGGTAAAGAGAGCAAATATCGGTATATTTTATCTCTTCGCCTGGCGCAACACTGCGCGAAGTAACGATATTTTCCGTACGCCCACCGAAAAAAGCATCCCGTGGATTTAAAGTTATTTTGCTCATGACTGGGTGAGTGGCTAAATATCGCGTAATTTCCGGCTGTTGACTTTTCACGCGCGCAAAATCGCACTCCCACATCTCACGCACGTCGTATCCTAGCCGTCTCATTACTGTAACCTTTGCCACAGTGGACTCGTACGCCTGTACGCATGTTTGACCATATTTATTTTTCCGTGTGCTCCGATTATCGGGGAAACAACCCGGGCAACCATGCACGTAACAGCCTTGGAATTCAAAAACGATTCCTTTGTCTGTTAAGCTAGGTTCTCCGGCGCCTGGTAGAGGCGGCAGGTACCCATCTACGAGTTGACCCTCCCGCAAACGAAACTCACGCGCACGACCCGCGTGTATAATTTTGCGCCCAATCTCGCGCTCACAATATAACAGCCACTCTATGGATTTTTGCGAGTGCTTATCCGCGCGCCTATATCCGTTTGGCGGTATGAGACCAATGGTGTTATCCTTCAAAAAATTTTTTTTAAAAACATACAAACACGTAGATGCGATTGTACATGCCGCGACGAATGGGTCTGTTTGCGCGACTTCTATAAAAATTTCGCGAAACCGTATGCACGCGCGCCTCAATATTTCCACATCCATTTTACAGTATTCGACAATCTCTTTTTGAAAGTCGAATATGTAGTTTGGTCGGGTGTTCTCATGCCAGTCGAGAAAAGCGGCGCGCTCGTCCACATGTAATGCGCATTCTCGAGAGTGTTGAAGAAATGCGGAAAATAACCTTTCTTTGAGCCCTCGGGCAGTCCGAATGTCGCAGGCAGAGCACTCAGTTTCAATTGAAAGTAATTGATACTATCAATAAACTTTGTGCGTCCGTACTTTAACAGCGTAATATTGTGACCGCTTAATATTACAGTGGGCGATCCGTGCTCGGAACATTCGGCCAACTCCTTCAATATAAATTGAGAGTCGAAAGCCCGGGCATTGTGTGCTATGCACACAATTTCGGCAAAATCGGTTTTTTCCCGCACACAAAGCTCCAAGAGTTGTTTTACCGGTTCACGGTTGAAAACAAATTCACGTACACCACAAGTGGCGCAAAATATTTGTATGTCGTCAACGTCGATGCAATCCGTGCATACTTGATGCGCGACACACAAATTAGGTACATGAACACGCGCGCTTTCGCCATACGGAGTGTCTTGCATCGTTTCAAAATCGTAAAAAATATAAAGATATTTATTTTTTTTACCACGTGTGTCGGCGCTGATCGGCCGCATGAAGCACAAATCGTTAAAGCCGTGCCGCTTTTGACATGTGTTACAAAACCCGATGCCGCACTCGTGTTTCGGTTGATATACGTTTACAACCCGCGTACAATTCTCACACAAACGCACAACGTCACACAGTTTTTTATTATTTTTTTTGAAAGATCCTGCACGCTTGTGGTTCGCGAAACACTCGTGACCGAAAAATTGACGTCCGCAATCCACGCACTCTATCATGTCAACTTGCACGTTTCTGCACGGTGGCGAAACGTAACAGCTCTCACATATTCGCGTACATTTGTGCTGATTTACATAACGGTACCCCTTATTACAATAAGAACAGAAAAAACGTGTCCCTGCCGCTCCGAATAAATTCGTAATTAAATTAAAATGACGCGTACGCTCTTCGAACATCAAATAAATAATACCACTAAGTGCGATATTTAATTCATGGAGAGTGTTGCGGCCGTCAAAGAGCGCCAATTCACCGCTCCCAAAATTATCTTTCTCGAAAACAACCAATGCTATCCCGTGCGCGAGAAAAAATCTTGGAAGCTTGTGAGCTCTTCAAAGCCGCAACCGTCTCTTGGAATTTTTACACCCGCATCGGTCACGAGTCTTTCCGCGTGCTCTTTTTGCATTTTTCGTCGTCCGTCGCGAATCACTGCCCATTTTGCACGCGTCTCAGCGCAATCCAGCGCCTTGCGCTCCACGTATACCAGTCCAACCGCAAGCGCACGCGGTAAACATAAGTGATCGCTGTTGTTAATAACAGTGATTGAGTGCTTTTGCACATCGCTCAACTTTAAGGCATCTCGACCAGCGCCTACAGGCATTTGTACATAGCACACCTGTAACACAAGGGCCTCCGCGATACCTAAAATTTCGTTACTCTGGCTTATGGAATTTATTAAATTCCATAAATCAGCGTAATTAAAGTCAGCGACTGGTCTGAACGAAAGCCCACCTGCGCCACGCGAAAAACGATCGTTACAAATTGAAATACCGACTAATATACGCCCCGGTACGCACTCTGTTATATAATTATGAATGTCTCTGATCGCAGCCTCTACCCACAATACAGGGTTTATATCGACACGTGGTTCTATAATAGTGAAACTTACTCTATGGGCCTGTGTAGCGAAGCGTCGCAGGTACTGCTGTCCCTCAACAACCGCAATGAAGCGCACTCCGGGTGGTCGTACGATGTCGTAGTCCTCGCCGGGTGCATCATAAACTTGCTCTTCATCCATGACACCGACACCACCACCGCCGCCTACTTGCCTCGTGGAATGTCCCTCACTCGCTAAATAAAAATAGTTTAAATTATACTTTTAACTTTTTTTTTTTTTGTGCTTTAGTTAACGTTTCTGATTTTTTTTTTTCAATTATGGTTCAGCATAACCGGCAAAACTTTCGCGCACACGCGATATAAGATCGGACAGGTCCGCGTCGTTGTATAACGCTGAAGTCTCGTCTTCAGCCTGGTCACGAAACCAGCGTTGAATTATTGCACACGGATTATGAGCTATTTGGTGGTATAATGCGGGCAGCCCGTTGAGGAAAGGAAGCGATGACCGGATTTCCCTCTGCATCATATCACGATTTCGGATAACTATAATTAAAAATATTTGCCTTTTTAAAAAACAAAATCAGAAAACGTTTTAAATAAATATTTTGTACACTTACATTCGTTGACACGTCGATGGGAATCATAACTGTGATTGTAGCCGTTCGTGATCATATTCGCAGCCTGCTCAAAGTTCGACAGTTGATTTTCGCAGTCTGCGCGCGCTGTATTGGCTACGGTACTGGTGTCTTCTGCCAGCACATCTGGAGGCTGACTCGCGAGAAGTCTCTCTTCTGCAGCGGTCACTAGTGGCCTGTCGTAAATCGCAAGTGCGTCGGAAATCGCGATGTCCATGAACATTAGGTCTTCCAACCGCTGATCATCGGCTCGGCGCACCGCTCGTTCCTCTTCTGTATCGTTATCAGGAACGTCACCGCCTGGCCCCCAGACGGGAATCTCAGGGCCTTCGGATCCCCAGACGACAAGCACGGGGCTTTCGGGGCGTGGGACTTCATGCACCTCGACCACAACTTCTACCTGCTCGCCACCCTCCTCCTCCTCCTCCTCCCCCTCCTCCTCCTCCTCCCCCTCCTCCTCCTCCTCCTCCTCCTCCGTATCGACGGGTGCTGCAAAATTCATCATTCGCCGAGCAGGATTAAATAGGCCGCTCGTACGTGCCGAGTGCTCGGGGGTCTCATCTTCCTCGAAATACGTACTGTCGGATAGCTCCGAATCATCATCGCGTATGAGACTCTCTAATGCTGTAAATAAAAATATGTAAATAAAAATTATTTTGAAAAAAAAAAAAAAAGTTTTAGACTTACCTAAACGCTCTTGACGGGCGTTCGCTACGCCGCGAAACACATGCAATCCACTTAGTTGATGGACGAAGACGTCGTCTTCGATGACTCGCTGTACTTCACGCGAATGCGCGAATGAATTGTGTAGGCGCACTATCGCGCGATACCCACTCGATCTGAGTATCAGTCGTAATTGCTCCTCCAAGTTTTCACGCGACATACGTCGCAAACGACGCATCCAGTCAGGGTTCCTGCCGTGTCGTGCTCTTGCCGCGAGTCGTAACACGGCAGACCGAAGCGTTCTCTTAGCGTAATTATCCATCTCTCACGAAACTTCTGAATGAACTGTGCACAACAGCGAGTCGCACAGGATTCTTATACACATACGTTATCTTGAAACGTACCCCCTGAAACCTATGTTAAAAAAATTAGTCATCTCGTCATCTCGCCAGAGTTTGCACCCACCAGCGCCACTTGTTCCGCATCTACGCTCCATTGTTTTACAAGCGCATTTTTTTCGAACC
This sequence comes from Torymus aiolomorphi, assembly GCA_036365515.1. Lineage (NCBI taxonomy): Eukaryota > Metazoa > Arthropoda > Insecta > Hymenoptera > Torymidae > Torymus > Torymus aiolomorphi. The sequence continues at coordinate 6,952,688 of CM070874.1, read as the reverse complement.
AATACTGAGATTCAATAGTGTCCTAACGGCTGCTTGATAAAAAAAAAATCGTTATGTCTCGCGAAGTGGCACGTGTATTTTTCCAAAGTCCTCGGAGGTCCGAGCTGAACAATGGCCCTTCTATATTCGTCGCTGAAAAAAGGATAAGGTTTCACAGCTCTCGAAACCAAAACATTCGTGACACATCTACGGAAAAGCATGCATGCGAGATAAAAATTTACGATGCATAGCTAGCAGACGTGAAAGAATGTTCTACAAAAAACATAGTTCATTACTTTCGACGACACGTGTCAAACTCCATTAACGCGAATGCCTCACTTTCAAAATGGAAAGAGTAGTGGAGAGGCTGTGCTGTAAATCCCTCCGAAAAATGACCCGACAAACAGCCTCTAAACGGTATATGAAAAAAATTCTCTCGGCTTAAGTAAACAGCACACGAGTGAAAATATTCCTCAGGGACGTACACAGGTCACTTTCTTCGTCTGCTTAATCCATTGATGAGAGCTCGCTATTAATATTGCCCGAAACGGTAGAGTCGTAAAAACCAGATGGCGACAACGGCGGCAGAATATAGAAGTGCTCCTCGACGCCTGGCGTGAAGGTCAGCATGCACGAGTGTGTGCTGTTTGCAAGCGAGGGCTTCGCTATTATAGCAGCCGACACCAGCTGTATTTTATTAGGAAGCGGTTCAGGGCCCTACATTTATTCGGTGATAAAAACATGTGCATGCAGACGGTCACCAACAAGCAGTGGTGGGGGAAAGGCCCTCCCCCACTACGCAAAGGATGCTGCTCCTCACCACCACCACCACTGCTGAAACAAGGAGCGGCGGACGAAAGGGCCTACCCACTAGAGGTACCAGCATCATACGCGCCAGTTGGCTACAGGTGATGGACCAGGTCAGTCGTGAAATATCTACTTTGCGTGAGGAGCTCGAGAGGACTCGACGGAGAGCGTGCAACAGCTACAGTTTTATCGAGCATCTAAAGCACTCGCTGATACGTCTCAGCCGTCGCATCCACCAAGGCTTGGACACCACAGAAGTGGCTGGCTTACGGGCACAAATTGCGCGGGCATCCCAGCAGCTCCAGCACCACAGAGAGACAGTGAACCGTACAGCGCATCATGCTGAAGACTTGGCAGCACGAGTGGCCGCGCTAGAAAAACTCCTGCGGTAGAGAAGAAAATCAACGCCACCGCCATCGACAAGAGAGAGGTCAAAGCATACGGCCTGCAGACAGCAGCTGCAGCAGCGCAATGGAGATTGCGCATTTATATCAGCGCCTTGCGAGATATAAAAGAAAGCGGGATCATGCCATTCGCATGATTAACCGCCTAGACTCAGCAATTAATCAGGCGCACCAACAAGAGCGCCGGCACGCGCCTGCTACAAGGCCGCCGAAAAATTGCGCTGGTGCCAAATGCCTTGTATGTGGCATTCTTTTTAGGATTTTGAGGAGCGATCCGGAGGGCCGCTCCTGGGAACAGTGTTGGCACTGCACGTGCTTTCGGTGTGGTGCGTGCCGCGAGACGCCGTGTGAGTGCCTACAACAAATGGACACTCCACGATCACCATCACCGGAGCCTGCTGCTGCAGCAGCAGCAGCAGCAGCAGCAGCAGCAGCAGCAGCAGCATCATCGTCATCATCAACAGCAGCAGCAGCAGAAGAAATTCCTGCATCTACAGCAGCAGCAGACGACACCAGTGCAGCCGTATAGTGCAATATGTGCGTGCGACCGCAGAACTGTGCGTGTGTGTGCGAGTGTGTGTGTGTGTGTGTGTGTGTGTGTGCACTGCGTGCCCGGCCGTGTCTGCGAACACTTGACACGCATGTGCCTACACGTATCACCGGATACGTGTGCGACTGTACGTGTTTGTACATGTGTGTGTGTATGTGTGTGTGTGTATGTGTGTGTGTGTGTGTGTGTGTGTGCATTGCGTGTCCGTACGTGTCTGCGAACACGTGACATGAATATGCATATACGTATCAAATATGCGCTTGTACGTGTGTGTGTGTGTGTGTGTGTGTGTGTGCGTTATAATTAATAAAAATATTAATTATTAATACAAATTGTTATTTTTACTCACTACCGAAAAACAATCCCACGCTATTCCCTCCCCACCCTCTCTCTCTCTCTCTCTCTCTCTCTCTCTCTCTCTCTCTCTCTCTCTCTCTCTCTCTCTCTCTCTCTCTCTCTCTCTCTCTCTCTCTCTCTCTCTCTCTCTCTCTCTCGTAGTAGTGGGGCAGGTATAGCGACCGTGTGACACGGCGGTGTCATTAACTCAAGTGCTATGTATACAGTAACTGCACAGTAGCTAATGACCCTTGTAAGTATGTGTTAATGGACCCATTGTTTACAAATACAGTAGCAAAACAGTAGCTGTTTTCAAAACAATGGGGTCATTAACACATACTTACATAGGTCATTAGTGCTATGTATACAGTAGCTGCACAGTAGCTAATGACCCTTGTAAGTATGTGTTAATGGACCCATTGTTTACAAATACAGTAGCAAAACAGTAGCTGTTTTCAAAACAATGGGGTCATTAACACATACTTACATGGGTCATTAGCTACTGTGCAGCTACTGTTTACATAACACTTGAGTTAATGACCTCTTGAGTTAAGTACCACTTGACACTTGACACATACCGCCCGATGAGTCACACGTCTCGCAATACCTGTCCTATTACTACTTACATGTAACAAGAATTCGCAATATATTTATTCAAATTTGAATATTTATTCAAGGAAAATTCATAACATTATCAGTTATGTTAAAAAAGTATCATGATACTTTCATGAGCTTCTGCGCCATCTGTCAGTCAAATTTTATACTACTTTTTGATAGTTATGACTTATGACGGAAGAGGCGCTAAACATCAATTCTATTTTTTATATCATATATGAGGCGTTTCGCCTCAACTCTCCCAGCGTGGCGCGCGAGCGTCAAATCATGCTATTTTCAAGTCGTGTTTACGATATCAATATGAATTTCAAAAAATTATGTGATAAGCGTTTCTGACGTATTTTTTCCTCAGCTTTCCAATGGTGTAAGTGGTTTTTCCGAAATTTTCCATTTTCACCCTCAAAAAGTATAAAACATACTATATCTCGGAAAGTATATTTTTAATATTTTTTTTTATCATCTAGATCGAAAGCTGAGCATTTTTTACGTCGGAAAGGATTTTTGCAAAATTTGCTCGAATGTTTTTCTTAGAGAAACAGAACGCGAAAGAGCAGACGCAGCGTCTCCTTCGTGCGCGGTATGCGGCGCGCTGTACAGCGCGTGGACTAGATGTATTTCGCTCTCTAGTAACCTTATTATTTTTATTTATCATTTTTAATTTTTTATGGAATATCTTTTGCACTTCGAATTTCACTTATATGCACGATTGACATTTTCATAGGTTATTTCGCAAAAAAAAAACCGCTGCCAATTCTTTGGCACTTAGCTTCCTCAAACTAATTCATCGTTTCCTAATTAAAAATTGAAATTCTGAAAATACATTTTTCATAAAAAGGAATGCTAAAGAATTTCAATAATACTTTGAACCGATGCGTCTTATACCAGTTTCTTGCAAAATAGTATATTACGTACCTATTTTAAAAAAGCTTTGACAGACCACCAAGTTTAAAAAAAATTGAGATTAAAAAGAGATAAAAGAAGGGGCTAAAAATGGCACTATTAATACGTTTTGATATTTTAATTTACTACATTATATAAAAATATTAAAATGATAGTTCTCGAAAATAAATGTATAATATATATTCATATAGATAATCACTTAAAATTGCAACACAATATTGCCACCAACAAGTGTAATAAGTAACAGTTAAAATTTCAAGTCGATAAATAAATTATTTTTTGAGATATTAATTTTTTAAATATAAAAAAGTTTTCATTAATAACAAATGACAGAGTGAAGATATTTTAAATTTTAAATTTAAAAAAAAGAAAATGTAGGTAATTTGAATACCTTTTAAGAGAAGTATATTATTTTATGTAATAATTACTATAAGATACGAAAAAATCAAAAAAACTAAAAATTCAAAATCGTTTTTTGGTTATAAAACAAAAGAAAATCAATAAAATCCCAAATCCATCAGGGTACTTTCCTTTTGCCGCAAGACGAAGCGAATAAGCTTTACCCGACGAAAATCGGTTGATTAGTTTCGGAGATATTAAGAGTTCAAATATACACACACACACACACACACGCACACACACACATACATACATCCACGAAATCAAAAATCATCAAAATCAAATAATATACACATATACCACCATAAAACATCTTTTTGAAGACTTTTTTTTCGAAAATTTTTTTCACCGTTACAAAGCTTCCTCTTTGAGGAAGCAAAAACATTACAATCAATTTGAAATAGCAGACGCAACGCTTCTCACTTACTTTTTACCCGATAGGTGGCTTGCGTATAGAAAATTTTTGCCCGAGAGTAATTTGTTGTATCCAATTATATAAGTCTGATGAATTTTCGATCTTTGTTATCCTTGAAATTGTTTAAGAATTTTAACGCTGTTTCCGTTATATTTGTGTTCTTCGTGTGTTTGCTGATTAAATCATAATTTATTTTTGGTTTATTTATTGCATTTATTTTCTCGCTACTGAAATGGATCCAGCTTTGAAGCTGAAATGCATAAATCCTTTTAATAAAATTAATCACTCTGTGCGTAAAAATTTGTCGAATTTTCCTTCAATATTTAGGAGTGCGTATCCCCTCGTACCAGAAAACGCGAAAATTTGTTCCAACTGTCAACGTCAACTTTATAAACATAAGTTAGATTTACCTTCATGCGATGCCAAAAAGCTAAAATTGAATGTACTGATGAATATCATAAAGCAGGCGTGGCAGTTCTCAACCAATTAAAAAAAAATTTTTAGAATCACCGGGTAAGGAAGATAAAATTCAGCTACTCACGCTTGCTCCTGATTTTTGGTCTCGCAGAGACTTAATCAGAGAGTTCGGTTGTACTGAGTGGGAAGCTCGAGAAGCGAAAAAGTTAGTAACTGAAAGTGGAATTTTTTCAAAACCTGAAAAGAAAAGGGGCAAAATATTTCCAGTTGAAAGTGTAGATTCAGTTAAACGTTTTTATGAGAGGGACGATATTAGTCGTGTAATGCCCGGATTAAAAGATTGTATATCTGTTAAGCAGGATAATGGTAAAAAGAACATGTACAGAAAAGGTTACTACTTGGTAATTTACGTGAAATTTATTGTTTATTTAAAAAAGAGCATGAATCTGTTAATATTGGCTTCACTAAATTTACTCAATTGAGGTCGCCGCATTGTGTTCTAGCGGGAAGCAGTGGTACGCATAATGTATGCGTATGTGTACACCACGAAAATATCAAGCTGATGTTAAATGCTATTAATTTACAGAGTTTAACTGAAGGTACTCGACTATTTCTTAAAAACTACCACGATTGCATCCAAGCAATCGTATGTAGTAATGCTAGTTCGAAATGTTACTTGGGAGACTGTTTAGATTGCCCCAATATGCCTGTATTACGGAAACATTTGCTTGAATGTTTTGAGAGAAATGATATTTTTCAAATACAGTATGAGTCATGGCTTCAGACAGATCATTGCACAATAGTATCTACAACTGTAAATGTTTATGAATTCATGAACATACTGGGAGAAAAATTAATAAAATTTAAAACTCATGACTTCTTTGCGAGAGAACAATATCTTTTCTTAAGCGATTTGAAAAAAAACCTTCAAAAAGGAGAATTCCTTGTTTGTTGTGATTTTGCAGAAAACTATGCGTTTATAGTGCAAAATTCAACACAATCGTTCCACTGGAACAATAATCAAGCAACAGTTTTTACAACAGTGGTATATTATAACGAAAATCAAGATCTTAAACATATAAGCATTGCTATAATTTCTGAATCTCTAAATCACGATACTGTTGCTGTTTATGAATATCAAAAAATTATAATATCGTATTTAAAAAGTAATTTCATAGTCAAGAAAATTTATTACTTAACTGATCGAGCAGGTCAGCATTTTAAGAACAAGTCTACCTTCCAAAATCTTCTGTTTCATCAAAAAGATTTTGGAGTTCCTGCTGAATGGCATTTTCATGCAACAGCGCACGGTAAAGGTGCGAGCGATGGTATAGGCGCAAATTTGAAAAGAGGGGCGAAAAGAGCAAGTCTTCAACTCTCTTCGAGTAATCATATTTTAACACCAGAAGACCTTTACAACTGGGCTTTACGTAATTGCAAAGAAACTAAAGTTTTTTACAGCACTAAAGAGACCTATGAAAAAGCCGTTTTGAAACTAAAATCAAGGTTAAGTAAAATTAAATCTATACCGGGAACTTTACAGTACCATGCCGTTATTCCAATGAATAAAACAACATTAATACTAAAAAAAACGACAATGAGTTCAGAATATCAAATCTTCCCTAAAAAACCCGTAAAACAAAACAAAATAAAATTATCTACTTTAAAAAAAAGAATTATTAATATAAATACTAGTTTATTGTTGCTATTATTAAGGAAATCAAAATTTTAAGTGGTTGTTAGAGAGCGAAATGCATCTAGTCCACGCGGTGTACAGCGCGCCGAAAACCGCGCGCGAAGGAGACGCTGCGTCTGCTCTTTCGCGTTCTGTTTCTCTAAGAAAACATTCGAGCAAATTCTGAAAAAAATCCTTTCCGACGTAAAAAATGCTCAGCTTTCGATCTAGGGGGTAAAAAAAAATATTAAAAATATACTTTTCGAGATATAGTATGTTTTATACTTGTTGGGGGGGGGAAATGGAAAATTTCGGAAAAACCACCTACGCCATTGGAAAGCTGAGGAAAAAATACGTCGGAAACGCTTATCACATAATTTTTTGAAATGCATATTGATATCGTAAACACGACTTGAAAATAGCATGATTTGACGCTAGCGCGCCGCGCTGGGAGAGTTGAGGCGAAACGCCTCATATATATATCGGTCGGTAAAACAGATTGACCTAACCTCAATCAATCGTTTTTTTCCACTAAGGTATCCCCTTAAGGTTCTTGCCATTTGTACGTTAGATGTAAAGTATTGGTTGAGATTATAAATTTCAAAACATCTCACTATGTTTATTTTGTTTTGATATTGACTAAGCAATTCATACTTATTCACTGAAACGTAATTTAAAAAGAAAAAAAATTATACTTATTTAATAAAAATAATATACTGTTCAAAATTATTCCTAGTACCTGTATAACAAGTTGATAATGGTTAATTTTTAGGTCCAACCTTTATCGAATATGATTGAAATAAAATTAAAGAAATATTTTTAAAATGTATAGGAAGATACACTTTATTTATATATTAGCCTTTCATAATTCAGTGAAATCCGATCACAAATTGCAACAATATTTTCAGTTATAAACTTATTATCTTTCATATTATATTTATACCACTCTAACCTAAAAATCACAACTTTGACATGATTTTTAAGGTGGTTCTGACTCCCTAGTCAAAGCAGTGCTAAAAGAAGAAGTTACCTAAAATTTAAAAAAACCATAGTTGTAATGTGATTTATTTATTTAAAATGATAGAGATAGTCAACGTATTATAAATAAAGTGTATTTAACATGATTAAGATAACGTTTTTCACAAAATGACGATATTCTAGAAACTAGATATCGTCACTACAAACAATTATTGATAAATCCCCGGAATCTTTTTTGTTTCTCAACCGATTTTAGTTTTCAAGATCTCATTATGCTCCTTAAGTAATTTCATAGGGACTTGCCGAATGAAAAATTAAAAATTATTCAAAACTCAGAAAGTTATAGATAATTGTTCATAAATTCATGCACGTCGTTAAAAATATATATTTTTTTAATTGGCTATAACTTTCTGAGTTTTGAATAATTTTGAATTTTTCATTCGGCAAATTCCCATGAAATTACTTAAGGAGCAAAATGAGACCTTGAAAACTAAAATCGGTTGAGAAACAAAAAAGATTCCGGTGATTTATCAATAATCGTTTGTAGTGGCAATATCTAGTTTCTATAAAAAAGTTATCTTAGTCATGTTAAATACACTTTATTTATAATACATTGACTATCTCTATCATTTTAAATAAATAAATTACATTACAACTATGGTCTTTTAAAATTTTAGTTAACCTCTTCATTTAGCCTTGCTTTGACTAGGGAGTCCGAGGAGAACCACCTTAAGCTCACGTGGTATACAATACTGTATGAAACTCGTGTGTAAGGTGATTTTTAGCCCATTCGACTTCTCTCACTCGCTTCGGTCGTGCGAAAAACGTCTCATGCGGTAAATAATCACCTTCCCTATCAGTGTCATAACGTACATCATAAATCTATTATGACAAATTTCGTAAATAGGAAGTTGCTAAAAAATTTCAGCTTACTAACATTAGTTTTGCATAATCATCATTTAAATATCAGTTAATATTTTTATTATAGAGTCAAACGACAAAAAGAAGGAAACATTCCACAAGTGAATCTGATGCTAGTAAATCAATAAAATTGGAAAACAAAAAGTCAACGCAGGTAAAGAAATGTTTTATTTAAAGTGTTGTTAAACAACTGATGCTTATCACATAATTGTCTAGCATTTTAACCGAAAAAAAATTTAACTATTAAACTACAAATGATGATATTACGAATTCAGTTGATATTTTTTTTATATGACTATTCCATCTCAAATCGAACAGTCCGACTGTACATGTAATTATTCTTCTATTAAATGATTTTACACGAATTTTATTGTTGTTTATTGCATCAAAATGTCATTCAAATTGCAACGCTGAAAATTTCTTATGAAATCGGATTTCTAGATTATTATTGCAACGTTCCCTTACGGAAAAAACACTAATTTTTTTAGTTTACGCTTAAATTTGGATGTAAACACTCATTTATCGGCGTTTAATCTCAAAATTCAGTGTATATCCTCAAAATTGTGAGTTAATACTTAATAGTTAAGAGTATATAATAATACTCAAATTAATAGAGACCTCCGTAGCTCATGTGATTATAGGCGCGCGGTTCATACGTGAATTTTCCAAGTGCTTCCATTCTATGAGTTTGTTAAAGGTTTTCATTTAACAATTGTTTTACTCAATTGAAGTCATCTTTGATCACCTGAAAGAGATAAAAACGTAAAATAACCCATCAGATACGGACATAGTCGTACTGTTTCTTTTGAGATGAATTTAATCATAGATTTTTAAGATAAGAGAAATATAATCTTACTATTGATTAAAATGAACTGATTTCGTATTTAAACATGTGCAGGAAAATACTGAGTTGCTGAACCTTACGCCAAAAAAAGAGTTATTATTACCTCAAAATGATAACAGTAGCGTGCCTGTCTGCATTTTTCCACAATCAATGGATACGTTACCTGACGTTATTTTTGAAATCTCGTTTTCTGAAATTGATGATACATCAAATGTATGTACCTGTCTTATTTTTGTTATTCAAAAGAATGAGTTTCCTAGAAACATTCTGAAAATAGCATTTCAATTTATTTTTCAGAACGGTTTCTTAAGAATATAACAACAACACATTTGTTTTTTGACAACCCGAGCGCAAAGCTTGATTTCACACACGCTCGAATAAAAAAGCATGCACTAAATCAAGCTTTGTACACGTCGTGTCAAAAAATACTGTTTGATACGGGAGCGAGAAGGTGATTTTAACCTCGTATGACCTTTTCACCCTCACTTTCACGCACCAGATATTTGCTCTAAATCAGACGTTAATTTTGTACGTAATTATCTGTTGAAAATCACGTAATTATCAGGTGACTTAATGCTTTTTTTAGATGTAAAAGACTCACCTAATAATATCTTGGTTCTTAAGGTATTATGAGTTGGAAACATCTATTAAATACTCGCATATTCACCTGAATATTCGGCAGTAGCGGAGCGTCTAATATTTACTTGCAGCGCACGGAATTTTCCCGTAAGGCTCATGTGATTGACCCAGCGCGCTCGAGCGCGTGCGGTCCTCCCGATGATAGAGTGGGAAGGGGAGTGCGTGCACGCGCGCGCACGCTTGTGCAGTATGTGTGTGTGTGTATGTGTGCGTGTGTGTGTGTGGGTGGATGTGTGTGGGTGTGTCAGTTATAACTTTTACACAAACCGATTGATTTTCATTAGATAAAGGTTAGTCCCTTAGTTTAAATATATAGAATAGAGAGAGTACAACCTATTTCTTCATTTTATAATATTTCTATATTTTATAAAACCTATTTTATCATTTTAAAAATATCTACATTTGGGAAAAAAAATCTTCTGTCTCAGTTGAATATAGTAGACTTTCCATATGTTGCCGCGAGCGGGGCTGTATAATTAATATAAAAAATGTAAACAATAAATATAAAAAAACATTTTTATTGAGTTAATATTTACATCAACAAATTAGCAAGCTTTTTTATACAATGAAAGTGTGCTAAACTCATTTATAAATCATATGTACAAACTATGTAGCTACAATCTTTTTTTTCAACTAATGTACAAGGTGGAAATCTAGGTAGGGAATCTAGATCTAGCATTACATCCTCCATGTATTCTATTTCGGCGAACACAACATAGGCATGATAGAATGGATTAAAATAATATCCTTGGAACGTTTCGGCATCAAAATAAAGTTTTCCATCAATCGAAATAATATTTTTTAATCTTGCAAAGGTAGGTCCTGTCTCCGTTATTTTTGCCACAAATATTGAACCGCGAGAAAATGGTTTCCCAAGAATCTCAATTTTTTTTAATCTTTGCACAACTTTCTCTGCTCCTACTTGAGAAAGATTAGAAATTTCCATTGTATTTTGGTCATCTATTTGTCCAAGAAGTATATCGCCTTTTAATTTCGGTGAAAATCTATTACGATAGCACAGTTTAAGCTGATGTCTTACAGTAATAGAGAGAGGCCATCTCCTTTAATTCTCTATTTTTTCTCTCATATTTTGATGTAGAAAAATGTATCAAAGGACCATTTGACATCATAATTCTTTTATAATGGACCCAAATATGCGTCTTTGGTTTTAATTTGCTAAAGAGTTGAAAATATAAAAAATTAAACTTTTCAATCTTTGACTGTACATTACATATTTCACCTCTATCCAAAGACGGCTTGCATAAAATTCCAATAATTTCTTGCAAAGTTCGGTAAAGCTTCCATTCTTCATTATCATATGGTATTAATTCGCCAATCATTAAATTTAAGTAGCGGATCAAGTAAAGCATTTCAGCTGATGATTGCTTTATTTTAATTTTTGGTTGTCCCTTTTTACTGACAGAAAATCGAAGAGGTTGTGGCTTATCCTTCTTGTCCAACTCATTATATGGGAATCTTTCAATAGCTTTATTGATAAAGTCTAACGAAACAATATTCTTTTCTATGAGACTCTGTATCACTTTTCTCACTGTGTATGATACTATGCCTTCGTAGACATCATGCATCAAATCAACAGACTGATTATCTGCAATGTGAAATTTCCCTATACCATTAAAAAAACACTCCGATTTGAGTCCCGTAGCTATATAGTTGTTCCTTGAAATATCCCACTCGTAAGAGCTGACCGTACGAAGGCGACTACTATTCTCTACTACCATCCTTTGACATTCAGCTTTGGTTGCTGAACATATTCTGCAATACTGGTTTGCATTAAAACTTCCTGAGAACCCACATAATTCGTTTAATGCCAAATTATCTCCTAATACCATCACACACTCAAAATATATGGTCCTTCCTTCTTCATTTACAGTAATATTAATTCCTTCAGATGCCAAAGCTTTCAAATCCGCTATAGTTTTCATAAATATTGTTCCCGGACCTAATTTTTTTAATTTTTTCGTGTGAACTATAGAACATACAAAAATATTATATAATTTTGCTGCAATATTTGGAGGTAAACAAGCAAGCGAGACGTACAGACCACCTAATTTTTCCTCTCCTGCATGACTTCCTAGAGGGTTTCTAGTTTCAAAATCATCATAATAGAGATAAATTGGAAAAATGGTTTTGCCTGGTGTTTTATATTTCCTTTGCCATAATTCCCCTTGCATAATATTAGATAAAACAGAAATATCTCCTAATAATTTGTTTGTATATGTTTCTATTTCATCTAATACACCTGGCATTTGAAAGAAATTTTTTAGACTTAATGAAAGGGGAACATACGCCACGTTTACTTCTCCAACTGTAAATAATTCAGGAGGTATATAATAGGCCTCTTCTTCATATATTTTGAAGCGCAAATGTTCAGTAGAGTATCTATTGAAAATATGTTTATTATTTTCTAATACATACTGAATCTGACTACGTAGCGCATCATCGATCTTATTCTTTACTTTATTATCTATCTCATACTGTAAAAAAGGAATAAACCATTTCGAAATAAAACTGTTAAATTCTTCAATCACACTGTCGACGGCTTTTCTCGATAACAGCGGATTATTATACAGAGAGAGCATGAACTTCAAAATCTCTTCATGTAGAGTAGCTAGTTGAATGATATTATTTCCCTCAAAAAATCTAGTGAAGTCTAAGTTTTTTTGTTGTGGTTTGAATTTTTTTAAATAAATGTCATCAGTGACAATATTTGGTCATCTGCAAAATAAGAATACATTTAATAACATATTTATTCATTTTAAATTTATTTAATTCATTCAAGTTTATTTTTATTATTTTATGAAATTTGTACAAATCACAAATTTATCACTCAAAATGAAATAAAAAGAATCTCCAGTTCGAGCTCAACTTGAACTGACAAGGACACCACTGCATATATATACATATATCTTTAAACATGAAAGCTCAGGTGGTTCGGACTCCCACTTATATAAACTGTAGATCCCGTTGCAAGTTAGTCCCATATGGGTTCATAAAGATCGACGTTAAAATAATAAAAATAGACTAAAATCGCCCTTGAAATCGCCCATACTAACCATTACTATTGAAACTCTGGTGTTCGTTTAAAAAACTCCTGATTGCTCTGTCTGTCGACTGCTTGTCTTGTGCTAATTTTTTAATTTTGGGCGCAAGTAATTGCCAATTTGTATTAAATAAATCACTAGATTTTCCAAAAAATGAAACAAAATCGGCTTTGATCTGTAATATAAAATTATATTACAGGTAAATCAATGGGAATAGTATGATGACTTCACCAGTGAACGACCGAATTAGGAAATCTCAATTTTTATTAATTAGTTAAGTCTTAAAAATGGATTAAAAGCAAAAATCTTTTTTAATTAATATATTAAAAGGTTTAAGCTTTATGTCAGTGTAAAAAATGTAACTAAAGAATAAAGCTAGAAATTTTTTTGAAAAAATCTTTAAATATCTTCTGCAATTCAGTGAATGAACGCGGATAGAGATTTTAGTTTTAACTCTTAAGAAGATGTTTTATATACACAATCTTTATATAAAATGTAAGAAAAATTTTCAAACAATTGAAAATTATCGTCATATTAGATAAATAATACATAAGAAAAATCGATATTTTGTTGGACTTAAAGAAAATGTCCATTCTCTGGTGAGTTTTCGAATACTGGTGCAGTTACCTTAAATAAATAAAAATTTTTACCAATAAATATCCAAGCGGATTCAGAAGATTAGGGAATTTGTTCAATATTAGATTAATATCTGCATTCTTGAAAAATTTACGTTTATCTACTACTCTCACTTCATTCCATTTAGCAATATAATACTATACTATAATAATGCACTATAGGGAATGTAGTCTGATGCAAAGACTTTGTACCTTTAGAGGACGGGAAAACTTATATATAAGGGCGACGCATGATCGACACTTAACTTATGTCTTAACATACTAGAGATGACATGTATGCTATACGCACACATCTTAGACTGATTACAAGTATAGATGAATATGACTACGAGATTATACCCTAATCTCCGTTCTCTAAAGGTTAAAACAAATTTGCGTATAATTCACGAACAAAATATGGTAGCATCAAGTATTTTTATGGTTAAATAGTTGCCAAGAATACAAATAATACTTAGTACAAAATTTTCTTTTTTGTGTCGATAGAAAAAAGAAAAAATGTTAGTGTAACCACATTTGTTAATAAAAATAAGTATTTTTCTTAGTTGAACATTTGCAACTATATAATTAGTTGCTGCAACCATATTTTTCCGTGTTTGATAAGAAAAATTGTTAATCAATTACCACTCTCTATACGCTTTCGTTTTTTCGGATTTATTATCAAATCTTTTATTTAATAGCTTTGCCCCTAATCGTTTCGTAAAACGATTGAAAAGCTCCATGCGGATTTCTAACGTTTTCCTCACCTTTGACGTAGAAACGATCCACACTATATCCAATAAATAATTGCGAAGCGCTTAAAGCTAAATCTTGAAATCTTTTAGGTTCAATACTATTTCAAATAAAAGTTATATGATATTAATAAATATCAAGTTATAACAGTGTAATAAAGGCCTGCTTATTTTATAGATACTCACTCATACGATTTAGTTTGCCTTGTTTCATTAAAAATAACAATTCTAGCAACCGCACTGAGAGAAAAAGGTAAAGCTTTACCAATTTCAACGTTTTGAGATTCTCTTTTCAATTTTTGCTCGTAATCATATGCTTTTATCAGAAACTCCCCTTCCCCACATTGCATTAAAACTTGATAAATTAAATTGTTATTTCGATTAAAATTATCTATAAATAAAATATCATATTAGAAATAATTCAATTTTTTTATTTTAATTAATTAACCCTTTGCAGCTCAGTAGCATTAAAGAGTTTTTAATGTAAATTTCATGTATTTATAATTTTACAATTATAATATGTGACAGAATTAAAATTAATGTACAGACATTTAAAAATAATTGATAAATGAAATTTTGAAAAATAACCTATTTCCTATATTAATAAAGTGATTAATTCATTGTGAATTTATTTATGATTTGGTCGGCATAAACAATGGTTACTAAATTACTAAATTCAAGTGCTACGAAATTTTCTTAAGAATTATAGCGTTCGAAACGTGATATACAAACTGTGATATTTACACTGTGATATTTAAACTGTGATCTGTAAACTGCGGTATTTCAATTGTGATATTTATACTGTGTTATTTTTTTCTGCTAATTAAGCTGTGATACTTTAAATTATAATTGTGATGTAAATATAGTGATCTTTAAACTCTGATACTTGAACTGTGATAATTAAGCTGTGATATTTTAAATTATAACTGATATCTATAATGATATTTAAACTGATATATAAACTGCGGTATTTATAGTTAAAAAGATTAGTTTAAACAAATTGCATTATGAAAGAAAAATTTTGAATTCGCAATCTTTAAATTTGAAATTTTTAGTTCACATTTCTAATCAGTGACCCAAAGAACCCACGTATTATAATTTTTATGTAATACGTTTATTTAAAGAATGCATGCGACAAAGGGTTAGAAATGGTGATTTTTTGTGAAAGAATTTTATTTATAGTTTGATAGGTAGGAGCGTAAGTAAAAAAATGGCATGATATTTATCTAAAAGTTTTTAATATTTTAAAATTTTGAATACCTTCATTTGGTGATAATGGCACGTTATTGCCATTAATTTGCTGATCTTCTAAACTCAATAAATCTGGAGTGTTATTACTATAATTGTCTTGTAAAGGGTTCGTAAATCCAAAGTATTTCCAGTTTCCTCGCTTAGCGCGTTCGAATTCAATGGAGACAAATTATAAGGGCTTGTAAAATTATCGGGAAAATTTTCTTTATTCGCTAACACACTATTGTTTCCCAATTGAGCTATGCTTTGCCCAATAGCAGCCAGTGATGTAAGTTCTGCAGAATAAAACATTAATGTAATTTATATCTTTAACGCAAATTCAATATAAATACTCAAACATTGTAACTATTGAAAAATACATTGTACATAGTTTTGAACGTTTTCTAAAATGGTTAATACATAAGTAATGTAAATGATAAATTAGTGAAAATCACATTTATTAAAATAGATAGTTCTATAAAATACGAAAAATAACAAATTTGTAAATATTTAATATTTTAAAGCAAGTATAGAATTATGATTTAAATACGTATTCTTCTTAGATACATGTGTTTTACAGTAACAGTAATTATTTAAGCACCGTGGGATAAAACAGGAAAATGAAAAAATATACATCCAAGTATTTAAGGGGATATGAAATACTTTAATTGAAAAAGTTAATTTTCGTTACCTGAAAAATATCAAAAATTTTCTAAAAATAATTTCATAAATATCAGTTACATAATTTAATCTTCTAGTGTACAAAATATAGTAATTTAATTTAATATAATATTCATAAAGTTGTTTTAAAGAGCTTTTGCTCAAGTTAAAATGCTACCGCGATTTCATATCCTCTTAATGCCAGTAAAAAAAGTTATGAAAAGTTGGATACGAATCTAGAAGCACCGAATACATGTTTTGTACATATATAATTTACACTACTTAAGTATAGAATGTGAACGTTTGTGAGGATATTCTTACGATGAAAGTGGCTAACCATTATTAGGATCGTTCATTGGGAATGAAGGAGCAGAACCGTTCATCATCATATTCGGATTTATGATGGCTTGAGATCTTCTTTTCATAAATTAATGATTTAAATGAAAATGATTTAAATGAAATTGATGTCAAACTTAAATGATATATATATAACAGTATATATATCGATAAAAGTGCTTACAAATTTATATCTGAATTACTATCACATATTTAAATTACCACTCTCACTCATACTCGTCCGAAAATCAATTTGTGCACGTGTATTGAACAATACGTTTAATAGGTATTGCAGGTGTAAAGCATTTTGAGATTTCATTAAAGTTATTTTACGCATATTATTATGGGTCTGAAGTTTGCATCGTTGGAGTGCAACGAAATAATTTTTCACGATTGATTAAAGCTTTTTAACAGTGGAAATTTTATCTAAATCTTTGTTGTAAATTTTTTTTATGCTATAAAATACTAAATCCACCCGCGAAATTAATATTAATTCTGATAAATTTGAATTAAAGTAAATTGTTTGTTTAATTTCGTTGCACTCCAACGTTGCAAACTTCAAACTCATATATTATTTTGTTAAAAAATCTTTCCTTGTGTTAAATCAGTGCCCATTCTACTAATATACAAATACAGAGATTTTACAGTATGTGAGTACACATACATATATGTATGTATGTCTGTATGTATGTATATATACAAGTATATATTATAAACATAAAATTCCTTCCAACACAACCATGAGTCCAGTCCAATATAAGAATATAAATGAAACATATTAAATGAAGCAGCATTCTTTTGTTTTGAAGAAGATGATGAAGAAGAAAATATAATGCCATCTCTAATTTATTTGTCAAGAAAAAATTAACAATAATATACAAATTCAGACATTTTTGTATTTGTGTATATTATTATACGTATGTGTTCAAACCACATAATACTGTGCGGTCTCGTAGAGCCGCGGTGCGTCTCTACGAGGGCATCTGGTGGGGAGAGCAGAAAGGTTGTGGAGAAAGTGAGGTTAGGTATGAGAGAGGTCGGTAAGGTAGGTTGAGTTTCGTCCCAGGTTACCATCGTGGACTCGTCAGTAAAGCTGATGGTAACCTTGCCTTAGACTCGGGTAGGATATCTGTACTAATCTTGGAAGTTCTATATATACTAACCAAGGACTCGATTTGGCCACTTGCGAGAGTTGAAACTTGGCACGAACTCTGGTGGCAGAGCTGTGAAGCTTGAACTGCCACAATACTACATTTGTGTATCATGATATGTATGTTTCGAACCACACAATACCACATTTGTGTATATCATGATATGTATTTGTTCGAACCACATAATACCACATTTGTGTATATCATGATATTTATTTGTTCGAACAACATAGAACCACTTTTATGTACATCATGATATGTATTTGTTCGAACAACATAATAGCACTTTTGTGATATTATTACATGTATTTGTTCGAACAACATAATACTACATTTGTCTATATTATTATATTTATTTGTTCAAACTACATAATACATATATCAGACATCTTGTGCGATACATACTGTAATATCACTGAATTTATATACATAATTATTTTTTTATTAAAGTAATTTGGCGGCTGAAGAATTTTGATATATATAGCTTGATTTATGTATCTAAAATTATTCAATACAAGTATAGTATATACATAGTATATACATATAACAATAATTTATTTGACAGAAATATTTGATAGGAATACAAAGTTCAGCCAGCAAATAATACTTTCATTAAAAAATAAGCATTATTTTAAATAGTTAAATATCAATAAACAAAAATCAATACATTAAATTTTTAACTGATATTTTTCATAACCTTGTTGAGGTTAGAAATGAAAAAATTACTCGTCAACACCTTCTGACTTTAAAAATAATTCATTAGATATATAAATCATTGCATGTATGCACTTACCTTTTAAACTTGTAAAAAAATCTTGCGAGTACCGGTATCCTGATTATTTATGCTGGTCTGCGGATATTGTTGAATGCTGCGATACACACATCAAATGTAACCGTTAAATCTGCGAATGTTTAGAGCGAGACGGCGTCAATTTTCCAGTCGATAACACTGTTTGTATTTCGATAGGTAAATCATAATAATCATCTGCGCCTTCCCCTTCCCCCACCACCACGCACGACGCCATGGCGCGATCACTTGGACCTCACGGGAAAATCCCGTGCGCCACAAGTAAATATCTGTCAGCGCGCAACGCGCCTTTTTCAGATAAATGCATCATTTATTCAGATAGTTTATAAGATAAATTAACTTGGAATTCATGTATTAATAGCATGGGGTAACTCGTGTGTTTATAGCATGAATTTCAAGTTAATTTTACTTGAATTTTATCAGATATTTACATGAGAAAATTTCACCGTTATTTCAGGTAGAGCTCTCAACTAATAATCACTTCATTTTTTTCTCCGTGTACTATTTTAAACCTCCGGGCACGAAAGTCCACTTTTGATGACTGTTTAGCAAGCGCAAAGTGCCTCATTGACGCCCTTGGGCGCGAAGTACATACTGCACGTCTCCTAAACAGGCTCCACAATCGAATTTTGCGCCCGCAGTTCGAAATAATAGTAGATTATGTACTAAGGGCGCGAAGCACAGGATGCAGGCACGAGCGCGCGAGGGAGCCAAACTCACACGAGTAACAGGAATCCCCTAAGCGCCCATGGTGTATATACTATTTTTTGACCCTCTGAGCACGGAGTCCGGTCTCTCGTGTCCCCCAGCGGGTGCGGAATAGTAGATTCTACGCATGCACAGATTTCGCACCCAAGGGATAGAATGTACTATTTCACGCCCGCTAGAGGGGCACAAAAAATGGATTTCGCTTCCGGAGGGTCAAAATAGTATATTACGCAACTAGGGAGGTAAAGAGTTGGACAGTCCAGAGCATGTGTAAATTGCGACCCGAGCCGAAGGCGAGGGGATATGATCTCTTTATCCCCGGGTCACGTATACGATTTTTCACCATACCCGGGCCGAAAATACCACATTCATTTTTGAGCAGGGAGCGAAAGTGGCACTTTCGGCCAGGGTACGGTGAAAAATAGTATACACAATACGTGCGCTAGGTGACCCTTTCGTTGCTATTGCGAAACTCGACTTGGGCGTGGATCACCTACTTCACGCCCTTGTTGCGTAATCTTGTGTGATGCTATAAATTGGAAGCTTGTCAACAAATATTCGAATATAACACGTATAGTTTCCGAGAAAAAACAGTGTAAACCAAATTCTACTGTAAAAAGTTTCCAAAGTAGATAAATTGTATAAAAATGTATCTTATAATTATTTCATAAATCAATTAAGGATATGTCTAAGTTAACATCGAATTATATAGTTACCGACATTTTACAATTTTCCATTATTTTGTTTTCATTTTCAACTTTTTAAAATTATTTTATTCATGTGCTGTTTGTGAACTGATGAAAAACACCACGCAACTGCTATAATTTTGAAAAATCTAAAAACGAATTTAAATAACGTACAACTCGACGTAGAAATCTGCAATTGACTCCAACATACCCTTCATATTAAAATATCGATGATGTAGGTATTGGTATGGCTGTCTCATATTTCCTTCGATAAAAAATTGGAAACCGACTACCGTCATTCTTTTATATAATTAGTTTCAGAATATTTCTAATTTACGTTTTTTTATTTAAATGTTATATAGGTTACGAATACTAGTTTACATGATGAGGATATTAGTAATAAAATTATAAAGGCATCCGAAAATAAAGAAGTAACAAATAATAGTTGTGATGATAAGGATATTAATCCTGTAATATTTAATACTACTGAAAATAAAGAGTCGGAAAGAAACGTTAAAAATAGTAATGCAAAAGATCCAACCAAGAAATCAAAAAAAAAGAAAATAAAAACAAGTAAGACTAGCCACAGAAGTGATAACTCAAAAGAGATTGACAAATTGAAATCTAAAATAGATCGTATGCAATCTGAAAAACAAAAATTGGAAGGCGAATTAAAAGTAGGACGCCAATTAAATCGAGATTTACAGATGAAAATTTTAAATAAAATTGATGAGTATGGTAAGAGTACAATACTTTTATATATCATATATATAAATTAATTTTGCTTAGAATATTTATGGAACTGCATAGGAAAATCTTGGGCAGAGTGTAATAAAAAAAAAAGACTTCTAATAATAAATGACAGAAGTAACATATATAAATGTTTTACCGATTTCTAATCTTCATAGAAGTCACATATAGCTTTATTAGTCTTTTAATAGAATACAGCTTTTATGAGCTCACCCTAAACATTGATTGAACAATAACAATATTCCTACGAAGTTTGAAGTAAATGGCATAGGTAGAGACTGAACCCGGTATCGGTACTACACAGTTGTTTCACCGCCATCTATTATAATATGAGAGAAAATTCAATGGTCCACTTTGCCTGAACGGACCACTTTGACCTAGTCTCAACTACTACTCTCATCCCGTAGCTACATACGCTCACATGTACACCCGATAGACATTGATTCACGTAGAATGTGCCTAGTAAATTTCGAAATCCTGCAACCTCATTGGACGATTCAAGTGTAACCATCTAAATCGTCCAATGAGATTGCAGGATTTCGAAATTTACTTCGCGTTCCACGCGAATCACTGTCAATCGGGTGTAAACCATAGCCAGACACACGCACACGCACACGTGCACATACTGAAAGAAGATTCGAACGGCAGCGCTCCCAAAGCCATGTGACGGTTGCTCGGTTGATCGAGTAGCACCAACTCTTCATATAGAAGCGCTTCCCAGCAGCTACTTGATACTGGGGAGCGCTACTCGATCAACCGAGCAACCGTCACACGGCTTTGGGGGCGCTGCTGTTCCAATCTTCTTTCAGTGCACACACGAACACACACGCACACACACAGACTTTGTCACACTACCGCTCATATTAAGTTAAGAGTGCTATCTACCCCGATCGCAACGCCACCTACTGACAAAAGTGTTTTTTTGTCAATTAAAATATTTTGGGGCAATTATAATATAAAATTCGAGTTATCGCACGTGTATTAGGTATTAAAGAAAACATTAGAACAGTTTTTACAATCTAAAGTCAATCAATAAATGCGTATTTTGTAGAGAAACGCGGGGAGCAGCTTACCGTAACGCCTACTGGACGTTTGATTTTTCTCTATAAAACACAAGTTCATTTATTCATCTAAATTCATGAAACTTGTTTAAACGTAATCCTTATTAACTTCTACACATGCGAAAAATGAATAATGATGAATTTAAAATTTATAAGTACACCTAAATTAATGAGAATACGTAGATGAAGTAATGGGGGCGCTGCGATCTATTCCAGAGTTGGGGTTTAGGTAGAGAGCACTCTTAACTTAATATTTTTAGTAAAAAAAAAAGAGGTTTATTAACAGTTCTTTAAAAAAAAATTGTTTAGTACTGTTTTATTTTTGGGGTTATGAACACTTTCTTTTTACGATGAGTTAGTTATAATTTGTTTAAGTAATAATATAATTACATAAATTTCTTAAGTAAAAAATGACAATTGGATAATTAAGTTAAACAATTGAAATTTATCTTATTTAAAATAAAAATTATTTTATATTTTAGCGTCGAGAAATGTTGATCCATTTTCTACTATAGGATTGGGTGATGTGGAACTGGGACGTATAGATACAGACAAGAGACAAGTATGTTATAATACTCTTAATATCTCAAAAAAAATT
Organism: Torymus aiolomorphi; assembly: GCA_036365515.1. Taxonomy (NCBI): domain Eukaryota; kingdom Metazoa; phylum Arthropoda; class Insecta; order Hymenoptera; family Torymidae; genus Torymus; species Torymus aiolomorphi. Next base: position 6,930,396 of record CM070874.1, on the reverse strand, counting down.
TATCGAAAAAGAGTTACCCACTTACAATTATCACACCATCTTTTTCAGATTCACTGTGGTAATAATTTGTACATGTGCTACGACAGGTATCTTGATGCTGTTAATAAGGCGTCGAGCGTCGATCCAAATAAAATGAATAAAAAATTTTCTGCATTTATTAGAAGTGTCAGCGTAACCATTGTGGGTTTGGGAAGATTGAAAAATTACAGTGTTAAAGGACGAAGATGCAACCGCAAAAAAGGTTCCATTGCAAAACCCGCAATACCAAGCGATAGATTGAAGACAATTTACGGTAAATTTCTTTTGCATTTACTTCTATTAACTTTCCCTTCACTTTCCCAGATATTTTTTCTAATTTTTGGTATTTTTACAAGCTCTTAAGGAAATGTCGGAGCCTATCTATAATTAGATACTTATTGAAATTCTCGTATTTTTCATTCTTTTGATTCAAATTTTTATTTTCGGCTATTATCTTAGACATTCGGGGTTCGTTAGCTTAATACAAATACCGGATGACGGCAATAATTTTATAAAACTTAAAACTGAATTTAAACTAATGTAAAATTCGGTGTAGGAACCTGTAATTGGCTCCGATATCCCCTTAAGAAAACGTTTAGTGTGTTTCTCTGTTTTTTCTACGTACTAGATACTCATAGGTATCCTCCGAACGATTTTTGATATTTTATATTAAGAAAATTCTACCAAGATATTTGGTATAAATTAATAAGTTAATTAAATAATTTTATGAATGTTCAGGTATTTATACGTATTACCTGCGGACAGAAGTCAAATTAGACCTGTACGAAGTAGATCTGGAACTATGTCACGTACCAAGTTATATTCGCAGTAAAATACAAGACATGAATCGAATGCCGCGTGCAAAAAAAACAAAACCTTGAGAATGAACAACAATCAAACATGAAAAAAGCAGAAGAACCAGAGAAAATGGAAGAAGAACTGGAGAGAAGCAGTAACGAAGATGAAGAAAAAAGCAAAGAAGAAGGAACAGAAAGTGAAGACACTGAAGATGACAGCAACGAAAGTAGCAATGCCGATGAGCAGTAATAATTAACTATTTATTATATTTTTTAATATATCTACAAATTTGATTTCATAATAAAGAAAATCATAATCAAATGCTATTTTCTACTTATCGGTAGCTCCTGATAGACTTGACGCGCAAAATCCCGATCTGTTTCGAATGAAATTGTACATGAAAAACCTAATTATTACTATTGTGTGCACTGTAATGATCTGAAAAATTCGTATGAAAACTGTAGGCGGGTAGTTTGCAAAATCAAACAATTGCCACTTTAATTCTTACAAGAAAATCATGATTAAAGGCTGTTTCCTACATCTCGGTCAATTCATATAGAATCATATAAAAGTAGCCAAATATTAATGAGCGAAATCCGCATTCTTTCCATGTAAAATTGTATATGAAAAACCTAATTTATTACTATTATATACGAATTGTAATTAACTGAAAAATACCTATAAAATCTTTCGGCGATGGATAGCTTGCAAAATCAAATAATTGCTGTTTTTATTCTTATAAGAAAATCATGATTAAACACGTTTGTTTTACTTATAGGCAAATTCTTATAGACTCACATAAAGTAACAAAATTGACGAGCGATATCCCCATTAGATCGATGCAAAATGGTACATGAAAAACCTCATTTATCGCCGTTCTATACGCACTGTAATTTACTGAAAAAATCCTATAAAATCTCTACACGGGGAGAAAATTTTCAGTAAAAATTACAAAAAGTTCCGCAATTTTTACTGAACTTTTCGGTACTGTGGTAACAGACTGCCAAAATGAGCGGATTTACTTCTGTTACCACAGTACCGAAAAGTTCAGTAAAAATTGCGGAACTTTTTGTAATTTTTACTGAAATTTTTCTCTCCGTGTAGGCGGGTAGCTTGCAAAATCAAATAACTGCTGTTTTAATTCACAGAAGAAAATCATGATTAAACACTGTTGTTCTACTTATAGGTAAGTTCTCGTAAAATCCCACAACAGTAGCCAAATATTGACGACCGAAATCCGCATTCGTGCCGTACAAAATTTTACATCAAAACCCTAATTTAACACTGTTGTATAGGTACTGTAATTAATTGAAAAATACGTATAAAATCTCTGGGCGGGTAGCTTGCCGAATCAAATAATTGCTGTTTTAATTCTTATAAGAAAATCATGATTAAACACCGTTGTTCTACTTACAGGTAAGTTTTTGTAACATCCCATAACAGCAGCCAAATATTGATGTGCGCAATCTGCATTCGATCCGTACAAAATTGTACATGAAAAACTTAATTTGTTGCCGTTCTATACGTACTGTAATTTACTGAAAAATTCCTATAAAATCTCTAGGCGAGTAGCTTGCAAAATCAAATAATTGCTGTTATAACTCTTATAAAAAAATCATGATTAAACACTATTGTTCTACTTACAGGAAAATTCTTATAAAATTCCATAAAAGTAGCCATATATGGACGAGCGAAACCGAGTTGGTTCCGTAGTCCATTGAATATGAAAACCCTCTTATATTACGATTCCGTTCCAACTAATTGACATAAAACTTTACATACAATTTCAGTATAAAAGCACCTGAAAATCTCATACATGCGACTACAATTTTTATAAGTATTATCCGCTTTAAAGCAGATACATTTGTGGACTTGTGTTTTTCTCATAAGATCCGATTAAATGAAAAATTCATGTACATATTTTTTCTGATTTATTCCTATAAAATATTAACTCATGTACCAAAAATCTGTTTTATTTGGAAATTCTGATTAAAACCACTAAATTTGATAATTTATTAGAATTTTTTTAGCGTTCCCATTAAATCAAATTAATACTTGTAGAAATTTTATAGGATTATTCGTATTGAATACTATAAACTTATTACTTTTTATCAGATTGTATGTGTATTTTCGGGTGCAAATGCACATACTTAAACCCATTATAATTTTTGTTATAGTTTTTAATAAGTCTTTTTCAACAGAGTCATTAACATATATTTTATTTATAAGAACTTGCTATCAAGCATTGTCATGCACATTTTTAAACCTACATATAATGAAATATTGCACTATATAATTTCACAACATGTTATTAGTATTGTAATAGTATTTTAATAGTGGTTAATATTAAAGAAAATTGATAATAATGATGGTCCAGGTTTTAAACAATATTATAAATAATTAAGAACACAGCTTATTTAATTTTACACATCTAATGAAAACTATTTTATTTCTTTTCTTATATATGATACCTTCGCACTAGTCAGGTTAAGAGGGTGTGGTACTCATGTACTCTATTTTACCGGCAGAACACGGTAAATTCTATATTATTAAAATAAATATATCGAATTACGTCTTATAAAGAGATAGTTGCCCTGCGTAATGTAATAATCAATCAGCCTACGCAGTTTTGAGCTCAAATGTCAACGGCACCCTAAAAAATTTTGCGAACAAAAATAACCGAAATTTCGTTGAGAATCGGTGTTGTACGTCGTTTTCAGATTTCGTATATACATTCTCCTGTATATTTACTATATTGCCAGTATTTTTTTGGTTCATTCTTACCTTTTTTAAAGAATCGCATCCTAAGTATCTTGTGTTTTAGTAAGGTTATGGTTTTACTTCCATATAAGAACCCGTGTATAAGAGTTAAACTTTCAAGTTGAAGTATTCCATAACCGAGTTGTCAAACGATCTGATAGGAAATGAATCGAAGAACAACAATATCAAGTTTTGGAATGATGTCATGTAGCCTTTTTCATTTTAGTAGCCAGTCTCCTTAACATATAAATAAAATCATTTTTCTTCATGTGCTGTATGATCTCAGTTGCCGCTTCCAGTAAATATACTTTATGTCACACTCAAAGCCATAGCCATGCGGCTTACACTCCCTTCCTTTGAGGGTCGCTTTCTTAGCAATCTTTATGATTATAAATATAATATAAAATAAAAATAAAAATTGAATTATGTGACTTATACATAAAAAAATACACACAAATGTGAATTTAAAAGAAATAAATACTAAGATTTTAAAAATAAAGAATAAGTATTCTTAAAAAAATAAGTTGTTTTTTTAAATACTTTATAACGGTAAGTTATAACTATCAATTCATTGGGATTCTTTTCCTGTTCAGATATTTATATAACATAATTTTACCAAAGATGTTATGTTCGGGATTGTAGTATCCGAGTAAGCCGCTAGATGGCAAGCACCGACGAGCAACCGTCTATGAAAAATACACCTAAGAGTATACATATAGAAGCCTGCGACGCCCAATCGCCGGGTGTTTTGGGTGATTTGGGAGGTGCTTTATGCACATGTTTCATACACACTACTTTGCCTACACTTTGCCTATCATATTTGCCTATACGTTGCCTACATTTATTGCCTACACTTTACGTTGCCAATAATTACTTCATCTTATTCGCGAATAAGACAATTTCTTACTTTCTCTGCTTTCCAATTTATTCTTTCGAGAAAAGTTGGAAGCATAGATTCTTAGAGTCCAAATTCTCAATTCATTTCTTCTCGGTGACGAACCCTGTCAATATAAAACCCTCGTATACGTTCATTCGTATACATGTTATTGTTATTGTTATTTATTTATTTATTTTATTTATTGTTATTATTTAAAAACGTTTCAGAAATAAGAACTTCAAAATATATATCACAGCATTAGATAGTACACTCTCGAAGATACAAATGTATTCTATAGACTTCACATTTTATGACAATTACTAATTTCCATCAATGCATATTAAAAAAAAAAAGATTTTGTATTTCATTTTGATAAATATGTTTGAGATTCGAACATTTCTTCTTTTTTAGTGATTGTATGGGATTGTAATCACTAGATGTTGCTTAACTTTCAGCACGCAAGTTACCAAAAAAGTATTTATATATAGATAATCTCATTCTTACAAAGGTGTGCGTTAAAAGGAGTGTATTAAAAGCTCTCTCTTTGTAAAGGTTTCGTTTTGCTTAAATTATCTATATCTATACTTGTACTTTCGAGTCAATTAGAATAGATCGTCACCTCCATTTCGAACAATACCTAACAAAAAACAGAATACAGTCCACATTTCAAGAAAAATTTAATTTTTTACAATTTATTAATTATTATCAAAATAGTTTTAAGTGCATTACATTCTTGGTGAAAAAAATCATTTTAATATGAAATAATAGTCAAATTCATTAATTTTGTGATAATTACATAATGGCTTAATGACTTTAAAAGAGATTGATTATTACGCCAGTAACTGTTAAAAAATCACCGATATTTTTTGTAATTACATCCATGATCCCATAATATATCTTAAATATTTTCCATTTTAGTTTTTACATCAAACATGGATGAATTTGATGCAACTGACCAATATTGGAACTGCTTCAAGCGAAATCTCAGTGAAATATCAGCTCAGATTAAGATCATTAATTCAGCGAATGAAGTCGAAGCCGTTTGTGAGCAGTTAAATGTAGATAATGTTGACATTGGGTTTAAACTTTGCGATAAATGTAGAAGACTTGTTTTTTTTGGCACACGAAAAGTAGAACCTTCAACCAGTGATCAAAGTCAGCCAATGAGTTCTCAGTCAAGCTCGGAAATACCCAGCGCTCAGAGTTCAGGGAGCGTTTTTGAGGTAGTATTAAAACCACCTGTAGAAAAAAACCTTCCACCGAGCTGCCCCTCAAAAGAACTATGATTTCTCATACAGCATGTTGCGTTTGTAGAAACAAAAATAACTTGACACATGTACCATTGACTGCAAGACTGCAATGTTTGAAAGAAATGCAAATCTTTATTTCAAATGGCAATCGAGTTTGTACGGAGTATTTAATAAAAAAACGATTTTTTGATGATGACCTGGAACTAATACAGATATACAGTAACACGAGTTTTTAACTGCAGATGAAATATGTTTATTTAAAAAAAAAAATCAGATTTAGCCTCGGAAACATTTTTAGATAAAATAAAATCATCAGAGCTTAGCGAAAAACAATTATTCTCTTTTACTGGTTTTTCGACTGATCAATTGCAAGAGCTGAGAAAATTATTAGTTTCCATGAGATCATCGGATTCTAGAGACGTTACACAAGCTCTGGTTATATGTTTATTTAAATTACGAACTGAATCGTCGAATAATTTTATTTCGTCTATTTTCGAAACAGAAAACTAAATAAGAGTTTCACATGTTTGTCATTCAGTAATTAATTCATTGAAAAAGATGTCCTACCGAAATATTTTGGAGTAATAAGTATTTTTATCCAAACAATCTTGCTCTCAACTGTCCAACTCTCTACAAAGAACTTGACTGAAAGCTTAAATGTTTTTTTGAAACAATTATAATAAACACTTTTAAAAACTATTTTTTAAAGTATTTTCTATCTGTAAATTATTCATTATTATATTTTCTCTACAAAATATCTCAAAAATGGTCCATTTCTATATCTTTTAAAAAATCCATTAATAAATTATTTTACAAAACTTCTACAATCCTTTACAAACTTTTGCAAGCAACGAGAAATTCTTTTCCAAAACCTTTACAATCACTTTACAAAACTTTTACAAACGATAAGAATTTTTTCGTAAACCATAAGAATTATTTTCCGAAACCTATACAATATCCTAAAAAATTATTTACGTTTTATTTTATGAAAAGGAATTCTACGAATAAATAATAAATGTTTGCGTTCTAAAGTCGAAATAAATTTCTTTCACGTGGATACTGAAAGTCAAACCCAAAAAAGTTGTGAAATCAATTAAAATATAGTTTTATACTTAACAGACATTATTTACAACGTAGTTTTACTCCTAAAAAGTTGTGAAATCTCTTTAAAAAATTATTTTACAAAAGTAAAAACTTATAGGCAAGAATAAGTTTGGTTACTATTCTACATAGTTTGTACTTAACAAACATTATTTACTAAACTCTTCCACCCTCTCTTCCCCCTCTCTCTCTCCCTCTGTACCAAAAACTTTAATGAGAGCTTAAATATTTTTTCAAAACAATCAACACGTTCTTTAAAAAACTAATTTTTTAAATATATTCTATCCACACCATTTGTCTATAGTCCTTTTATTTATTCTAATCTCATATATTCAATAACCACTCTCTACAAATGGTAAGAATTTTTTTCATGACTGTACAAATAACTTTTATTTATTCGAATCTCATCTATTCAATAAGCACTCTGCAAATGGTAATAATTTTTTTCATGACTGTACCAATAATAATATTGTTAATATAAAACTTTCTACGAAAGTATAAAATAAGGCAAGTATAGACGTTTTTTCTGTATAATCTATAAAATAATAATATTTATGTTTTTTTAAAAGAAATCAAATAAATACCAGTGAAAAAGTCTTTTACTTCTTTGAGTCATTGTATGCTGAACAAATTATATGTAAGTACATTCAAATTATCCATTGCAAATCAAACAAATGAACGTTGTGAAATCAATTATCGATAGCCAATTAATGCAAACAACTCTCGGAAACAACTGTATGACTATTCTCAGAAATGTACTAAAATTTGTTCATCCTTCTATACAAATTAAACACAAGAAAGTACTGAAATCAATTTATTGTAGTCAAGTACCCATAAGTTAACTTGACTGAATAATACAACTTTTCGTAACTACTTAAAAATATTCAGTCAGCGGGCATAAAGTACGTACTACTTAACGCCTAACAGGCGTAATAGCTCCCATACTCCTACCAAACTTTATAGAACCTACGCACTTTACGCCCGTGTGGGCGAAAATTATTTTAATTATATAACTACTATGCCTTCTTTTTATTTCTAAAATTCATAAGAATTTTATCAGATATTTACGAAAAGTCAAAGCCTATATAAAAAAATTACATAGTTACCACCACATCTCCACTTTTCATTGATCATTCTCAATTTTGAAATTTCTATAATATTACGCATCTTGGGAGGACAATAGAAGTCTATAGAGCTGCTCTAGCAGGGGTGGTCCTCCAATCTCCCATACATACTTGGCGGGCCCGACGGTTTCCAGTTTACTGGTGGGCTTTGTAAATGTAGAATACTAAATTTTTACATAAATTCATTAACAATGTTTATATCTATAAGCCCATTATAAATAATTACATTGGCTCTTATTTTTAATTGATACCGTTTAAATATAATATCCCTACATGTGCAGAATCTCATGATTTACTTTCATTACAGAAAATATTTTTCCTTGTGTCCGTCTTTTTTAAACGGGAATGGGATAAAAAATGCATATAAATTTATTGTCTACTTAAAAGTGCTTTAGGTTTTATTAACCATTTTGTAAGCCACCTATTTTTTATTCTTTTCCGTCCTGTAAATATAATATGAGATCTCATATGAGATATCATATGTGTGATGTCATCTGCAATTTTACATATTATGGGATCTCATATCAGATCTGATGCCCGATATTCTTTATGAGATCTGATGTCCGATATTCCCAAATGAGATCTGATGTCCAATATTCTCATATGAGATCTCATATGATATTTCATTCCGAGAGTTGCTTGCATTACTTGACTAACGATAATTGATTACACAACTTTCATTTGTTTCATTTGTATATCTATATATATATATACACACCCGTATCTGATCGATCTAACCTTACATATAACATGTCAGTATTTTTTTATATACAAATGTTATCATATCGTGAGTTAGTTAATAACACATTTCAAAGATCTCAAGAAATTGCTAGATTGTTTAGGTTAAGAACTTATTCTTGGCAATCTAAGAAGAAGAATTTTTATCTATCTATTATTTTATAGATATACATTTTACAATTGTTATCATATCGTGAGTTAGTTAATTAGTTATGTATTTGAAAGATCTCAAGTTGTCAACTGGTGATGAGAAAAATTGATCTATTCGTCTATCAATCAATGGGGAAAATAACTTTCATTAGATAAGTACTTACTGGCTAAATGTTAAATGGCTAAAATCATTTTTTTAAACTTGATACTTTGTGAGATTTTTTATTTTTACAGATATTATACCAGAAGATTTTTTTCGAATCATTTTGAAGATATATATAATTATAGTCAATAATGTTGAGGAGTTCTAATTGTGTACTGTCTGAAAAATCTAATTTTGAATTAACAAAAATGAACGAGTGCCCTTATGACCCTTGGAGTTATTATTAATGAACAAGAAAAAGTTATTTTAATACAAGAACAGATATGTACTACTCAAGATAGAAAAACCAAACCAATATTACTATGGGGCAAATATATTATTATTTACGACACAATATTTTTCAAGACATATCTATAATATAATTATAGTGAAGTCAGTGCAAGTTTTCAGATCAGATATAATAAAATGTTTTGTATAATAAATGAGATAAAGTCGCGGTATGATGTGTTAAATGAAGTGTTTATAACAAATTTAAAACCTCTACTTAAAATCAGAATTTAAAATAATGTGAGAAGTTAGAGCCTTGGTTAAGAAAAAGCATTTTTTGTCTATACTTCAAGAAACTGAGTCGATATTAGAGCTGTGCTCTTGTACATATTTACTTAACCACGAATTAAAAAATTATGCCAAATGAACATTAAAATACAGAAAAAAGCAAAAATGATGTGTTATTGTTGTGAAAATTTCAACAAATAAAAGTGCTCAGTTAATCTAATTTTATAATTTTCTCACGGTGGGAGACGTCAAAATGTTTCAGAGGATTTCTCAGTAAATATTTTTCTACACAAGATTCAGATAACTACAAGATTTCTTGTATATATCAACATTAAAAATAATCAGATACGTATTAAATAACTAAATCTATTTTTAAAATATAAAATGTTGGTTATAAGAATGAACATTGACACTTTGTGTTGATTTTTTATATTTTTTCTAGATTGTATGAGGAATTTTCTACGTTGGAAGACATTAAAATATTTCAGAGGAGTTCATAGTAATTTTGGCATATACTATAAACAACGGCCTGAAGAAATGGAAATCTACAAGCGTTCTGTACAAGAAAATAACTTAGAAATATCCTGATTTCATTCTCCAATGTGTATTATAAGATTCAATCTATTCTCAAAATGTGACAAGAGCTGCTAGGAACTAACAACCAAGATGTTTTAGACAGTATTGCTCAAAAAGTACGAAAAAAGTATTATATATGTTTTGAAGTTAATTCTTCAAAATAAAATAAGGTAATTGCGATTTTCATAGATCATCCATCTAGTTGAAGATCATACTCAAGCTGGTGGATTTTTTTGAAGACTTATGGAATAAACTCAGCCTGATACAAATATTTTATTGTATTCTTAAAAAGTGATCAGTGTTCATAAATATTATATAATTATAGTGAAGTCAGTGCAAGTTTTCAGATCAGATATAATAAAATGTTTTGTATAATAAATGAAATAAAGTAGCAGTATGATATGTCACGGCCTGCCGTACCGACGTCGGTAATTAGTAAGTTCGTGGTAGCGAACGCTAGAGGGCGCGTCGATGCAGTATTGGAGCTGCATCGACGAGACGAGGAGCGAGCCGGCGCGAGAGAGCCCGGCGTCCATGTGGTTGTTATCGTTTGGACAGAAACGCGCGCGGAAGTGAATTCGCGGAGAGATCGCGTTTCCCGCGATAAGTAGTGAAGTGTTTCTATATTTCAACCTCAGGAAGGCAGGCGTGATGCATCCTGAGGCTAATATCATTGTTCGAGGGACGTATTCCCTACTGAGGAATCTCGGACGAGATTTCAGGTGGTTTCTCAGGGTTATTCTGTACTTTCGACGGAAACACAAGAAGAACTCAGAGATAGTGCTACAGGTTAGGATCACCTGTCGCACTCTCAAACCAGCAACGTCCTCATGCAGTAAGCCTGTTCGCCTGACATGAGAGCAACAGAGAGTATCATGAGAGTTGATAGTACGAAGCCAGATGAGCAGCGAGGATGTCCGCGAGAAACCTAGGCCACACCGTATGAATCTAACCTACAATAGCGGTAAGCGTGCACGTATCAACCGCGTCGCGAGTAAGTACGCGTAACCGTTTGTCCAGGCTCGTCGCCACCTGGACAGCGGCCCCGAAAAGGCGTTCTTGTGCGGAGAGAGCGAGCGTAGAGAGAGCACAGGCTCGGGTCATCAACCTTAGAAGGTCACCGACAATGATTTAGCTTGCCGGCAGTTTGTAACCAGCAAGTGCGCATAAGAAGTGCGCAGACGACATGCGTTAGTAGCCTCTTCTCTCTCAGGCTAAGTTAAGTGTGTGTGTGTCGCGACACGCGAGCGCGACCGCTCTCTCACTCGCGTAGACGATGAGTACGCTACGTATATTACTGTAGACGCGAGGCTTATGTTACCGCGCGTACATTACGTATATTACCGCGAGCGTGACGTCAGCCCTCGAGACCGCTGACGTCTGAGATAACGTGCTGGCGCACCGTTAGGTAGGGAAATTAACCTATTTCAACGCGACACTTCCACTGTCTAAATTATTAATTATTCATTTAACTTCATCATCTTTTATTTAATAAACAATAGTCTTTTATTATTAACTTTAACTGCTCGAGTTATTATTTCGTGACCTTAGTCATTCCCCGCTCCCCGCCGCCTCCGCGGTCGTTACGTAAGAGAAAACGTATCGTTTCATCTGAGCAGCCGACACACGAACCAGTGAACGAGAGGAGAGTTCGAGTCACTGGTGGGAAACAAAGCGCAAGTCTTCGACTTGCGTGTTGCACGGTAAGTCACCAGGTTAGGTTAACATTGCACGATGTTGTAGCGTCTGTTACCTAATCCGGCTACTCAATCTCCGGGAGTTGAACCGAGAGATACGGAATTGAACCGCTAAGGTACGCAGGTAAAACGTGCCTTAGTCCGAAAATCCACCCCGTGACAACTGGCGCCATAAACGTGTGCGTGCTTGGGAATATCGCGAAATTTTGACTTCGAAGGAGCAAAGTTCGAATCCCAAAAGTTTCTTTTTGCGTTTTTCCAATTTTTTTTAGATATTTAGTTAGGAAGTGACTAAAGTACAACAACCACCCTACAGCAAACCCTCTGGGGGTAGAAGTTCAAAGATTTTTGAGAAAAATCAAGATAAATTGCTGTAAGCTACAAAGTTGCTATTTTTTTTTATAGATTATCGTGTCAAATAGTCAGATATGGTGCGCCTAGGCGAAATTAAAATGCGAGCGAAACTTTTGTTTGTTTAAATAATAATAATAATTTGTTTAAACAATAATAAAAATTTGTGAGGAGAAGCATCAGGGGATTGAAAACTCGACTAAATTTGTGACGAGCGTTCAAGCGATACCAGTTGCTAGCCTAGTGAAGGCTAGTATAGACAGTACTCTCAGGGGATTCGAACCAGAGACAAAGAATCGAACTGAGGAGTAGATTCGAACCCGCGGTGAACTGGCTGGCATTTATTTTTTTTTACAGAGTAAAAATTTTAAAATAGCTGAAAAACAGCGATAAACGAGTAATTCGTGCTAAATCGGGATCGAAGCACCAATTACTGGCAAATTAAAAAGAAAACCAGCCAGTGCGTTTTGAAACCGAGCGACTGGTATCCAACCCTCTGCAACTCGAGGTGCAATTCAGAGTGTGTCGGTTAGAGAGAATAACCAAAAATTATAAATTATTTGTACATATTTATTTATTTATAAAAAGAAGGTACGCCTTAGGGTACGATCCCTTTGTTAGAAATCGCACACGCAAACACATCCTGAAGCACTTACGCGCGTGTAAAGAAAGCGATGAGAGAGAAAACAAGATAAAACTGGTACAAAATGCGGAAGAATTTGTACCAGAAGAAGAATTACAAGTCCTTTACGTGAAACAAGAAGATTTAGGGGCAACCTTCATGAAAGGTACAGCCCTCTTCCTAGGTGCCGCTGGTAAGCAGAACTCAACCGCTGCCTAATAGCCGCGGTAGAGCCTGGGAAGGGGGGGGACTCACCAAGGCAAGACGAATCCTTGGTGAATCGCGGCACCAGCGAAGAGATGCCGCTAGAATCGCTGAAGAAGAGAGAACCAGAAGACTGGAAGTCACTGCTAAGCAAGGAACAAGATGAAGAGAATTCAGCGGTGACGACGAAGAAGAGAGTGATGATGATTTTCGGAAGACAAAGAAGACGAACGAGGCCGCCACGTCTGAGAAGAGAAAACGGCGTGAGCATTGACAGTTCGAACTACCATAGCAGTCGAAGTGAAAGCTCCATGAAATTATTTGAAGGAGAAACAAAGACCTCATTACGAGGGCAAGGAAGACCGTCGACAAGGTCAAGGACAGCTCTAAGGTCGAGTACCTTAAAGGGCAAGGACGACCGACGAGAAAGGTCAAGGATAGCCCTGAGGACTCATTGGAGGACCTTGAAGAGCAAGGACGACCATCGACAAGGTCAAAGACAACCCTGAGGTCTCATTCGCTGCTATGGCTGTGGCGAGATAGGCTACAGAGAAGCCGAGAGAGCCACAGCCTGTTGTCGCTGAAGAATAGACGTAGAGACATACCGTTTAACCAAAGAAGCTCACATCAAGTGACGAGCAGGACAGGTCAACGGTAGATTCCAGCGACGGCAGGTAACATACTTCGTAGCCGAAAAACATCGTACCGCTGTTATCGTTCGACGAGTGGTGGAAAGAGAGGTAGGAAAATCCACCAAGCCGTCGACGTTCGGACGAAAAGAAGAGATATGAAGATCTTCGGAGGGATAGGACCCCTCGATCGGAAGCCGAATACCTCTAGGCCAGATCAGGTGATCCTCTCACGTGGCATCGTTGGCCAACTAATATCGCCCAAAAGTAAGCCGCGATGACAGGTCATTTCCCGGCCGGTCACACCAGTGACTGATAAAAGTGACCAGAGGTTTCGCCAAGTGCCGTAAATGCGTCGAAGCTTAGCTCCGCATCCGCTTTGTGCCGCCAGGCATCCCGTTCCCGATTTGTTTGTCGAATCGACGGTACCGATGCCTGGTTTGGAATGTGTTTAACTTCAGGTAACGTAGACGGTGACCTTAGAAACGATCGAGCATACCCTAGGGGAAGGCCACCCCGCAATGCGCTGCATCACACCAGCCGGGTGTGAGTAAGTGCAAAAGGTAGCTCGACAGGTCGTTCCGCCTGTCCCGCACTATGGCTACGGAAGTTCGATTCCGAGTTTCGAGAATCCGAAGAATCTCCGAGGGTAAGAACTGATCTTAAGAGGAGAAGAAGAAAAAAGGAAGAAGAAGAGAGCGAACACGGCGATGAGCGTCCCGCCGTTTGCGAAAAACCAGCGGGCGCTGGGTCCGATCAGGTCGGAAAATAACGAAGAAGACCTGGCTTTCACCACCGTCATCTGGCTGGAAAACGTACCAGACGCCAGCGTGCCAGCTATACATGGAGCAGTAGCCAACGAGAGGCCGCCGACACGAATAGGCGAACATTGCTGTCTTGGTAGACAACCAAGACAGCAAAGCGAAGCACGTATTCCTAGCTCCACAGGTAGACCAGCCTGTAGATCTAGAGAAAGAGAAAGTTTTTACCGAAGCTAAATCTTCAGTTACTGAAGAGTGAAGAAAGTTTTTTCCTGGCGATAGTTTGACCCAGCTTCGGGGCAAACCTCAAAACCTCGAGAGCTGACAAGGGTAGTCGGAGACAAATCTGTCTCAGACTTTCCAGGTACAACCGACGTCGGATTGGTGTACAGAGTCGCCCATCTGAAGATAAGCGACGTCTGGGTGGGGGGTGTCACGGCCTGCCGTACCGACGTTGGTAAATAGTAAGTTCGTGGTAGCGAACGCTAGAGGGCGCGTCGCTGCAGTATTGGAGCTGCATCGACGAGACGAGGAGCAAGCCAGCGTGAGACAGCCCGGCATCCATGTGGTTGTTATCGTTCGGATAGAAACGCGCGCGGAAGTGAATTCGCGGAGAGATCACGTTTCCCACGATAAGTAGTGAAGTGTTTCTCTGTTTCAACCTCAGGAATGCAGGCGTGATGTCCTGAGGCTAATATCATTGTTGGAGGGACGTATTCCCTACTGAGGAATCTCGGGTGAGATTTCAGGTGGTTTCTCAGGGTTATTCTGTACTTTCGACGGAAACACGAGAAGAACTCAGAGATAGTGCTACAGGCTAGGATCACCTGTCGCACTCTCAAACCAGCAACATCCTCATGCAGTAAGCCTGTTCGCCTGGCATGAGAGCAGCAGAGAGTATCATGAGAGTTGATAGTACGAAGCCAAATGAGCAGCGAGGATGTCCGCGAGGAACCTAGGCCACACCTTATGAATCTAATCTACAATAGCGGTAAGCGTGCACGTATCAACCGCGTCGCGAGTAAGTACGCGTAACCGTTTGTCCAGGCTCGTCGCCACCTGGACAGCGGCCCCGAATAGGCGTCCCTGTGCGGAGAGAGCGAGCGTAGAGAGAGCACAGGCTCGGGTCATCAACCTTAGACGGTCACCGACAATGATTTAGCTTGCCGGCAGTTTGTAACCGGCAAGTGCGCATAAGAAGTGCGCAGACGACATGCGTTAGTAGACTGTTCTCTCTCAGGCTAAGTTAAGTGTGTGTGTGTGTGTGTGTCGCGACACGCAAGCGCGACCGCTCTCTCACTCGCGTAGACGATGAGTACGCTACGTATATTACTGTAGACGCGAGGCTTATGTTACCGCGCGTACATTACGTATATTACCGCGAGCGTGACGTCAGCCCTCGAGACAGCTGACGTCTGAGATAACGTGCTGGCACACCGTTAGGTAGGGAAATTAACCTATTTCAACGCGATACTTCCACTGTCTAAATTATTAATTATTCATTTAACTTCATCATCTTTTATTTAATAAACAATAGTCTTTTATTATTAACTTTAACTGCTCGAGTTATTATTTCGCGACCTTAGTCATTTCCCGCTCCCCGCCGCCTCCGCGGTCGTTACGTAAGAGAAAACGTATCGTTTCATCTGAGCAGCCGGCACACGAACCACTGAACGAGAGGAGAGTTCGAGTCACTGGTGACAAACAAAGCGCAAGTCTTCGACTTGCGTGTTGCACGGTAAATCACCAGGTTAGGTTAACATTGCACGACGTTGTAGCGTCTGTTACCTAATCCGGCTACTCAATATCCGGGAGTTGAACCGGAGATACGGAATTAAACCGCTAAGGTACGCAGGTGAAACGTGCCTTAGCCCGAAAATCCAACCCGTGACAGATGTGTTAAATATAATGTTTATAACAAATTTAGAACCTTTACTTAAAATCAGAATTTAAAATATTGGTCAGACGTTAGAGCCTTGGTCAAAGAAAAGCATTTTTTGTCTATACTTCAAGAAACTGAGTCGATATTAGTGCTGTGCTCTTGTACATATTTACTTAACCACGAATTAAAAAATTATGCCAAATGAACATTAAAATACAGAAAAAAGCAAAAATGATGTGTTATTGTTGTGAAAATTTCAACGAATAAAAGTGCTCAGTTAATCTAATTTTATAATTTTCTCACGGTGGGAGACGTCAAAATGTTTCAGAGGATTTCTCAGTAAATATTTTTCTACACAAGATTCAGATAACTACAAGATTTCTTGTGTACATCAACAATAAAAATAATCAGATACGTATTAAATGACTAAATATCTATTTTTAAAATATAAAATGTTGGTTATAAAAATGAACATTGACACTTTCTGTTGATTTATTATTTTTTTTTTAGATTATATGAGAAATTTCTTACGGTAGAAGACGTCAAAATGTTTCAGAGGAGTTCTTAGTAATTTTTGCATATACTATAAACAACGGCCTGAAGAAATGGAAATCTACAAGCATCCTGTACAAGAAAATAACTTAGAAATATAATAATAGTGAAGTCAGTGCAAGTTTTCAGATCAGATATAATAAAATGTTTTGTATTGTTACGTATGAGAGGACAGACTGAATAAGTCGCGTAAAAAATATGCGATGAGCGGGATTCGACCGCACGATCTCGAGGATTGTAGGCCCGCGCTCTACCACTGAGCTAATGTCGCGATGCTTGCTCGAGAGCATCGCAAGTGTCTAGTCCTTATCGTGAAGCAGATGCGTCAGGGCTCGGATGGCGGTCGGGCTGAGCCCGTGACACCTCCGGGGCTAGGCGGAACGACGCCCTCATCGTTCTTAATTTATCCTCCGGGTAAACTTCTTTTATCGACTGCGTGCTCGGATCCTCACACGTGGTACTATATCTTCAGGGGGACGCAACGAGTCGTATTTGTACTTCGCAACTCAAAGGCCAACCGTAACGCTTGGTGCCGTTTCATACTGGGCTACACAGAAGCTTGATTCGGGGCGAGTCTGCGGTTAAATTTTCTATATATACTTAATTAATCTTCGGAGGGTAAAGTAGGAAATGATGTAGGTTCGTTCACTTGACAGAGTCATAGCCTGTGGAGGCTTGGTAAAGTGGACTATTCCCCACCAGGGATGCCAGATTTATATATGTTACGTATGAGAGAACAGACTGAATAAGTCGCGTAAAAAATATGTGACGAGCGGGATTCGAACGCACGATCTCGAGATTTGTAGGCCCGCGCTCTACCACCGAGCTACCTCGAGCAAGCATCGCGAGTGTCTAGTCCTTATCGTGAAGCGGATGCGTCAGGGCTCGGATGACGGTCGAGCTGAGCCCGTGACAGTATAATAAATAAAATAAGTAGCAGTATGATGTGTTAAATGAAGTGCTTATAACAAATTTAGAACCTCTACTTAAAATCAGAATTTAAAATATTGGTCAGACGTTGAGGCTTGGTTAAAAAAAAGCATTTTTTGTCTATACTTCGAGCCGATATTAGTGCTGTGCTCTTGTACATATTTACTTAAACACCAATTAAAAGATTATGCCAAATGAACATTAAAATACAGAAAAAAGCCAAAATGATGTGTTATTGTTGTGAAAATTTCAACGAATATAAGAACTCAGTTAATCTAATTTTATAATTTTCTCACGGAGGGAGACGTCAAAATGATTCAGAAGATTTCTCAGTAAATATTTTTCTACACAAGATTCAGATAATTATTTGAAAAAGTATACAAGAATGTTAAGAAAGCTTTTATTATCAGTAATTATAGTTCATAAACAGATTGTTTTTAATTTTACAAGATGTGTGCGCCAATCATGAGTTATTAAATTAAGCTGTTTTATACTTTCTACTATAAAAGAATATCGAGAAAGCTTTTTTCTCCCAATCATTCTTAGTTCATAAACTTTTGTTTTTAATTTTGCAAGATGTGTCTGATAGATTATTAATTCAAGTGGTTTCTAGTGAAAACTTCAACGAATCCAAGTGTTGAAAATAATGTAATTAATGATTGGCTTATGGTGAGGGGCACCAAATGATTCAGAGGAGCCATTTGTTCTGTGAATATACAGTACATGAAACCATAATATAAATTACTGTAATGGCTACTTTTTGAATCTGCAAGCAACATTTTAATTTGCTAGCTGATTGTGATGCAATAGTATGATTATTAGATCTAGTACCCTTGCAGGTCTGATGAAATATTATGAAAAAGAAATATGTGGATATCAAAATAATGAAATGAGTTCCAGCTTTAGAATTTGCAATAAAAGGCTAAAGGTAAATTTTAGCACAAACTTAATAATGTAATAATAATTTGTCAAAAAAACAAAAGCAAATGGATGCATAAGAGTGTTTTCTAAAAAAACTTAGTATCAGGTTCTGTTACGTAAGGGTAGTTAACTTGGCAAACTTTGAGCTTCGCATTTTGTAAAGGCTAGAGGATTAGGTGATTTCAGAGAAATAGATGCGAAAGAATAGTTTTTAAAAAACTTTGTACCGCTTGCTGCTATGGAAATGGCAGTTGACATGAGAACTCAACTTCTCAGCCAACTTTGAGCTTCAAGTTTTATAAAAACAAGAGAATCAGGTGATATAGAGATTTGAATTGTAATTCTGAGAACTTGTACAAAAAGTAGACAGAGAATTTAAAGTTGTTAAAAACGATTAACAACTTTAAATTCTCTGTCGAAATACTAATATAATAAAAGTTTAATGTTTTTATCCAAACAATCTTGCTCTCAACAACTGTCTACTCTCTACAAAGAACTTGACTGAAAGCTTAAATGTTTTTTCAAACAATTATAATAAACACTTTTAAAAACTATTTTTTAAAGTATTTTCTATCTGTAAATTATTCATTATTATATTTTCTCTACAAAATATCTCAAAAAATGGTCCATTTCTATATCTTTTAAAAAATCCATTAATAAATTAGTTTACAAAACTTCTACAATCCTTTACAAACTTTTGCAAGCAACGAGAAATTCTTTTCCAAAACCTTTACAATCACTTTACAAAAACTTTTACAAACGATAAGAATTTTTTCGTAAACCATAAGAATTATTTTCCGAAACCCATACAATATCCTAAAAAATTATTTACGATTTATTTTATGAAAAGAAATTCTACGAATAAATAATAAATGTTAGCGTTCTAAAGTCGAAATAAATTTCTTTCACGCGGATACTGAAAGTCAAACCCAAAAAAGTTGTGAAATCAATTAAAGTGTAGTTCTATACTTAACAGACATTATTTACAATGTAGTTTTACTCTTAAAAAGTTGTGAAATCTCTTTAAAAAATTATTTTACAAAAGTAAAAACTTATAGGCAAGAATAAGTTTGGTTACTATTCTACATAGTTTGTACTTAACAAACATTATTTACTAAACTCTCCCACCCTCTCTTCCCCCTCTCTCTCTCCCTCTGTACCAAAAACTTTAATGAGAGCTTAAATATTTTTTCAAAATAATCAACACGTTCTTTAAAAAACTAATTTTTTAAATATATTCTATCCACACCATTTGTCTATAGTCCTTTTATTTATTCTGATCTCATATTTTCAATAACCGCTCTCTACAAATGGTAAGAATTTATTTCATGACTGTACAAATAACTTTTATTTATTCGAATCTTATCTATTCAATAAGCACTCTGCAAATGGTAATAATTTTTTTCATGACTGTACCAATAATAATATTGTTAATATAAAACTTTCTACGAAAGTATAAAATAAGGCAAGTATAGACGTTTTTTCTGTATAATCTATAAAATAATAATATTTATGTTTTTTTAAAAGAAATCAAATAAATACCAGTGAAAAAGTCTTTTACTTCTTTGAGTCATTGTATGCTGAACAAATTATATGTAAGTAAGTACATTCAAATTATTCATTGCAAATCAAACAAATGAAAGTTGTGAAATCAATTATCGATAGTCAAGTAATGCAAACAACTCTCGGAAACAACTGTATGACTATTCTCAGAAATGTACTAAATTTTGTTCATCCTTCTATACAAATTAAAGACAAGAAAGTACTGAAATCAATTTATTGTAGTCAAGTACCCATAAGTTAACTTGACTGAATAATACAACTTTTCGTAACTACTTTGAATATATTCAGTCAGCGGGCATAAAGTACGTACTACTTAACGCCTAACAGGCGTAATAGCTCCCATACTCCTACCAAACTTTATAGAACCTACGCACTTTACGCCCGTGTGGGCGAAAATTATTTTAATTATATAACTACTATGCCTTCTTTTTATTTCTAAAATTCATAAGAATTTTATCAGATATTTACGAAAAGTCAAAGCCTATATAAAAAATTTACATATTTACCACCACATCTCCATTTTTCATTGATCTTTCTCAATTTTGAAATTTCTATAATATTACGCATCTTGGGAGGACAATAGAAGTCTATAGAGCTGCTCTAGCAGAGGTGGTCCTCCAATCTCTCATACATACATGGCGGGCCCGACGGTTTCCAGTTTACTGGTGGGCTTTGTAAATGTAGAATACTAAATTTTTACATAAATTCATCAACAATGTTTATACCTATAAGCCCATTATAAATAATTACATTGGCTCTTATTTTTAATTGATACCGTTTAAATATAATATCCCTACATGTGTAGAATCTCATGATTTACTTTCATTACAGAAAATATTTTTCCTTGTGTCCGTCTTTTTTAAACGGGAATGGGATAAAAAATGCATATAAATTTATTGTCTACTTAAAAGTGCTTTAGGTTTTATTAACCATTTTGTAAGCCACCTATTTTTTATTCTTTTCCGTCCTGTAAATATCATATGAGATCTCATGTGAGTGTTACGAGTGGTAGCTTCCAGAGAGAGAGCGCGTGCGGCCATGAACTCATACAGACTCTCGAAGAACGAAGACACGTAGCCCAACACAAACTCCCGGTCAGCAATATGCCGAGCGTTGATAGAGGACGTCGAATGTCGAAGGTGCATGACATCAACCAATGCCAGTCAGCAGAACAGCGAATCCGCGAGGCTCTGAATCACCGGCACGAGATCTGGAAGTCGAATTAGGGGGAAGAAACAAACAGCCGATGAGCAATGATCCCCCACTTATGATCCCCAAGACAGAGATATAAAAACCAAGGGAAGCGCATCCAGAAGACAGAAAGAAAGAGAACGAAAGCGGGGTCAGAGAGAGGACGGAAGCGAGGTACGAGGAACGAGGACGAGCGGATAACGAATTCACGAGAGGACGTCGATCGGTTGCATCGCGGACGCGCGTTAGGATTATCTCTCTCGCGCCTATAAGTATTTTAATAAATAACTCAAGTATACTTTAACTCTAGTTGTATTTCACTGCATCGTTTCGAGTCTCAGCTTGGAACGACACGAACACCTCAGAACCCTTCGTACGTGCGTGAACCGAGATAGGCTCACACGTAACAATTTTCTGGTGCCAGGTGTGGGGTGTTCGTTAGAAATACATCTGAGTAAAATCGCGAAGTACGAACCGAATACGTGTCACTCAACGCTTGACAAGAAGGGAGGATGTTACACGTCTCCATCATCCTTATTGTGGTCTGCCTACAAGGGTAAGTGAAACTTTTAATACCCAATTATTGCACCCTGTCTCTCGTGGGGAATCACGTGACCAATAAGGAGCGAGTTATAAGAAGGTAAAATTACGGGCCGTGAATACTGAGTGATTTTGGTTCGCGGAACACTTTAAATCTATCATTTTTAAGAAACTCTTGTCGCGTCGAAACATGAGGAATAACGAAGAATATAGCCTTGACTCCGCGTGGCAAAATGAAGCCGCCGGATTCGATCCCGACGTAGAAGTAACGCGATGCTCAGGGGCACGCCCTCGAACCCCCGGGTTTCGAACGACGGATCAGCTGGAGGCCGACATTAATGGTGCTCTCGCCTGTGCCGACATGGCAATAGCTCTATCCTCTCCCGAGGCTTTGGAAATCGCGAGTCGGAAGTTCGATCACGTTTTATCTGTGGGGGCCGGAGATCTGGGGATCGACGAGGTACAAATTATTACGAACTATAGAGAAGAACTCGCGGCCAGATTACAAAAATTATCAAAAACTCAATCGAAATCCCCGAACCCGTCAAGAGAACTATTGCAGGCGACGTACTCCACCGGGAGGGCGTCGCCCGGGAAAAGTGAACTTAATAATGGGGGACTCCCGGCAGCCCAACGCCGCAAGCGTGGATCGCGACTTAATCTGTGCTCCGCACACAGCCACAGAAGCACCCAATGACTACATACCGAAGTGGGTAACGCCTGACCAAATACCAGAATTTAAGGCGAGAAGACTGTCGGGTTACAATCATTTCCTCGCGCACGCCAAAAGGGCTAGCGGATTAACAAATATAGAGTCACAATTAAAAACAGAGCTTCCAGGCTCCGGGGCAGGCTATATACCGATGCGTCAGTCCCTCGCCGAGCCTCTGCCCGAGTCCATCGACCTCCCACCGCCACACCCGCGCCTCTCCCGGTCAAGGGACGCTGCGTGGACATTTTCGCTACAACAGGCTATGAATACGATTCCCCCGTTCGACGGAAATCCCGACTCGGTGGCTTTCTTTTGCCGCGTAGTGCGCAACGTACTGAACGAATTTGGCCCATCAGTAGAATGCTGGCTGATGAGTGCATTAGCCTCAAAGTTTCGCGGATGAGCTGCGGATGGTTATATGTGCCGTATGAACCGTTTTACGTCGGTCGAAAAAATACTCGAAGATATTACAATGAGGTACACGCACGCCGGAGGCGCCGACAGATTACTCGCCGAACTTAAGGTTATCAAACAAGAGAAAGGGGAAAGCGTCGGAAGTTATGGACAGCGCGTAGAAATCTTGCTGAATAGTCTACTGAATACCTACGATGCCGATAGATCCCTACAAGATTTCAAGAAACTAACTTACAAAAACAGGAGTGACTCGGAAGCTCTCGATCAGTTTCTGTACGGACTTGAAGGGGATCTGCAACACCAAGTAAGAGCCGCGAATCCCAAAACCCTGGTAGAGGCGATAACAGAAGCCGTAAGAGTTGAACAGAGAACCGGGGCATGACGCGTGGGGGCGCAGGCAGGCCCCACCTCCGCCGAAGGTATTCTAACAGAACTCATGGAAAAATACGCTAAACTAAAAGATGATAATCCGCAGGCCACGATTAGGAGGGCCCCCGCCAGGGATCGCTGCAGTGTATGTCGCATGGATAATCACCCCGAGGGTAGGTCCAGTACAGGGACGCGGAGACAAAATTTTGCATCTTCTGCCAAAAGAAGGGACATCAATATGTTGATTGTTACGCCCTATGAAGGAGCCTGAAGAACGCAGAAGTCACCTTAGGGAATTTGGACAAACTGGGAGGAACACCATCGCCACCGCCGCCAGCGCAAGTGTTATATACCACATACCCAATGAGACAGGTTATCGCGTTATCGCACCCCGCAGTAGTATATACCGCGCAATCCATAAACGAGAAATCACCAGAAGATCCGCCTGACGTGCAATATGCAAGAAACTACGAATGGCGACCAAACCGCTATCGGAGATAGGATTACCGAATCAGTGGAAATCGCGCTACACGCTATCGACCTTATTACAATGGAAATGTCTGGGACGATCATCTTAATCGCTATCAGCAAAACAATAACCAAGGTCGTGAAGGTGATCGAAGATATAGCACTCATCCGGAGGGCGGACATAGCTTCAATAACGATAAATACCAGCCGCATCATTATAGAACGGATCTTAGGAGTGATTGGCGCAATGGTCATCGCCGAGATAACGCAAGATATAACCACAATAACGAGACAAATAATAAGAATGTGATTGGTCATTTAAACTCTCAGGATACCCGGTACTAGAGCCCTGCAGGACTTAGGACTGTAAGGAAGAGGTAACCGCGAGTAGACCCAAACATAATATAAGATTATCCCAACTAGAGTGCTAGATTTCCATACACCTGCCAACCATAAAAGAGGAGATGCTTGCCAGAGAAATGCTGGACGCCTGAAACGATTCGTACAGAATTGTGGTGCCTGCTATGCGAAGAATTCGTAGCACATGATGAAATCTCCGTAAAAACAGATTAATTAATTCCTTGAACAGGACTTGCTATCCAAATATGAAGGTCACGTAAACTCTGCTTGTGAGACTTTGAAAGCCGAAAAAAACAAGAATTTGTCCACCATCACGTTGGAACCATACGAGGTCGCACGAAAAAAAAAACGAAAAGTTGAATGAATATTAACAATGAATATTAATGAGAACATAACTTAAACTAGCCAATATACTAAGGGCCATAACCAAGATACAAAAAGATACAGATAGAGCCCTGAGGATATTCAAGGCTATAGATCGAGAAACACTTATGGATCTCGATGATAAAGAAATTAAACCATCAAATGATTAACTAGCGAACGGCCGCATACATTTGGATTACCTGTAAAAGTCGGACACGCCCCAAAGCCTCTGAGTCGTATCAGAGATGCGAACACGCGCAACGGCCTCTGAGCTGCGAAAGAAAACAGGAACAAGGGAAAGGTCAAACACGCCCCAAAGCCTCTGAGTCGTATCTACAATGCGAACACGCGCAACGGGCTCTGAGCTGCGAAACAAAATATAAGAAAAGTCAAGCATGTCCTAAAACCTCTGAGTCGTATCAGAGAGGCTAACACGCACGGCGGCCTCTGAGTTACAACGGGACAAAGAAAAGAAAAACGAAAAAGGAATCCAGAACGAGAAAAGGAGGAGCTAACGTAAGATAGCTACAGGGTGGACGGTATATACACACTAGCACAATTAAGAACTCCCACTGCAATGAAACTGACCCAAGTCATATACGAATTTAAGTTTTACTACGATCAAAGGTAAAGCACTCACCATTTCCTCGGGGAGAGGAAAAATGGAATATCTCGCGAAGAAAGCGAGACTCCGCCAAATAGAGACGGAATATGCAAGGCCGTGCGAAATCGTGGAAATTAGTCATAGCAGACATAACGCTAAAATAAGAAAAGGGGATCAAACGCGAGTCGTACATACGAATATCGAAAAAGTTACGAATCTTTCAATAAACGAATAAATAAGGTTTCAGAAGAGGAGAGTCGTTCGCGTAAATTCATCGCGGCCCCTCACACGACAGGGGAGCATAGCAAACGCTAAAAAAAGAAAAAAAGGCGGGGAGAATATATATTTTTTTCTTTTTTCCGCGGCCCCTCAGACGCCGCGCAGGTAAAGGTCGATACCTCGTATGTTCTTTTAAAGAAAAAAAAACAGGCCCAATCGTGGGGAGTTCGCGCGTCCAAGTCGAGAAAAAAAGCACATCACACGTGCAAAGATACGTCAAACATACAGTTCTTTAAATAAGTAATAATAAATATCTTTAGTTCGGCAGTGAGTATCGCTAGAATAACATATAGTAATTGTAAACATCGAAATTAGTTGGGAAAAAGAAGCACGCTGAAAAAGTTGGAATACGTTTTCATCATGACCGATCTGGTTATTACAGTAATAACATCACCACTCACACTCACAAGCAAATGATTCTAACGAGATACAAACGTGGAGGCAAGAGGCTAAAGTTTAGGTTACGACGCGGAAATATGATTCCCGATTTTAGAAAACAAGAAAATAAATAGAAATAAACTCATCAAATTCCATGGTAGCAAGCGAGAAAAGCAATTTACCTCTTCGTAAATATAAACAGACGTATGAGTTACGCATTAAAAATGAGTAGTCGGGCTGAATTCGCTAAAACCTACATGTACAACGTATAATGAAACAGGTGCAAGCACCCTACCTCACCGCAGACACAGAGCGATGGCCCAATCGTCGGTTCTCGTACGCGCCATCTCCCTGACCTTTCGAAGGTCAGCTCCCTTGTATTGTATCGAACTAGCGACTCAAGTACTCGTAAAGGGAGAAAGTACGCTTATGGAGTGGAGTCGCGGCGGGGACGCGGCAAATGAGAGCCGTATATGTGAGTCACGGACCTTGGCAAAAACTAGGTGTGAAGTAGCCCTCAATCGGCTGCATGAATAAAAAAATGCAATGGTGCAAGTCGTATCTCAACGCTGTGCAGCTTTAAGCCCAACGGTTGCGTGAAGTGGAGCGGGAAACGCTAGCTTGCTTGCGGTATCTCTCCCACGACGCGTCAGGGCTATAGTGGGACACACTAAAGCATATACGATAAAATGCGGGTTATGAAGTGAACCGCACGCCTACTCATTTATCAAAAAAAAAAAAAAGTCCGCGTTCAGCATAGGCAAGGGATGGCGAATTGCTTTTATTGATCGACAAACCCATGAGAAAGTTTTAAGATATATAAATTTAAAGTGACTGACTTGTTATACAAGGAAATCATAGGTCCGGACCGGGGGTATACGCTAGGCATTCATAATATGCATTGGGATAGTCAAAAGAAAAAAAGGAAAACCATTTTCAATAATACAATAATAATCGTTGGAATGATTTGCTTAAAATTTATCACCAGAACCCTTAGAAAATTGTAAGCAGGCACACACGATAGATTACGGCACCAACAAACAAGAATAGAGGACTCGGGACAAACGAGTCATCATTTCAGACTAACTAGGCGACACGCGTATTATATACATAAACCGAACTGTAGACGGCCTTGTAATCAAGTTAAGACGGACGTCAGCATAAATGTAAAGCGCATACTCACCGCCGCACGACTAATGAATAAAATAAGAAGTTATACTAATAGAGAACCCGACTGGTCGAGCGAATTCTACGCTTTTGAATGGCTACGTAATGGAATAAGAAAAGGGGAACATGCGGGATGTCCGACCTCAACCGTCCGAAGGGAATAATGGTAGTTCTTTCCATTAGGCACAGAATAAATTTAAACCCAAAAAATGATTCTTACATTAAGATTGAGAAGGTATAGGCGTATGTAACTAGGACTGCTAGTTAAATGAAGAAGAAATAATAATAATAATAATAATAATAGCAATAATAATAATAATAGTAATAATAAAAACAATACTCTGGAAACTACATAAAAATCTTCATTAAAATTTAATGTAAGTCATAGAAATAAACAATAAATTCATAATTTAAATATCTGAACAGGACCCTATGGGCCACATAATCATTTAGAGAAGGGTTCAGAAATAAGGGAAAACAGAATAGGTAAGATATTAATTTAAAGGAAAAAACCGACACCATACACTACTAGCTCTGGACAGGCGAGTACGCACAGGGAGCGCATGAGAGGCCAAATGTGATTCGGGAACGTGCAGCACGGCATTGCAACAACTACAAATGCAGTCAAATGCATTGAGGTATAGCTCAGCGTGCATATACATACACGAGCTTGCAACAACTACATAGGAAGAAGAGTTGCGTAGCCACTCATAAAAGCATACGCTGTATGCTTACAATCGGAAAAATGTCAGAGACGGCTTAAACGATCGCTTCTAATTTTAACTATGAGAGGGAAAAGGCATATCACGCCCAAAAGTTATTTAAATGATTAATAAGCGTTAATAAACATTTTAACAATAAATCACTATAATTAATAAACTTGCAATCGGAAAAATGTCAGAGACGGCATAAATGATTGCCCCTAATTTTAACTATAAGAGGGACAAGGTATTTCACGCCCGGAAGTTAGTTAATTAATTAATAAAGATTAATAAACATTTTAACAATAAATCACTATAATTAATAAACTTGCAATCGGAAAAATGTCAGAAACGGCTTAAACGATTGCCCCCAATTTTAACTATAAGGGGGACAAGGTATTTCACTCCCGGAAGTTAGCTAAATAATTAATAAAGATTAATAAACATTTTAACAATAAATCACTATAATTAATTAACTAATAATCAGAAATACTTGAGTGAGGGCTTAAACTAATCCCCTCGACGTTAACTACTGGTAAATAACATAACTGAACTGAAAAAAGTTATTTAAACATTCAATTCAGGCTAATAAACATTTGAACAATAAAGCCCTATAATAAATCAACTAATAATCAGAAATACTTGAGTGAGGGCTTAAACTAATCCCCTCGACGTTAACTACTGGTAAATAACATAACTGAACTGGAAAAAGTTATTTAAACATTCAATTCAGGCTAATAAACATTTTAACAATAAAGCCCTATAATAAATTAACTAATAATCAAAAATACAGGAGTGAGGGCTCAAGCTCATCCCCTTAACGTAAACTACTAGTAAATAGCATAACTCCACTGGAGAAAGTTATTTAAACATCCAATAAAAGTTAATAAACCTTTTCACAATAAATCACTATAATAAAGCAACTTTTAAGTTATCTTGCTAAGAAATTGTGAAGGTAGAAATTAGACTACTTGACATTGTATGAAATTTGTATGCACCACAAATAACTATATAGTAAATTGACTAAATGGCAACCATCATTTAGATGTCACCCTTCAATGACGCCACAGTAACAATGAAACCATCGGCATGCGATATTAAGACTCCCATAGGAATTCAGGGGGACAGGCGAACAGCTTACCGACTGCGCCATGTGTTACGTTATTTTTATCTACATTTTCAAAATACTAGCCAAATTCATGCGCGCCGCGCGCGTTATATGTGCTTTCAATTGGCATTCCGTATAACTTATAAGTCGGAAATCCTTTTCTTTCAATTTTGAGGCATCTTTAAGCATTGATGTAATACTGTAGGATGTCTACTCTTAACAAACACAAAATTTTGTATATTATTCACATAATTTATTCTAATAGTCACTACCGACGGAGGATCGATGCTGCAACACAATGAGAGAATCTGATAGCATGCCACAAAGCAAGCTCGCGCAGCTCGCTTCGCTAGAATTGGGAAACGAGCTGTCTCGTATTTAGGCGGGTCAATCGTCGCGATCATAATCGTCCTCGCGTTGGGTTGGAAATTCTGGCCTAGGGGAAGAGAGCCCCCGCTACTAATCAATAAAGAACTTTTTCCAGGTACACCATCGCAAGCGCTACTACCTTCAGCGGCACATTATTCGACTACCACAGGGAGAGTCATCACCCTGCCACACCGTCAACACGAAGCACGGGTTGAGAAAAATCAGAGCCGCAAGCTCGATCCTATAACATGTCATAAATAAAGAAAAAATATATATATACATATCTATTGCATTATCAGTATATCATGTATCCAAGTATTAACAGACTCTATGTACAAGAAGAATATAATAAGAAGCGAGAGAGAAAAATCGTTAGGTTTAGCATTGTATTGTTAGGTACACTCACGTAGACACAACACTACACACGAATATTAAGACTGTATCATACACACATCATACCCTAGAAAGATGAATAATTTTGTTAAAACTCCCGACCGCTCGACGTCAACCTTAGCCAACCCTAGTAGTATATAGACTTTAGTATCGAACTAACTCCAACGAATCCTAGCAGCAATTCTACGAACCTACCGCATCTAACCCTAATATCAAGAAAAAAAAGGAAAATTTTTCTCCCGCCCCATCACTTGTTTCATCGTCCCGGAGGTCGATGTCGCGGCCGTCAGACGTGTTTCGAGTGGTAGCTTCCAGAGAGAAAGCACGTGCGGCCATGAACTCATGCAGACTCTCAAAGAACGAAGACACGTAGCCCAACACAAACTCTCAGTCAGCAATATGCCGAGCGTTGATAGAGGACGTCGAATGTCGAAGGTGCATGACATCAACCAATGCCAGTCAGCAGAACAGCGAATCCGCGAGGCACTGAATCACCGGCGCGAGATCTGGACGTCGAATGAGGGGGAAGAAATGAACAGCCGATGAGCAATGATCCCCCACTTACGATCCCCAAGACAGAGATGTAAAAACCAAGGGAAGCGCATCCAGAAGACAGAAAGAAAAAGAACGAAAGTGGGGTCAGAGAGAGGACGGAAGCGAGGTACGAGGGACGAGGACGAGCGGATAACGTATTCACGAGAGGACGTCGATCGGTTGCATCGCGGACGCGCGTTAGGATTATCTCTCTCGCGCCTCTAAGTATTTTAATAAATAACTCAAGTATACTTTAACTCCAGTTGTATTTCACTGCATCGTTTCGAGTCTCGGCTTGGAACGACACGAACACCTCAGAACCCTTCGTACGTGCGTGAACCGAGATAGGCTCACACGTAACATGAGATATCATATGTGTGATGTCATCTGCAATTTTACATATTATGGGATCTCATATGAGATCTGATGCTCGATATTCTCTATGAGATCTGATGTCCGATATTCCCAAATGAGATCTGATGTCCAATATTCTCATATGAGATCTCATATGATATTTTCATGAGGGTTTGCACTTTCTATTCAAAAACAGAGTAATAAATTCAATACTGAGCCCTATTTAATATGTAGAAGTAACCCATTTATACATTTTATCTGATCTTTAAACATATGAATATTTATATGAAAATGACCATGTCTAGACCTTAAACTGCAAACCGTCGGGCCCGCCAAGTATGTACGGGAGATTGGAGGACCATCCCTGTTAGAGCAGCTTTATAGACTTCTATTGTCCTCCCAAGATGCGTAATATTATAGAAATTTCAAAATTGAGAAAGATCAATGAAAAATGGAGATGTGGTGGTGACTATGTAATTTTTTTATATAGGCTTTGACTTTTCGTAAATATCTGATAAAATTCTTATGAATTTTAGAAATAAAAAGAAGGCGTAGTACACTGAAAAAAAAGATTAGTAGTTTCAAGTAAATATTTAGTTGAAACAACTAAATGATTTCATTAAAGCCTGCCAACTAAATATTATATTGAATCAGCTAATTTAGTTATTTAAAATAACAAAATATTTAGTTACATGAACTAAATATTTACTAAAAATAAAGAAATATTTTATGAAGTTAACTAAACGATTCATTGTATCAACTAACAGGTTATTTAGATTGATAAAATATTAAATGAATTCTATAAAATATTATATTGAAATGACTAAATATTTAATTAAAGCAACAAAATAGTTTATAAAATTGACTAAACGATTCATTGCACAAACTAATTAGTTATTAAGAACAACGAAATACTTAATCAATTTGATAAAATATTTTATTCAAATTACAAAATATTTATCTGGAGCAACAAAATATTTTATGAAATTGACTAAACGATTCGTTGCATGAACTAACGGGTTATTAAGAACAATGAAATACTTAATCAATTTGACAAAAGATTTTACTGAAATGACTAAGTATTTATCTCGAGCAACAAATTATTTTATGAAATTGACTAAATAATTAATTCCATCAACTAACGGGTTATTAAGAACAATGAAATACCTAATCAATTTGACTATAAATTTTCTTGAAATTACAAAATATTTTTCTGGTGCAACAAAATATTTTATGAAATTGACTAAACGATTCATTGGATGAACTAACAGATTATTAAGATCAATGAAATACTTAATCAATTTGACAAAACATTTTACTGAAATTACTAAGTATTTATCTGGAGCAATAAATAATTTTGTGAAACTGACTAAACGATTCATTGTATTAACTAACAATTTATCTTGTTTGATAAATTATTCAATTATGTTGACTAAATACTTGTTTGTAATTACTAAGCATTTAATTAAAACAGTGAAATATTTTATGATACCAACTAAGCGCTGCATTAGATTAACGAAATATTTAATAAATATGAATAAATGATTTGTTGAATCAACTAACTGTTTAGTCAATTTTACAAAATATTTTGCTAATTATTTCAAAAAAATTATAAAAATTTTTTTTTTTAATAATTTTGAAATAAAAGTTTTTTCTTCCTTGTAGCCTTTTCGTACAACCATCGGCATTGAAGTTGGTGATTTTTCCTGAACTCCTATAACTTAATATGGATTCTGCATAGTTATTATATAGTAATTTTATTAATATTAAATCAAATTATTATTACATATTCGCATTAATTTATATTAATTATCGCTCGCAGTTTCGCATTTACATATTATCTAACAGAAAAAAACGCAGAAAAAATTTTTGACCTAAGGTGGGATCGAACTCGGTACCCTCGGATTACAAGGCTAACGCTCTAACCGCTACGCTACGCAACGCTTGTACCCTACAAAATTTCAATTTTAACTAAGTATAGAGTTGCATGTAAATGTAAAATATCGCGCACATCAATCTAATAATTAATTATATTCTTATAATTAATATACATTCTTAATTACATTTTAATTAATGATTTATAAACTAAATAATATGTGTGTAACTCATCATTTGTAACTAACGATTTATTTGAAACTATGAAATATTTAGTAAACTTTAATATAAAAGGCCGTGTGAAGTACCGACACGATCTCTACCTTACCGGCTTCAATATTTTAGATTGTAAAACCTGTTAGTTGCAGTTACTAAATATCTTGTCGGCTTAATAAAATGTTTGTTTAAAACCAGTAAACATTTAGTAAGAATGACAAAATATTTGGATACAAAGACATTGGCATTTCAAATAATTTTTTAGTCAGACCTAACAAACATTTATTTAAGTTGACTAATTGTAACTTAGTAATCGCGAGACAAATTTTTTAACCAATATTTTGTTGGAGCGAGGAAATAGTTTTGTAGATAGAAGCACGCAATTACTCCTTTTAACAAAAGATTTAATTGAAACCAAGAAATATGTAGTCAAATAAACTACATTCTTTTATATTGTCATAGTGCTTGTTTAACTAAACATTTAGTTAAATCTAATTAATATTTATTGTCGTCTAAGAAATATTTAGTCAAATCAAGGAAACGTTTGATTGACGAGGGATCAAAATTGACGAATCATTTTCGTTCAGATTGCAAAACCTGTTAGTTGCAGTTACTAAATATCCTGTCGGCTTCATAAAATGTTTGTTTAAAACAAGTAAATATTTAGTAAGAATGACAACATATTGGGTTACAAAGGCATTGGCATTTATCTAATTTATTAGTCAAACCTAACAAACAGTTATTTAAGTTGACTAATTGTAACTTAGTAATCGCGAGACAAATTTTTTAACCAATATTTTGTTGGTGTGAGGAAATAGTTTTGTAGATAGAAGTACGCAGTTACTCTTTTTAACAAAGATTTATTTGAAACAAAGAAATATGTAGTCAAATT
This sequence comes from Torymus aiolomorphi, assembly GCA_036365515.1. Classification (NCBI taxonomy): domain Eukaryota; kingdom Metazoa; phylum Arthropoda; class Insecta; order Hymenoptera; family Torymidae; genus Torymus; species Torymus aiolomorphi. Next base: position 6,896,947 of record CM070874.1, on the reverse strand, counting down.
AACTACATACTTTTTTATTATCATAGTGCTGTTTTAACTAAACATTTAGTTAAATTTAATAGTTATTTATTGTAATCTAAGAAATATTTAGTCAAATCAAGGAAACGTATGATTAACGAGAGATGAAAATCACGAATCATTTTCGTTCAGATCGCAAAACCTGTTAGTTAAAGTTACTAAATATCTTGTCGGCTTAATAAAATGTTTGTTTAAAACAAGTAAACATTTATAAAGAATGACAACTTATTTGTACACAAAGACATTGGCATTTCAACTAATTTATTAGTCAGACCTAACAAACATTTATTTAAGTTGACTAATAGTAATTTAGAAATCGGGAGAGAAATTTTTTAACCAATATTTTGTTGGGGTAAGGAAATAGTTTTGTAGATACAAGCACGCAATTACTCCTTTTAACAAAAGATTTATTTGAAACCAAGAAATATGTAGTCAAATTAACTACATTCTTTTATATTGTCATAGTGCTTGTTTAACTAAACATTTAGTTAAATCTAATTAATATTTTTTGTCGTCTAAGAAATATTTAGTCAAATCAAGGAAACGTTTGATTAACGAGGGAAGAAAATTAACGAATCATTTTTGTTCAGATTGCAAAACCTGTTAGTTGCAGTTACTAAATATCCTGTCGGTTTAATAAAATATTTGGTTAAAACAAGTAAACATTTAGTAAGAATGACAACATATTTGGATACAAAGACATTGGCATTTCAACTAATTTATTAGTTAGACCTAACAAACATTTATTTAAGTTGACTAATTGTAACTTAGAAATCGGGAGAGAAATTTTTTAACCAATATTTTGTTGGTGTAAGGAAATAGTTTTGTAGATAGAAGCACGCAATTACTCGTTTTAACAAAAGATTTATTTGAAACCAAGAAATATGTAGTCAAATTAACTACATTATTTTATATTGTCATAGTGCTTATTTAACTAAACATTTAGTTAAATCTAATTAATATTTAGTATCTTCTCAAAAATATTTAGTCAAATCAAGGAAACGTTTGATTGACGAGAGAAGAAAATTATCGAATCACTTTCCTCCAGATTGCAAAACCGGTTAGTTGCAGTTACTAAATATCTTGTCGGTTTATTAAAATGTTTGTTTAAAACAACTAAGTATTTAGTAACAATGACAACATATTTGGACACAAAGACATTGGCATTTCAACTAATTTATTAGTCAGACCTAACAAACAGTTATTTAAGTTGACTAATTGTAACTTAGTAATCGCGAGACAAATTTTTTAACCACTATTTTGCTGGTGTGAGGAAATAGTTTTGTAGATAGAAGTATGCAGTTACTCCTTTTAACAAAGATTTATTTGAAACAAAGAGATATGTAGCCAAATTAACTACATACTTTTTATTATCATAGTGCGGTTTTAACTAAACAGTTAGTTAAATTTAATAGTTATTTATTGTAATCTACGAAATATTTAGTCAAATCAAGGAAACGATTGATTGATGAGGGAAGAAAATTGACGAATCATTTTTGTTCAGATTGCAAAACCTGTTAGTTGCAGTTACTAAATATACTGTCGGCTTAATAAAATATTTGTTCAAAACAAGTAAAGATTTAGTAAGAATGACAACATATTTGGATACAAAGACATTGGCGTTTCAACTAATTTATTAGTTAGACCTAACAAACATTTATTTAAGTTGACTAATTGTAACTTAGAAATCGGGAGAGAAATTTTTTAACCAATATTTTGTTGGGGCGAGGAAATAGTTTTGTAGATAGAAGCACGCAATTACTCCTTTTAACAAAAGATTTATTTGAAACCAAGAAATATGTACTCAAATAAACTACATTCTTTTATATTGTCATAGTGCTTGTTTAACTAAACATTTAGTTAAATCTAATTAATATTTATTGTCGTCTAAGAAATATTTAGTCAAATCAAGGAAACGTTTGATTTACGAGGGAAGAAAATTGACGAATCATTTTTGTTCAGATTGCAAAACCTGTTAGTTGCAGTTACTAAATATCCTGTCGGCTTAATAAAATGTTTGTTTAAAACAAGTAAATATTTAGTAATAATGACAACATATTGGGTTACAAAGGCATTGGCATTTCAACTAATTTATTAGTCAAACCTAACAAACAGTTATTTAAGTTGACTAATTGTAACTTAGTAATCGCGAGACAAATTTTTTAACCAATATTTTGTGGTGTGAGGAAATAGTTTTGTAGATAGAAGTACGCAGTTACTCTTTTTAACAAAGATTTATTTGAAACAAAGAAATATGTAGACAAATTAACTACATACTTTTTTATTATCATAGTGCTGTTTTAACTAAACATTTAGTTAAATTTAATAGTTATTTATTGTAATCTAAGAAATATTTAGTCAAATCAAGGAAACGTTTGGTTAACGAGAGATGAAAATTACGAATCATTTTCGTTCAGATCGCAAAACCTGTTAGTTACAGTTACTAAATATCCTGTCCGCTTAATAAAATATTTGGTTAAAATAAGTAAACATTTAGTAAGAATGACAACATATTTGGATACAAAGACATTGGCATTTCAACTAATTTATTAGTTAGACTTAACAAACATTTATTTAAGTTGACTAATTGTAATTTAGAAATCGGGAGAGAAATTTTTTAACCAATATTTTGTTGGGGTAAGGAAATAGTTTTGTAGATAGAAACACGCAATTTCTCCTTTTAACAAAAGTTTTGTTTGAAACCAAGAAATATGTAGTCAAATTAACTACATTCTTTTATATTGTCACAGTGCTTATTTAACTAAACATTTAGTTAAATCTAATTAATATTTAGTATCTTCTAAGAAATATTTAGTCAAATTAAGGAAACATTTGATTGACGAGAGAAGAAAATTATCGAATCACTTTCCTCCAGATTGCAAAACCGGTTAGTTTGCAGTTACTAAATATCTTGTCGGTTTAATAAAATGTTTGTTTAAAACAACTAAGTATTTAGTAACAATGACAACATATTTGGACACAAGGACATTGGCATTTCAACTAATTTTTTAGTGAGACCTAACAAACATTTATTTAAGTTGACTAATTGTAACTTAATAAGAGTAAGAGAAAGTTTTTAACTAAATTTTGGTTGGGGTAAGGAAATAGTTTTGTAGATTGAAGTACGCAGTTTGTCCTTTTAACAAAAGATTTATTTGAAACCAAGAAATATGTAGTCAAATTAACTACATACTTTTTTATTATCATAGTGCTTATTTAACTAAACATTTAGTTAAATCTAATTAATATTTAGTATCTTCTAAGAAATATTTAGTCAAATCAAGGAAACGTTTGATTGACGAGAGAAGAAAATTATCGAATCACTTTTGTTCATATTGCAAAACCTGTTAGTTGCAGTTACTAAATATCTTGTCGGTTAAATAAAAGGTTTCTTCAAAACAAGTAAGTATTTAGTAAGAATGACAACATATTTGGATATACAGATATTGGCACTTCAACTAATTTATTTATTTGAATCTATGAAATAGTTAGTTGTAACAAGTAAAGATTTTGTAAATTAGGATTCGATTCTTTAATAAATCCTTTAGCTAGTTGAACAAAATCATGCTGTCGAAGTTACTAAATAAATAGTTGAGTTAACAAAATATTTGTTAAAGGAATGAATGGTTTAGTTAATGCGTCGGAGATATTTCCTTGTTTTTAATTGTTTAAATCAACCAAATACGTAGTTGTTTCAAACAAACATTTATTTGTTTTTAGAGATTGGGTTCATCAATATTTCAGTTATTTGATTTAAGTAAATATTTCGTTAACTCTACCAATTGATTTTGCTAAAAACAATAAACATTTATTTGAAGTTATTTTCTTGTTTCAAGAAAACGAATTTAGTTCTTTCAATGAAACCTTTTAATTGAATCAACCATACCATATTTGAAGTAACTAAATGTTTAATTAGATTTACTAATTATTATTTTAACTAAATAATTTAGTTGATTTTACTCTTTATGTAGTTGTTTCAGAGAAATATTTAGTTGATTTAACTAAAGATAACTTTACTAAATATTTTACTAAATATTTAGTTGAAACAACAAATCTTTTTTTTCAGTGTAGTTATATAATTAAAATAATTTTCGCCCACACGGGCGTAAAGTGCGTAGGTTCTACAAAGTTTGGTAGGAGTATGGGAGCTATTACGCCTGTTAGGCGTTAAGTAGTACGTACTTTATGCCCGCTGACTGAATATTTTTAAGTAGTTACGAAAAGTTGTATTATTCAGTCAAGTTAACTTATGGGTACTTGACTACAATAAATTGATTTCAGTACTTTCTTGTCTTTAATCTGTATAGAAGGATGAACAAGTTTTAGTACATTTCTGAGAATAGTCATACAGTTGTTTCCGAGAGTTGTTTGCATTACTTGACTAACGATAATTGATTTCACAACTTTCATTTGTTTGATTTGCAATGAACAATTTGAATGTACTTACATATAATTTGTTCAGCATACAATGACTCAAAGAAGTAAAAGACTTTTTCACTGGTATTTATTTGATTTCTTTTAAAAAAACATAAATATTATTATTTTATAGATATACAGAAAAAACGTCTATACTTGCCTCATTTTATACTTTCGTATTATTTATTCGTAGAATTCCTTTTCATAAAATAAAATGTAAATAATTTTTTAGGATATTGTATAGGTTTCGGAAAATAATTCTTATGGTTTACGAAAAAATTCTTATCGTTTGTAAAAGTTTTTGTAAAGTGATTGTAAAGGTTTTGGAAAAGAATTTCTCGTTGCTTGCAAAAGTTTGTAAAGGATTGTAGAAGTTTTGTAAAATAATTTATTAATGGATTTTTTAAAAGATATAGAAATGGACTATTTTTTGAGATATTTTGTAGAGAAAATATAATAATGAATAATTTACAGATAGAAAATACTTTAAAAAATAGTTTTTATAAGTGTTTATTATAATTGTTTCAAAAAACATTTAAGCTTTCAATCAAGTCCTTTGTAGAGAGTTGGACAGTTGTTGAGAGCAAGATTGTTTGGATAAAAACATTGAACTTTTATTATATTAGTATTTCGACAGAGAATTTAAAGTTGTTAAAAACGATAACAATAATATATTTTTTCTTTGTAGCTATCGCAAGGAATAAAAGAAAAAAGTACAAGTTCTCAGAATTACAATTCAAATCTCTATATCACCTGATTCTCTTGCTTTTATAAAACTTGAAGCTCAAAGTTGGCTGAGAAGTTGAGTTCTCAAGTCAACTGCCATTTCCATAGCAGCAAGAGGTACAAATTTTTTTAAAAACTATTCTTTCGCATCTATTTCTCTGAAATCACCTAATCCTCTAGCCTTTACAAAATGCAAAGCTCAAAGTTTGCCAAGTTAACTACCCTTACGTAACAGAACCTGATACTAAGTTTTTTTACAAAACACTCTTATGCATCCATTTGATTTTGTTTTTTTGACAAATTATTATTACATTATTAAATTTGTGCTAAAATTTGCCTTTAGCCTTTTATTGCACATTCTAAAGCTGGAACTCATTTCATTATTTTGATATCCACATATTTCTTTTTCATAATATTTTATCAGACTTGCAAGGGTACTAGATCTAATAAGCATACTATTGCATCACAATCAGCTAGCAAATTAAAATGTTGCTTGCAGATTCAAAAAGTAGCCATTACAGTAATTTATATTATGGTTTCATGTACTGTATATTCACAGAACAAATGGCTCCTCTGAATCATTTGGTGCCCCTCACCATAAGCCAATCATTAGTTACATTATTTTCAACACTTGGATTCGTTGAAGTTTTCACTAGAAACCACTTGAATTAATAATCTATCAGACACATCTTGCAAAATTAAAAACAAAAGTTTATGAACTAAGAATGATTGGGAGAGAAAAGCTTTCTCGATATTCTTTTATAGTAGAAAGTATAAAACAGCTTAATTAATAACTCATGATTGGCGCACACATCTTGTAAAATTAAAAACAATCAGTTTATGAACTATAATTACTGATAATAGAAGCTTTCTTAACATTCTTGTATACTTTTTTAAATAATTATCTGAATCTTGTGTAGAAAAATATTTACTGAGAAATCCTCTGAAACATTTTGACGTCTCCCTCCGTGAGAAAATTATAAAATTAGATTAACTGAGCATTTTTATTAGTTGAAATTTTCACAACAATAACACATCATTTTGGCTTTTTTCTGTATTTTAATGTTCATTTGGCATAATTTTTTAATTTGTGGTTAAGTAAATATGTACACGAGCACAGCACTAATATCGACTCAGTTTCTTGAAGAATAGACAAAAAATGCTTTTTTTTGACCAAGGCTCTAACGTCTGACCAATATTTTAAATTCTGATTTTAAGTAGAGGTTCTAAATTTGTTATAAACATTTCATTTAACACATCATACTGCTACTTTATTTCATTTATTATAAAAAACATTTTATTATATCTGATCTGAAAACTTGCACTGATTTTAATATTTATGAACACTGATCACTTTTTAAGAATACAATAAAATATTTGTATCGGGCTGAGTTTATTCCATAAGTCTTTAAAAAAATCCACCAGCTTGAGTATGATCTTCAACTAGATGGATGATCTATGAAAATCGCAATTACCTTATTTTATCTTGAAGAATTAACTTCAAAACATATATAATACTTTTGTCGTACTTTTTGAGCAATGCTGTCTAAAACATCTTAGTTGTTAGTTCCTAGCAGCTCTTGTTACATTTTGAGAATAGATTGAATCTTATAAAACACATTGGAGAATGAAATCAGGATATTTCTAAGTTATTTTCTTGTATAGGACGCTTGTAGATTTCCATTTCTTCAGGCCGTTGTTTATAGTATATGCAAAAATTACTATAAACTCCTCTGAAATATTTTGATGTCTTCCACCGTAGGAAATTCCTCATACAATCTAAAAAA